>JAWNLA010000108.1:3780000-4407500 GCA_035041605.1 Drosophila atroscutellata
TGTATTCGAATTGCTTTATTTGTATTATTTCATGCACTCATTCAATTTCATTCATTGTGCAAATGAATGGCAATTGTTTGCTTACGATTTTACAGCTCGTTCGAGCCACGAATTGGGGGCGTCACTTGACAACCTCATCATCACCATATATATATATATATATATATATATATATATTTAACTTTTCATACATCATGTATATATGTATATATGTATGTGTTTGTTTTTCTCAATTACAAAATTCTGGCTTGTTAATATTCCAATGAAATTACGTGAGCAGAAAGAAAAACTCAGGGAAATTGTGAAGAAAAGAAAATTTACAGCCAACAATGGATGTGGTTTATATATATATATGTACATATGTATAATGCAGCACTTATGTATACATATGTTGCATATGAATGCAGTTGGGCTGTGCCAACGACCACTGGGAGTGGGTCTGCAACTGCAACTGCAACTGCAACTGGGACTGTAACTGAGACTGGGTCTGAGTCTGGCGACCGCATGACATAATGACACAGAGGCCACAGACGAAGGGCGCAGAAAGTGGCAGCGGGGGGCATACAAAAGAAAATGAACTGCAACTGGCAACTGGCAACTGGCAGCTACTGCAATGGAAACAGCTGCAACAGCAACATCAACAACAACAGCAACATCAACAATAATACGGAAGCGAGCAGATGAGACCCGTTTCGAGGCACCAAAAATTGCTGGCTATTTCGTAAGTGGCAGCAACGCGGACCGCATTAGATGGCTAGATGTATATGTATGTGTTGCATATACATATGTATGTTAGTCTTTTGTTGTGCGATGTCTTTTTGGGGCTTATTGTTGCTCTCAGCTCTGATTAATTAGCTGGCCTTTTTTCTCTTTCTCGCTTTCTCTGCTCAGTCTTCAGACAAATTGGCAACTTGGATGCGACACCTGGCCATCAAGTCAGGTCTGTCCGAGTCCGAGCTGAGTCGGCATTTGGTTGCAAACGGGGGGGAGCAGATATTTGGGCCCAAGTTGTAAACTGTAACACTTTGTTGCGGAAGTTATACAACAGCCCCAATTGGGTGCGTGGGAATGCTCAGCTGCAACTGTGTTGTAAAAAACGTAGATGAGCTTAAGCCATATTTAAGCCATCGCTTGAACCTGAAGAATTGGCACAGAAATCCGTTTGCCTTACATGTGCAAAGTCAGTTAACAATCCAATCAAACTGGGGAAGATTCATTGAAAACAATTTAATACTTGCCATTTCTAATTCAAAATAGTAATTCGAAATTGTAATTGTTGCATTCTTGAGTTCTTCACTTGCAAGTTGCATTGGTTGTGCAACTTTCATTTGGATAGCCTTTGGGAGAGTCAAGTTCAGAGCGAAGTTGCGGGCATCGAGTTAATATACAAGGTAAGCGATACGTAATCCAATTATGGCCATAATGTTGAGCTGGGCTGCTATGCGCTGCTCTTGGCCGACATCATCATTAAACAAAGCAAATTTTTGGAGACTTGACACGCCCATCAAACGCCCGAGAAAATCAAGAAACCAGCCAGGCAACAACAATAAAACAGCAGAAAAGTAACACCAGCAACAACACCAACAACAACAACAACGACAATCACAAAAAAAAAAGCAGCTGCCAAAGTGAAAGCGATGCCACAAATCAAAGCCATCAGCAGTTGAGCAGCCCCCCTTAATACCAGCCCCCCCTCTTTCGCTGGCCTTAGCCCCCTTTTCCACAATGCCCCTGCAACCGGTTGATGTTAACAACGCTAATCTTGTGCTTCGTGTTGCTCGTTGCTCGTTGATGACTTTATGCGCCACACTTCTCAGCTAGCTAAGCAAAGGGAAAGGTGTAATTATGAGGGGCAGGGGAGCAAGGGGACAGTGGCATAGGGGCTTCAGTGGGTGGTGGCATCACCAGCATCTTGAGCGTTGTCACTTTCGCCTTAAGCTGTTAATTGACTTACCATTTTTATGCTCAGCTTCCTGTTTAACAGTTGTCGGTGACTTGGCCACAGCCAGCGAGGATGTAAGCAGCGGCATCAGCATCAGCAGGAGCAGGATGCCAGCGGATAGATGCACTTGTTGTTGTCCATGTGGCGCCATCTTTTGCCTGTCTGCAATTTACAATTGCAATTTGCAATAATGTATTTGTTGTTATTGTTGTTGTTGTTGTTGTTGTTGTTGCTGGGTGAATTTGGTTGCGCTTTCGATTTGTTTAGCTTTGTTGTTTTGTTAATTTGCTATTGACCTGTTGAATGCTGCTGCAGCTGCATTTCACTTTCAAATTGAGCACAGAAAATAAGTTGATAATCAAGCAAAAATTTAAAGCGACAACAGCAGAAACATAAACAGAGACAACAACAACAGCAACAACAACAACATCAGCAACAACACAGGCTGCAAAGTGAAATTTCACTTTTCAGCATTCAAGTGGACTCTTTGGTGGGGAGCAGGTATTGCAACAGCAACACACTCACACACACACACACACACACACACACAGATGAACACTGTGGCAAGTGAGTTTTGTGTTGGGGTCACGCACTCCTGTTTCAAGTTGTTGTTGTTGCTGTTTTTGTTGCAGCAACTTAAGCTGATGCTGCTGTCGATTATCGCAGCAGGAATAACAACAACAGCAGCAACAACAACAACAGCAACAAGTACTGCAAACACTTGACTTGCAGCAACAGCAATTGTTGATTTTTATGATGTTGTTGTTGTGGTTGTTGTTTGCTGCTGCTGCTGCTGCTGTTGCTGCCACAAAGCATTTTATTAATCTTAACTATTATTTGTTGCCAGCTCTTTTTCAATATATGTATATGCAGGAAACTTTTCGCGCGGAACCACACCAATAAAAAATCAATGATTTCAAAGTGTTGTAATTTATTTGCATGGCACTTGTTATAATTATTGTTATTGTTTTTGTTTATTGTTATTTGTTATTGTTTTTGTTATTGTTTTTGTTTGTTTGCTAGTTAATTTTCTTCATTTTTTTGCATTTTTTCATTTATTTTATTTATTTTCTTTCGTTTCTTGAAGCACTTTTCAGTTTCTAATGCGGAAATGCCGCCCAATCAAACACTTGAACACTTGAACAAATATCAAAAAAAAAAAAAAAAACGGGGAAAAAAATAAATTAAATAAATAAATAAAATTAAAAAAAAAAAAAATTGTGTGTGTTGTGTGTCCACTTAAAGTGTTATTAAAACGCGAAGCGAAACGCGGCACAGAAGCGCGTAATTGCAGGATGTGGCACGACTTCGCGTTGGACTTGGCTTTCCACTTCCGCACACACACACACACACACACACACACACACCGACACACACACACAGATGAGCACACGCGCACGCATTTCCATTTGCTTACGGTCTGCCTGGGCTTGTCTGCTTGCTGGCTGTGGTGTTTTTTGGGCGGGGGGGTGGCGGTGGGTTGGGGGTTGGCTGTGCAGCGTGGGCGTATTTTGACGTTCGGGATTAACGGTAAGTAGGCAACAAACCCAGAAATAGAGAGAAACGCGTCGTTTGCCCAAGCGCTCGCTCCGAACACCGTCAACTGTCTGAGCTGCGCGCAGGCGCCGTCGAACACTTTTAAAGCGGCGCACAGCGCGAGAGCGAGAGAGCAACAGTGTGCGAGCGCGACAGCGCAAGAGAGCGCCAGAGAGTGGCAGAGCAGCAGCAGTAGCAGCTAGATAGAGAGAGAGAGAGAGAGAGAGCGCCAGAGTGCGCTGGCAAGCAAGCGTTCGCAATAGTTGAACGTAGTTCATGAATGAAGCAGCAGCCCCCAACGATCGATCAGCTGTGCCTTAAACCGGTAAACGTTGTAAATGTTGCACACAATTGTTGTTGCTGCTGCTGCTGTTGCTGCTGTTGCTGCTGGTTCTGTGGCCAGCACGTGACGCATGCAATTGAGACTCCCACGCCCACACCCACGCCCACGCCACTAAATTACGCATGTTGCAATTGTATAAAATTTAGTTCTTAAGCATCCTGATTAACATTATTAACAGCTGATTAATTTGATATAGACTATATAGATTTGTTGCCTTATCCTGCTGCAGAGTCTACGAATACTCAGAGTCGCCTGATGGATGTGTAGCCTATAGCATCTGCCACAATACTAATAAAGCCATGGCATTACTTTCAGGAGTAAAGCAGACGAGTTGAGCTTGGACTCTGTTGTAATTTGTGAAGGTTACAAGACCTTGACAAATTCCAAGCCAGAGAGATTAATTTGGCCCTACGTGATAGCTGTTGGCCGACGGCATTTCCATTGCACATTGCGTATAACCTATGTTTTTTTTTTGATTTGCTTTTGGCCAAATGGAATGGCTTAATAGTTGAGCAAAAGCCAGATATGAGCAGTGTTTAAATGTGGCGATAAACAGCCGCTAGCCTTATGCATATATTCAAGATAATCGGCAAATTAACGCTTTGCCCGATTATAGGAAATAAGTGGAAATTTGTGCACTAAAACGATTTGCATAACCTTTGAAATCGAATTTGAAAACGCGTTTGTCATTTCATTAACTGGACTATGACAAATTGGCGGCATTAACCTATTAAAGGCGACATTTATGAGTTTCGACTTTATTAATCGCCCCAAGTGCTGTGGGCGGAAATTACAATATTACAATATTACAATATTACAATACTATAATATTACAATCTTACAGTATTCAGTGACAATTGCGGCTATGTCGGGCAGAGGCAAACAAAGTTGCAACAGCTGTTAACCCAGTTAGTAGCTCACCCAATGAGTGTTCAGTTGCCAAATTGAATCTAAATCCAAATCTCAAATCAAGCTGAGGATCATCTTTTGCCAACCATGCAACAAGACACTCCAACGAGCAAAAAAACACTTAAAAAAAAAACTGGCAAACAAAAAAAAAAAAAGCAAAAAGCAAATCGAACAACGCCAAAACAATGTTAACTTTGCATATGCATCAAACTGAACGAACGAGGTCGAGGGTAGCTCAAATAGTTCCCCCGAAACTATATTTTTGAACTACTCATGTTCAAATCACAATCTCAACTGAAATGGAGTGAAACAAATGTTGATTAAATTGCATACAAGTCGAGATATATTGAGACTATAACTGGAAATATTCAGAACCTCTATTGGAATAAATAACATTTAAAAAAAAAACCTCAATAAATAAAAAAATAAATCTACAATTAGCTGGCAAAAGTCGATTCGAGTAGATATTGATCCGGAGACTGATAACCCAGTTTCCAAAATCTCTTCTTTTTCCAGTTGCTGTAAAAAAAATATATTATTATCATAGACAGTCGGAAAGTCGGAAAAAAGATCAAATACTATTATATTAGATATGTCTGATGTAATCAAAAATATAATTTCAGTGTTTATCGATGGATGCCTATTCCTATAAAGGGATTTCAACAAAATCTGCGAATCCTTATCTTCTTAATTTTACTTATTTATTTGATGAGGGTTAGAAAGCGGTTCAAATTTGTAAAACGATTCTCAAAAATCAACTTCAAAAGTAAAGCAATAAATTTGAGTTTTCGATTCGATTAACTTTTCAAATGGGTTGTCGATTTACCCATTTATCGATTGCTTGCAAATCCTCAAATTGGTTTTGTTTTTTATGGAAATTGATTAATTGAAAAAACCTTAAACCTAATTCAAATCCTTAAGTTAAATGATTTGTAGTTCGAATTTATTTTTTAGTTGCACTTCAAACTGGTTGAATTACCTACGTATGTATGTATTTAACTATGACTGTGCGCTTTAACAATGTCAAATTGCACAATTGCAGTAGCTGCAACAGCAACAACAACAAATACAACAACAACAACAACAACAACAAGGACAAAAATAGCATTTGCTGTCAAGGCGTCACGATGGCATCCAATGAAAATAAAGCGCAATTGGAAACACGAAAAGCAAATCGAGATGCGGAGATGCCAACAAAGATACAAACTGGCGACAAAGTCTTTAAGCGATGATGTCATTGATATGGCACAGATATCAATTCCCACAAGCGATAATGCCACACACACACACACATATATATACATGTGCCCATGTGCAGGGACAACTTAGATGAAACTGAAAAACAATTTGGCCCCATCTGTATCTGTATCTGTATCTGTATCTGTATCTGTATCTGTATCTGTATCTGTATCTGTATCTGTATCTGTATCTGTATCTGTATCTGTATCTGTATCTGTATCTGTATCTGTATCTGTATCTGTATCTGTATCTGTATCTGTATCTGTATCTGTATCTGTATCTGTATCTGTATCTGTATCTGTATCTGTATCTGTATCTGTATCTGTATCTGTATCTGTATCTGTATCTGTATCTGTATCTGTATCTGTATCTGTATCTGTATCTGTATCTGTATCTGTATCTGTATCTGTATCTGTATCTGTATCTGTATCTGTATCTGTATCTGTATCTGTATCTGTATCTGTATCTGTATCTGTATCTGTATCTGTATCTGTATCTGTATCTGTATCTGTATCTGTATCTGTATCTGTATCTGTATCTGTATCTGTATCTGTATCTGTATCTGTATCTGTATCTGTATCTGTATCTGTATCTGTATCTGTATCTGTATCTGTATCTGTATCTGTATCTGTATCTGTATCTGTATCTGTATCTGTATCTGTATCTGTATCTGTATCTGTATCTGTATCTGTATCTGTATCTGTATCTGTATCTGTATCTGTATCTGTATCTGTATCTGTATCTGTATCTGTATCTGTATCTGTATCTGTATCTGTATCTGTATCTGTATCTGTATCTGTATCTGTTTGCATCTGCTTGCATCTGCTTACTGCTCAGTTGAGTATGTTGTGCATTTGATTGATTCGCTGACCGCATCTGATATGTTATTGACCAATTGACTTGGATGTTGGATATTATAGGCCATGATTTTCCACGCATCTGTTCAAGCGACTCTCTTTTACAAAGCACCATGACAAACACACACACTTTTTCGGCCAAATATTTGTTAATTCCAATACTGATATGAACAACAAATTGATAAAGCTGTCAGAAATAAATCGCCCTTAAGCATAACTGCTGACTTGCGACTTGTTTCAATTCGTAGATAAATCAATTTCAATTCCAGCTGAATAAATCCAATCATCCATTTTTTTTACTGTTTCCAAACGAATTTTTTAGCTGTAGAGCTCAATTCATTTTTGAGTAACTTATTTGCTTTTCGCTCAAAGCCAGTTGTTCTTCCAGTTTTTTTTTTTTAGTTCTTTGAAAAATGAATATTTGTTTTCAATATAGAGAGCAATATAAATCATAATCGAATCGATTTTATGAAACCACTTTGATTTATCTGCATAAGCGTATTTTTCGAATAGTGCGTGGCAGTATTTTGACACGATTCGGCTCAGGTTTAGTAAACTCGCTAATCGTTCATTTTCATTGCTTCGCACTTGACTTGATCTCAGCCTGGGGCAACAAATCAATTTAGCTGCAAATGAACCAAAGCATTTGGCTGTGCCTCGAGGGTGTTTTTGCTACCCCACTCAGTTTTGTGGCATGCATCGAACCCAGTGGAAACGCCCACTGAAGGTCTTCCAGCACGCTGCTCCAGTACTCGTAACAGTCGTAAATTGCAACTTGCAACTTGCAACGCGATACTGGCATGTAGCAAATATACATGTACATTTGTATATATAAATTTGCATCTGCATATCTGCCTGTGTGGGCGTTGAGATACATACGACGACGCTTCCGACAAGGCGCCAAATCAATGCTCAGCTCAAGCGCTAATAGCAACGCAATGGATTGACTAACTGACTAACTGACTGTCTGTCTGACTGTCTGACTGTCTGTCTGTCTGTCTGTCTGGCTGGCTGGCTGGCTGGTTGGCTGAGTGGGGCGTGTCTCCAAATCAGGCTTTAAAGCAATTACGCACTCTGCAAAGAGTTGTCAACGTTGGCTCCATCCACTTCCTGCTCCGAGCGACTGTGTCTGGGATGCGAAATGTCATTAAAAAGATAGTTTTCTGCCATTAGCCAGCTCCACACCAAAAATGAAAAAAACAGCCACAAATTTTGAAAGCAGCTTGACAGTCATCATTTGATAAATGTATCACTTTTAAAGCCGGGTCTTACATCTTTTATTTCCTACTTATCGCTTGCCTGCAAATCTTCATATTGCATTTTCTGCCAGAGATACTTTAGTTTCTTTGAAGGTACTTAATATTCATTCAATGTCAGTAAATATGTACAAAACGAAAACTACTGATTCAATGCAACTTACAAAAGCAACTTGCAACATTTAGCTGACACTTAAGTCACTAATTAATAGACATTTCAATATTGTTGCAAGCTTGAAGCTGACTTAAATTCCTCTCTTTAGCTCTGTACAAATACGCTTATCTTATCAGCAGCATTTAATAGTTTTGGATCGATGTGTGTGTGTGTGTGTGTTGGGTGTGCTGCTGTTTGGACCAGGCCAATCAGTGTGTTGCCAATAAAAAATGAATTATTATGCGGCGCCTGCAAATTGGGTGTAAATACTTCAGAGCATTTCAGTTTCATTAGCGCAGGAGCAGGAATCGACAGCTCGTGTCACATAAATAAACAAATGATGAGTGTTCCTAACTCCAACTGCCATATATAAATATATATATAAATATATATATATATAAATGTGTAAGGAAATTGCGTTAGCCTCATTTCAAAAGCGTTCGCTTGGGGAGCGTGACGCGTTAGCGGATGATGCAGTGGCATCGAGTGTGGCAATATAATCGCTGGCAAAGCGACGCCAGCTGCATTTCCCAATCGCATGTTAAATTAATGAAAGTATCTGGCGATCCAAAGATGGATCGTTGCACAATTGAGAATTGACTTACACTAGTTGACAAACCGTTCGTTTGGCTTGCAACTTAGTCAATCCAATTGTGAAATAAACTTGGCCAATTCTATTTTGTAATTGGATAAACACTGGTCAACTCTGATGAACTCGGGTCAACCCTGGTCAATTCGGGTTAACCCCTGGGTCAGCTGTTGGTCAACAAGCAGCGTCAGTTGACACTGCAAGTGTCAATTCTCATTCCCAATGCAACTAAATTTGATTTCGATTTCCCCTTTCTGTGCACTTCAGCGATGGCAACCCTTTGATTGCGGCATTCAATTCAATAAAGCAGTTGTCTCCAACCCCATTCAGTATATATATTCTTGATCAAACAGTCAATTTAGTTATGTCCGTTTATCTTTATCTCTTGATGAATCTTTTTTTTTTTGATTAAGGAGTAAATTCAACACTATCCCCAACTACTCCTTCTAATTTCCAATTTTCAAGGATAGACACTAAAACAACACATGTAAAACATGGTTTATACATGTATAAACTTGGCTTTATCAATAATTAATTCATTTACTGGCAAAGTTGAGCGTTTTGCACTGAGCTGGAACGATTTTGAAAGCTCTTAAGGCGTTGCTTTATCAAGCTCTTAGAGCTTACGAGAAATAAGTTAAGTTGGGGCACAGTGCGCCTCAAAAGCTTAGCTCTTCGTTCAGTTAAAGCTTTAAAGTTATGGTTTAGAAATTTGCTGCAGTTATAGCTTAAAAGCTTTTGTCCAAAGCTGAGTGAATGGATTTGACGAACGCACAGAGTCGACAAGCCACTTGAAGAGCTGGTTGAACAACTTGGCCAAGCAAATTTGTCTAAGCAAACTTGTCTAGAAACTTTTCATTTGTAAAGTAAGTAAAAACATAAAAGATAATTAATGGATACTCGTACATTAACTTGTTTATTTATAATGTGCGAAATATGTGTACTTGATGAAAATACTCAACATCTAAGAAATATATATATAAATATGTCTAGTTCGAGTACCCTCAGGTACAGCTGCTTTTGGGTTCGTAAAAGAGTCCACTACTCAAATAAAAGAGATATATATAATATGATTTTAAGTTTAACTTGGTTAATCGAAAGCGATTTAGATACTTTGTGTATTATTCAATCACTACCCAAATCTTCGGATGCAGTTTTCTACTTCTATTGGAATTTGAGAGCAACTAACATTCTGTGAGACACAAATGAGAATTGGTTAGAATCACTTGGATTGTACATCAATAATATACCAAATGTGATCCATCGAATCGAGTACACGCCCCATGGCCTGCTCATTGAGCATATGGCAAATGCATATCCAGTCACAGCGGATTTTCAGCTCAGATGAGAAGTACAGAAATTTCCAAATCCTCATCTGTCGGCCTCCTCAGCAGCAGCAGCTGTCTCAACTGGAATCGAATTCTGTTCGGATAACTCGCTGCGTCCACGCAATGCATCACCATATTTCTGTGCACCGTCCTCGCCACAAAAACTAGCAATTTTTTGTTGAATTTTGGTAGATTTGCCAAAAAAGATTTTGTTTAATTTTGATTTCGTTTGTCATTAATCGTTAACAGAAATGACATACTTCATCTATGATATATTTAATAATGCTGTAGTCGAGTATGCCATGAGCCCAGCTGTTCACAATAATCTAGTTAGTTGCAAGTGACTGAAACTATGGCAACGCATGTTTATTTTCGACCATAATTTGGATGTTTCTCATCTGAAGAAATGCTCGATGTACGAATTAATACTAGTTTGATTTGTACAACGGAACAATGTAGTTTCCCGTCTTAGTGATAACTTATGACCCAAATATAAGCCGCTAAGTGAATGCTTTAGATTTCTAGTTCCTATCGCAATCACCAACTGGCTATACTCCCTATATATATATATATATAAATATACATATATATATATATAAATTGGTATATGGTAAATTATGATGTATTCTCAAAGTATTTGCACTTGATCCAAAGTCGTAATCATTTATTATATGGAATGCTTTCGATCACTTTAATAAGTAAGATATTCAGCAGCAGATCACTTGCGATTATCATCCATAGCTATTGGCAATAGGCAATTGGTGATTGTGGTTTATGGCTCACACCCCTTGCTTTATAAATATAGTCGGGGGCACTTGGAACGAGCTGCCAAACTGGGAACAGGGCTAATTAATTTCGCGCTGCGTGACTTGCATGACCAAAGCGACTGCCAAGTTCCCAGTGGGTGGTGTGCGTTGGGTGGTGGGTCGCTTGGTGTATGCCATGCCTTGGTTGATGTCTGCTTTGCTAGTATTACACTCGTTCTCACGTCACAATCTAATACATGTATATAAGTCAAGGGCACGCCCATCAATTGCAATGGCCTCCCTTGCCTTGGTCATGAGGCCAATGAGTCACGAGACGCAGCCAATAGCCACCAGTCCTTGCGCCTTCCACCCCACCATCCTCTGGCTATTTAGTGTTGGCTCTTCCGTTGACGCGTTAAGATTGATCAATTGGATAAGGGCAGCTGCAAGTGGCTTCATTTTAATTTTGTTTACAACTAAGTTTGGCTGTTTGCTGATAAGCCCGATAAACTTAAGCGGCAATATCCAACTTTGTAACAAACTGACTCGCAATAAATAATAATAATAATAATAAAAGTAATGATAATAATACCCGTTATAATATTAATAATAATAATCTCGCTAAAGCAAACAAAGCTATGTAAAATGAAAATATTCAGTTTTGGTTACAAAATCTGATTCGCAATGTGCTGAGAAGTGATTCAGTGTTGCCCATTGTTTTTTCTCAGTGTTATCACGCACTCACGGCTGATTGGGTGGCCCTACTTCAACTTACATAAAGTGCACCGAGATATGACGCAGTTCATTAACTTCATTAATAACTGTGAACACACACAGACAGACAGACAGACAGGCAGATAGACGCAGAATACAATAACAATAACATAAATAAATCAGCAGAAAATTGGCTGTCAACTGTCAACTGAGAAAGTTACAAAAACAACAATAGCAGCATAAAAATCTGAAGGTGAAGAAGTTGCCAAGGAGGGTTGGCAGAGAACTGGAAAAATTCAAATCGTAAGGGAGACATAAAAGCTTTAGAGCTGAGTAAATCTCAACCCGGAAAGACTTCATTTCGATGTGTGAATCATTTTTGGTATTTCCATCATCTGCAAGTAGATAAGCAAATAAAGCGTTTGAAATATCATATATATCTACATTTGTATATTTACATATATGTATGTATATTTATCGCAGTAAACAAGCATATTGCTATGCATTTGTCTAAATGTTTATGTCTTTTCCTATTTCTCACTAACGAGATTAATAGAAGAGCTTATTCACATAACATAGACATTCATTTACATAGATATGCGTTTGTATGTATGTACATATCTGCGTATGTACTCTTTTTCTCTTTTGTTGCATATGCTTTCTCCTTTATTTTCATTTTCTCTGACACTCTCTCACTCTGTCTCTCACTGAACCTCGGCTTTTCACACTTAGTCATTTGACACCTAACGGTCAACGCTGATGACGACAGCCCCCATAATTATGGCGTCCGCACATTGACAGTTAACTACACTTACACACAGTGTACAATACATTACTGGCTTTAGGGTGACCCTTTATTGAATTTATGATAATCGTTAATCGGCTCAAAGACCATTGCTTTTGGCTTAACTAGCAAACTCAGACTTTATTTAACTAATAACACACATAGACAGTCATTCGATAGACTATAGCTTAAGATTGTGCACAGAAATATCGCGTATGCTTCTTAGTTTGTGATTAGACTGTTTGGGTGGCTACATCTCGCTGCCGACTCCGCTTGTAGTAGGAATAGGCCTCCAGAGCATTTATGCTAAATATGGTTAATCCAAAGAACTGCAATTGATCGAGAGAGAGAGAGAGCGTAAGAAAGAGCGTGAGAGACTCAATTTGTGATGTCACGAACGAACGAAGGAACGAACGAACGAAAGAACGAACGAATGAACGAACAAAACTCAACACAGTCAACTCACCGCAGCTGCTGTATAGGCGCCAATATCCAACGCCAGCACCAATCCCGACGCAACAAAGTGGGCCAGCGCCAGAGCTGTGTGAACGCCCAGTGACCAGAGCGTCGCATTGAAGTTCCAGCTCTGGCCGAGACGAAGGTAGCGGCAGAGCAGCAGCGTCAGCGTCGTCACAAATCCCAGCGCTATGACGACCAAGTAGAAGCAGCCCCGAAAATTGCTTAAACGCACTGTGCTGCACACAATGCACAGGAAGCCAATAAAGCCGCAAAGCTATAAACGAAAACAAAAGAAAAAACAACATGTATGAGTCAAAGTGGGCGTGGCGGCAGATGTAATAATGCTTACCAGACAGGCGATCTTGCACAGTCCACTAATGCTGCGCAAATACTTGCGATCGTTGTCACGGTTAACAGACATGACAGCAGCAACAACAAAATCAAAACACCGCTGCAAACTGTACACGGCTAATGGTTAACAGCAACAATAACAACAACAGCAGCAATCTGCAACACGGTAACAACAAATAGACAGACTTAGTGTCTCAATAAAATTCACATTGCGCCCGGCAGCAAGCACAAAATACCACTGGCAGCGGCGAAACGACTGAAAGCTTAGAACGCAAGCAAGCAAACGGCACGTTTGCGAGCGCAAGAATGCGAGCGCAAAACAAAACATGAGAAACGCACGCACGCACACATAGGCAGAGAGCGAGAGCGAGAGCGTAAAACTAGTGTACGTACAACAGTGCTGGCTATTTAGCCGTTTTCTGGACAGATCTGTGTTAATGCAAAAAAAAAAAACAATGTTTGCCATTCTAGCTAACACAATTTTCATAATAATGTCTCATTATGAGAATTAGGATGCACCTATTGATTTGTAAATCAAGCGGAAAACCATTGTTCTTAATTTTTAATATTTATGTTTTGGCTTTTTTCTGGTTGATCTATCTGGATTTGTTAGTCGATGTTGTAGTTGACAGCACTGACACACATACTTAAATTCACTGTATGAAGAGAGCTGCGCTCACAGAGCGCTCGTCACTCGCGACTCTCGGAGCTGAAAGTTTGTGGTTCTCTGCTTACATCTGTTTTGTGTCTGTTATGGCTATCGTCTTCTGATAAATTGGCTATACGCTAAACTTGAATGTGGAACGACCTTATCAACAGACGATCCGTTTCTTTTCGTTCAATTAGGCAGCCGTCGTCATTTCCAAGCACAACAAATTAACACTGGAATAAACTTCCACTCCATACTCTTGAGTAGCGCACTCACAGTTCGCATTTTTTGTCTCTTTCGGCGTCGTGAGTCATTTCTGGAAATGTGCAAATGCAGTCCTGAAATTGTGATTCATTCCACACGTCAAACATAAACAAACGAGCAAAATATTGTACAGAAAAAAAAATTCAAATTAAATAAATAAAATATTTGGCCACGAATTGTATATGCTCTTAATAATGTTTAGTCGAGCAAAATATATTCTTTGTAATATTTGTAGAAGAGTCGTTAAGGTTGCTAAACACTTAGAGATGGAAGTGTATTGCTTATGCTCAACACCTCATCCATTGAGCAACGAACTTATTTTAATTGATTCAAATTCATTGTGGCCGCCATTAGATTTGTGGGGTTGGAATGAGTCGGTTCACTCTCAGCGCCCCACTTGGACAAGGTCACAGCCGGAATATGCTCTCAAGTCGCAGCGGAAACATTTAGCGCAATCGCTGATATTCACTCACACACATGCAAACATACATACATGAGACTGGAAGCGGGTTTGTGTATGTATGTATGTATGTTAGGAGTAGCTGCAGCAGCTACAGAAATGGAATTGGAACTAATCTCAGTAAATATAAATAGTGAAAAGCTTGGAATCGCCAGAAGTTACAACTCATAAAATAGACATAAAAAATCGCAGTTAAATTTACAAAGTCGCCTTTCCTTTTTTCCTAGAATCTAGGGTTTTGTCACTAAGCACACAATACAATTCGCAAAATGTATTCTTGTTCAATTTATTTTATTTATTGATGTTTTTCCTTTCCTTTCTTCTTTTCTATATTTCCGAAATATATAATATATAAAAATATTTGTAAAAAGTAGAAATGCAAAAAAAAAACTCATTTGTGAAATGCTGAAAATTGTAATAAAATTCTTAAATTTAGAAAAATATAATATATATATATATATAATATATATATAAGTATGAAAAAACTTGATTTTTTTTAGAAAGACACAATCTGCCAATTTGGAAATATACTTTCTGTATAATAGGGGTAGTTACCCTTGGCCTAAAAAGTATGTAGATTTTGTAGAACTCGCCGGAAAAACTCACAAGTCACTGTTGACTGTGGCACTCATTATACATATTATATATATATATATATTTTGTATTTTATATCGTATGAATTTAAATGTAATATTGAGAGCTGCTTCACGAACGACATAGTATAATGGATAATGGTAATTTTCTCTATACAATGAAGTTAGTTTCTCAATGACCGGTGGCTCCCGAAAGAACTATCCAAAATAGTGCTCCAATTCGTTCGTTGTAGTTCAAAGTTCATTTAATGTAATTGTGTGAAAAAACAAAGTAAGTCCAAATTCGGAAAGGAAAAGTAAATGTTTGATTGATAAAAATCCACACACATCAGCAGGCAGACACCGCTCCTCCTCCTACTTATCCGCCTCGGACATGGCCGGGCTGTTCAGTACAGCAGCAGGCATCACTTGCTGGAATTCACCATTTTGCACAATGGTGCAGGAACTGGTGCAATCGTTGACCTTGAAGATGCCCACCATGTTGTCGGCGGGCTCGAACATGTTCACACGCTGCGACATAATGATGAATTGGGTGCGCTTCTTGGTGCGCTTCTTGATATAGTCACTCACAATGGCGACATTCTTGAAATCCAAAGCGGCATCGAATCCATCCATAAAATAAAACGGCGATGGCTTATAATACTGCAGAGCAAACACCAAGGCCAGCGAGGCGAGAGTCCTCTCGCCACCGGACAAATTCGAGATGTGTGTCCATTTCGTGTTGGGCGGACGGACAGTGAACTGGACGCCCTCTTTAAATGGATCCATGGAGTCAACAAGTTGAAGATCAGCATCACCGCCCGGGGTAATCATGCGAAACTCTTCCTTTAGTTTGCGTTTGATGAAATTTAATCCCTCCACGAATTCGCTGTAGCGACGTTTGCGCACCTCCTCGTACTTGTCGCGCAGCTCGTTACGCTTCGAGAAGATGTCCTTGAGGACACGGTAGCGATCCACATAGACCTTATGCTTCTCCGTGTACTCTTGGATGAAATACAAATTGGGTTTTTCTTTCAGCTGCTCCTCCAATGTCATTAGCTTAAACTGCACATCAGACAGTTGCTCCGCCTCCAATTCCTCGAGTGTGTGCGTCTTCAGTGTTTCGGCTGATTGTGGCTCCGATTCGCCTGGGATCACGTTCAGCATGAGCGGATTCAGCTGCGCCTTCAATTGTGATATAGCCACTTTTATTTCTTCTATTTTGGCTGCAACCGCTTGCAGATTATCTTCGAGGTCGAGTCGTTTAATGTTGCGTTCATGTTCCTGTTTGATTTCCTTTTTCACATCAGACGATTGAGATTTGGCCGTGCTGATGGCTTCATCCGTTTCGGTGGCCTGCTGCTCGAGCTCATTCTTACGCTCCTGACACTGTTGACGCTCCTCGTTCAGCGCACGCAATTTATCCTCAGCTGTTTTGATATATTCTTGCAGAGTTGTATTGTCGTTCTTGAGACGTTCAATGTTGCGCTCCGTCGTGTACAGCGCCACATTCAGGGAGGGCACTTGGCGCGATACCTTCCCAATCTGAGTGGTGACCTCCTTGAGTTTAGCTTCAACTGGTGTCACTGTATTCGAGCGCAATACTTCGATTTCATCTTGAATATGTTTGAGCGTGTCGGCGATCGACTGCTCCGTTGCCGCTCGATCGGTCAACAGCTGCTTTGCCTCCTCAATGTGCAGCTCCAATTCGCGGACAGCAGCCTCATCCGTGATGTGGCTGAACATACGTTGACGCTCTGCCTCGCACTGCTTCAGAGTGCTCGCCATTTGTAGGCCATACGACGTGATGATGATCTTCAAACGTTTCTGTTCCTTTTCGCTGCTCTTGCGATTCGCCTTCAGCGTTTGAATCTCGTGTTCGAGTCGCCACTGCTGCTCCTTGCAGTCGTTAATGCGTTGCTGCAGCTCACCGGCCTGCTCCTGCATCTGCTGCAACGACTGCTGCGACACCATTGACGTGTCCGCCGATTCGGCAGTCTTTATGCGCACCTGTGATCCCATCTTGCCGCGCTGTGTTTTGCCACCGCCGGACATAGTGCCACACTGCGCAATGATCTCGCCACCGAGTGTGACGATGCGAAAACGCTGCCGGCCGTCTGCAATGCGCGATCCCTGCTCCAGATCATTGGCCACCAGTGTGTTCTGCAAGGCCATGTAGAAGGCGATCTTCACGCGCTCATCCTTCACCTGCACCAGATCGTACAGACGCGGCACATTCTCCGGACTGTTTGGTACGAGAAGAAAATAATTATTTAATATAATAATAAAAATAAATATTTTAATAATAAATATAATAATAATCATAAATAATTAAAAGCTGCTAAACTAAAACAAATTATGAAAAAGCGAAATACACTTAAAAGAAATGTGATAGGAATATAGAAATGTGTATGATGAATAAAGCGCAAAGTTCTTTTATTTATTGAGTCAACTATGAATCCGTCTCGATGACTCCTATTCTCCCAACCAAAACTCTGACGTTGAAGCCACTTTCTCGAGAGAGGGACCCCTAACAGGACCCTAGGCTATAACCAAAAACGATTTAAGCAAGTAATATCCATGGGGAAGAATAGGCTTAGGACACTCACCGGTCTATTGACAGAACACTGTAGACTGAGAAGTCACCTAACCAAATTAGGTATTTACAGTAGCGATATTTGCAGGTTTTGCGGGAGCGAGGTGGAATCCTAGCAGAATGCGTCGCCTTAATTTGGAAGAGATGTGGCATCCTAGGGCAGCATATCATGAGGCTCAAGGATATAGAAACCCTCAACCCAACAAAGATTCTAGCATTCGTGCAGGAGCTGGGGTTCATGGAGGAGCTGTAGGCTCAGAAGGCGGCACAATAGACCTTATAGGTCGCAGTGCTGATTCCCCAATCATAACTATAATAAAGCTTCTCAATCGTTGTCCTTTTTTGTAGGAACAGCCATGAGGGCAAATGGATAAATTGTATTTAAGTTTTAACTTTTCTCAAGTGATCAAAAAACTATTTCTGTACTCATTTTCTTCGAAAAGTCAACCAAAATATTTCTTACTATAATTAATAATTATAATTCCTTTATAAAAATAAATGTTCTATTTGATAAGAGTGCAATTGTTGTGGGCTTTATACAGACTTACGTATCAATGGGATTTGCTTTGTTTCTGAAATGCTCGATGCGATTTAGGGGTATAAAATTGGCCCGTCCCACATTGTTATCCTTAAGTGCTTTACTCGCAGCTGCGGCCGTATCATAATTATCCGTCACAATATTGTCGAGTTGGTCACAGGCCGTGGATATGGCTACATCGTATTTGGGATCAATGTCACCCAAATCGCCCAGGCGTCCCAGAATGCCCGGAATTTTGCCCTCCGTCTTCATGCGCATCAGAAAGTTGGAGACATTGTTATTGGAGCGCTGCGCTGTCATATTTAACGAGCGCTCAGTGATCTCTTCGTGCTGCATCTTCATGTTGCGTTCGTCCTCGGACAGCTTTTCAATCTCGGCCCATTTGATGGTAATCTCATCGAGCTGCGGCATATTTTCGATTAGCTCCTGCAATTTTGCGGTCATCTGTTGATGGCTCTGTTGGTCCTCCTCGTATGAGTTCTTGAGTGTCTTATATTTGCGGGTCTCTGTCACTTTCTGCTGCTTGAGTATCTTCATCTTAAACTCGTGCACATGGAGTGCCACGCGTGCCTCGTTGGCGACTTTCTTGTAACCAATTAGCTCATCGTAGAACTTGAATTTCTTCTCGGTCAACGGCCCCGATTTCTCAATGAACAGCGCGAATTGTTTCTTGCGCTCCTCACTCAGTGTGATCTTCTCCTGCTCGAGGCGTCCCATTTTGCTTTTGCATTCCTCGATTTCCTTTTTGTTTTTTGCCAGCAACTTGTGCAAATCATCGATTTTTTTTTCATTCTCATCGAATTGCTCTTTATTCTTCTTAATCTGTTTATTTGTGCTCTCCATGGCGGCTTGGACTTCCGTATAGCTTGGATACACACCAGCCAGCTCCTTTTTGATGGCCTCTCGCTGCTTGACGAGCGCCTCGTAGGCTTCAATTTCTTTGCGAATGATGAACTCCTTTTCGGCCCGTTTCTTCTTAATTGCATCGGTGCCTTCATCATGGTTCTGCAACTCCGCCGAGCAAGTCTCGTGCTCCTTGGTATACTGCTCCAGTTTCTGTTGCTCGAGAACGATGTATTTCTGCAATATAAAATTTTTGGTGCGTATATAATCGTTCTCCACGCGCAAATACTTGACGGCCTTGATGTACGCCTGCTCCAGATTCTTCGTCTCTAGCCCCGTCAGCTTCCAGCGACTATATTTCTCCCTCCAGGCATCCGACAACTGAAGCACACGCTGATTGATCTGCTGCAGCGGGCGTATATAGCGCTGTGTGCCAATAATATCCTCCAAATACTCCAACATGCCCGTCTCACTCTCTCCGACACCCTTGGGCTTCATAATCGATATGGATGCCACCTCGCCCTGCTGAGTGAGGAACCAATTGTGCCCCAGATCTACATTATGTTTCTTAAGAAGCGTTGCCACATCATTCAGCTGAACCCGCTGCTTATCGATCTGATAGAACGAGGTATTATCCAACATGGCAGTGCGACTGACGACAAACTCCGAATTGGGTTGCTTGACGCAGATGCCATTGGGCTGATCCTCGACGAGCTCGAAATGAACGGCAACCGAGCAACTCTTGATATAGGGAAAATTCTTTGATTTATGGATGAGCTTGGAGAGTTCCTTGTAGCGTATGCGACTCGCCCGGCAGCCAAAGACGAACATCATCGAATCGATGACGTTGCTTTTGCCAGTGGCACTTGCCCCAACGATCGACGTGAAAAAATGATGAAATGGTCCCAGCGACACATCGCCCGCAAAGCTCATGAAATTGTTGTACTCAATTCGTTTGATAATCAGGCGGGGGCCGACACTCTCCATGGAGCAGTATGCGGGCACCGGTGGCGGTATATATATATCATCGGTCAGTGTGCCGCCCTCATCATCCTCATCCAAGGCATCAATTGCAGCGGCGTCTTCGTCTTGTTGCTCCTGTGCTTTGCGCTTGACGCCGCGTGGCATTGGAGCACCCATGTCGCGACTCATTGTTTAACCAATTGTCGCATTAATTTAAAAGCCTTAAAACAGTTCGCATCTCCTGGCATACACTTTAATCAGTTACGTTTAATATTATTGTGAAATTTACACTTATTTATTAACAATTAGTTCTAGCCAAACTTACCAATTAAGAAGCACGTGGCACCAATTGCATCACCAGTGTTGGAAAGGATGTTTATTTAACTTTCAACACTTATGTTAACTCCCTCATGTTAAGCAACAGAATTATGTTAAGCAACAGCATTATGTTAAGCAACAGAAGTCAAATAAAATAAACTTTACTTGAGTAGAAAACGGCGGTGGTAGTTGGGTTTTATTATCTATCCAGGCATTCCCTGACGTGGGCAAACTTCGCTCCATCAGCATCGGCATTAACAACCGTCCTTTGAAATTGATGATTTACATTAACAGCGGCTCATGAAAATATGACAAACAATCGATTAATATATATGTATTATAAATATACATATATATATATATGTATTATAAATGATTAATATACATATATATGTATTATAAATGATTAATATACATACATATACATATATATATTGTTGAAAATATCCATATTACATTCTCGATATTAATAACAGGGATATCGATACTGCGATCGATAAAAGTATGATGCGCTTGTTTTGGCGGTTAAATCAAGAAGATAGATTTATTCAATGTATCTAATCGATTTGGGGTATCGATATGTATATGTATGTATATTAATCATTTATAATACATATATATGTATATTAATCATTTATAATACATATATATATATGTATATTTATAATACATATATATTAATCGATTGTTTGTCATATTTTCATGAGCCGCTGTTAATGTAAATCATCAATTTCAAAGGACGGTTGTTAATGCCGATGCTGATGGAGCGAAGTTTGCCCACGTCAGGGAATGCCTGGATAGATAATAAAACCCAACTACCACCGCCGTTTTCTACTCAAGTAAAGTTTATTTTATTTGACTTCTGTTGCTTAACATAATGCTGTTGCTTAACATAATTCTGTTGCTTAACATGAGGGAGTTAACATAAGTGTTGAAAGTTAAATAAACATCCTTTCCAACACTGGTGATGCAATTGGTGCCACGTGCTTCTTAATTGGTAAGTTTGGCTAGAACTAATTGTTAATAAATAAGTGTAAATTTCACAATAATATTAAACGTAACTGATTAAAGTGTATGCCAGGAGATGCGAACTGTTTTAAGGCTTTTAAATTAATGCGACAATTGGTTAAACAATGAGTCGCGACATGGGTGCTCCAATGCCACGCGGCGTCAAGCGCAAAGCACAGGAGCAACAAGACGAAGACGCCGCTGCAATTGATGCCTTGGATGAGGATGATGAGGGCGGCACACTGACCGATGATATATATATACCGCCACCGGTGCCCGCATACTGCTCCATGGAGAGTGTCGGCCCCCGCCTGATTATCAAACGAATTGAGTACAACAATTTCATGAGCTTTGCGGGCGATGTGTCGCTGGGACCATTTCATCATTTTTTCACGTCGATCGTTGGGGCAAGTGCCACTGGCAAAAGCAACGTCATCGATTCGATGATGTTCGTCTTTGGCTGCCGGGCGAGTCGCATACGCTACAAGGAACTCTCCAAGCTCATCCATAAATCAAAGAATTTTCCCTATATCAAGAGTTGCTCGGTTGCCGTTCATTTCGAGCTCGTCGAGGATCAGCCCAATGGCATCTGCGTCAAGCAACCCAATTCGGAGTTTGTCGTCAGTCGCACTGCCATGTTGGATAATACCTCGTTCTATCAGATCGATAAGCAGCGGGTTCAGCTGAATGATGTGGCAACGCTTCTTAAGAAACATAATGTAGATCTGGGGCACAATTGGTTCCTCACTCAGCAGGGCGAGGTGGCATCCATATCGATTATGAAGCCCAAGGGTGTCGGAGAGAGTGAGACGGGCATGTTGGAGTATTTGGAGGATATTATTGGCACACAGCGCTATATACGCCCGCTGCAGCAGATCAATCAGCGTGTGCTTCAGTTGTCGGATGCCTGGAGGGAGAAATATAGTCGCTGGAAGCTGACGGGGCTAGAGACGAAGAATCTGGAGCAGGCGTACATCAAGGCCGTCAAGTATTTGCGCGTGGAGAACGATTATATACGCACCAAAAATTTTATATTGCAGAAATACATCGTTCTCGAGCAACAGAAACTGGAGCAGTATACCAAGGAGCACGAGACTTGCTCGGCGGAGTTGCAGAACCATGATGAAGGCACCGATGCAATTAAGAAGAAACGGGCCGAAAAGGAGTTCATCATTCGCAAAGAAATTGAAGCCTACGAGGCGCTCGTCAAGCAGCGAGAGGCCATCAAAAAGGAGCTGGCTGGTGTGTATCCAAGCTATACGGAAGTCCAAGCCGCCATGGAGAGCACAAATAAACAGATTAAGAAGAATAAAGAGCAATTCGATGAGAATGAAAAAAAAATCGATGATTTGCACAAGTTGCTGGCAAAAAACAAAAAGGAAATCGAGGAATGCAAAAGCAAAATGGGACGCCTCGAGCAGGAGAAGATCACACTGAGTGAGGAGCGCAAGAAACAATTCGCGCTGTTCATTGAGAAATCGGGGCCGTTGACCGAGAAGAAATTCAAGTTCTACGATGAGCTAATTGGTTACAAGAAAGTCGCCAACGAGGCACGCGTGGCACTCCATGTGCACGAGTTTAAGATGAAGATACTCAAGCAGCAGAAAGTGACAGAGACCCGCAAATATAAGACACTCAAGAACTCATACGAGGAGGACCAACAGAGCCATCAACAGATGACCGCAAAACTGCAGGAGCTAATCGAAAATATGCCGCAGCTCGATGAGATTACCATCAAATGGGCCGAGATTGAAAAGCTGTCCGAGGACGAACGCAACATGAAGATGCAGCACGAAGAGATCACTGAGCGCTCGTTAAATATGACAGCGCAGCGCTCCAATAACAATGTCTCCAACTTTCTGATGCGCATGAAGACGGAGGGCAAAATTCCGGGCATTCTGGGACGCCTGGGCGATTTGGGTGACATTGATCCCAAATACGATGTAGCCATATCCACGGCCTGTGACCAACTCGACAATATTGTGACGGATAATTATGATACGGCCGCAGCTGCGAGTAAAGCACTTAAGGATAACAATGTGGGACGGGCCAATTTTATACCCCTAAATCGCATCGAGCATTTCAGAAACAAAGCAAATCCCATTGATACGTAAGTCTGTATAAAGCCCACAACAATTGCACTCTTATCAAATAGAACATTTATTTTTATAAAGGAATTATAATTATTAATTATAGTAAGAAATATTTTGGTTGACTTTTCGAAGAAAATGAGTACAGAAATAGTTTTTTGATCACTTGAGAAAAGTTAAAACTTAAATACAATTTATCCATTTGCCCTCATGGCTGTTCCTACAAAAAAGGACAACGATTGAGAAGCTTTATTATAGTTATGATTGGGGAATCAGCACTGCGACCTATAAGGTCTATTGTGCCGCCTTCTGAGCCTACAGCTCCTCCATGAACCCCAGCTCCTGCACGAATGCTAGAATCTTTGTTGGGTTGAGGGTTTCTATATCCTTGAGCCTCATGATATGCTGCCCTAGGATGCCACATCTCTTCCAAATTAAGGCGACGCATTCTGCTAGGATTCCACCTCGCTCCCGCAAAACCTGCAAATATCGCTACTGTAAATACCTAATTTGGTTAGGTGACTTCTCAGTCTACAGTGTTCTGTCAATAGACCGGTGAGTGTCCTAAGCCTATTCTTCCCCATGGATATTACTTGCTTAAATCGTTTTTGGTTATAGCCTAGGGTCCTGTTAGGGGTCCCTCTCTCGAGAAAGTGGCTTCAACGTCAGAGTTTTGGTTGGGAGAATAGGAGTCATCGAGACGGATTCATAGTTGACTCAATAAATAAAAGAACTTTGCGCTTTATTCATCATACACATTTCTATATTCCTATCACATTTCTTTTAAGTGTATTTCGCTTTTTCATAATTTGTTTTAGTTTAGCAGCTTTTAATTATTTATGATTATTATTATATTTATTATTAAAATATTTATTTTTATTATTATATTAAATAATTATTTTCTTCTCGTACCAAACAGTCCGGAGAATGTGCCGCGTCTGTACGATCTGGTGCAGGTGAAGGATGAGCGCGTGAAGATCGCCTTCTACATGGCCTTGCAGAACACACTGGTGGCCAATGATCTGGAGCAGGGATCGCGCATTGCAGACGGCCGGCAGCGTTTTCGCATCGTCACACTCGGTGGCGAGATCATTGCGCAGTGTGGCACTATGTCCGGCGGTGGCAAAACACAGCGCGGCAAGATGGGCTCACAGGTGCGCATAAAGACTGCCGAATCGGCGGACACGTCAATGGTGTCGCAGCAGTCGTTGCAGCAGATGCAGGAGCAGGCCGGTGAGCTGCAGCAACGCATTAACGACTGCAAGGAGCAGCAGTGGCGACTCGAAGACGAGATTCAAACGCTGAAGGCGAATCGCAAGAGCAGCGAAAAGGAACAGAAACGTTTGAAGATCATCATCACGTCGTATGGCCTACAAATGGCGAGCACTCTGAAGCAGTGCGAGGCAGAGCGTCAACGTACGGATGAGGCTGCTGTCCGCGAATTGGAGCTGCACATTGAGGAGGCAAAGCAGCTGTTGACCGATCGAGCGGCAACGGAGCAGTCGATCGTCGACACGCTCAAACATATTCAAGATGAAATCGAAGTATTGCGCTCGTATACAGTGACACCAGTTGAAGCTAAACTCAAGAAGGTCACCACTCAGATTGGGAAGGTATCGCGCCATGTGGCCTCCCTGAAAGTGGCGCTGTACACGGCGAAGCGCAACATTGTACGTCTCAAGAACGACAATACAACTCTGCAAGAATATATCAAAACAGCTGAGGATAAATTGCGTGCGCTGAACGAGGAGCGTCAACAGTGTCAGGAGCGTAAGAATGAGCTCGAGCAGCAGGCCACCGAAACGGATGAAGCCATCAGCACGGCCAAATCTCAATCGTCTGATGTGAAAAAGGAAATCAAACAGGAACATGAACGCAACATTAAACGACTCGACCTCGAAGATAATCTGCAAGCGGTTGCAGCCAAAATAGAAGAAATAAAAGTGGCTATATCACAATTGAAGGCGCAGCTGAATCCGCTCATGCTGAACGTGATCCCAGGCGAATCGGAGCCACAATCAGCCGAAACACTGAAGACGCACACACTCGAGGAATTGGAGGCGGAGCAACTGTCTGATGTGCAGTTTAAGCTAATGACATTGGAGGAGCAGCTGAAAGAAAAACCCAATTTGTATTTCATCCAAGAGTTCACGGAGAAGCATAAGGTCTATGTGGATCGCTTCCGTGTCCTCAAGGACATCGTCTCGAAGCGTAACGAGCTGCTCGACAAGTACGAGGAGGTGCGCAAACGTCGCTACAGCGAATTCATGGAGGGATTAAATTTCATCAAACGCAAACTAAAGGAAGAGTTTCGCATGATTACCCCGGGCGGTGATGCTGATCTTCAACTTGTTGACTCCATGGATCCATTTAAAGAGGGCGTCCAGTTCACTGTCCGTCCGCCCAACACGAAATGGACACACATCTCGAATTTGTCCGGTGGCGAGAGGACTCTCGCCTCGCTGGCCTTGGTGTTTGCTCTGCAGTATTATAAGCCATCGCCGTTTTATTTTATGGATGGATTCGATGCCGCTTTGGATTTCAAGAATGTCGCCATTGTGAGTGACTATATCAAGAAGCGCACCAAGAAGCGCACCCAATTCATCATTATGTCGCAGCGTGTGAACATGTTCGAGCCCGCCGACAACATGGTGGGCATCTTCAAGGTCAACGATTGCACCAGTTCCTGCACCATTGTGCAAAATGGTGAATTCCAGCAAGTGATGCCTGCTGCTGTACTGAACAGCCCGGCCATGTCCGAGGCGGATAAGTAGGAGGAGGAGCGGTGTCTGCCTGCTGATGTGTGTGGATTTTTATCAATCAAACATTTACTTTTCCTTTCCGAATTTGGACTTACTTTGTTTTTTCACACAATTACATTAAATGAACTTTGAACTACAACGAACGAATTGGAGCACTATTTTGGATAGTTCTTTCGGGAGCCACCGGTCATTGAGAAACTAACTTCATTGTATAGAGAAAATTACCATTATCCATTATACTATGTCGTTCGTGAAGCAGCTCTCAATATTACATTTAAATTCATACGATATAAAATACAAAATATATATATACATATATGTATATATAATATGTATAATGAGTGCCACAGTCAACAGTGACTTGTGAGTTTTTCCGGCGAGTTCTACAAAATCTACATACTTTTTAGGCCAAGGGTAACTACCCCTATTATACAGAAAGTATATTTCCAAATTAGCAGATTGTGTCTTTCTAAAAAAAATCAAGTTTTTTCATACTTATGTATATATTATATATATATATATATTATATTTTTCTAAATTTAATTTTATTACAATTTTCAGCATTTCACAAATGAGTTTTTTTTTTGCATTTCTACTTTTTACAAATATTTTTATATATTATATATTTCGGAAATATAGAAAAGAAGAAAGGAAAGGAAAAACATCAATAAATAAAATAAATTGAACAAGAATACATTTTGCGAATTGTATTGTGTGCTTAGTGACAAAACCCTAGATTCTAGGAAAAAAGGAAAGGCGACTTTGTAAATTTAACTGCGATTTTTTATGTCTATTTTATGAGTTGTAACTTCTGGCGATTCCAAGCTTTTCACTATTTATATTTACTGAGATTAGTTCCAATTCCATTTCTGTAGCTGCTGCAGCTACTCCTAACATACATACATACATACACAAACCCGCTTCCAGTCTCATGTATGTATGTTTGCATGTGTGTGAGTGAATATCAGCGATTGCGCTAAATGTTTCCGCTGCGACTTGAGAGCATATTCCGGCTGTGACCTTGTCCAAGTGGGGCGCTGAGAGTGAACCGACTCATTCCAACCCCACAAATCTAATGGCGGCCACAATGAATTTGAATCAATTAAAATAAGTTCGTTGCTCAATGGATGAGGTGTTGAGCATAAGCAATACACTTCCATCTCTAAGTGTTTAGCAACCTTAATGACTCTTCTACAAATATTATCATTTTTTCTTGCATAAAAGCATTTTTCATACCAAGCAAATTTATTTTGCTCGACTAAATATTATTAGTTTCCCTATATATATATATATATATATATATATATATATATATATATATACAGTGGCTCGAAGCTTATTCGGATCAGTGTCAAAAAAAATAGGCTACTTTTTTACATAATCCTACCTAGCAGGTGGGGAAACCCCAGTGTATTGGGGTCATATATTCATTTAGGTGGTTAATATATGTACCTACCATCGGTCTTTGGAATTTTTGAAAAATAATATTACTTCTTTCCTTTGACACTGATCCGAATAAGCTTCGAGCCACTGTATGTACCATTTTCAATTGGGTTCAACAGAATATGAATAATACACAAATAATGGCTTTTGTCCAGCATTGAGCGTGAAATATTCGATTGCAGGCGTATTTTACAATTTATAATTAAGTGTCAAAATATGTTTACAGCGTTGACAAAGTGGCAAAAAAAAAAAATGCCCACCAGCAGAAAACGGCAAAGTACTAGACGGCAGGGGGAGGGTGAAGGTGGAGGTGAAGGTGGGCGCGTATAATTAATGAAATCATTCTCAAATCAAGCGCGCATTTAATCAAAGCGCAAAGTTCAGGCGATGCCATTTGTCCGTCTCTCTGTCCAGCCTCTGTCTAGCTGTCTGGCTGTCTGCCTGCGCCGCCCTCCTCCCCACGCCGCTATACAAAAAGGGCAAGTGGGGCATGCCAAAGTGATGCCGATCTAAATCCCGGCCACAACAATGCCCAGGATGCGACTACGACCACTGAGCTATTGTCGTAACGATTGCGCTTCCTGCTCCTAATCCTCACCGCTCCAAATACATGTCGTTGTCCGCTGCAGTATTCGTTTGTTGTGATTGTTGTTGTTGTTGTTGTTGGTTGCTGGCAGTGTTTGGTTGGCCTCTGTGTTATTTTAAGGATTGTTTGTTTATTTATGTGTCAAAGTCACTTTGCGACCGATTGTTGCTACAACAGATATATGATTTAGTCATCCGATCTGACCGAGATAGAGTGACTTAAACGCTAAGGATACCTTATGGAGTTGGGGATACTTCCTTCTGTCTTTCATCCTACTTTATCACACTCTGTACAAAAATCCTGTAAATACATTTGTTCCAAGACTTGGGGAAAACCCAGGAAAACCCTAATCAGAAGAGAAAAATAATTAGTAATAATTAATTAAAAAACATATTCCATCTTGTGACGGTTAAAATTGAGTTCTTAATTCTACAATGGGTTTTCACGATGCCGCCTAAGAAGGACGCAAAGTCGACGGCCAAGCAGCCGCAAGAGACACAAAAGAAGAAGGAGGGCTCCGGCGGCGACAAAGCTAAGAAGAAGAAGTGGTCCAAGGGCAAAGTCAGGGATAAGCTGAACAATCAAGTCCTGTTCGATAAGGCCACCTTTGAGAAATTGTACAAGGAAGTGTCCGCCTATAAACTGATCACCCCTTTGGTTGTGTCCGAGAGTTTGACGATCCGTGGCTCTTTAGCCAACCGTGCCCTAATTGAGCTGCGCGACGTGGGTCTGATTAAGCAGGTCGTGCAACATCATTCCCAGGTCATCTACACAAGTGGCACCAAGGGGCAAACATATTTTATATATTCCTTCAGTGTCACGCGATCATGATTGTATGGAAAGAACTATCATTCTGCTATGTGCAGTGGAAGTATGTTGAATAAACTTGCTTTTTGATGTAAAAAAAAAAAAAAATGGAGCACTCTGAATGCAAGAATAAATACCAAAATCATGGCTGGCATTTTGGGCAAATATGTTTCTGATGCCATTTGAAGTGAACTATTTAATTAACTCGCCAAATCCATTCGATGGCTGCACTAATTGACCGGTTGGAAATTATGCTTGATTTGAAATGTGCCGCAATTGGAGCCGCAACAGGGAAACCCTTTTCAATTGTCAGTTGTCCGCAGCTGCGTGCGTTAATTAATGGATCGTGTTGTGATTGCTGTTTGCCATTATGGCTTATATGATATTTAATTTGGTCAACATAACGTAAGAGTGCTTCACAAGCCCTGCCACATGCAGCGTTGTGGCTCAGCTTATTTAACCTAGCACGCAACCTCTGAAACACCAATCCTGAGTTCTGACCTTATTACAAAATTAGTTATGCAACGCATGCATGCTCATGCTGTCTCTCTCTCCACCCCCCTCCTCCCACTCTCTGTCTCTGTCTCTCTTGCAGTTAGATGCTCCCTCTTGTGGCTTTGCGGAATTTTGCAATTCACTAAAATATATGGATATATGTATGTGCATTGTTTTTATGATTTATACACATGGTTGAGCTTTCAGCCAGCTCCCTCCGATGTGCTGGCAAATCATTTACGAGAGCACCTATACATAAATCGTCTACTCATCCGCCCCCAGGACGAGAAGTGTCCTGGCAGTCGACTGCTAATTTCTTTTGTGCCATTTTAGTTTATTGCCTGCCTGGCTGCTGTCAGACGCGTTGTATACGCAACGCATTTAAAACAGACACACACAAAGCAATGCAAGAGTCTGTCTGTGTGTGTGTGTGTGTGTGTGTGCGTGTGTGGTTGTAGCTAATTAGAAATGCAGTTGCCGTAATTGGTAACTGCAGCGATAGCACATTTTTTGTTGAATGCCTGGCCTTGTTGAAGCATGATGTTGATACCCCACTAAATAGTTTATGTGGGAGCACGTTGCACGCCGCACGTTGGAAAGTGGATATCTCAAATGCCAACTCTTATCTCTTAAGCAAGTGTGTATTAAATGCCAACTCTTATCTCTTCAGCAAAGTCGCTGCAAATGACAACTCTTCAACTTGTGGCGCTCAGCCTCTCAAATATACCAAATAGCTTTGGCTTTTTATGCTCCATTCCAATTAGCAGCGCACTTAAAATGCATTTGCTTTTGGTTAGAGCCAGCTTGCTTGGCCACAGCTTGCCTGAGCAGTGCTTTCAGTCTTGTTTGCTGCATGTTGGCGCCAGACTGACAACCTTATCTCAAAAGCGAAACGCCATATGCCAAATACACACCTATTTCGCACACTTTACACACTTAGCCAGTTTACGCTTGGTGCGGCCAATTCTGATGCAAATTTGGTGGGGCATGCTCTGACGAGGCCAGACTCTATCGCTGCTGCAACTGACAGACCTGCGCTGTGTGCCCATTCGCACTCGCAATCCCAATCGCCATCCACGTCACGCCAGCTGGCCAACTTATCGCACAGTGCAACCAGCTCAGCCAAATGCGTTTCTCAAAAATTTACGTTATCTCAATTCGAAGTTAATTACGAAATAATAAATATTAATAGTTGCAAGGCAATTGGAATTTTTTATGCTAGATTTACAGAGTGTGGTTCCACTGTGCGGCGCAGCCATAATTTCAACGACCTCAGCGAAACTGACATCTCAGCGCATCTGACACTGAATGTAAATCTGCACCCGAGTTTGAGTCTGAATCGGAGTCTGAATCGAAGTCTGAATCTATGCGTACTGTGCCGACAGCGTCTGTTTGAATGAGGGAGCGAGCGTGCGAGGAGTGAGCGCAGAGGCATGGTGTCCTGTTTGTGTCGAGGATCCGGGCAACTTTAAGCAAACACTTATCCGCCTTATAAATGATTATCGTGTGCACTCAACTGCCACCATCATCAATCAAATGTGAGTTCAGCAGTATTGCGTAACTTTTGTATCTTGTTTCTTGTATATAGTATATAGTATCTAGAGCCATATCTGTAAGTGCGAGCGATAAACAAGTGCAGTTTCACGAACGAAACCAATTCCGATTCAGATTCAGATTTCGATTTCGATTCCGATTGTGAGCTCTCACTTCTTTTGCCTGCGTATAATTTATGCTAATGAATTGCCTTCAGTTTTGCCCCCGATTCCGATTACATTTTGCACGCTGCCGCACCGTCAATCAATCAATCAATTTCACCATCGTCTCAACTGCCTTAACGGGCAACTCATTAAAAGCACACTGCCCGCCACCCACCACCAGTTCCACAAACCAACCCCAATCATCAAGCAGGCCGATATGATATCTGTCAGCCGCAGAAAAAAATAAATACATATTTATATTTATTCATATTACAAGAAATAACGGTTAATTTACGCACACCAAAGATTACATACCCTAGCGGAATGCCGTCAAACAGACAATATCTAAATTTGGCTATAAACTCGATAAGTCATTGCTCCAGCAGCCATATGAATAATGCTTCGGGTATATTCCAAGTTTCTACAAAACAGCTGCCAGAATGTGGCATAAGAAGGGGGAGACAGACAAATATTGCGAAATCGAGTCTATTGCGGATGCTGATCAGGAAAATATATAAATATGTATACATATATAAGTTGCGGAGTTAAGGATGCTTTCCTCAGTTGCTGCCTGTGGCAGACATATTAACCCAATTAACAATTTGGAATAAGCATAAAGTGTATATATTAAATAGATATTATCATGCTGATCAGGAATATATATATATATATATCTTGTGCTTTCTTCAGTTGCTGCACACATAATAACCCACTGAATAATTTGGAATAAGCATTAAGTGTATATTGCAGGAAAAAAGCGAAATAAAATTCAAACAAGTTTAATTGGCGTCTGCTGCCGATGCCCACGCCCCCAACGCCCAACTCCCCAATTTGGGCAGACATTGCAGAAGTTTGGCGCCCCGCCAGTCAGATGGAAATCGCAGCAGCGATTCGCTCCTTATTTGAAAAGTTGCCTGGCATTTTGCTTGCTTTTTGCAAATCAACTGAATACCTCGAATAACTCATAGGTATTCTCGGCTCGACCTCGACTCTCTGCAGCTGTTGCAGTCACACACGGCGAATGCTCGATTTTTCGCGTACTCGCACTAAAATTTTTCAATTCGAGTCCAGCACGGACTCGGGCACGTAGATCTCTGTGGAGCAGGGCCAACACCAGTGTCCATGTCCAACTGTGTAACTTGTGCGGGCAGATTGATGGCCAACGTTTCGAACATTGATTTCTTAAGGATTTCACTGCGCTCTTCGCTATGCTTCACAACACAGATGCCAGAATCCTTTTACAAGTGTCCATCATCGAACTATGCATTTTTGCTATTCGAAAGCTATGAAAAAGTAACTACAACTGAGCCAATAATAAATAAATAATAAACAAATAATAAATTAAATTAATATTTAAAGAAAAAAAAGCTGCGAATGACGCATAAACCAACCACAAAGATGAATTGAAGTTAACCAAAAATGAAATGTACAAAGACCAAGAAACACGCGTCAATCATCTCTGCATGCAGCTGCCACAGATGTTATCTGTTGCAAGAAAAGTGCTTGTGTCAAGTGACATTTTGCTAGCGATTTCATACCCTTTAAAATATACCATCGGAAATTCAGAATGAAAGGGTATATAAAGGGCTTTGTATATATGCTGTTGATCAAGGTCAACCGTCGAGTCGATATAGCCATGGCTGTGCCATGATGAGAAATAGAGAACTTACATATGGAATGCAATTACTTGTATACCCCATGAAGGTCAAGATTATTTCGATTGATCGATACTTATCGATAGCTATAAGCTATAAAATGACGATATTAATGAATATATCATAAACATTGACATTTTATGGATCAACTGTAAACATTTCATGAAGATCTTATCAGAAACACCTAATTTTATTTATTTATACCCAAAAGCATGCTTACATTTGAGTGTGCAAATCTTTTTGTCACTCACTCACTCGACTACAGTATTCGTACTTGTTTCATTACTATATAAGAGGGAATTTTCTGGTAAAAGTAAAATGCTGCAACTGTCACACGTCTATTTGTGCATATCCAAGTAAATTGATGCCTTGATAAGCAACTGGATTGGATATGTTGCACGAAAGTGCATTTATTATAATGCAGTATTTTCCACATGTCTGACAGGTGCACATACGAAATGTGACAGTCGCTTTGAGAGGCACAGCTCCGATTTCTAAGGGGGGGAAGGCAAATTGTTGTTGCTTGGCTCAAATTCATAATCTGAGACGAGTACGTGCTGCCATTTGATGCTGCCCATATGGTAATCAGCGTTTGCATTCGTTTTGCATGCAGCAATTTGAGGCAGGTGCTGCCACGGAATGCGCTCTGTGAGTCTCCAGTAAAATGATGCTGTTGATTTAACTGGTGCAGAAAATCAAAGGCGCTTCATCAGCGTCATTAATTTGATTTGTGTTGATTCGCAAGCAACCAGCAACAACAGCCAGCAGCATGAGCAGCCAGGCAACTTTTGCTGAATCAACTTCATGAATAATGCAACAACGAGGACACGCACACATTCTGGGTAAACGGGGGGTGGTGCTGACGGGCGGAGGTAGTATAGAGGCGACTATTGAGTTCTATCGCTTATTGCCTCGCAGTTGACTACTATCGCTATCTCTGTTCAGCAAGCGTGCCCCATCTGTTGCGCTGCTCCACTGTCCTCTTCTCTAATGCAATTACGCAATTTATGAAATTACAATGGCAAAGTGACTTTAGCTACAATTTTCGTTAGAGCGATACACACAGACACACACACACTGAAAGAGAGAGAGAGAGAGAGAGAGAAGGACACACATGCATGTTGCACATAACGGAAATTGCGACAAAAATATATATATGTATATATATGGCCCCAGGGCCATATGATGATGCCGGAGCTGGGAAAGGCAAGCAGCAGTTGATGATGTTGCTGCTTGATAGTTGTTTGTTGCTGTTTGCTGCTTGCTGCTTGCTGGTTGCTGGTTGCCGGTTGCCGGTTGCTGATTGTGCTCAGCTTCGATGAAGCATTTCCATCTGCTTTCACTTGAAGTGCCAGCGACATATCAATCGAATTGTCAGTTATGCAAACTGGCAATTTGGCAGCGGCATCTTCGTATCGAATATCAATTGACATTTAAAATTGCCAACTAAATGTTGTTATGACATATATATATATATATATAATTAGATATGGTTAGTTCTTTATTTACACAGTTTGTGCATTCACTCTCTGCATAGACTTGTTCAATCTTCCTTTGCAAGTGCAAACAAAGTGTGATTTTATCGCAAGATAAGACCATAAACTCAGCTGGCAAAATGTCGTTGCATGTGCAGCAGGACATCGCGGCTGCATTGATGTTGCCAACTTATGCTTAAGATGCACAATAAATGCGCGCACAAAACAACATTTGCGGGTCGCCAAAACCGGCAAGATTTCGAAACAATGTAACAATAATGTAGCATACTTTTATGAGCAGCTCTTTATCCACATTAGTTCTGTGTACACTCGGAGAAAAAAATCCCAACAAAAATGTGTATATTTTTCAACTATATTAACAATATATTAGAAGAAAAAGTTGGAAATGCCAAGCGTTTTTTTAGAAATAGTAAAAAGACATATTAGGAAAATGTTCAAAATTCCAGCTTTGTTTTTATAGATTTTTAGTATTCTGAGTGTTGTGTGCACAATTAATGTGTGTGGCGCGTGAGGCCAACTGATCTTTGACGGCATTAAACCGACTCAAAGCCATCTGCCCTTCTGGCATAATCATAAAAAGCAGCTTAGCACTTATTTTGCACTGCGAGCGATTCGCACGCGTCGCGCTCAGTTTTTATTACGACTAGTCGCATTAAGTAAGTAAGCAGATTTCGATGGCTCGACTTATGTATATGTATACCTTTTTATTTGCACATTGTCGTCTGCCCAGACGTGGAGCCCACTGTCCACAGGTCAGACACAGACAGCACACCCACACATACCCACACACACACACACACACACAGAGTCACATATGTTGTGTTGATACTTTGATTGCAGCAAAACGAGATCGTTAAATCAAAACAACGAGTTTGAGCACGTGTTGGCCGCCTGCCATGATAAATGGCCAAGGCCAAGGACATGGCCAAGGCAGGGTGCGGAGATGCAGACGTGTCCCACAGCCATATATATATATATATATATATATTGTTGTCCCATTTATTCAGTCTGCATTTGATTGGCATTCGGCATAATTGTATGTTAATATCGAGGCGTTCAAGTGGCTCAACAGCTGTCACAATAGCGTCGCACACACACACACACACACATATATATATACATGTATGTGTGTTCACACACAGCTGCACATACACATAGATAAAGCTTAGTAGTGTTGTCATAGGCGCTTATGAGCTTGACCTTGACATTGTCACTGAAAGCGCTGATAAACTAAGCCCTAATCCACTGGCATTATGTACATTTGGCACTTTGGCAGACGGGCAACACACACAGTCACACACACACACACTGGCTCACACACATGCAGTGAAACAAAGGCGAAACGAGTATTTCGAACCAAGCAAAAATACAGCCAGATTGCTTGCCTATTGCCACCAGCCATGTGAATTGAATTTAATGGTTTATTTTCGCATATTTTATTGCTGATCAATTTGCGTTTGATAAAAAAGCATCAGAATTATCTGCATATGAGATCTTAGCAAATACACACGTTCATCTCAAACCCTTACATCTCATGGCCTCTGGGCTAATATGACACAAATGACTGGCTTGCAACTCATAAACTTAATCCCAGACAAGCGAATATATTTTATTGGTTTCTTGTCTGTTAGCGATGAATGTGCGCTGTTAACGGATTTTTGGTGCAAGTTTAAGGAGCTCTTTCACCCATTTAAGTAGAGTGTTGACAACCAAATTAAAAGCAGCGAACAATGTGAAAAAGAAAAACCAATTTTTAGTGAAATTGATATCTTGAAGGCTTCAGCGTTGATCACTTTTATTACTTATTACTAAAGCATTCAAAGTGGAACCGTTTATCAAATGTTTTCCCTTTCTTAAATCAGAGTATATATGTGGCTTATTGGATAATATATAGCTGTCATAGGAACCATAGATTATTTCTTGTATAAAACATTTTAATTAACGAGTTGTACTGCGATGAAAAATCAACAGCAGACAGAGAAGCGGCAGTTTTTTATGTTTGTTGTGAGCACTGGAAGTAGGCAGTTGGAATCCTGTGTACAAGGATATGTTGGCCTCGAATATAGATGCTGTTTCTTGTCATCTAGTCAATCGGTTCAAACGAATGAAATCATATCAGCAATGCATCGCCACTAGTGTGAAATAAGGCAGTTCATCTGAATTTCAATCTGGTTTATTAGTGTGTCGTTTGTTACGGCGCCTTTCTCCTGGGGCTGGCATCTTGGCATTGAGTTGACAATTGCGTCTAGGTGACCCTGAGACTGACTCTGTTGGACGCATTAGCCTCGTCGTTATTGTCGTACATCAGATTTAATGGCTCCACTCAGCAGTCAGCCAGCCAGCTTCCTGAGCAGCTTAGCAGCTGCTTCTTTAATGGTGCACACTGTCCTCAAAATGGCTTTAAAGAGTCACCCAATTTGTGGCCACACTCGCTCCACTTAACAGGCTGGTCGTTGCCATTGTGCTGACAACCAGACGGAGCTCATATGTGTGTCGAGACAGGACGAGACGAGTCGAGACCAGACGAGGCGAGACGAGACGAGATTGTGGGCGTTTCAAAGTGTATGTTTCATAGATTCATTCGCTCTACGAGTACAGCCCGTGTTTCGTTCCATCAATCAATTTTCCAATTGAGTTCTGACGTTTTGCGAAAATAGTACGTACAGTAGCTACTCGCAAATGAAAACATTTCGCCATGAAAAATAAGCATATAACATAAATATTTTTCACTTTTTTTACAGATTTCTTTATGAATTTGAGCCAAGAAATTTCAAAAATTGTGCTCAATAAAAAAATAAAAATAAATTTTTGGTCATCCACGAAAAGAATACAACTTGTGCTGCAGTCAGGAATGCAACAGCATTTGGCAGTCGGATGGGGCAAGAAGTGTCAGTTCGTCAGCTTCGTTGTTGCGAGGCAATCTCTGCTCAGATTTCCAATTGTCAGTTTGTGGCCAAATGACACCCTCTTACACGAAAACATGCACGCAACCAAAAATAAATAACAAGAAAAGAAAAAAAAAACATAATAAAGAAAACACCAAATGAAGTTGTCGCATGTTCCCCGACAGATGCTGATGATGACATGTCGCCGTTGTTGTCGTTGATTCAAAATTTTTAGTTGGAAATCGAACAATTTGCTGGCAGAATTGAAAATGTTGCTCTGGGTTTTCGCCAGACACACGGGCAACGTGCCACGTGCCGTGGCGAGGCGAGTCGAGTCGTGTCGAGCCGCTCACACGTCAAATTATGCTAATCAGGTGGCAGCTAAGAGGAGGCGTGGCAGTGGCAGTGAACATGCCTAACGCCGCATAATCGATTGCTTCTTCGTGGAAATGAAAAGCGCATAGAAAATGAATTTATTTTTTGGCCCACACCCGCCGCCCCTCACATAGTAATTGGAGTGGAGCCAAGGACACCAGCCGGGTGTGAAGGATATGAAGGATGTGACCGCAGCGACAGCCGAAAACCATTTTGGCGCCCAGCCCTCAATTATGATATGGGGGGGAAAAAACAACAAATCTTAAATGCTCCTGCCCCCAACTGAGGAGGGATCTCAGATGCCGAGCACTGAGAATGTTCGATTAAGCGTTACCCTAATGCAAATTATAACTACATATTTGTGTATATATAAATATATATATATATATATATATATATATATATATACATAAACAGATCCTGATTAAAGTTTCTTAAATTTGATGTTTCCGACTTTCCATTTTTCTTAAGATATTATAATCCGATCCGATCGTGTGTCGAGTAGCAAGAGTCCGAAGCAAAAATACGGATATATGACAAACGGACGTGGCTATATCGACTCTAATTGTGATGCTGATCAGTTTTATATATATGTATATATTCATGTGTTCGAAGCAACCAAAACCAAAAGCAACAAAATTTAAGCCCAAAAACAGCTAAAAGGATATCTTCAGGTTGAGCATATGCTGGCCTCGATTAATAGATGGGGTATTTGGGCAAGTGTCAGGAAGCGTTTTTCAATGGTGTGCACATGCCACAAAGCACACAAACACACACACACACACACACACACACACACACACACACACACACACACAAACACACACACACACACACAAACACACACACACACACATATAGATAGACGCAGTTGAAAAGTGTATAATAAAAGTGAAATTTATCAGGGGAATCGACTGCATTTCAATGCAGCAAACAACAAAGGCAACTGTGTCTAACAACAATGGCAACAAAGCTCATAAACATCAATTTGTGCGAGGCCAGCCGCAGATAAAGCATGAAAATGGCATTGCAATGCTTCATCGAGCAGTGGATGAGGGGCGTGCCACAGCCAGTGGGGCTTGCCACGTACCATGTAAATTGATAGTGTCATCAGTTTTGAACAGTTGCCGTTGTTGCCCTCGTGAATGCTGAATGCCAAATGTTGAATGGTGCATTTTGAAAGACAAACTGCTTCTGCCGGGCAGTTTGGGGTGCGAAGATCGTCAGATGGATTGAATGGCACAACCAGGAATTTATAGAAACACTGACAATCTCCACCAGCAATTTGGCTGAATCAAATTATGTCAGCTATTATATTTATTAGTTTCTGGCTCAATTGAAACGAGTCTAACAAATATATATATATATATATATATATATATATATATATATATCTATGGAAAACATGGCTCAGACTAAATTACAACAAATTTGCTGGCTGGAGCGAGACTTTAAGGTAATCAGTTGAGTCAACTATTAAACTAGTCTGCTGTCCTTACACTTTGCTCTCTCGATTCTTGTCTGGCTGCTCGTTGCTGTTGCCCTGCAGATATGTAGTTGATTAATAAGCTTTGGCTACAACGACAGGAAGAACGGCTGTCGGCGCTGTTTAAAGTTGGTACTTTAGGTAATTACTTAATGCAAATAAAGCCCTTGGGCATCATACACTTGGAATGCACAAATAAACCCATCCACATTCATGACAAGCAGCGGTGTGGAGTGGGTGCGAATAAGTTGACATCAGTTAACAGCCAGCGGCTAATCGCCACCAGCAAGCCAGCCTCCAAGTTTGTTATCCAAAGTCTGGCAATGAATGGCAATAATCACAGCAAACTATTTGGCAACTCCCCAATTACCCGGTCCGCACTCACTGCTCCAACCAGCACCCAGCTCAGCTTGTTTAAGATGCTGAGTAATGATTCAGGCAACAACAAATAAATAAATAATAATAATAATAAGAATAAACAAGAACGAACAGCAATTACATGCCGAATATTAGATACACTCGCGGAGTAGAAGACCTAAAATTAATTGCTATACATTGATTTGAAGGGATCGAAAATGTCGATTTGCTTAACCAATTTATAATGCCAATTTCCGATATATGTATATGAAGCAAATAAAGGCAGATATTCAAGATTGGATACTAATATACTCCATGGAGTCACAGAGTGTATACTTCAGTGCGTCGCACACCTTGTAACATTCTTCTAGTACCCGTTGGAAGAGTATGAAAATCATGCACGAATATGGCAAAAACAAAAGTCCAAACACTTAAAGTAAAAATGTAGCTGGTTAGGGTGGGTTACAAGTATCTCAGCTCAGAGCTAATGTGTTGAATATGGGATACGCTATATAGTTGAAGACCTATGCTATGTGCGCCATGGGGCTGGCGACACGTCAACGACAGCGCCTCTTGCCCCATTTGAAGGCATTTATATGTGTCAGCATGTCATGGGCATCATCAATCACTTTTGAGTTATTTGTCAGTTGGGTTTCGCTGCGTTTCTTTTTTGGCCGGCTTGTGGCTAGAGGTAACTGGGGGAGAGTACTCAAAATTGGACTATGTACTTCAACATCCAGTGAGCTGACATTTATGAGCTGCCACTAGCCACAGCTCGTGTGGGCAACATGCTCCTCGGGGGCGGAGGCACATACCCTTAACACCACACCACGCCAAAAACACACCCTGCAACTACACTCGAACAAAAATCTCCAATATTTCTTATATTTAGAACCTTAACTAAGTTTTATATATATATATATATATATATATATTTTGCTGACTTGAACAGATAATACATAACATAATTAATAATAAAAACATAGTCCGATTTTTTCCAAGTGTTGCTGCAACAGACCCCTAAAAACTGTAAACCATATGTGTGTCTGCCATTTGTCTTGCTTAACTGAAGTGGCAGCATAGTTGTGGCATCAATGCGGCCTACTAAAGCCGTTGTCAGTGCCAGTATTTCCCACGACTTCGCCTTCATTCCGCCTTGCGGCACACAAAGTTAACAAATTACGCAATATTTATTGTTTATTTTAGTGTTTATTATTTTAATTTGGGCATTTAAGTGTGCATGTGCTTGTTTGCCGTGCAAATTAGGACGGCGAGGACAAACACAACTAAATAAATAAATCACGAAATTTGTGGACCTTTTAAATGTATGCAGATACACGCAACACACACGCAACACACACTCACACACGCAACACACACACACTCACACACACTCACACACACACTCACACACACGCACACTAAGCTGTGCTCTCTCTTTGCATATGAAAATGAGTTGGGTTTTTTTTATTTTGTATTTAGATATTTTTCTTTTAAATTATCTTTTTTTCTGATCTATTTACTTTTGCCGCATGGCCTTCGATAATCCAATTAAAAAAGTCAAATTGAAGAACTATCAAAACGCATTAATGTTCAAATATTTTGACATTTTCATGGGCTGTTCTACAAATTATTTCCATAATGTCTAAGTCTTGGCGACCTTCAGATGCCCTGCCTTGTAGTTGGGCAGTTCTTCGCAGCTGTCAAATTTAGTTAGTTTTATGTAAATTTAATATTTAAACTTGTTTATTTAGTTAGCAAAAGAATAAAAGAATATTTTCACGCTTGTGTTAGACGAGACTTTTGCCAACACGGACATTTTCAAGTACTTTTTATACTCTTTGCAGAGGGTATTCGAGGTTTGAAAGGAGACGTCGCCGAGTGTTGACTTCAATTACTACCCGAGTTGTCATAGTTATGACCGTCTGTCTGTCTTTCCGTCTAGTTCGATACCGGCATTTACTTTTATAGAAAATACATTGTATTTTAAGGGTATCTAATGTTCGGCTTGCCAAATAGTGAAGTGCTTTCTTGTTATTCTGTAATGTTTGCATACAAATTACATTTTCGGCTGACTGAACTTTAGCGCCAAATGCAAGCAAACTTTGTTTTTCGTTAATTTTTATCCAGCAAATTAAATTTTCAAATGCCCAACAGTTTTTTCTTATCCGATTGCAATTGGAAAACCATATGGCAAGTGCACTTGCAGCAACTCCAGATTAGAATATAGACTTTCAGCTTAGTTATACTTTCAGCTTGCTTTTAAGTTCTTGTTCTTAGGCATATCTGGCAACTCCTTTTAGATGAGATCTGGTTGCTCTTGGCAACAATGTGAGATGTATATACATACATATATATATGTATATATATATATATATATATATATATATTATATGAATTATGATATCTGTACATATAGTTAAATATAACATCTTCAATGAAATTCGCATTTTCATTTCAGCGTTGACGTCACCGTCTTCGATGCGTTGCGTTTTGTGCGCCAGTGTTGGATAATTCGCGTTTAATTAGTCTAATGATTCTAGCAAGCAAGTTCTTGGCAGCTGCCTCGTGTTCACAACTCATTTGCAACTAATTAAATTTTTGCAACAATTTGTCAGCAAGTTTCCCAGTCGGGTCACAGCAGCTTGGCAACTTTTCATTCCAGCACACTTTGCAACACCACTCTACTCCATGCCCCCCTCCTCTGCTTCAGACGCCTCCTCCAGCATCCCCGGCTGCTCATCTAATTTTATTTCCGCCACTGTAGTTTTCGGCCATTGTGCAGTCGTAGTGCTTTCAGGAAATTAAACTGCAGACACTATCCGGCAGATTTCCTATTTTCCATACCCTACATTAACAAATATGGATTTAAAGCGAGTATTATGGAATTGTGCACGTGTTTGTAACAGACAGAATATTCCGCTAGTTAATCGTTGCGTTTACTATGTTATCTATTATTTTATTATTTTCTTATTTTCTTCAAATCAAACTAAAAACGTAGGTCTAACATTCCATTTCAGCAAACTCATAAAATGGTAAGCATAATATGGTCATCACAGGGTATCTGTCAGTCAATCACTTACGTTTCTCATACCTATTTTTTGTGATGGCTGCAGACGCCGCCGACGGCGCATCTTTTGGCCTTTGATGCTTGCCTCAATTTCCGTTAGGCGGAGCTTTTTATAATTATGTGTTTTTTAGGCTTGGAGGCGGACTTCATCTAAACAGTCCTTATCTTGTGCTCGCATGTGTCCTTCTCCTTTTTTTATGTGCTCATGTCCTTTTGGCATAATTTAGTTCAAAATTGACATGTGCACAAAATACGTGTAGTTCAACAACATCTGTAATTGTGGCACACACACGAAACTCTTTGGGACTGTCTGAGAACTGTTCCTCTAAAATGTATTTCTACGGCAGTATTTGAATAAATCCTTTTTTGTGTTTCAGTGTGATTAATTTACAAGTGCGAAACGTAATTGCTAATGGAGAGTACTCAGTTGGGTGCAAAGTTATTTTATTCGCACAAATTGTATCCCAAATGATGATAGGCAAACTTATTCGAGAGGATTAACTTATATATGCACAAATTATGGTAACTGAAATGTGCCCAGGGAACAATATAATTGGCAGAGTGAATCAGCTTATTCGGCGAGCTCACAACTGGCTCGATAGCGTGGAATTGCAATCCTTGTCGACTCATACAAACAATCTCCCATTCCAGATCAGGCAACGAAAACATAGATACGCAAAAATCTCAACAAGCTGGCCAAGTTAAACAAAATTGTTCAACTATTTAGAACCATGGCAACGAGAAATAATAAATACAAGTATCTATTGTGATAGAAAGCGTCCAATCTCAATCTCAGGCACTCGACGTTGTTAGCCCGGTCTCAATGAGTTCCAGCTCCATCAAAATTAGCAGCACTTGCCCAGTAAGCTCATATTGCAACAACAATCTGGGGCAGACGGGCGGGTTGGGATCGGATGGGCAGCTGTTTAGTCAGAAAAATTCTCCTTGAATGTTAGAAATTTGCCATACTTTTGGCCCCAAGGGCTCCTCACTTTATTATTCTGAAATTAAGCGTCCAATATTAATGGTTGTGGCATTTTAAGAAGCAACCATTTCTGAATTTAAGTGTATATTTGTTTAATAAAGGACGATTTTTGTAAATTTAAGGAGACTTTTTTTCTGAGTGTACGGACTACTGGCTACTGAGTGGTGTCATCCGATGTTGCAGTTGTATCCCTCTGCTAAGTGTAAGCCACGCCCAAGCCAAAGTGTGCACATATTATAATATATATATTCTTTGTGTCTGCCACGAGACTGTGCCAGCGAAAGGGGCAGTGAAGTTGCAGAGATGCGGCTGCGGATAAGGCTGCATGTAGATGTAGGTGAGATACTGCAGATTCGAGTGGGCTTACTAGCGTCTAGCCTAGACGCTCACCTGCTGCAGTTGCCACACTGCGGGATTAGCTGACTTTGACCAAAACCACAATTTGCACTAATTATCGTTGAAAACTAACATGAAAGTGCAGAGCTACTGAATACCCTTCACAGAACTCAAGAATAATAATTAAAATAAATATTATTATTCGAAGTCTGAGAAAGCATTTTGGTTACATATGATACAATATATAAAGGTTTAGTTTTGGATTAATCACGTTGCAACCGGCTTAAGGGAAATATATGTACATAAAAGTGCGATTTTGAGATTAATCTGTGTGCAGAGTATCTCAATATCGAGCAGTCTTGATGCGTTGTGATCCAGTTTGCGCTTACATTACAGGGTAGCCAGGGTAGTATGACACACTTGGCAGCTGCCAGTTGTCCCACGATCTATTAGCATACAAGCATCTCTGCTCACATGCTGCCCACCAGCTTGGTTACTGCGCAAATATGAAAATTTGAGCAGTGACAATGCAAATTTTGTTGACACCTACTGCAGACTACAACTACCATAATTAAATTAGAAAACATTAGCAGCTAACTGGGCTTTAACTGAATTACAGTATTTGAAAATATTTGCAAGAGCAGCGTCAACATGCAAACTGGGGGCATCGAGGACAAAGCGACCAACACCATGATTATGTTGCAGCGTGGTTGGCAGGCGTGAAATTAGATGATGACACAGAAACACACACACCCACACACACATCTACACACACACCCACACACACACACATACACACAAGCACATGTCGCACAATGTGCAGCAAAAGTAAAATTCCGTACAAAAAGTGAAGAAACAATAAAGATGCGCCTCGAGGCATGCGATGTGCTGATGTGTCCTGTTATCGAGATGTTTTGTGGCATGTAGAACGATGGAGAGCCCATTGTGCTACTGGGGTCGGTTTGATGTTTGATTGTTGAGGGTTGAGGGTTGAGGGAGTTGCAGGAGTTGCAGGACAGTCGCAGCAACCACAATCGCCACATGTGTATGTGACAGGCAGATGTCCTCAGGTTAAGGCCAGAATTAACCCAATTCTTTGACTTTGCGTCCTGTCATACGGCTGGCTCTGAAGCGCACTGAGGCATGCTGGCAGCTAGTCTAGTCGATTAGACTACATTCAGCGACTAATATATAAATATGTATCGATAAATACTCCACCAATCGAGCTCACCCCTTGTCCTCAGACACTTGATTAACATGTGCCCACTCAAAAGTAGGTCGCAGACGGAGTAACTTTTAATGAATCACTAATTATTTGATATATGATATTGCTGTGGCACACACTCGTGAGTGACTCAGCAAATTGACTGAGATTGCATACATATTTCGAAATGAAAATAGCACAGACAAAGAAAGAGTGGCACTCAAGAAAATGCCATTCTTGCCTGTGTCTGGGTTTTAGTTTTTATGTAGTGCCCAAAATGTATTTCATTGCCCATTACAAATTACGCATACGCCACGTTGCTACAGCAACGAGAAGGGCAACAATAATCATAAAAGTTTTTCGTTGCAAACTGTTTGTAGCATCTACACAAGCCAAAAACAATTAATCCCAACTTTGTATCTACGAGTTTAATAGGGGATGTCAACAACTTTGCCAGCGTTGACAAATTGATTTTGTTTCGTAAAAATAGCTCATCAAAACATAAATGGCAAATTAATTAAAAGACTTTGGCATTTTAATTCAATCAAATTGTTTTTTGTTTCTTGCCCAGCCTTTGAAATGTTGTCCTGGCAATTCCTTTGATGTGTGCTTATATAGGGTTTGCGTCATTTTAAGAGTGCCACTCATGTTGTCGGATGATTAATTTCCGCTTCACAGTCACAGTTAATCTAACATCGATCTCAGAGCCATCATCAATCACAGTTTCATTTATCTATTTGAATCTTGCCCCATGCACTCATGCTGTGTGCCAGAGAGTTCGCTTATGCTCATAAATACGCACATTATTCACATTTCAATTCAACACACGGCCACCTCCCCCCAACCCCCTTCAACGTGGACAGAAACATATTTTGTGTATGCGTAGCTAATTTACGCTGGCAGGCAACATATTATTAAGGCTAATTATGTGGATTCATAACACAGAAACACCTTTTGACTTTGCACGCCGTGACAAATGAACCGGGCTGCGCTGGGCTGCTCTGGGCTGGGCTGCTCTGGGCTGGGCTTGCCTGGGCCGGGCTGGGGTCTTTGTTGCGTGTGACACACTAGACGCAAAATGCAAATGGGCCGCCTTTCTTTCGTTGTTGCCAGTCGCCTGGAATATGTGCAGGAATCGAAATTGAAATGGCTTTATTATAATAATAGATTGGCATGTACAAATTAAGGAACTACGCCCTGTATTTTTCATAGCCAAGCGGCGTAAGAATATCCATGTTGCTCTATTTTGACTTATGCCCCATAAATCTTTGCTTATGCCGAGAGCGAACCCAAAAATGGAAGGGTTAAAGTCACCTTGCAACCGGAAAAAGGTAATATACATAAAAATATCTATGAGAGCATCTCAAACATACCCTTCTAGGGTTTTGCTTGTTTAGTGGCAAAGGCAAAGAGTAACCAAGTTGTTCAAGAGCGAAGACTCTTTTAGAAAAGCCACAAAAACAAGTCAGGACCTTTTCCGGGCATGCCAAAAAAAATTATAAAATATAACACATAAAAAATAATACTCAATAAATCTAGAGTTAATGGCAGAATTTTCAAAAATGAACACTATTTTAAGTAAGTTGGTGTTTGAAAAAGGACTGCTGAAATAAGCACTTGGATATGGGTTCAAAGTGTCCTCTGTTTAACGCTGTTGTTGTGAATTCCTTTAGCTATATAAGGCTAGTATTTTAAGTAATAAAATCAGTTAGACTCGCTTGATTTGGCTCACGTAACAGTGTTCATTCGAAATGATGACCCCACACACAGGTGAGTCAGGGATCAGCAAATTCATGCACTGAGTACAAAATTTCAAAGCAAAACATTTTGATTTCGCTTAGCTATTAAGCCAGCTGAGAGATAGCCTTCAGAGCAGGTAATGCGAGCATGCGATTTGCATATATTGAATGCACATGGCGTATGAGCAATGTTCACAGGTCGCTCCAAGGAGACTTCAAGCAAATTGCAATTGATTGCGTTTCGGTTGATGTTAAAGCCCATTCAAAGTGCTTTCCACGATTTAACGTAAGCACTCAAACGTGTTTGGAAATGCACAATTCACCAAGTTACGGCTTATGAAAATAAATCGGTTTAAGTGCTTCAGATTCACCAGAATATTTGCCAACCAAATCTTTGCTGACACTTGAAGAGGAATGCCCAACTGGAATTCTCATCAAGTGATTGTCGACCACGTCTGAGCGCACAAAAATGCAATTATGATGTCACTGGTCACAGAATGTGGTTTCAGTGTCTCTGGTCGGGCATTGGCATTCGTCCACGAATCACCGGCAACTCTTTGCTTAGACAAAGTACCTCGCACACAGAAGGCAATGAGCGAGCTGTGCTTGATCTGTTCGAGTCTTGTAAATACAATTTAAATGTTAAGCGTTGCACTAGCAAATATGCCATAAATAACAATAGTTTCCAATGTTAACAATAGATAATTAATAATAATTAAATACTCTTTTAAATGTGGCACATATTTAGCATGACTAGCTGTATAGTTTCTTGTTACCATGATTTTATCGAATCCAGAAAGTGCTCACTGCACAAGTTTGTGGCTTAGGAGACCTTGGCTGGGGTTGGCATCTGTTTTGTGGCAACCAGTTGTTGCACAGCCAACCGCAAACAATCTAAATATAATGTTCTAGTATTGCAAGTACAATTTAAAAGCTTAAGGCTGCCTCATTTGAAGACGCACGCATAGAAGTACTTTCAATTGAATGCCTTAATAATAACATAAGTTTCTGTTATGTTTAGAATGTATTATGATCCTGACATAAAGTGTGGATTAGATATCTGCGTACCGTTTGAAGTATTTAGTCTAATTTTCAAGCTCTAATCAAATATAACTCGCTGAACTCTCAGCAGTTTTGTGTGTTGTTGTTTTGTTACCTTTTTTGGAGACCGCATAAGGTCCACAAAGCAATTGCACTTGGGAAAGCCGCAAAAGCTCTGCAGTGCCACAGATTGTTGGTTAGTTGGCGACAAAATACCATTCTTTGGGATAAACTCTTTTTAGAAATTTTGTTGACCTTAGTTGGGCTCTAAGATGGCCGAGTGATGTCTGAAAAAGCCGGCTTAATTCACAGCTAATTAAGTGCCAGAAGCGTGTTCGGTGAGAAACCGCATTTCCAAATTGATAGTTCTGTATGTGTTCGCCGTTGAGGTTGCAGCACTTTTTGGCCTGGTTGGGCGTAATTAGAGGCAGCCAGACCACGGGGCCGGACCCACAAAATAATGTGGCAGACAAAATGTGGCAGAACGCCCGTCGGATGGCTATATTTTAATTTAAATGCATGCGGCAATTTTTCTATAGAAGTATTATTATAATTTTGTGTGTGTTTTTTTTTGGGTCTCTGCTATTTGTCTGCGGTCTGTCTGAGCGTTTTCGGGTTTGCTGGCTTTTTGTTTAATTGCAAGGGAAATTTTCCATTTGCCGCTCTTTGGCATCCGTTTCTAGTTAGTTTATGTTAATGTTCGCCCATTTTGTAATTTTTTAATTTTGTAATTTCGTAATTTGGCCTAATGGTCCCAAGCGAAATATTAATACCTATTTAGTCAAATGCAAAACTGTTGAAACTTCCTATCTGCTTCAGATCTGATCAGATATAATGTAGACAAAGCGGCAGCTCTTAATTATTTTTAATGGAACGATGGAGAAATTCCAACTTTTTCAGCTGTCGGTATTTGTTTCTGTTGCATACATACATTTTTCGATGTAGATTAATTAATATAATTAATGCCTAAATATGGTAATTATATCTTGAACATAGGTTGGCATAACATAAATGAATCTGGAACCGAATTGCGAATGTGCTGTTCAAATAAGCGGAATAAGTGAATTGATTAACCGGATCAACAAAGGTCACAGACAGTAAATTACTGCTAAAGCACATTTGGCAGCTAACATTGCTTTCATTGATGTTGTTGTGCTTGTCAGTGTGTGTGTGTGTGTGTGTGTGTGTGTGTGTGGAGCGCATAAATTCAATTGAAAATTAATTAGCGACCACTGGTCGCAGTGAAAGCAACCAAAAACAATACTCAAAATCCTAATTGCCATTGATTATATGCGTTTATCGATACTTGGATATTATTATGGGCTTAGTTCACACACACACACACACACACACACACATACAGTCGCACATTTGTACAGATACAGACAAAGATACAGAGATAGACATAAGCTCCGAACAGAATTAAATTGGCATTAGGCAGCGGCAAACAAACAATTTTTGTGGGTCCAGCCTTGTACTCGACTTATGTTTGTTTTTGAAATGGGGGATGGGATGATGAGGATATGGGTGTCCTTTTCTGGTAATGGCTGTGGCAGCATAACATGCCACATTGTCGCTTTGACTTTTATTTATTTTGTTAGACGCATTTTGAAAAGCCAATAAGCAGCTCCTGATTGATTATCTGTTGCCGACCGCATCAAGGTTGTTGTTCTTCTTATTCTTATTCTTATTGTTGTTGTTGTTGCTGTTGCTGTTGTTGTTGTTGTTGTTGTTGTTATCTACTTTAATGTATAACTTTGGCAGTCGCACAATTTTCACGGCGTGTGCGTTGGCGTCAATCAATTTTGGTTGGTAAAATAAATGAGGCGTGTGCAGCATTTGTTTGTTGCCTACTTCTTGGGGTGCCTGTCTGTGTTGCGTAAAAGGCTTAAAATTGATCGGATACTGCCGTTGTTATTGTTGTTATTTTGTTCTCCATCTTCAGGTTACATAAAACATTCTTGGCCTAAATCGCCAAACTGCCGCCATTATAAATAGCACACGTCTACGGTGAGCTCCAAGTCAGGTTAGCCTTACCCCCATTTCGGGACCGAATGCCACTGGCAGAGCTGCCACCAGTCCAAGTTGAGTGCCAGTTGAGTGAAAGGCTCTGCGGCAATGACGACAGCAACAGCAGCCACAACTATAAAGTGTGGCAACTGCACTTGGTTGCCACTCACACACACAGCCGCATTCAAACCCCAACACCTACAGTGAAAAGATTCAAAAGCTGAAAGCCAACGCAATGCCGTCACTTTAATGAGAACCTTCAAGTGTAGGCGGCAACCACTGCCAATCGCACACCACCCACGGTCCAACGCCCCACCAGCATATGCACTCTAAGAAACATACAGCCTTTCCCAGCCTAATAACTGAACAACTCAATGATAAGGCCAAGTTGAAGCGCCCAATCTATTTAGGTATTTTAATACTACCATAAGACTAACTTTTGCAGTTGCCCTTCAATTTTTGTTAAACTATTTTTTAACTTGGAGTATAGGCTCTTGTATATCCCGCGCAAATCAAGCTGATTTCAATTGATCGATAACTGCACTCGCGAATGTCGATACATATCGATTTAAGTATGTGTGTGCCAGTATTTATAAATATGTGTATACATATGTATTTATATGTCGCAAGCCGATGATTTCAGTTCAAGCTGGCGAAATAAAATGTTTTTTTTTTCGTCAGTACTTGTGCAAGCCATACAAATGAGAACTGATCCTAGAGTGCTTACATTTGATTGTGCGAAACTTATTAAAGAGACGTTTGGCAAGAAAACTAAAATATATTTGACAATGGGGCTCAGAGTGAAACGTAGTACGTAAACGTACTCTCTCTCTCTCTCTCTCTCTCTCTCTCTTGATACCTGTCTCTCTCTGTGGAATAAAACGACAGCATTTCCATTCAGACAAAAACTTGAAGTTTTGGTTTAATTCATAGTTGTTCTTAGTGGCCTAATTTACAGACATTTATAACATTTAAACATGAAATTTGTTTCAAATAATTACTGGTACACAGACATATCAACATTGAATCTTGCTTGAATTTTCTCTTACATTTACCAATGTGTGTGTATACATGTATATGCTTAATATCTATAATGTAAAAAAAACCCTTCCATTATATATGTATGTATATGAAATATCATTGAATGTATAATTATTAATGTTGCTGCAAACATGGTAGATGGAAACTTATTGTTGTTGCGCCGTCAACTGGAAATTCGTCTTATTTGTGTTTGCTCGTTGAAAATATTTGCCTGTCATTTAAATCAGTAAACACTGGGGCTCAAAAGGTTTACAAATTTAAATGAGTTTCATATTTTTGTTTTTTCCTTTTTGCTGAGTGTTTAGTTTACACTTGGCCAAAGTCGTCTTATTGCTAAAATTTCATTTGTTTCTCTGTATTTTGCCGCACAAAAATCGCACAAAAATAAACATTAGAATTGTATCTTATATGTTGGTTTGTTTGTTTTTTTTGTGTAAATACTTAACAAATATTCATGTATGCATAGTATGTACATATGTATGCATAGTTCATAGGCTGATTTGTGTTTACATTAAAACACATACTTAACTATTCGTATTGTTCCTGTAATTATTATAAATGTAATTATTTCTCAAATTTTTGTTTGATAAGGTATATGTATGTATATGTTGTAAATTGTTATCAGAGTTTTGGTTTTTGTTTAATTTGAATCATTTCTTAAATTGTTTCGTTTATGATGTAAGTATTATATTAGTTAGACATACACATATATATATATTATATAAGTTACACTGCTATTCAAGTTATTTATCACTTTCGATTTGCCAATTCACTTGACATTCAATTCTTTATTATATAATTTGAACAAGTTTAGTTTTGTTTTTGCGTTTAGCTCCAGTAGACTGGAATGCGAATTTCAAAAGGTTTTCTAGTCACTTTATTGCATTATTTCTTTTTCATATTGGATAATGAATATCTTATAGCTGGGTACACACTTTACAAATAACACACAAGTTAAATTCAATTGGTGGTACTTATGTAACCTTTTAACCAGCGAACTAGAACAAACATTGAACATTTAAAATCTGTACTAGTTTAAGGGTATTTTGATACTGCAAAAGTTATGGATCGAATGTGATCGTTAAGTTGTGTGTGAATATTAACTTTATTTCCTCTTACCACAATTTCGTAGTTAAAGAGTTCGGTTAACAATTATTTCGTACATTCCAGCTACTCTTAATGGGGTTTCTCCTCTTCTTTCGCCACCGGCTCGATAATTCTCGAGAGAAAAAAAAAACTGAAATTGTGGAGTACAATTCCAAAGCCTATTCCATAAACTTGTCCAGCTCAATGAATCTTTGTATTAGTTGGTTTAAAACCAGAGTATTCGTATATGATTTTTAATTATTTTTTTTTTTATTCTTTTTCATATTTTTTTTTTTTTTAATATCCGCCTTTAGGACTTGCACCAAAATGAATGAATGCGGTTCAAAATTTAAACGTTGCGCTCCTCGACAATTATGTCCATGTTGCTGGTGCGACGCTCTTGAACGTGATGATGATGATGATGATGATGGTGATGATGATGATGACGGGGCTTTTGGGGATGCCGATGCTGATGCTGCAGCGTCATTTCGATTGATTCTGACGCCATCGGAGCGGAGCCACCGGCAACGGCGGTGCAGACGGCAGTGTTGCTGCCACGCCGCGGCACCAACATCACCAATTACTAGAGGACAGTCTCATTGGTGTTGGTACAGGTGCGTGGGCCGTTCACGATCGAGTACTTGGACGAGCTGTCCTTCTTGCCGGGTATGCGACCCATAAATATCTCCTTGAATGTCTCGCGGAATTGACGCGACATGCCGCAGTAGATGCCAAAGTTGATCGGATAGCTGAGCACCAGAAAGAAGTTGGTCAGCATTATGAAGATGTTGGCGATGCCATAGTCCAAAAATTCAATGATCAGCGAGCTGACAATGTGCATCGATGTGACGACTGCAATGGGTATCTCGGCAATGAGAAATACGGATACGACCACAATTAGCATCAGGGTGGTGCAGTTGGAGTCCCTCAGCTTCTTGCACTCCTTTTTCCTGTTCTCGCGGAAGAGCAGCTTGCGTCGCTCCTGCGCCTGCCTCAGTGCGGCAAACAGCAGAATGTTGAGCGTGACCAGGATGATGCACGGAAGCAGATTCACAAACAGCACACGGAACAAATAATAGGTGGTGTAATAGAGATTCACGCCAATGTACTCGTGCACCCACAGCGACGTCTCCAAGTGGCATACCTCCGTCACGTTGCCGTTCCACTCGATCTGCATGGGCAAATAGGTGCGATCGAAGAAGCGGGGCAACTGATGCAGAAACGCCAGCAGCGCAATATAGAACGTGCAGCGCCGCACCCGCGGCATTGTGCACCAGGTCCGTGCCATTGGGGCATGACACACGTAAATGTACCTGAAATTATATAGTCAATAATTGTTTATTGTTAATTGCTCGTGTGGATCTCAAATATGTATTTTGCTTTATATTACAGCGCGCTAAAGCGAAACCCATTGAATTCAGTTCAGATAGAAACATGTAAGTACAATTAATGGGAATGTAGAATATGGATAATCTGTGGCAATATCTTTAAAGTTAACTGCTGTGCGTCACATACATCAAGTTTATCTGTGGGCCATTACAGTGTCTGGGAATGGATTTTATTCACGCCATGTTATCCGAGTTAAGGCATAAAAGCAACATCTAATCACATTTGCCTAATATCATTTTATTGCCAGCCAGGCCAATGAATAACCCAATTTGGCTGGTGCAAATTTATGATGGCAACGTGTCGACAACGTTGCCGTTCGCAACCTGCCGCTTCTCTTAACTTGATCCATTGCCAAGTGAACCACAGCCATTTGAGCAAAAGCTAATCAACTTGTCATTTTATAATTACAGAATTTAAGTAATTTCCGCAATTTGTGAAAAGTGCTCGCATTCAATTCAGTGTCGCCAAGCTGTAGCAAATTAAGTGCCTGCTCCAATGCTGGCCAGGCTACAAGAGGAGTTTGCTTCAGCTCTTATAATAGTTTTAACTTGAAGGCATCGTCCACCAATCCAAACAAAGTGTGGGCCAGAAGGATGGTCTGAGTTAAGCTGAGGCAGCTTTGCTGTTGCCGCTTCTTGGCCAACTCAATGTTTTGCCATCTCATAATTTATGCGCATAATTATTGGCACCTCCTACGAAATTCGCCGAGGCGAGTCGTGTTTCGTCCTTTTGTGTGCAGTGCTCGCTGGCACTTCAAAATGATTTTCAATCAATCTTGCATTGAACCTTTGTCCGGCGGAGATTTCATTAAAGTTGAAAGCAATCGTAAACAATGGATGAGCCGATTGTCTGGCATTTGGTCTTAAAAGGAATTGGTATTCATAATTGACTGAATAGCCTTTAGTCTGAATTGAGTTAATTCCGAAAAACATTCATCAGGGATCAATGCAAAATTAAATCAAACAAAAGAAACACAATTTATCCAACCAAATAAGTAGTTTGTGTCATTGAAAAGGGCTGAATACAAAATTTAAATCTCCTTCTGCGCAATTCGCAACTTGCCATTCACATGCACACTCATAGTTATTCATTCGGGTATTCAACTGAATCATTCAATTTAATAAGTAGTTGAGCAGTTTTTGGCAACACTATTTTAATCAATTATGCACTTATGCATCTGACTCCTACTGCAATTGAACATATTTGAATGTGTTTAATCAAATGAAATGTGCACTCAGTGCATTCAGTGCATTCATTCATTTATTCATTCATTCATTCATTTCACACTTGCCGCAGCTTCTGACAGCATTCAACTTGACGTCCAGCCATTTGACTTCAGCACACAACATAAATAATTCCGTGGAATCACTTGAAATACAATAAGTTGGCAACAGCGCAGCAACAGCAGCATCATCAACAACAACAATCATAACAACAGCAACAACAACAATAATACCAACAGTAACAACAGCAACAACAACAAACGGCAATGATAACAATGAACGTTGACTGTTTTATGGCGCTATTTGTCCCCGGGCAATTTTTAAACGGAATGACTGTTAAATGTGTCCCGTGCCACAACATATTATTTAGCTATTTGCTGCACATCCATACACCCACATATTGCCACACCCACACATACACACACATACACCCCAGCCCCAACCAGCGACCACTTGAAGCGGACCAAGTCGCATAATGGCACAAATATTTATGACTATTTTCGTGGATTTTTTTTGGATTGTATTTTTCTTTCTTTTTTTTTTCAAGCGACTGTTTTTTATTTATTTTCTTTTTCATGGGTTGCGAAATTTATTTGCAAAGCTGTAAAATTTATGATCCCACACATGAGTTAATAGAACAATGCGGCAGCTTTAGAGTGGTCCTTGCCCCACTTGTTCCACTTGAAAATTGGTCGATGTGGGTACGCATTTCGCCACTCAAAAGAATACTGAATCAAGACTCTGTGCTACAGAGAGACAGAGAGAGTGAGAGAGAGAGAGAGAGGCGCAGAGGCAAGATGGCACACATACTGACACACTCACGATTTATGTTGCCAATTTGATACATATTAGTTTATTGTTTTTCATTCGCATATTGTTTTTTGCTTTTCTCGGCTTTGCCGCTTTTAATGTACTTACATTTACAGCATTGACCCACTCCGATCGACCCTAAATGTTGTCAGGTTTATTTATGGCTTTACAGCAAAACAATTTGTGTTTAAAGACTGCGGCCAATTGACATTTTGTTGCTGGCATCTCGTTAACAGCTAATGGCCCAATTGGAGAATATAAACACTTTTTTGCAGAGGGAATTAATCACAAGCTTAACGATAAGCCAAGCGATTTTGTGTATAGTTTTCAACTAAAATTAAACTCACATATAATTGAATCTATTATTAAATCGAAAATATACAGAAGAATATCTTTAACACCAGTAGTGAATCTTTCCGTAAAATATTGGCCAAAGAGTCAACTAAATCAACCATTCAACTTCAATGTTACCTTCCGGAATATCTCTAGATATTCTCGGCAGCAGCTGCATCCATCTTAAAAGCAATAAGTTATGCACAATCTCAATAGGGAATATTCGTAAAATGCACCGACATCGTTATCCAGAGCGGAAGTCGTTAAAAACATTATGAACCAAAATCAGACAATCTGCCAGGAAATCAAACGGAAATGAGCTGGTCAAAATTAAGTCACAATCTGGCTAAAAGGTACATTATCTCAGGGTTTACCTTACAAGAACACTTTTGAAAAAACTTGTTTGCCTTGGGATTATTATCTTCAATGTTCAAGGTTTGCTGGAGCAGGCACATCGTCACTTACCAAGTTTGAAATACTTCTCATATGCAAAGCAACAAGTGAGATATGATTATAATATATGTATTTACATATTTATGAGTATGTGTCATATGAAAAAGTAACACGCACATTACTCATACGCAGCGATAGCTGGACGAACGACATTTGCTGGTTGTGGCAAAACTTTTGCCTGGCTTCCACACACACACACACACACACACACACACACATCTGCATTTTATGGCGCCATTGCTTGGAAAACTGGAACTACTGTGGCCGACACGGTATACCTGATTTATTGTCCCGTTGACAAGCCAAAAGCACTTGCAGTCAGCCCCACAAGTCGCCTGCTGAGCACATAGCTTGGCTATGTCATTTGAGCCAGAGTTCAGGTTGCAATCTCACACAGAGTGAAAGCATAGCTCTAATAATGTGAGTCAAAGCGAGCAGACGTGCAAGTGAAAGCAATTATTGCATATTTACCTTTGTACGGCTAGGGCCAAAGTCAGCCACACGGAGATGGTGTGGCACATGGCTGGCATAATCTGTAAGCAAAGAGAGACACACAGGGGATGTCAATAAGTCGGTTGTAAAACGTAATAAGGATTTTGTAATTATAATATCACTTTTTGCTTATGTATATCAAATAAATTAAACAAATTTCTGAATGTTGGAAACCCATTCTCAGCAAATTAATTAAATTAACTTCTTAATATTGTTGATAACTAAGTTGATACTTAATTTGACTTAAGCGTTAATCCACACGCAATTGTGGAAAACCGCAAATTGGAGTAAATTCGTATTTATTTTATGAATGTATATACTCAAAACTAGATGCTTGAAAAATTTAATTTTAGTTTTTTTATTTTATACATAAATTACTTGCTACGATTTGCCAACTGATGCGAATATTCACATTTATTTTGCAACATTTGAAAAGGACCTTCCGATATTAAATGTAAATAGTAATCTAATTGTGATAGTAAAATAATTTAATTGCATTCATTTTATTTAAAGTTTTTGCTGGTCGGTTTCAACTGAACGGTGCTAATTTTATTTTACTTGCATTTGCAGCTCACACATTGCTATCACGTCCAATTACAGCGTTGTGCAGCAAACTGTGGCTTAATCCGATTTATGTGAATTTATCTGGCAACGCAGACAGTGAACGCAGCTGCAATTACAAGCTGTGTTAGATTTGGTTGTTGTCGTGTCTATGTGTGTGTGTGCGTGTGTGTTTGTGTGTGTGTGTGTGCGTGTGTTAGCTACGAGTGATACACAGCTCAACGAACAGCTCGGCGGACACATTAACATGGCCATTAAATGTGGCACTGCGAGAGACTTGCGAGTCTTTCGAGACTTGTGGCGCTTGCGAGTGGCATATAAATTTTCTGGGAAATGTAACCAAATCTTCAACTTCAGTTGCAATGGCCTCCTCGTGGTTATTACACTCGTTGTGCTATGTGAGTTGAATTTTATGGCTGTCATACGCAGATAGCCACAGACACAGACACAGACACAGTTCTCTCACAATGCTCTCCCTTTTAGCTGCAAACTCAGCTAATCTAAACATGGCTGGTATGGAGTTTAGCTGCTACAAATCCCCTGGGAGCCCAGTCACAGCACGTAGTTGAAACAATAACAACATCAATTCTAACAACAGCAACAGCACACGACAACAGCAACATTAACATTGGGGCACATTTTATCAGGTCGACACTACTCCATTGAAGTGAGCAAACAGTTTTGCTTTATGTCGCCATCTTTTGCCATCTCTTCATCGACTCGTCACAAACACCTCAACACTGCCACTGCCTCTGTTTGTGTTTCTGTTTCTGTTTGCTGAATGCCATAAATTGAAAATGTTGATTAATCAAGGCAAACGTGCAGCATTTGAGGGGGGAGGGGTGGGGGACTGCCATGATAATGTAAAAAGCACTAGATTGAATAAGTGTGAGTGTAGTGAATCGACTCAATGAATGCACATGTTCTGCTATTGAGTGCGTAGCTCTGCTGGCTAACTCAAGTGACTCCCCGCCAGAGTCAGACTGGCGCCTCCATCGAGTTTTGGCGTTCCATTATTGTGCTGACAGAAGTGACACACAAAGTGCAAACGTAACGTAGCTGCAAAATGCGATAATGATAACGATAACGATAACACAGCCCTCACAGAGCCGACTAAGGGTAGATGTCACAATAGCGCTACCCCAAAACACAGAATGGCTACGCGTCACACAATAGCAGCGGCAGCCAAGCATTTTATTTAGGTCAATGACTGCCTATGTCTATATATGTATATATGTATATACATATATGTCAACTTACTTCCCATTCGATCCCATTCCCATCCACCTTTTTCCATATGGAGGCACAATCGAGTCGTGCGTAAGTTTCTGCCACGCCAACCAAAAGCAAACAAAATACTTAACTTGAGCGCCAAGAGGGAACCCTCTTGAACTTGACCGAGCAATTAAAAGATGCTGCCGCCTGCTTCTTCTTACATACGACTATATAATACATAATATTGATTTTCATATTTTTTTTTATTATTTAGCACAGTGTTGGTGTTTGTTGACTTACCTCATTGAAAATGCTGTAGGCCAGACACATGGAGACCGGATGCATGGGCTTGTAGTGATTGCCAAATGTGTACATATACCAAAGTCCGGGCGCAGGAAATACAACCGTCAGCAGATCGCATATCGCCATGCCTGCAAAAACGTGAAGGCAACAAACAATATAACTAATTGTATTATACTATGCATTAATGGAGCTGGCCATTTACTTTACATTTACTTTTCTAGTTTGGAGAGATCTAATCGCATTAAATGTGTATTGTGCTGCAAAGCATTATTTTCTTGTTTGTATCGATTTTATATATATAAAAGGGTATTATAACTATTTATAAGTAAATATTATATTATTGATATTTTAACTGGGTACAGGCTGGGAATATATTAAATAAATTCAGTGACAAAATATTCTTAATATTTTATGTGTCCAAAAATAATCTGCTAGTTTTAGCCAAGAGAAAATGTTAGCTCGGTTTTTGTACAGATTTTATATTATTTTTCAATAATATAAGCTCTGAAAACTCTGAAACTGGCCAGATCGGCGGATCGGGAATATTATATGGAAACGTACATTCTACCCTATGCTGGTAAAAACAAAAACATTTGCACAACCATTACAAATGAGTATGGGGGTTATAGAAAGTTTGAAACTTTGTGAAGCAACTGTCCAACTTATTTGAGTGCATTTTTGACCGCAAAATAAGTTTTTAAATAACACGTTGACATTTGCACGAGAGCAAGTCAGAAAGGGCGTCACGTAGTTATATATAGATAAGTTGTTGAATTGCAACTGACGCTTAATTAAAAGTATCTCAAATAGTGAATTAAATTAATCGTGACTTTAGCTGGCTTAAGCCCATCCACCCTTCACCCTTCACCACGGGCTAATCAGCTTTTTGTTCCATTCGCTTTACACTCAACTTGACCCCTGGCTTAGAGTTGGAGTTCGCGAACGATGTCTGTTGACGCCAGTTGAACTACTGAGTGACTTCCTGACTGACTGACTCCGACACTGACTCTGACTCTGTTGCTGGGTCACTGCTATGCCGACCTTTGCCTCATGTGGCTTTACGTGGGCAGTTTGAGTCAATTTGTAGTTGCTGTTGTTATTAATGTTATTAGCCACACCGTTCTGCACTCAACACTCGTCGTCGCGTCGTGCATCACACGAGATTAACCCGTCTAAAGTCAGCATGCCACAGTTGTCGCTTACCCACTGCTCACTGCCCGTTATGAAATGTTGGTGAAATTACGGATAAAGCGAGTGACCGAAGAACCGTAAGCTGTCATGCCACAGGGCTTATGAGCATACTCCAGCACTTTGTAGCTTACATTTGTTACGAGCAGCATCCATATGTCTTCTTGATAGAATTGTAGGAGGAAGCACAGCTGTCTAAGGCAACCCGAATATGACATACCCTTGCTGACCACCTGTTCACATCGTATATTACGTATTATACTATTATATTCATATTATATTATATTATAAGTGGTTCCTATGGCTGCTAACTGAGTTTGAGCTATTGTTGCTCGATCTAAAGAAAGTTGGTTACAAAATAACAATCGTAACTTGAGAGTTGGTTTCAAATGTTTTGTTACTTAAAAAAGGTGTTTCATATATGAACTCATCCTTAAACTGATCAATAGTATAACAGCTATATGATTTGGATATAGATCTGGTTTATTACCATATGGAATCTTTACAAGAACAATATCTGCCATTAGCATTTATGGCTCTTAGCTGTAGTACTAACAATAACTTTCCTGCTTATCGCAAAATATATATATTTTTTTTTTGACTCTGATGATGCAATCGGAGACTTCTCCTTTAAACCGTTACAAAGTTGACGAGCACATTAAAATACCCTCTCCAGTGGCTTAAAAAGAGTTCCACTTCGTCTTGCGTAATCTGCTGCTACAAATTGCATTGATGGCGCAAATTGAATCGCCTGCTGCGGATATCAGGATGTTGGATGTTGAATGTTGGATGTTGGATGTCTGCCCTGCACTTGTGCTTATGTGCTTATGGAAATGTTGTTCCACTCCGCGCAGGCTGGCAATGCCACCAACAATTCAGTGCTGTTGGCTGCCACACTGCGAGTCACAGCCGGAACAAGTGCCTTAGCCTGCAACACCATTGTTAGCGACTTTTCATAAATCAGTGGCAAATGCCACACAGAGCACAGAGCACGGAGCACTCGGTTTAGGGCGCGTAGTCAGTCAGCCATTAGCATTACACACGCTATTAGAATATCTCAGCATTACTTCGAGCTGCCGCACGCGGAATGCGTGCCGCAAGACGCTCAGCGATAAGGGGGTGAGTGATGGGTGGTAGGAGGTGGGAGGTGGGCGGTGGGAGATTAGGACGTAGCAGATGAAACGTGGCACGCACATTGCAGGCTATTTTGAAATCTCGCAATACTTCTGCCTGATTTAACAATGTGCCACATAAATTGGGCACTCCATAGATGAAATTAAATGGAACACAAAATAAATAATAGCCATTGGAGCAGAAGGGATGGCTCAGAGAAGCGCCACGCACTTTATGTAGTATGCAATCTAAATATCGATTTTTCAATTCATTAGTTGCCTATAAATTACAAATCTATACCCAAAAGTAGCGAAATAGTTAGGGCAATAAAAGTTGGGCAGCTATTTAATCAGCTTAAATAATACTTATCAAAAATTGGGATTTGAGACTTACCCATTAGCACAAAGTTGGTGGGGGTTGCCATACTCTTCTTGCTGAGCACGAGCACAATCAGTGAATTGGATATGATGGTCATGAATAGCAGAAAGGGCATACAGTAGCCGTATAGCGGCAGTGCGTAGTTCAGCGGCGAGTCGCAGGTCAGATTCCAGTAGCTCATGTTGCCATCCGCCTGGCGGCACTCACTTGTGTCCAGCTGCTGCTGATAGGAGGCATAGTCGAGGCTGTCATTCATACTGGTCGCATACTCGACCAGCAGGAAGTGGGTGTCGTTCATGCTGACTGAAGTGGGGCGTGCCTCGAGCATTGTGCCAACCAGCTCTGGCACACGGCCCACAGCTGCTGCGGCAGCCGATGCCACCACTGCCACAGCTGTGGGCAGGGGGCTCGATGTGTCCGATTGGGCGGCGATTCGTGCACCGCTCGCCGCTGCGCTCCATTGATAGAGCACGCCCGTTGCGCCTATACCGTAGGAGTAGGTGGTATTATTATCCATGCTGGATGCCGCTGCGGCGGTCAACGTTTTCGTGACTGCCGTTGACATATCCTGCAGTTCAATTAACAGGCTGTGATCGATGCTCCTTGCCATGTGTGGCTGCTTCTCATGTCCAGGCTTGGGCCAATCGTGTCAATCGCCTCAAGAACTCTGACTCACAAAATTTTGTTCTGTCTGCTCAACTGTGCTTGCTTTTATTTTTACTGTATTTGTGTTGCTGTTGCTGCTGTTGCTGCTGTTGTTGCTGTTGTTGCTGTTGTTGCTGTTGTTGCTGCTTTTATGATTGCACTCATCGAATTAGGCAAGCCTGCTTTCATCTTTCTTGTGCGGCGCTGTCGGTCTGCAAAGAAGAAATCAATTTGAGTTGCAAATACTTTCACAAATAAAACTCGATGTCGAAAGTTTTGCATGTACTTATGTATGTACTTATGTATGTACTTATGTAGGTACTTATGTATGTACTTCAAAAACATACACATATTTGTACATATGTATTTAGTCTATTTGATCTCATTTAATGAGACCCATTCAAGTATAAAACTTTGCCCATTGAGCCCATTATAATGGGCTTGGGTCAAATCCTATATATATGCGAGATATATTTTCTTCACTCCCCTCTCATTTCAAGTATTTGCGTCACGTAGCCCAGCAAAGTATATTCTCCCGTTTGTAAAAAATCAACCCAGCGATGCTAGTCAAGTGCTAGTTCCACAAGTTGTTGATTCCATCTTAAAATATACACAAATTAAAAGTAAAGTGTGCCCAAAGAAAAAATATTCATTCCACATGTGAGTTTTATTAGCTTAAATAGTAATTTATTTTTGAAGCACTTTAAAAGAGATGTAAACCGATTGTAAAATTCGATTTATTTGATTTATCCTTTTACAAGTTTTACATATTCAAAGTGAATTTCAATAAAATACAACGAATGTGCTGGCCAGTGTGCATTACATCATTATATATATGCTGATCACTTTATATTTCTGCTGATAAGTGGTTTAATGATGTAATGCACACTGGCAAGCACACATAGTGTATATTTATTTTTTTATCCATCGGAAATATTGATAATTTTAACTAAGCTCCTTCGCAGCTGGAATGCTCTTGTCTTGCTCCAGTTCCTTCTGTAGTAATACATTGAAAAATGTATGCTTTATGAGGAAATATGACTCATTTTCCAGAGTCTGGCCGTGTTTTGATCAGACAACACTTGTCATGTAGCCCTTTGAATTCAACAGGCTTCAGGCTTAAGAACGAATGTGTTTTAATCAAAATTTGGTTTTGGCCCATTTAATGCTTTATATAAGCCTCAACTTAAGTCGTAAATATTATTGCTGAAGTTCCGTCTCCTGCGTTGGCTTTATTCTGATCTCGAATCAGAGGGATTGTCCAAATACTGAATCAGTATGTATGTTTATGTTTTTAATGGCTCTACTTTAAGCAATCAAAATGGCACATCAGCCCAAACTCACACAAACACAGCATTAATGAGACATATTTGAAAGAGTTTTACTGGAAAGTTTTGTCATGGCCACATTAACCATATAAAAGAGGCGAAACAGTCTGGCGACGGTATTTGGGAATCACAATGGAAATGGCCAAAGGCCAATAAGTCGCAAACTTGAAAACAAAATTGAATATGGCCTTAAAGGCATTTGCTATATTTCAATGGCACTCTTCCCTCCTCCATGTTGTAGTTGTCCGTTGATAACAAAATGATAAATATTACGCATACGCCATCCTGCCCCCCCAAACAATATTTAATCGACATTTGTTATGCGAGTCGAGTTAGTATAAATAAAATAACAATAACAAGCAGTCATCGATTATTCCATTATTCCATTATGCAATTTTCTTAACCAGTGTTAAGATTTACAATGTACGAAGAAAACACTAAGGTGGCTAGTTATTTGGGCCAGCATTTGCTCTTCTATGATGAGCAAAGCTTTTGCATGTTGAGCCAGTTTCATTTAATTAGCTAGCTACTTGATGAGGCCGTCCATCCAGCATAAGAAATTGTAGCGAAAGTAACTGACCAACCCTCAGATTCCAGCCGCAACATTGTTGGGTCTGTCAGACAGTCGCTTAATTGTCCTTTAATGTGTAAGCAGTTGTAAGAAAATTCAATTTCAAGAAACTGTCTGTTAGTTTAACACAGACAGTCTCCATCTGACTAATTGGCCAACTGACTGACGGGCCATCAAGCCGAGTGATGGCTGTATTTGTTGCATCTGCCAGCTGCTTGCTAAATACAAATCTGTCTCGATGCATTACAAATTATCTTCATTGAATATTTTATGAACTTGGCCAAATACCAGTAGCCATTAACATTTAACACAGCGTCTTGGATTCATTGTCAAATTAGAAATATATTTTAAAACTATAAATGAGTAATTAACTCATTGGCCTCAGTTCGAACTGCCAACAGAGAATCGCCTTTTGCAAACTTATATTAAATACGAGGCATGTGCTAATGTTTCTATTTGATGAGTCGGATATTTGTTGCCGTCATTTTAATTTGTAGTAAACATTAGCAGGCCATCAGCGTCATTTCCATTAGCCATATCCTAGATCAAGAACTACATGACTTGTTTTCGCATAAAAACTTTAACTAGCACACAGCTGTTGGCTTAGCATGTTGTCTGCTTCTAAGAGTTGCCTCAGAGCAAGACCACCTGCTCCTCACTCACTGCTTTATCGGAACATCGTAAAAACACAAATACACACAAGCACACACACTCACACACACACAGATATAGTAACACAGCCTAGACATCATCATAAAGCGATTAGTGGAACTAAAAGTGCCATTAAAATGCCTACGGCATAGGATCGAATGCAAACAGGCCGAAGGACATTTGGCATTCAGCTTGCACAGAGCTCGAATGAATGTATGAATAAATTTCCACTACTTTCCTAGTATGCACTATAATATTGAGTATTACAGAGGGTAAAACGTGCTTAAATAATTTATTTATGTATGTTAGTATCTAAATGTGTGAACACCACAAAAGCAGTGGCAGTTGCTTGCTGCAAGACAAGACGTTACTGCAGAGTATCTTCGAGTCGATGGCATTTGATTTTGTTTGGCCAACAGTATCTGGCACGCCCTCATGCCGCCCAGTTTTGAGCGCTTGTTTTCAATCCAACAAAGCAAAACATGCGCCAAGCGAAACTAGATCAACTGGGACGAGGACAGAAACGAGGTCAACATTAAAACGAAAACAAGTTAGTTAAGCCAGCATTGAATTGCCGATGATTGAATACACTAACATCGAAATACAATATCTTGGCAAATATTGAAATGTAGCTCTCTGTCTAAGAGCTCCTCAGTTGAAGGCCCTTTTGAGGCAATAGCTTCAAATTTGATACGTAATTGGAATTAATCCAAAATAAATCTTTTTTTTTTGTGCCTCACTCAATGTACTAAAAGCCAAGTTGCTCTAGCATGTCTCCCAAGTCTCTTAATATGCATACAAATTGTAGCTTGTAAATTGTATCCCAATAATCAAAGTTATTGAAATATAACATTTTTGTATGCCCTGCCCTAAATTACCGGACTGGGTTGCTTGTCTCTTTGTAACGACAAATGTTTGCTGCTTCCCTTTTTTTCACCTTTCACCTCTAAAATGTATACATATAATTCATACAAGTCTTAACTTCAGAACAGTTTTCAAAAGCTTGAACAGATTCAATAAGAGACGAAAAGATGAAAGTATTGAAAATGTCTTTATTTCAGAGCCTTGCACAACAAGAAGAATATAAGGCGCGATGGAAGGGTATCGGACAATTCACATTGTTTCGCTCGCCTTGCTGGCGGGAGTGGGTAGGTTTGGTTGCGTTTGAGGGGGATGGCGTTAATGGACTGTCTGTCAACTTTAAGCAGTGGCCGTTGAATGGATTAAGTGCGCAGTAATTCGCCATTTTCGCCTCTGTGAAGTATTTTAACAAATTTTGAATGTCTCGCGCCTTTGTGGTTGTCCAATGAATAAATTTCACAGCCAGCGGGCACAGGACGAATGTGGCAGGCCAAGCAATGGAGCTGGGTGGGCGCGGCTGAGAAGTGTTTGCTGAAATGTTAGTCGGAGCACATAATCAATTCCCTAAATAATAAATGAAAATTAAGAAAAAGTACTTGGCCCCGCTTGGGGAATCGAAGACGGTTAATTTTCATGCTGTGTGCATAGCTACGTTAGCCTAAAGGCTGAAGTGTTGGGGTGCAGTGGATGGAGGGAAAGCCCTTGGAAAATGCGGCATTATAATATATATAGTTGTGTGTAGTTGCCAGAGATAAGGCTAAATTGCATTTAATATCTAGATATGGCAACAATGACGCCGAACAAATTTCATGCTTCTTGGCTTAATCATTTGTAATCGTTTAATGCTGCATGCTTATTGCCAGTCAGCCATTCAGATAAGCCTCGCCCCCACTCCCACGCCCATTCCAACTCCAACTCCCATTCAGAGGAATTTAACTAAGCCAGCTAACGAATTCCTCATGCCACAGTTGAGGATCACAGTCAGGCATACGAAATGAGCTCGGACCAGTTGAGCAAACTTCCCAGACATGCCGAATTAGTAGTTCACATACGCAGTCACGTGGCCACGCCCACCAAAAAAAAAAAAAAAAACAGAAGGCGAAGATAAGCAGCAGAAATAGAGATAAAAATAGAAAGGGGGCTGAGAGGCATTTGGGTTACCAATTGCAGAATGTGGGCCGGGTCGCTTGAAGCATTTGCAGTTTAAGTGTAATCGCAATGAGAAACTTTTTCGATTTGGGAATTAAAATAAAAAGCAATAGCAAAACAGAGAACAACACGACTGTCTGAACGGCAGCAGAGACGCATATTCCAACCACCTTACGCCCACTCCACTCCCAACCGTCGCAACTCAACTCAACCACACCCCCTTCATAACGGGCTTGCCACAAAAAAAGTTTTCGCTTGTCGCCTCTAAACGCATCACTGCTGCTTGTCGTTTTTCGCTTTTCGCATTTCGCATTCACTTTAATGGCCAAATCCAGAGCGTAGCCTCCGTCTCCCGACCACAACTCGACTGGAGACGCCAAGTTCGTCGCCATCGTCTTTGTCGCCATCGCCATCGCCATCGTCATGCCCCAAGACCAAGCCAAGCCAAGCCAAGCCAAGCCAAGCCAATCCATTCGCCTTCCGCTATATCATCCAGCTTAAATCTAGCCAGATAAGTGATAAGCTGCCATACAAATTGTTGGCGGCAGCCAAGCGTTGCCTACTTCGAGGCGCAGCCGCGTGTCCCGACCAAATAAAAGGATTGACCAGCTGCAAATTTACGCCTCTGTTGCATGCCAAATATGCCAATTCAATATCACATTTTACTGGGTGCTGTACTTACCATTAATCAAGACATTTCCCTCTAGTTTACCATGTACCCATTCAAGATGGGCATCATGGAGCAAGACCTTTCATACCATCAATCATTGATTACTTATCCGGCGAGTATTTATGTGTCCTTGTAAGCCCGTATGTCTGTCTATGTGTAGACACATCGATCTCAGAGATCTCCAAAAGATAGCGACTTTAAGTTCTCGTAAACCATGCCAAATATGAACGCTAATAATTTCCAATAGGAATAGAGGAAGCAATTCTTGTTGAGAATATTTTCTGTATGTACACAATTAACTTGAATATGCCTGATTGGTGGGATATGGCTAGAGGGTATCTGTTAGTCGAGCATTCTCTCTTTTACTCTCTGTAGTCGAGCACTCTTATTTTGTAATATTGTTGCTTTATTTTATGTTATCGCTAAAAACCAGTCTGAATTCATTATGGAAAATGGATTTTATTTTACGTTTTGTTTTTACTTTTCCATTATGCAATAAAACTTCATTTAAGTGTAATGCATTGCCAATGCACTTAAGTCTTCAACTTCATCTCGTGAGTTATGTTTTGAGGTTGCAGAGGGGTTTGATTTTCACATGATTTTTGCATTTCACAAAATGGGGTCGATTGTTATTCGCGTTTATAGTCAATCTATTTATGAACATGTTTGCTTTTGCATAATGCATAATTTAGAGCGAGAGCTGCTGCAGAGCTGTGTGGAAGGCATTCAGGGATATCTGCAACTGTACCTACAACATTTAAGTAGCTGCAGTGGCAATACCAATTTTTGCTCGTCGCATTAGCAATTCAATTGGAATGCCAAATCATGCCAGGCAGAGCAAAGGAAATGTTAAGGTAAGCGTAGCTCCGGAAATGAAGAACAATATATTCAGTAGCTGGCTTCAACGGGTTCAACAAACTGCACAAGAAGGGGAGCTGGGTGGTGTGTCTAGAGTATGCGGGAATGTGTGTGTATTTTGGTGTCATTGAAATGCAGGTTTCTTGTGTTGAATGCCCAGCCATTTACATGGCAAAGCCAAGCATTACTCTTACCGTAACAAGTAAAATATGCAAATAGCCAACAGACAGACCAAAAAACCGACAGACTGACGAATGGGGAAAGCGCGTGGCGGGGTGCACCTTAATATATAATGCAGCGTCGCATTAAATTCCATTCAGCCACAAAACGAAATTATAAATTGTCAACAGACAACAGTCAACATGCGGCAAGGGACTGATTGACTTACCAACTGGTTGGTCGGTTGGGGGCTAATGCAGCTGAACGCAATTTACTAGATTTATAAATCTATTTAGTTGAGAAAAGCAAAACGCGGTGCATATTAAGAGATAAGGGACAACGTGCGAGATTTGAGAGCAGTTACACTCAAAAACGGCGAGCAATATGCAACACGCGTGCGGCGTGTACAGCTTGAAGTGTGGCAACATGTTGAAGCATAAAATCCCATCGGTTTCAAAACCCTTCTAACTAAGTAAAAGTAAGTATTAAGTATTTAATAATTAATCAAGTTATTACAATAAGTTTGACTTTAAACTAAGACCTTCACGTAAAAGAACTGTAATCCAAGTTTTCCATTTTCGATTTTCCAATAAACACTTTTCCAAATAAAAGTGTATTCTAATTTATGTGTGTTGAAAGCATTTTATCCGCTTTATTGTCATATGTGTGTGTATACAATGTATGTGAGACATACACTGGCAGTGGCATACACAACACACACACACACTTTCACACACTACATAGATGAGTGTGTCTGTCTGTCTGTCGCCATTAAATAAGCTGACGGCACGTGCTGGCTACACTGTCAAATAAGAAGCACAGATCCAGCAGCAACCGACGGCAAACGCGTAGTTAACATATGTTGTATTCAAGTTGCTCGACCAATTTCTATGCATATATAAATATATATATACATATGTATATGTGTACACATATATAAGTAGAAGTGTGTATGTGTGCGTAAGTTTTTTCTATAACAATTTGGCAAATGCTTGTTGAAAATATATGAGTTTTTCATTCCCAACCAGACTTTGCCTAGATGAAGAGGTGTTGGGGGAAAGGCGGCAGCCAACTGAGTTACATAAGCGTTGAGCCCATGAAAAGCACTCACACACACACACACACACAGAGAAGAAAAGCCTAGATAAGAAAACAGACCAAAAAAATGAAGTCAATATGCTAAGAATGCTCGTCGCTCAGATGCTCTGTAAGTGAATCTATGCTGCGATAAGCGTAGCATAGAAAAGCGAAAGTGTTTCAAACAAGACAATTGCCAGAATTTCCAGAAAATGAAGTGTTGCATAACTTAGTCAGAGTTTAAATGAGCACTTCATTTTACTCGTTGCAGAGCATACAAAATGCAGCAAAATGTACTCGATATACAAAAATGCACGCAAGATTTGCACAAGCTTAAACAGTCCAAGCACTTGGCTCAAGAATAGTGCGTTGCAAGCCATTCACAATCATTGTGACGCACTTGTACAGAGAGGTGCATTAGTGTGCAGCAAAGACAAATTCATTTGCGGCGCGTCGACCAACAATTTGTGGCAACGCTGCTGGTAATTCTGTGATTGTAAAGATCTGTACTTATGAATTGTTTCGAGCACAAGTAGATGTCTGACAAAATGAATATGTTAATGCAGTTGCTTAAGGGTTGCAGCAAGCACACAGGTTCTCAACACAACATACCACTTGACTGATACACAAGTCAATAGTTGCAATAGTTGCAATGGTTGATAAGGCTGCTTATCTTGGCCATGCCAAAAACTAATAACAGTCACAGCCGTTGGGCGGCAACATTGAATAATCTGCAGTGCGTATGCAAATACATTTTCAAAACCAATTAAATAACGTATGTGTGGAGCCTGAGCCAACATAATTCACTGTAAAGAGCTGCAGCCATATGACAAGTGAAGTACTATAATTTCGAAATGTTATCCCTTATTTCCGTGCGAGTGTTCTTTTGGCCATTTGAACTATACAATTCCTATTTGGTAGATTTTGGTTCTTAGTTTTTTTATTTTTTATTTTTTTGACGGCTTTTGAGGCTGCCGAGTTCATCTCATGCAATCGCAAACATTTCATTTCATTGATGACCATAAAAAAGATATTGAGTGCCGGAGGAGGGGGTGCACGATTGGTAAATGGGGAGAGTCATTCAACATGCCGCTCAGCTTGGCAGTTGGCTCAAGAGGGCTGCCAGAACCGCATTCAAGTGTATCCTTTTCATTTTCTCGATGCCACTAAAGGTTGCACGTTAGTTGGGAAAGGTGAAAAACCGGGGATTGTGGGCTAGACCGTGTTCAATGTGCTGTAAACTTGGCTTTGCTGCCCAAATAAAAGTCGTTACGTTGCATTTTGTAGCATGTTGCAAGTGCATGGCTTTCATTTCGATTTTATGGTCCAACCGTCACTTGGCACTGTTGCCAATTGGTAATCGCCAGTTTGGTATTTGTTGTCACCTGTTCGATTTCACGCGGCATTTAACTTTCGCCAAGCTGGCGAGCTGCTTGCCATTTGACAAACGAGAACATCTAATTCATATTGAAAAATACGTCATTTGTGATTTGAAATATTTACGAACATTTCTCAAATTGCTGGCATTTATATTAATTCCAAATTGGCAACGGCTCAACTTCAGCCAGGGGCAAGGCACTCGCTGCCTAATTTTACGAGCAGCTTGGCCAGCGCTTATCTGAGTGGCTTTATTAACACTTAGGACGTCATTAGATGTACAGCACAACAAATTTAATAACAAATAATGTCCATCAACGGCATGTGAGTGCAACAACAACAGCAAACACAACAAATCAAAACAAACATCTGTATGTCCAATGTGACAGCCTACTGATAGGAGTCGAGTCGAGTCGAGTCAGTTTGTTCGCTGCTGCTATTTATAGCTCAGTGATTGAAATGCATACGTATATATAATTAGTATGTAGATATGATATTGAGTTCAGGGCCACATCAAGTATTTCGTGATATTATTTTATTGAGTTTGGCCTAAAGTTACAAGCTGTGTATGTAAATGCGTAGCTTTTGGCCTATGCATTAACTGAAACCGAATCTCGAGCATGACTGCGATCTGCAATTAAGAAAAATATATGGAATCTTATTTACAATTGTTGAAATACGAACAGTTGAAACGTGTTCGTTATAAATGAAAAGTATTTCCCATTTTCTGTTCTCATTTGTTCTACATAAACCCAATATTAAAGAGCCAAATAATTTGTGTTCATTACTTCTTTGAATGGCTTACTCTACATAATGTTTATAATTAGTATGTGGCGTTGAGCAATCAAAGCTAATATTTAGAAATGTTCTTTATTTTCTACATTCTATGTACAATTATAATGTTTAGTTGGAAAGTACATAAATTTAAACAAATTGAATTAGTTACTGAACAACCACAGACCAACAGTCATGTCAGTTTGCCATGAGATTTTGACATTTTGTTTTATCTGCCCCACAGCAATATTGCTACACACATTATGTATATATATATATATATATATATATATATAAGTGAAATTGAAAACTCCAACCCGAACAATATTTGAATAATAGTTGCTGAGCAACTGTCTGCACTGAGGAGAGCCTTTCAATTATGTTGTTACTGTCGTCAGGCAACCAACAAAAAGCTGACCAGCAACAAGAATGAGAACACAAATATTTATAATAATCAAATATATCAAGTTTTACCAACTACAGTTCGAGGAATTTTATCAAAATGCAAATACAAATAAAGACCATAAAAAAGATGAACTCTATGGAATGAACTACTGTCGACATCAAAGTCTTTTTTTTATTGTTGTCAGTAAAACAAAAAAGAGAAAAACTTTTGAATGTCAGCAATCCCTTCATTAGGAACAGCCCTTTGCATATTTTTCTCAATTACCATAGCCCACAATGTGCTTTCCAATTCAGATAAAAATTCATTCGTAATATAGAGATGAACATAATATTAATATTTCTTTGAAGGCATTAAATGTGTACCTAAAAATGTTTAGCAGTACAAGTCTGACATTAACTGGAAACAAAATTGACACAAAATTGATGAAAATATAAGGAAATGGATCAAAGCATTTATTTTGTAAGTATACCCAGCAAAAGGTTAATACGATGTGCAGTTTTTGAGTTGCGCATATTCAGTCGAATTTCTATAACTATCAACTTCCACATTGATTTTTACTTTTAGCTTTTTACTTTTAGCTTTTTACTTTAACTTTTGACTGTATTGCATAACTTTAATGAAAGAATAATTTTTACTACTTAAAGATAATAAATTGAAAGTCAAAACTGCAATTGGTTATGCACAATTCAATCATCTCCGATTTGAGATTATCTCTTTGATTGGCAGCCTAGTTCCATAATTGTTTCTCGTGTTGATTGCCTCAAAACAGTGTAGTGGAATGTATGTATGTATGTATGTGTACTTTGCTTGTGTATTTCAGAGAAGATATCGTTCTAGATTTTCGGTTTTGGCTGTCGTCTAATTAAATTGCGAGTTCAGCCGTTCTGCGTCACTGGAAATTGTGATGCCAAAAAAGCGAAACAACTAGCATCATTATATGAATCTAAGCACTCGCACTGCAAAAAGTGGGATACGGTGTTTGGGTTGGGTGTTGGGGGTTGGGGGTGGTTGTTGCGTATGGCCAAGCGGTGGGCATGGTACGTGCGTCGGGTAAACAAAATCAAATACTTTTTAGCCGCATGGAAGATGTATGGACAGGGTATTAAGATAAACGATGGTAAACATTTGTTCATATCTATATGTATTTATATATATATATATATATATATATATATATATATATATATATATATATGTGTGTGTGTGTGTATTATATATATATACGTATGTGTAGCTATTTATCTATGTTCGTACTCATATCTTTATTTATACTCGCGAGCTCGTTTTTGGGGGCGCTAAACGATTTACGATCTTGTCAGAGATATATACGCCCGGTGAAAGTACATAATTGAATTTAATTAGTTTATGCTTCGTGCGCTTGCTTTCAATTAGTCTTCCTTTTTGGCGCTGCGTTTTGTTATTGTCTGCGTGCCGCATGCCCCGTGCTCCATGCCACATGCGCGCCCAACTTTTGATTGACATTGTGTAGGAATCTGGCATTGCCACTGTCACGGGATTCTTATCCGCTTTACCGGCAATTTGACTCTTGTGGTAATTCTCTCTTTCTCCATGCTGCTTTCGTTGGCCACAGACAATAGCTTAAAGTTTTATGACGATTGTATTTAATTATGCGCTGCTTTTTGCTCTCTGCATATCTGTCTGCTTTGAAGGCCCCAGTGTGATAAGCCTAACTTCGTTTCGTTGTGGTTGGCAATACGCACTTCACTCAATTATGCACGTTTGACAAGACTTCTCTCCCTAATGGACTTCAAAATTGTTTGAAGCTGAACGAATTATGTAAAACCAAAAAAAAAAAAAATTAAAAGGAAAGTACAGATTTCTTCATGGATTGAAAAGTGGATCTCGTATTTATATATATATATTTATATATATATAAAACTCGTAACTTGTGATTACTTGTATTCTGGAAACCAAATAAGTTGATTTTCTGTTTGATGATACAGTATTGCTATATGCATTATTGAAAGAGCCATTCCAAAAAATTATTTAGATCGTATTGAAACAAATAATCATGTGGGATACAAATTGTCACACTTTAACGCTTTATACTGAAAATTGACAAAATCATTGGCCATATCGCTTGAGCTGTAAGCTGATTCTGGCACTCTTTATAGTCCATCTGTATACACAAAAATAAGGTGATTAGATATGCATATATACATATATATATTTGGGGCTTATTTCGCACATGTCATCTGCTCGGATTTTAATTAAGCCAAAAGGAAGCATGAAAAAAAGATGTCAAGATGTCAGCTAAATGTAAACGCGTCAAATGGGCAGTTCGAGGAGTGAGTTGGCTCTGTCTGCCAGGCATTCGACTGCCCCACTCTCAAAACCCCGACTCCGACTCCGAGTCTGACTCCGTCAACAACTTCATCTGCAACTGCCGCATGATATTTATGAAGCATTCATAAATACCTGGCAAATGGAAATTGAAATGGAAATGAAACCGAAAAGAAACGAAATGAAAGTAATAATAATAATAATAATAATAATAATAATCCAAAAACAGTTCAGCAGACACATCAAGCAAACAGCACATCAAGCGAACGCCAGACTCTGGGCTTTGTCCACCGCTCCGACCCCGGAACATCAAAAATACCACCGACCAAAGAAGAGAGAACAGTATCTGCTCCTGCTCCTGCTTTTAGTTATCATTTGGGGGGATTCGCGAGTTTTCCGCTGGGGGGACGCTTTCTTATTGTGTATGAAATCACTTAAGTCTCTGTAAACAGCTCCCAGTGGCAACATAAATATGAACTTGGGAATGTAAGAAGTACGAGTCAGCACACATAACAATAATAGGCCCTTTCATTATGTTGCACGGAATGAAAGTTCGAATATAAGTTCGAGCTCAATATGTGTCTATTGTGGTAAAGTCCCAAAACAAAAAGCGACTGCCAAGTGGTCAAATGAACAATGACAGCCAGTTGTCAGTCCCTCGTTACCAATTGGCCATTTGGTCACTGCCGAAAATTCGCCAAATGGCGTTTGGTACACAAATACTTATTTAGCAAATTTGAAGTCTCTTCGAACTTTTCAACTGGCGCCAGAGTCCAAGAAGCCGCTGTTAATCATCAATCTTGACTGGCAAAGGATTGAGTCTTATCTGACAATGTCGAACTGACATCTGCATTATAATAATTGTAATATTTCTTGGCTTTGTTTAGCTTTTTCACAATTATGACTTAAGCAAGACTAATTAATTAATCATAAGCATTTCGCTCTGTGTACTTAGCAACACAACTAATCAAATAGATGGTCAAACTAACCAAATACCCATAGAATACAAATTGTATTAAACAGCTCGTCAATTGGCTCGCCATTGTTGCCCTAATAGCATCGTCTTAGCACTTGATGACCGATCCCCCAAATGGGCTCCAAGGCAGTTGCAGACAACCTGCCCAAACCAATCGAAGGGAATCAATTGTCGTGTCGCCTGAGGTCGTCGAACGTTTGTTGAGCGAAGAGGTTGAGAAGTATTGTACCGCCCATAGGTACTATAATGTCCTCTTATTGCTGATTCCTATCGTAACGATTTCTCTTGACTGATGCATATACAATATATATATATATATATATATATATATATATGATTCCACTTCATTGAAGAGTTACATGTTGATGAGTTCCAAAGTGTTGTGTGTTTTTATTTTGGTTGTAGTTGCTGTTTCTGTTTATTGTGCCTTGTTGTCCAGCATTTTTGCCACAAATTTAATTCGACTCATTAGTGATGCATATATGAGAATAGTTCATATATAAGAATAGTTCATACTTGTTGTTAGTTTGTTGCCAGTTGTCTTCTAAACTAAAGATGGAGAGAGTATTTGCGCAGCAGAAACACGATTTAATGTTGTCCATTCTGCTGCGTACCATTGACTGCTGGTGACAGGCTCTCAACAGGACGAACACAAAAGCCACAAAAACTTGGCATCCATTAAATTGCGTTTTATACAGAGACGCCTGTCGGAGCGGTTTTTGGGGTATTGAATTAAATGTCTGTCTATGCGGCCAACTCCCGCTGCCACCACTCTTCAGTCATGGTTGGCTTTTAGTTACTTTGCAGCAATTAAATAGGAATTGAAATCCAGAGTGAAATGGGAACTACAATGCCAATATACAATGCTGTCTATCTAGTGGCAACCAACTGACAGTTGTTGGACATGTGCCGAGCGTTCATTGACACTGACTGCCAATGGGTCAACATGTTGTCAATCGGGCATTGTCTCAAGCATCGAGTAATTGCCTATTTAAGAGCACTGCTTAACCAAAGCACATCAATGTGGTCAAATCGCCTCGCATGCAATTGAATCGAATTGAGCATTTTATGACTTGCCTTAGCATGCCATGAAAAATCTTAAATGACAAAATAAATGAATAAAATATTGGTTCCAATAAATTTGTAATATGGTTCATTTATTGCAAGGATTAGGAAAACGCAGAAAAACCCCAATCAATAATTAGGTAAAAATTCATAAGTTCTACTTAACTTATACCAACATTGTTTTCCAAGGTATTTTCGTCTTTGGCTTTTGCATCTATACGAAATCAAGGAAATATTCTGCCTTAAAACCAATATTGCACGTACGCAACGCGAAAGGACAAAGGATTTAAATGAGTCATATTTCTCAAAGGCATTTCCGTAGACTTTTATTTTGACTATGACGCAAAAACAAATCCAGTTTATACTTTGGATGGAGGTGCATGAAAATTTGGTAACCCTTTTTAGAAAATAAAATGCCTCGAATTCTGTTGCAAACTATGTCAGCTACGTAAAATGGATAAATGTTATAACAGTTTGGAGAACTTTAGTTATTGCGGCTATTTGTTAGGTTTACAATGTCGTTCATCTTGCAACAGAGCCATTTCACTTGGACAGCGTATATTCCAGCTCTTTCTTTGCTGCAACTCTCTCCTGTCCATCCATAAATTGTTCAATTCTCAGTGGAAAATTTGAAATAATAATATTTGTCGCGCATCATACATCAACATCCTTTGCTACAGCTGCACATTCGAATTCATTTCTGAGTTCAACGATGAATTCTTAAGTCGAGTTGCAGCAAGCTGACAACAGTTGGTTGCAACTGTATATTACAGTAAGGGTATTCAATATTCGGTGGCAGGAATTTAGATAACCTCTCATTTGTTGTTGTTGGTACTTAGAGCTGTTGCTGTTCTCTATTTTTGTTGTTGTTGTTGTTGCCGTCGAGCTGTGGAGCACGCTGTACGCAAAAGATAGCAGACGAGGTCGTCTCCCCCAATTCTGTTGGAAGATGTAGGCGAGGGGCGGGTGGCATTGTCGAGGACAAAAAACAATAACGCAATATTGCATGAGGCTGGACAGGCATTGTCATCTTTTGATGGTTCCCCCGCTGAGGCTGCTGCTGTGTGTGTGTGTGTGTGTTTAGCGAGATTTGGCTTAATTAAATTCCTGAATAAAAGGATTCCTTTGGTGCTTTAAGCGTAACGTGTGTGTGCGAGCGCCTTTTTACGACTTTTGACAAAAGTCTTAACGGTTTATTATGATGAGACACACACACACATACACACATACACATACACCCACAGATGCAGTAGTAGATACTCACCATGGGACAGAGTCCTTTAATGACTCGCATAGATTTTAATTACAACTATAAATCATAGAGTAGCGAAGCTGTAAACCCTTCAACTCATATTACTGACAAACTCACACACACACACACACACACACACAATCGCTTACACACACACACTCACTTATAGTATACAGTTGTACAACTGGTTATGCAATCTGCCCCGACACTTTTGAAACTGGAAGCCACTAAAGACCAACTTGCGTAAAATGCTCATTTTCAATGCTGATTATTTTACATTGTCGGCTTTTGCCGCTGGCCAACGCTGGCCGGGATCCGTTCATTGTTTGGCCATTGTTCTTTGGTCCACAGGTCCATAATCAGTTGGCCCAAATTTACAGCCAGCCGGCACATAAAAGTTGTTCGTTAAAAAGTTAATAGTTTGCCATAGTTAGTCCATAGTCCATAGTCCATTGCCAGTTGGCAAGCTGCCGAGCCTGTCAGCGGTTTGCACCACCACGCCAAAAGTCAATCCAAGCGCCACCGCCCCATCTGCAAAAGCTACCGATTTGAGGTCAGGATAATGGTGCTGGCTCGCTTTATGGCTACGGCATTATGCCTTATGCTTTATGCTTTTGGTTGCATTGTGGGCAACCTATGATAATTGCCACGAGGCACAAAGCGAACTCTGGAAGAGTTGATTGGGTGGATGCCTCAATGCCAAGACAAAGGCTTACAGGCAGAGAGAGGCATTTCGAGGAACCTTAACGAACATTAACTATTCCAAACTCAAAAGTTGTTCAAAACTAAAAGAACAGTTTTCGAAGATGACTATCTGCCCACACCTCAATTGTGTTAATATTTGAACAAACAACTGCTGAAATTGCTCCTGTGGGAGCCAAATGTCTCTCCCAATATGTTAGGGGCGTTAAAAAAACTTGTTTGTTCCGGTTATCTTGAAAAACAAAGTTGTCTTTCACACAAAAACACAACTTTCAATTTGCGCATCTTGAATGACTGCAGCAGGAAAACGGATATAGTCATGTATGCCCTTTTACTAAGTTAACAGATAAACAACAGTATGTGTTCAAAGTTGCATCAATATATCTGCAAAAACTGTGAGATTAGTTCTTAGCTGGATTGATTTTGAAGTTTGTGCATCAATTTATGTTTACAAACTATTTAAATTGAAGGCTGCAATAAATGTTAGCCAACTTCTTCATTAATATTAGTCTTGTTACCTGTTTTTAGTTGATGGTGGCATATTGTAGAATATGTACTTCCCTATTGTATAATATATATATTTCCCTATTTCCACATTTGTTTTACTTTCAAACTTTTCACTTTGTTCACTCAAACTTTTAATTATCAGTTGTGAACACGCAATTCGCAACCCATAAAATTCTATACAAAGTTTTCTTAAGTTTTCTTTCAGTCAAATGCCCAATGAAACAAGCACGCACAACTTCTGTTGACTACTATATATATATATATATATATATATATATCATAAATGTTGCTGAGATATGAGTTTCCCCTGTTTGACAGTTAGTCAGTTAGTTAGTTAGGCAGTTCCTTTTTTAGTTTCTAATGGGTCTGCATTAGAGTCGCACACTTCAATGCACAATTTCGCATTAAGTGGCTGTCAAATCTCAACCAGACTTGCTCGTGTGGCACATAAATTTGTTGTCCTTTGTTGCTATTGTGGTTGTTGCCGTTGTTATTGTGATTTCAACATTTGCCACTTGTTTGTTAAGTATTTGAAAATCGAAAAGCAGTGCTCGCCAACAACGGCAACAACAATAGCAGCAAAGGTCACAGCGTTCATTGTCCAGTGCTGCACGATGTTGTTATTGTTGTTCTTTGTTAGTGTTGCTGTTGTTGTTGTTGCTGCTGCTGCTGCTGCTGTTGTTGTTGTTGCCGCTGTTGTTGTCGCCCTCAATCTAAAAATGAACGCCCACAGCTTTCGCTGCTGCTGAAAGACAAGCCAAGTGGCATTCAAAATGCCAATCAAGATACGAGCTCACAATTTACGATTGGCCAGCAACGAGCAACAGTAACAGCAGCAACAACAACAACAACAACAACAACAACAACAATAACAACAGCATTTACGATGACTTTAAAGTGTGAGTGCAACGGCTGATTGTTAATTTTGTTGCTTTTCTTGTGCTTTCACTCGCTTTATATGCCAAGTGAAGTATTTTTCTTTCTGTTATTTTTGCCATATTTTATTTAACTGAATTTCTTCAAATATACCCGGAGTTAAACCTCGAGTGTACTCGAATCGATATTGACGTATTCACAAGTGGCCCCATAATGAATATTACAGCCAGTGGCAGGAAATTTTTCGTTTTACATTTGAAGTTGGAAAGGTCCTGGATAGGTCCTGCGTGGACAGCACTTAAGACATTGTTGAGCTTCAGCCACTCACAATGTATTGCTTCTTAAATTTCAAGATCTTCATCGAATCTTTTTTTTTTATTTGTGTTAAATAATTGGCACTTACTCTTCTCGAGTGCTCCTGTTCACTTTTCCTTGATCCTTGAGCGATTTCGCACATCCAATGAAAGCTGAAAATATAGAAACTTATTAATATTTCTTCATATACATATAGATATATATGTATATATATATATTGATTTATACAGGGCTGCAGTTAGCTCTCAGGCGTTTATCACGCACATGCCCGTTGGGCTGGCTGACAGCGCGCCAGTTGATAAGGAATGCCAATTGTTCAAATTGAAGTATTTGTATATATATATATGTGTATATGCTACCCTTTTTGGTCAGCACCCGGGCCAAATATTTAATTTTCTTCTGTTTTTTTTTTCTTTTCATAATTTTGTCACTCGGAACCGCTGCGAATTCGCACTCATCAGCGGCTCCAACGGCTGACAATGAGTAATGTGGCAAGTGCTTTGAGTGACAACCCAGCCTGCATCAGTTGCGGGCTGGGTTGCCTGACCGAATTTTAATTTGTTTTTGGGTTACACGCTGTCCAAAATGCTGGGCTCAAATAAATTGCACAAGCCGTTGCTCAGTTTCAGTTACAACTCGCTCCGCGCCTCATTTAATTTGGCGTTAGGTCAACAGAAGGGGCTGTTGCTGCTGCTAATTGACACAAGCTCTTGACCCCTGCCCCAAAGACACACAAGTATGCGCGACCCTTTTGCAAATGAGGGTCAATGCGAGCACATTTCAGAAAAACACGCAAAAGCAAACCAAAACTAAACAACATTGTAGCTCTCAATTGTGATCCTGGCCAATGTTTAATATAAACAGAACACAATGCACTCCATCGCCTCCTGGTTGATGCCGCCTCAGTTGCAGAAGCTGCAGCAGCTGCAGATCAGCCTCTTTGTCCATCAATGTGCTACGTAGTCTTACAACAGACAATTATTTTTAGCTGTATTTTGTATTTACTGCTCACGGCATTCATTCCAGAGATTACAATTTCTTTTAGCCCAGACTTTACTTATGTCTGTGCGTCGCTAACAGTTCAAACGGAAAGCAACCCGCTGCGCCTTAACCAACCAGAATAAATACAAGTCGCCAACTAATTTATTTTGCTCATCACGAGTACAGACTTGGTTCAATTCAAAGCTAAGACTTTAGCACTCTTTAGACGTTTCTGTGCTTATGCTCTGTTAACTGAAGTAGTGGAGTATATTGGTATATTGACTTATGACTCATAAGAAACTGTGTATAAAACCTAATGCTAGATTCATTAAAGATTAAATGTAAATGAGTTACCTTTTTCCATTACAGCATTCCATTGGAAAAGGTTCTTATCAGCTGGGATCAGAGTATGCTGCAGTCAGTCACGTTCGAGTGCAACATTCTCACTTATTTTGTATTATTTTTATATATTTTTTAATTAGCAAATTGATGTAGCTTCTGCCCTCTACAAAAACTGCTGCACAGACAATAACACAAATACTCATATATATATATATATATATATATAATATTAGACTGCAGACGGAGAGCAAACACTTAAGGAACAAAACCAATAAACGCGAACAAAGTCTTTGTCCTGATTGCCGTCGGTGAAGTGAAATAATTGGGACTGATTGCCTTAATTCTGATGTTGGGCCTTATGTCTTATGTTCCATTGAAGTTATTAATTATAAAATGAACTTTGTTATTGATATAAAAAGAAAGATAAAGTATTAGAGGTGTTGCGTAAGCAAAAGGCTAAAGGCAGCAACTCCGAGTCCTTAAGGATTAAACATCGAGGCCATCGTATTACCCTTGCGAGTATTTTCAACGTTGATATGAATGTAATTTTACTCCGAAATCGACTGCATAATATCGAAGCTGCCACACTGGCAGACAGATTCACAGACACCGTGGATTATACGAGCAACTGGCCGGGGTCACAACAAATCCAGTCCGTCCCGCCTGACTGACCAGTCGGCAGTTGAAATCTGTGTGCGTCGGAGATTAATATGCAGACGCTGCGATTTAATGGGACGGTTGGACAAACAGAGTTGGACGGACGCCTGACGATGTTGACATGTAAACAATTTGAACGAAAGGATATTAGGTGCCAGCATGCACACACGCACACACACACACATAGACACATAGACACACTCAGGGGCAGGGACTGGTCCATTCTGAACTTGCAACTAATGACCTGCTCGTATCAGCAACATTTGACCAAACGTTGCCTGGCATTTCAAATGTGTTAATAATACAATTTTATTTATCTGTCTATGTGACACACGCCTCATCGCACAGCCACACACACACACACACACACCCACACACACAGTGTGTATGTAAATTGCGACAAAAACGAGCAGAAAATTTACGATGCTCGTTGCTACTACTACTAAATGGGGATTGGGGGAATGGAGGTGGAGATGGAGATGGAGATGAAGTGAACATTTGGTTGGCGTGTCTGACTATTTTTGAAAAGGGTTGACATTTAAGGCGCACACACACACCCACCACTGCCAAGGACCAGGACTGGGGATCACTGTTGTAGCAAAATGACAAAACGGTGCCTAAACGAGTGTTCAACGAGCAGCAAAAAATTACCAACAAAAGGAATACATATATAAAAAAATATATATATATATGTATATATACAACAGAGGCAAATAAAAATATAACAAAAATGTTATAAGTAGTTTACTGGCAGAGGAGAGTTAGTCCATGCCACACACACAGACACACTCGCACACACACTCTCACACTCACTCGTGCGTCTGCATATGCATGACCAGAGCATAGAAAATTGGGCATTGAAACGCCTTTTGAGCCTTTTTGAAAAGCGAAATCATTGCACAGTGTACTGAATGCTGTTGAATGCGCCATCAATAAGAATCGATTTGTTTACAGCAATAAATCAAATGGGGTTTTCCAAAGCGAAACATGCAATTTGATGTGCTTCTTCTGAAGGCAGGTGAAGAGATCAAACATATAAATAACTCAACTGGCTTAACGTGTTGTTAAACATAACTGCAACTCAGACCACTGTGCTGTGTTGGTACTCGTGTGCAGAGCATGTTGTACATTCATTACAAAACACAAGCACACTTACACACGCACACACAAACACACACAGAGAGAGAGAGACACACCCCAAAAAGGTAAATCGCAGCGTCAGCCTTTTGTTAAATATCTCAATTGGATGCGAAGGCGGTACACGGGGCGTATGCTCAATGTTTTATGCACAAGCAACAAAAATCTCGAATAAATAAAGGTATCAGAAAATAAAGCAAGGCAACAACCGTTACCTTATTTATTCATATTAAGCGCCAAGTGTGCAAATGCAAGTGTAATTTCTAAATACACAACTCCTGTCCAAAACTTATATCCTATTTATATATTTTTTTTCTCCTTGCAGTGGGTATAATAATTTTGCCGTAACGCTTGTAACAGACATATATGTATGTATATATATATATATATATATTTATATATTCTTGTTCAGCATCGCAAGCTCAATCGATATGGCTCTGGTCCCTCTACCCGTCCACATTTCTTAAAGCTGTGTTGATTAATCTTTTCACATATTCGTTATTTTGCCTATATTGCTTTCCGAATCAGATACTTATATCATACAGCCGTCATTGCAGTCCATGATGGGTAAAAAGATGAGTTCTATCATAAAAACAATTATGTGCACAATGATATCCTCATCAAACTCAGTAGTAATATTTGTGCACAAAGACGACGGCTAAACTCCGATACAAAAGCCGAGCCAATAAATTGGTTTAATTGTTTCTGACTTTTTGAGAGGATTTCCTACTTTTCAGAAATCTTTTTTAAATTAATAGAAAATATTTATTTAAAAATAAAACAAATTCCAAGTTTCCAAAGTCTCTAGTCTAGTCTATAGTCTCTGAGATCCGCGTGTTCATACAGACGGACAGAGTGACACATCCTGGCGAAGAATATGTGTACTTTATAGGGTCGCAGATGCTTCCTACATTTGCACAAAACCATTTTACCCTTTTCACCCATTTTTATTCGGTTCAGGGTATAAAAAACGAAAAGTCTTTGAGTGGGGCACATGAAATGTGTACGCTTGTTCAATAAATTTGTATGGTAGATGCCATAAAAACAATCAATGTATTCAGTTTTGATTGTGCCCGAAAGAGTTTTGGTCACGAAAGCATTAATATTCAATGAAAGGGATGGATGCCACTTGCCTGCTTAATGTGTGGCATGTTGGGTTGGGGTGTTTTGGGGGCTTGGCAAATGTGTCAGTCCAAATTACACGACAACATATTTTTGAATATAGCAATTTGTATCCGTGCGCCGGCAACGTCTCCGTCTCCGTTCGCGTCTCCGTCTCCGCCTCCGTCTGTGCGCCATTCGTTTATTTCGCAATAATAACAATGGGCTCGCGTTTGTTTCTTTGCCACTTGATAAATGAGATGCCAACCAGGCAGCGGTCAGGGGTCTGCGGACAGTAAGTAGTCTTTGGAACCGAGATTCCAATGCTCTACCAGACCCCGTAACTCAACCCATGCCCTCGGCCCCTGGCCCCTGCCCCCTGTACTCTGGCCCTAGGCCCCTTTCCCAAAAGTGTTAGTTTTCTTAGTGTTTGTATTGCTTCCACTTGCATTATTTACTCTCCTATTTACGACAATGGTCCTGCCGCTGATTAAGTTGTTGGGCGTGGCCCAGTTAGCATCTGCTATTCCAATGGGCGGGACGCACCAGCACAGCGAATATGGAAAATATCCCTAAGCTACAAGAAAACATGTGATTCTCGCTCAAGCGATTTGTATATTTAAGAATGATGCTCATTTACAGTATATTATGATATGTATTAATCATTTATAATTTATATTAATCGGTTGTTTGTCATATTTTCTTGAGGCGCTGTTAAGGTAAATCATCAAATTTAAAAGACGGCAATTTTAAAAGACGGTTAATGCTGATGCTGTTGGAGCGAAGTTTCCTTGCGTCAGGGAATGCCTGCATAAGATAATAAATCCCAACTACCACCGCCGTTTTTTACTCAAGTAAAGTTCATTTTATTTGACTTCTGTTGCTTAACATAATTGGAACTCATTAATGAGTTACTTAACATATGTATGGATGCACGGTTGCACTGACTGTTAAATAACATCATTTCCAAAACAGCTGATGAAATTATTGTCACGTGCACGTGAAATTGTAAACTGGCGAACTTATCAAAAAACTAGTTGCTTCGGAATAAGTGTCAATTTCACAACAAAAATAAACGTAACAGAAGCTGGAGTTGGGAATAAAGATTATTGGTGCTTGGAGTAAGAGAGGTAAGAGCATAGGAATAAAAATAAATTTGTGGATAATTTTGTTGGCCTTTCATCAGTGTTGCTTGATACTTGGTACAGTGCGTCTCGTTCGAACTACAATACAAAAATAAAATGCATGACTTCTACTATTTGCCACGCTGCGCGTCTTGCCGCGCCGTCATCATGACCGCCAAGGCCATCGGTCTTGAGTTGAACCAGAAGCTGCTCACTGTGCAGCCCGGCGAGCATTTCAATCCCGAATTGCTGAAGGTCAATCCTAAGCACACCGTTCCCACTCTGGTGATCAATGCATCCACCCTGTGGCATCCGGGTGCCATCCTCATCACTCTCGTGGTGATGCACGACAAGACCAGGTCTCTGTACCCCAGGTGCCCCGAGAAGCGCGCCTTGATCGACGATCGCCTCTTCTTCAACGAGAGCGAGCTGTACAAGAGCTTCGACGACGCCTTCTTCACGGCGGTCCCCGTTCCGATGGCCGTCAATAAGGTCGATACTGCCTACGCGAAACTTAACAGCTTTTTGGAGGGTCAGACCTATGCAGCTGGTGATTCACTGACTATTGCCGACATTGCCTTGCTGGCCAGTGTGTCCACTTTCGAGGTGATTGGCCTCAAAGTCAGCATGTACCCGAATGTGAACAGGTGGTATGAGAATGCCAAGAATCTGATTCTCGGCTGGGATGAGAACTGGGCTGGCTGCTTGGAGTTCAAGAAGTTCTTTTTTCCTCACATGAATTAATACAATTTAAAACAATCATTTATTTATACTTAATGCGATTTGAAATCGTCAAATACTTCAATCCAGCGTTGTATGCAAATAAAACATTTTTCTCATAATAAAAGAGTATTTTTATTGAGTGCAGTTTGAGACAAATAAGCAAATATGCAAATAAGCTCTAAAGCAGAGAGATTTCGAGAGTGTGTGTGTGTGTGTGTTTATGATTTGTTGCAATATGTGTGCATATAACAGCATCGATTAATATCTATTGCATGCCTTGTTTTAAGTTAAATTGCTCTCAATTCCTCAACCAGTAATGTACATATAACCCTTAATCAGAAATGGTGTTTGAGTCTTCACTTTCCTACGCTATTTACAACTTCATTAAACAAACAAAGTTGGAATTGATTGAATGACTCACTGACACTTTAATTAGGAACTAAGTCAATTGTGGTTTTGTTTGTGCTGTTGATGTTGCTGCTGCTGTTGCTGTTGTTGCTCTTGTAGAATGTCAACGTGTCGCGTCAACAGTTTTACGCACCATTTATTTTTGGGTATAGATATTTTGTGTAGCTGCTGGGGGGGGGGAAACAAAAAGAATCAAAAAAATAACAAAATTTACATATTTGTATGGTCTTCAATTGAACCCGAATTCGGTTTGCCTGTGCGGTTGTTTGGAACAAAAGAAATTTTTGCGAAATTGACTGTGCTATGATATTGTATATTCGTATTTTTTTCGAATAGAATTCAATTGACTACACAATCAGCACACAGGGCACTAATATTATTTAATATACAATATCCTCGCACGAGTGCACGAAGATAACACAGGCTGACAGATTTCGAGAGGTGCATGGATAATAACTTTAATTCGCATAGGCAACTTAGTCGTGGCTTTGCTGATCCTCCAAGAGCCGAGATCTTGGTGATCTTGAAGTGGTTTCTATCAATCCGTCAATTTTCTAAGTTTCCAAGGGTTATTATACAATAAATGTTTAATAAATCGATTCTCCTTTATTCTCACTTTGTGTGTGAAATACTGCAGCGAATCGAGGCTATTCTTGCTAAGCTGCCACAAGTGTCCGAGACAAGCACTTTATGGATGGAGTGTCCTGGAAAATGTCCTGTCGTCTGTTGCTGTTGCCCATCGCTGGCTATTACTCGTAATTGTATTTGCGTACACGTTTGATTTCATCTTCTCTTAAAGCATTTTCAGTGCTTACCTTTCTGGTATCTTCATCTAACGTTATTGGCCTTCTCCGTGCCACCAATCAACTTAAATTGCATTTTGTTGGCACTTAAGTAGTTCACAGTTTACAGTTGCATCCACTTGTATTTTCATTTTATGTCCATAGTTGCGGTTGTTGCAGCTGCCACTTCGGTTGGTGTAGTTGCTGTTGCTGCTGTTGCTGCTGTTGTTGCTGTTGTTGGTGGCAGCCACACGCTCATTTAACAGCGCTTCCACTCGGATTTGAGCGTAATTTTTCAGCTGGTTTGCTTTGCCTTTCCGCTGGCGGAACTTGGCTTGGCTTTGACTGCACTTCGTTTGCCTCAAGTGTTTCCTCTCAATTGTTTCTCATGTAACTGGGCGACGGGGTGCGGCGAGTTGAACGTGAATGTTTTATTGTTTGTAACTTTCAGTTGTATTAGCGTAATGCCAGTGCTCATCTGGCTCATGTAGCCTGCTAAAATCTTTCGACCAACTCGGCAGCACAATTCACAGTCGACAATCCACATTAACTCGGCTTGTGGCTCGGCTCCTCTTGAAGTTCATTAATTTTTATTATACAACTCGAATTTAAGTTAAGTCAACTTGAAAATGCAAATGCCTGCTCGACGTGGCGTCTCGTCTTGTCCTCGTCTCGGCTCATCTTGGCTTGAGTCGCTTTTGTTGCACAATAATAAAATATAATAACAATTTTCCAAAGAATTTTCATTTGTTATGCTTGTTATACTAGTGGCTCTTTTCTGCTGGGCTTAGCGTAAATAAGGCCTTGCTGTGCATGTTGCCACTTCAATGTATAAACAGATACACATTTATATGTAGATCCCACATATACATACATATATATATATATGTTTTGTTTGCCATGCTCTGCTTTATACACACATTTTGCGTGTGGCAATTGGCAAAGAAAACCAAATGCGCATGAGAATGTCCACAAAGCGCAATAAATTGCAAAATATGCGAGTACCTGCAGGGCAACCCATATGTATACGTAATGTTTGCAATTGCTTCGCTGTACACACAGCTTAGTTTGCGCTGCCACAAGCGGGGGATAAGTGCACTTACGGACGGAAAACCATTTACGGGCGGTCCGTAACATCCGCTTAAGTAATGCCAAGTGCATGCAAAAAATACCAAACTGCATTGCAGAGTGCCAAAGTTGTAAGCCAAGTTAAGATACATAAGCATTCAAATCCGTTTTGCATGGACGAATGCTAAAGTAAATATGGCCAGGAGGAAAGTGAAATTCAATTAAAACCGAATATATATTTAACTAACTGTAAGACAGGAAGACAAGAAGTGCAAAACAATTCCCAAAATTAGATTCACTTTGACTGAAATAATGATTCTTAGCTAAATGTGGATATACAAATTTAGTGTGAAAACTGATCAGTTTGCTATTTACAAGAGCCAAACCATTGATCAGTCATGTTGCAGCCATTATTGTTATTAATTATTATTAACAGAGAGTAGAGCCAGGACTAAGAAGCCACCTAACTGAACTAGACTTAGAATATAATGAGTTTTGCCGATTTTAGGAGTAAAATTGATCTAAGGGGTCGCGACGTCTCAAGCCTTACAATAATAATTATAGTAATAGTAATAATGATAATAATAAGAGCTCATTTGAAAGACTTGCCAAGCATAATCCCAAATTTATGACTTCAGTTTCTAATTCAATTATTCAATCTGCTGCACATTGTGAATAGTTTGCAAATAGTTTTCAGACTGCTCAAATATGTGGATATATATGGATATTTCACTCAAGTTTGCAACTAATTGTTAAGCTACTCAAATTGTATATAAATTGACAGAAGCCAGAAAAGTTAGCTAAAGTAAACTTAGCTCAAAATAAAGTTTGTACACATAAAACCCAATTTATATTGACGTATTTAAGTGATGGCAAATATCCCATAATTGTAATGTTTAAATTCCAAATATACTTGAGTCTGTAATGCAGACTTGTCCAAATGCGGATTTTTTGCCTTACCACAAATTGTTACCTACTTTGCGGCTGCACTTTGAGGTAATTGAGAATGTTGCGCATACAAAGGCAGCAAGCCATAAATGGTTTTATTCTAGTTTTATCTGTGAAAATCATCGCTGAACAGCTATAAATGTGACAAAAATAAAGATGGAGAGACGAGGCAAGGATAACAGACAGTCGGGCTAAATTGGAGCTGTCAAGGCATAAAAGCGACAATCATGTCTATATGTGTGCGTGTGTGTATATGGGTGAATGGTATATCACTTGTATATAATGGCTGCGTGCTTGTGGCGTATAATACACGCATTTGGAGAATGCTGCTCATATGCAAATTGTGCGTAGAATCTGCTTTTAATAAGTCAGACCCATAAAATGTGCTGCATATGCCAGGGGGGAAAGCGGGTTGGACATGGAAAAAGCAAAAGAAAAATCAGTAGCAGAAGAAGCAGAAGCAACCGCAAAGGAAGCCAGAGCAGCCCCCCAGCACTGTTTGGTGAGTGTGTGTGTATGTGTGTGTGTGTCTGTGTCTGTATTTCTGTGTGTGCTTCTTACATTTTTTTATGTAAGCCAAATAATTGTGGAATGTAATAATGTTGCAACTAATTGGCGTGGCTAATTGTCAGTGCTGGGGCCTTGTGTGCTTGGGGAGTGGCCGTAAAGACAAAATGAGTAAATAAATAAATAAGTACAAAAATTTCGAAATTGGTTGCAGTTACTTTCGCTTTTATTATTGGACCTTCTCCGGCCAACTACACAAAATAATTGAAGTCAGGCTCATAAAACTTTGCCAACCTACACACAAATTAATATATATATTTCAGTCTATACGAGTGGCTCTAGGTGTGTGTCTCTGTGTGTGTGTCTGTATGTTTACTTTTGATCTTTGTTTAGCTATAATATTCGTTATACTCATTACTTTCCTTCTGGGTAGCTGCTATTTAAAGGCCTCACTGCTGTTAATTTCCATGTTAATGTCTTTTTTACTTATTTCTGTTTAATTTTCTTGCTGTTATTTTTAGTATTTTAATGGGGATCAACTTGCCTTGGCAACATTTGCTTGCCTGCTGGTTGCTCCCGTTCTAATTATTCATAAAATCAAATAACTTTGCGCTGTATCACATTTGTCATTAAAATTCAAATATTTTACTTAAATTCACACGGATACGTCCAGCACTTGCCCTAACTTTATCATTATGATGAGCATCAGGATCAGCAGCAGCAGCAGCTAGTAGAAACAAGTCTTAATCAAACTGCGTGTAGTCGATAAGTTTTCTGGCCAACTTTCCAGACCAAAGTTGTTATGCTTTACTACATTTTGGTTGGAGCTCACTTTTATGCGGTCGACTACTAACTTTGATAAAAAGAGATTCCCTCTCCTGCCCCAAGCTGCACGAAACTTGCGCAAGTTCGGCAAAACAAATTAAAACGCTCAGGAGGTGTGAAACGGGGCGCACAGAATGCTGCGCATTAAATGCTGTGATAACTACAATTTGGACATAAACACATAACAACATAGTTTGGACGAGAATCATAAAAATGACAGACACCTGCGTGTATACAGCGCATAAAATCAATGAAAGTTCGCACATTACGTATACGACAGCTGTGACAAGCAGCCTGCCACAAGGTCAGAGCACAGTGAGCGAGAGATAAAAAACTTACATGTGATGAGTTTTGCATAAACAGCTCGAGATATGCTGTCCGCGACCCGGCGACCCGCTTGCCACTACTCGCCTTCTTTTTTTCTTTTTTCTTCGTCTCATATTTTAATGAGTATTCATTACGCGACACATCACGGCGTGAAGGCGTCAAAACGACAAAAGCAACAAAACAGCAACGCAACAGTGCGGCAAAACGACAAACTGGCCTCATGGCGTATACGCTATGCGCGTGGGGGGTGCAGAACACTCTGGCTAGTGGCTTTTGTTATTCATTTAAGCTGTCAGCCGAGCAGCCACTAAAACATTCACCCAGCCATACGACAAATGATGTGCCGACCTCTAGACAGCCAGTTAGTGGCACACTCTTCCATCTTACTGATTGTTTGTCAGCCATTACCAATCATATATTGTAACTAGCAGAGGGGCACTGAGGGGTCGCCAGTACTTAAGGGCTGAGTAATTGCCTAATTCCACCATCAATAAACAATGTAAAGTTGTTGCGTCTACATTTTGACATCAGGGAAAACATTTTGTGCATTTAACATTTTGCGAATTTGAGACTATTTTGACAACGGGCACTCGCAATGGAATTGCATTGTGTGTCGATTCACAGTTGAGTCGATTCTTTAAATCGTTAAATACATAAATACAAACATAGATTTGTTGGAAGTTTCAGATGATTTAGTGGATACTAGAAATGATGTTACGCAAATAATATTGTTCTTAATGACTGCACTTCCCTTGACAATCACTGAGCTCGAAATAAATGCGTATCACATTCTGCATTCTCGCCTCGGACTCAAGTGCAGTCAAGTGATAAGCCAATTTGCTCACACACAGACATAAATACATACACATACCAATGCATATGTATATGGTGAACCTATGGCTTAAGAAGTGGCTCAGTGCATAAATCACCATGGCCATAAGCAGGACACAACGTCAATAAATCAAAGCTGTTGACTAGCCATCAAGTCATTCCCCACAAAGGGAATACTCAGCTCGATCGTTTGTCATGGACTGAACACAATAAACAATGAACAATTAACAATAGGCCCTAAACCGTAAGCCGTAAACAATGACAATCCATATAAATTTCAATCATCAATTTAATTAGTATTTGTGTTAAATTATCTGTTGGATAAACAATTTAATTTGCCAGAAGCTCTGGCAGTTTTGGGTATTAGGAGGCAGACACATATGTACATACATTTGTTGTCCTGGCATCTGTATTGTTTTCAGTCATTCGATTGTGAAAGGGTCTGCTGGTTGCCAAGACATTGCCGTTATCCTTGTGCCACACAGTGTTCAAATATGAAATGGCATCCTCAAAATGAAATAAAAAAAGAAAACAAAAATGCAAAGACAAGGCGAAAGCAAAAACAAAACCGATTGCCTGAATTCAAAGGACGACGCAACTGCTGTCGATAAAGTTGACGATAAAAGGGTCTACATCATCAACACATGCATCCACACCAATGGCAACAACAGCAGCAACAACAGCAACAACAGCAACAACAGCAACAACAGCGACAACAGCGACAACAGCGACAACAGCAACAACAGCAACAACAGCAACAACAGCGACAACAGCAACAACACCAACAACAGCAACAACAGCGACAACACTCAACTGACACTCTTCGATTTCGCACTTTTCGGTGCTACGCATAAAACATTATTGAAATTCTCAACGATACCCTGTAATAAGATCATATCAATGATGGAGTTGCTTTCTAATAATTCAAATGCAGTAAAATATATGTAAAATATTTATTTTCATATTTAAACATTAGCGTTTCACATTTGTCACTCAATTTGGCAGGGTATAGGAAAGGTAACCAAAAAAATAAATATATCAAAAAAAATTATAATGATAACAATAAGGAGAAAGAGCAGAATAAATAGCAAGCACTTTATTATATGTATTTGATTTGTGTGCGTGCCCAGCTGTATATGAGTGTGTGTGTGTGTGTGTGTGTGGGCGTTTTATGGGCGTGTGCCATTCAAAATGACAGACAGTGGCAGCCAAAAGTGTGCATATCAATGTAAGTACAAACAGACGATAGATATGATATGTATATGATACAGGTAGGTGTGTGCATGTATTAAGACGCAGGTGTATGTGCCCATCCATAAGGCATACTTATACATATATATGTATGTGTGTGTGTGTGTGTGTGGGTGAGCTATGTGTGCTTGCATAATCAGTAAATTTGATTACATGTATAAATGATTAAGCAAAGTTGATGATATTCCAGGAAGGGCACACAAACAAAACTATGGAGACCACTTACAGCCGCATTTTAGTTGCTCATTTTCTGTTGGGATACCAATTAATATATGCGTGCCCCATTTTGTGCACCCACTTTGCATGATAAGGCCTTGCAACGTAGTCAATGTTTGAGTTTTGCCACACCTTTAAATTGCCTCATGTGTTTTTTATCTTATATGCATTGAAGAGATATTCAATTCATAATCAAACTATATAGGGTATCTTGCAATTGATGTTGTCATCAATTCGTGCAACAAACCGATATGCAAATATCAGAATTGCGTACGCTGCGTATGAGTAATGTTGTGACTACTCTTGTGCTTTCAATGCAGAAGCGTAGCTTTGAACAAATATAGCGGACAGCGTGAACCAACCACAAAAGCTATTTGAGTGGCAACAAATATTCAACTAAGCACAGGCATTAGCGCGCGCACACACACACACACACCTACGCACACACACACCCACACACACACATGTCTAATGATGTGTTAATTATGCGTGCACAACAATTATGAATTATAAACGTTCTTGTTTGCAGAGCTAGTTGGGCAAAGTTGTGTGAGTGCTGGCTGAGCTGCCCCCTCACCCCTTGCCCCATACGCGGCAGGTGTCCTAATTACACAAACGTGTATCGGGGCAGGTGTGTGTACTTTTGGATGTGTGGATTAATTGCAAACATTAGTCAACAGTTTCGAGCGTAATTATTAAGCACTCAACTATAAATATCGAAATAAATGTATACATAAATAAATTGTTATTTCAATTGTTGAATGTTTATTTGCCAATTACTATTTAAATAGCTCTCCATAACTGGTGTCAATGCCACAAATTGCAAATGCCAACAAATGAATTATAAAGCAACATTTAATTGAATCGAATTGAATCGCATCAGATTTCGGGAATTCTCTTCACATTTGCATAATCATTGACTCATAAATATGAAATCGGCTCTCACAAATATTTGCATTATAAATTTCGAGCAAACATTGAGCCATGCCACGTCGGAAATTCCAGTTAAGCAACTTGGCAAGGAGTCCTTGGCAGGCAAGTGTGAATTATATTTAGATTTTAATGAAGTCACTAAGTAAAGAAAGTTCCAGAAGTCATCAAGCAATTAAAATTAATTAGATTGTGCCACAGATTATTCTGGTTGCTTTCGCTTATCACAATGAGCTCATTAAAGAAGAATTCTTCAAATCGTTACGCAGATGAAAGTAGTTGAAGAGTTGGAGTCAAAATAAACATTGATCAAGCAGAATCTGCATTATTATGTTCAATATCCAGCTCTCAAGCGATTGTATATGTAGACAACTAAATTATGTCAGATTTCGTGGCAACCACAATTATTCATAAATGCGAAAGAATGCCACAACGCTTTGCTCAGATCCAAGCATTTGTGTGGCAAGGTTGAAAATGTGCTGAACTTTATCAAACTTCAGCCAGATTTCTCAGATTGCACGAATATTTATCCAGGCTTTGAGGCAACAATTTCTGCCGAAATGTGAGTATTTATTTTATGCTTTTTACTCAACTTCCAACATGGAGTTGCCACCAAAATGCCAACTTTTTTCTTCTCATTTTTTTCCTCTCTTTGTTCTGTGTGTGTGTTGCGACTAAACACAGTCGCTGTGGGCCGTAGGCATCTGATGAATGGGGGCAAGTGTTGGCGGCATCAGATAACCTGTTGCATGAACAGACCACAGCCGGCTGGCAGCTGGCAGCTAGGAGCAGCAGCTAAATTAGGAGCGTGCACAGTGGGCGGAGTGGCAACTAAAGAATGACTGGCAATGCTGGAATCCATTTTCATTGTTTGCACAACATTTCAACGGCTGCCGTTTGGTTTGCCGCACATTGTTGTTTGGCTGCTTGATGGATGCTGTTGGGGCTCGTTTCTTGGGGCATCAAAGGAGAATGAAACTGTCTCCGCTCCACTTTTTTTCTATTTTTCTATTTTTTTTCTTTTTTTTTTGCTAGCTGCTTTCTTTTCATTATTGGCTCACGCTCCCTGGACACATTAGCGCGCTGCATCTGACGCTTTGATGCCCTGTGATTATTGTGGTGCCCCAGTAATTGCCTCATGCCAACTGAATACATTTACATAAGTTGGCATCCAGAGTCGGGGACAGGCTACAACATGGCTCTAGTATGATGTGCGACTCTCATTTGTTATCTTTTCATTTTTGGCGCAGACGTCAACGAACTTTGCCGTAGCGCAATTTATTTGGCTTCCTGTGCAGTCTGCGCCCTATGTTTACATATTCCCCTAGACCTGGTTCACCTAACCACCGGTTCATCCCGCTTCATGGCGACACTAAAGCTAAATTCAATATGTTGTCGATTTAACATATTTCTTTCTGCTTTCGCGTGTGTATGCATGTGTGTGCATGTGTGTGTGTGTTTTTTTTTTCTTTTTTCTTCGTTTTTGTTGTGAGCGAGCAAACAAAGTGTTGTGCCAATGTTGACAGAGCCCATGAGCTCGCTTCTGCTACTACGTCATCTATGGCATCTGGGAGCCCGGACGTGAAACCGAATCGAAACTGGCCAATCGTTGTCCATCAGCCATCGAAATGAAATTATTGAAATTAAATATATTTTGTCTGTTTGTTGTGGTGTCGAATTTTGGGCTATTATATTACCTAAGGTACTTTCCCAGAAAGGAATCGAATGTTTAACAATCTCAATATGAACTTTGTCATATGATAGCCATTGGCCCATTTAGCAAATCGCCCATCTCTCCATATGCTAGGCAATTAATAATATTGGATTTATATATATATATATATATATATATATATATATATATATATATATGGTATATGGTATATTCAACGGTATATTATGCTTTTGCAAAGACTTGAAGCTTGGATACATATATAGATATACAAAGTGTACAAATTTGAGTGCTACTTTCACTGGAGCGCCTGGAAATCGACAACATTGATATATGCAAATTATTTGAACAATCCCGTTTCCAAGTTGAAAAATGCAGTATTAATCTAGAGTTCAAGCTATGATTAAAAAGCCAAAGTTATGACTGTGGAAAGTATTGAAGTTGAATTCAAGTCTTGAAGCATTTTTCATCCTCGACAGTCCTAAAAAACTATATTTTCTTGTTATAGCAGTTGTTGAATAGGTCTAATAACTGCCAAAATATGCAATTCAACAACTTGTGTATTTGGGCTTCACTCAGACTCTTTTTTCATATATATACCCTTCTTTTATATATTTTAATTTATATATATACATATGCCCAACAAAACTGTAGTTTGCTGGATTCCTTAAAGTTAGATATAAGTAAAAATGTTTAAAAGTTGCGAAGCAATTAATTTTTATAATGTAGACAAAGGAAACGAGTGAAATTAAATATGTGCTTAGTACTCAATCAACGCCACGTTGGCAACAGCTTCCAGCTACTGGTTAAATTATAATTTCTTTGTAGAAGCAACCGCTGGAACAACAACAAGTTTGCCAAGTTGTAAAGCATTTAAAAAATTAATTGCAACCTGTGGTCAGAAAGAGCACTGTTTGATAAACCTTTCAGCGACCCACTTCGTAAACTCGTGAACACGAAATCAGTCTTCTGGCCAGAGCGGGTTAGCTGCCTCACTGCGCCAGCCGCTGCCGAAAGGTCATTAAAATCATGATTAGCAGCCAGCAGCCTGCAGCCACAGGTGCCATTAAGCGCAACCCACCAAAGGGCCGACACCCAAAAAAAGGAAAAAAAAAACAGTAGAAAAAAAAGGGAAACAAAGCAGCGCAGCCTGGCCAAAAGCCGAAGATCTTATACCCTTGCAGAGCAGCACCCTGGTGGTCACATTTCGCAGCTCGTTATTGTTTTGATTGCAGTATTTTCATACATTTTGCACAATATTTATTGCATTGAATGGAAAATATTTTTCACCACATACAATCATATTTTAGTTTGGTTTATTTCGTCCTTTCAAAGTCCTTACTAAAGCCAGACCTCATCCTCAATCGTAATTAGTTTATATGGCAGCAATAAATGATATTGTAATTGGCACTTGTACTGAAGCAAGAAAACAGTTTTGGTGCAAGTTGGAAGATATCTGAGGAACTAGGAAAAATAACGACTCGTCACCTGATGCTGATCATGAATATATATGGCTTATATGTATGAGGACATCTTCTTTAATGCCTTATACACTTCCCGACATTATTATGGCATCCTCGACATGGGTAGAAATGGGCAGCACACATTCAGAGAGGCTCAGCTGTGGCTCATTTGTAGACTCAAAAAGAATACAAATGGCTAAGAGCAAATAAGCCAACTGAACGCAGCCGCCAAGCAACAAAGTTATGACGTGCTTGGCGAGAGGGGCAATGCAGAGTTATTTAATGTTTTTCTATCAAAATTGCGCGCATAGAGCTTGCCCTCTGCCCAAGATCGAAGGGGTTAGTAGAAGGGGGAGGGGGGGGGGGGGGGTTAAGGAAGACAAGGTCACCAAGCACTCTCAAAAGGGTTCCGTTGGTTTTGTACCTACGGTTATGGTTATGATTACGGGTTCGTTTTGGCACAGCTTGGTATTGCGGCTATTTAGCTCCGGTTTTTTTGGCTTTGCAACTGTTGGCCAAATTTTTGCGTTAAACTTGTGAAAATGTTGGTCAAACGCTTCTTTCGGTATTTGGTTTGTTTTATTCATGTGCTCTGCATTGTGGCCGCGGGTCAAGCATAAATAAATGAAATACTTTGTTATGTTCTTTGATTGCTGTACTTAATTGTTAATTCATTATGCGACTACAAAAGACTGTCTTTTGGAACAAAAACACATATAAATAAAACATATAGGCTGCATAAGCAGGTCAACATGCTTTTCTCTCCCTTCCTATAGATACCTGCCTCTCTCTCACTCTCTTTCACTCACACACACACACACACATTTTATCTCGATCTTTATTTCCTTTACTTTCGCTGTCTGTCTCCCTCTACCTCTCTCTCTTCCTCTCTCTCTCTCTAATTTTACAGGGTAATTACATGGCGACATACATAATGCTATTTGCGGTGACTGTGACTGTAATGTGACTAACTTTTTGGCCGGTTGAGAATTGCTGGCAAAGCTTCTGGCAAAGCAGTTTAAGACCAATTGGTTCATTAATGTTAATGACCGTATTGATTTATATGTGCGGCACGTGTGGCACTCAAGTCGTATGGACTCCAATTTGGTTCAGTTCAGTTCGGCTTTGAATTGAATTCCATAAGATTTGCAACTTTGCAACAAATAAGTATTATGTTTTTTTTTTTTAATGCAGCTTTGCAACCGATTTAGAACTGTTCTTAAATTGCTCGAACGGCATTTTATTTATTTGCATTCCAACTAGTTTCAGAAAGTTTTCAGTTGGCACGAAAATCGATTTGACTGAGCGACAGAATACTTTGTTCTATATGCAAAAAATGTATAAAAAAAGGAGAAACTCTTCTAAAGTCAATGGTTACAATGGCCAACATCCTGTCATATGATATATGTGCTTTTGAAAGTTTTACAGTTGTCAATTTGACGCAAAAAACCAGTGAAGAAAATAAAAAAAAAAATAGAAAAATAAATAAAAATTCAACTTTATCTTATTGAAGCTGAAATGCTCTACGGAATCAGTCACTTATAGATAATACATATAATATGTTTAACTGAATAACTAATATCTGCTATCAGCAATTTGTTGGGCAATCTGATCAATGATTTGCTCTTAAGTGATTGGCAAATCCATTATAATTACATGCATGTAACTAAATCAATTATTTTGATCATTAACAGATTATAATTGTATATAAAACTCTATTCAAAATATTCGCTAGTGGGCTCAAAATGAAGAGTAGCGCTTAGCAAAACTAAAGCAAAGTCGAAAGTCGGGCGAAGTTTGTCTTATAACTTTTCAAAGTTTTTCGCACAATTCAAAATGTAACCGAATTTTTATTGCTTGCCTCGTACACTTTGCACACTTGTTCTTATGCGACTTTTGATAGTTCCGTAGTTTACTGGCCAATGGACGATGGTAAAAGAATCCTTGTCAGCCATGCACGGGTCCAAAACAAGCAGAGACCAGCTGCAGCATACAATTTTGATCAATTGAAATGGGCGGAAATGTTTTTCAATTTTAAAAATAACTTGCAAAAATCCTAGGAATATTCCAAAGCAAACTCGTCCATTCTGGAGGCAATACAAGGGACTTCAAGTCAACGAAATATTTCATCTTTGTGCTCGAATTAATAACAAATGCCAACCAAAAAAAAAAAAAGGGCAAGAAGAGCATTTCCATAATTGAAATAACTAGTTGTCTGCTCACACTTGCAACATCATTAATTGAATATAATTTCATTGTGTTAAGGTCTGATCAGAGAGATAAGCAAGGGAGCGATTGGCATTGGGGTTTGTGGTTTGATTTTGGTTGGTGCAGAACGGACTATTGAAATATTTGCGCTGTGGTCTATGCCCTGGGGAGCAATAAATTCTTGGCATTGTTTAGAGTGTCAGCTGTTGTGCAAACAATGGTCAGCATTATGGTAAATCTCAGGGCAATATTTGAGAGCATGCAACACCCAATCATTTCATATATTTTATTAATCATTTACCTGTGATTTGTTGTTTCGAACAAATTTGGAAAACACTGCACTTAACCACTGAAGAAAAACAGCAAAAAAAAAATGTTTGTTTTCTTTCAACTATTTGCATAAATATCCTTGTAGCATTTGCTATGTAAAATAAATAAATAAACACGTTAAGAACAAAATTTTGGAACTGGCAACAAATTTCGACTTCGCACCTTAGCCAACTGTTCAAATTATTTAAATATTTATTTGGATGGTTTTTTTTTGTTGTAGTTTTGGTTTCGGTTTATTTGTTTAATGTTAATGCCGAATCGGTTAACTTTGGCTCGCTTCAGGCTGTCTGCTCGCCTTAAAAAACCCGCAACGACTGAATCAAAACAAACAAATTTCTTTGGTTATATTTGAAAATGTTTTCAGTGCTTCGCGCTGTGCGACGATTTTGGCTGTGGCTGTGGCAGCTGCTACGGCTGCTACGGCTGCTGCTGCTGCTTCTGCTGCTGCGGCTGCTGCTTCTGCTTCTGCTGCTGCTGCTGCTGCTGCTGCTGCTGTTTCTCATGTTGTTACTTTGGCAGCTGCTGTTCGTTGTTCGTTGCTGTTCCCAGCGCCGACACTATCCGGCACAGCTTTATCCGGCTATCCGTACACCCCACCAACACGAGCATGTTTTATCCACGCGCCTGCGCGCTTCTCCTTGTTTACATGGCCCCAGCCGACCAACTGATTACCTGCCTGCCTGCCTGCCTGCTGCTGCTGCTGCTGCTGCTGCTGCTGCTGCTGCTGCTACTTAGCTTGGCTTGGCTGACGATTCGTTTTTCCTTATTTTTAGAAACGCTTTGTCTCCCACAGCAATCGTGGCAGCAGCAGCGGCAGCAGGAGCAGCAGCATCATCAGCATCAGCATCAGCATCTGGTCTTTTGCTTTGCGGTTCTTCTCAGCTGTTGCTGATTGGCGACGGGAAGCCTTGCTTTACATGTGGGCTCTTGACACTTTACCACAACAGCTCCTACAACGTGTGCATTCACTCATTGCCTCAATTGCTCAGTTAGTCAGTGAATAGCAAATATGATTCTTACCGCAGCAAGGCTTCAATGCCCTCTCTTGCTAATATTGCACACACCCCTGGCGGCAAACCCATCTTAAGATATACAAAAAGTTGCATGCAACTGATAGGAATTTTATGCATTAAAGTGTTTTATTTGTAAACAACATTTCGAGTGTTTCCATTCGACATGTTAATGTTGTCTGCGCTTTTATGAACTTATTCCATTTCTGTATTATTCATTCGCAAGCAGTGCAACATAATCGTTGTACCTTTTTTTTTTTTAGCTAAAGTGCATAAAAAATTTCTTTTATGATTTTCGCTGTGCGTTGTTTGTGCTTCTGTCTTCGTTTTTTTATGATTTCGATTTAATTTCTTGTCTTGACTTTTGGCCATTGACTTGCAGCGAAAGACGTCAAAAGTCATTAACTTTTATGCGTGTAAGTTGCTTCTTCTACTTTTTTTTTTTTTGTCAGCTGCGCAACATCAAATGCAATTTCCTTATCAGTTTCACCGATTTCTTTATGATTTTGGCTCTGTCTATTTGCGACCATGCCCTTGACGCCCAGCATATGATATTGATTGAACCATTATTTGATTAGTGGTACATATGAGCCAATTGGATTGATTCTTTGTCATCATCATCATCATCATCATCATCGCCGTTGTCATCGCTCCTCAATACTCAATGTCGAGCTGTGTGTTTTGGTTTCAATTTCAGCTGTGTCTCGCATATGGAGAACAATTAGAAGCTCACTTCACTCACTCCACAGTTGACTGCCAGTCCAAGTTCAACGACTTTCATTAGCCTTGCGTTCACCTTTCTCTGCGACGTTAAAATGCTTTGTAAAATTTGGCCAAATTTAATTTCCTGTTTGTCAATTGAAATCCATTCTTGGTGGCAACCCAAACTGTATCTAGTCAATTGTTTCACTATGCTTTCTGTCTCACAATTTTGCCAACGAACCGAATCCATACGACAGGCCCAAGATGTGATTTGTTTCACTTTCTATAGGACAGCATATTTTCCTCTTCTCTAGTTACTTTACAATATTTCACAATGTATACAAATCGCACACAAAAGTGAATCATTTTCTATGGCACTAATTGCTCTTTCATCGAGAATTAGACCTATTTCTATCGTTACATAATAATATTTGGTTCTTCCTATTAAGACTTTTAGTTAAGTAAGCAAAATTTGCATTTGAATGAATATAATAAAATATTTTCATTATTTTCAAAGGCCACACAAATATTATGATTGCAACGTGTTGTCTGTTGGCCAATCCCGTTCAGAGTCTTTGAAAAGCAAATCAAAAATTCCAATTTGAACACAATAGCATTTTTGAGTATTTTAATTGGTTTTTTGTGCTCTGAGACATGGTCGACAATCCAATTGGACGAGTAGTTCAATTGTGCATTTTGTTATTTTCCAAGTCTCAGTCAAAATGTGGTTAGACAATTTTGGGTTGTGTTTGAAGCACCTGAACAAATTTAGTGTCAAAAGCTGTGCATGTCCAAACACAGTTGTGACAAGCACATTGAATGTGGCTGCCAACAAAAACTGAACAGCATCGGTTGCAATTTGCATTAAGTCTCCTTGAAGCGTCCTTTGAATATTGCTCATACGCCAAGTGCATTCAATATATGAGGGTTAGCTCAGCTCAGCGCACAGATGATTATGATGTGTGCAGTTAAAAGTACAACGCGTTTGTCATTTTGAATAATAGTTGCACGCACTTCCGCTTCCGACGTTGAAACTCACCTGTATGCCACTGGAGGCTGACTCAACAGCAAAATGCCATCAAACTCGAAATAGACGCACGTTCACACACATATTTGCACACAGACCACGAACTAATAAGAGCCTTGACTTAAATGTGTGTCTTTGCCCCAGACAAGCCAGCAAAGGGGTATCTAAGAATCGGTAAGAATCGATTCGAATCAGCGCACGAACTGCGACAGGTAAATCTTCTTAAAAGCATGACAAACACGCATCAATTTCATATTACGGCTGTAATCAATAAATTTTAATTGCCGCAAGGCAATAAATTTCCTTGCATTTAATGTTTGTTATTAATTTGAAGGATTTAAGGCTGTTTCAGGTTTAATTTGAATCTTTAAAAGTTAGTAAGTTAATTACTCAGCCCAACGTGCAACTATCAATTTCAGCGGAGATTAGAATTTTACTTTGAATTAGGTTTTGCATGGGACTTAGACAAGTAGCATTTCTCCGGCAAGGAATCGTTTCTATAAACAGAAAGTGTTCCTTTAAATGTAAGCTGAAAATCCCTTACTTTTTTCAGTTATGACACAGTCTTCGAGTGAAAGTTCTGTCAATATTAAACTAAACTAAACTAAACTAAACTAAACTATAAATTATGACCCATTTTCACAGCAAGCAGGCAGCAATATTGAGAGATGGCTGCTAGCTGGCATTCGAGTGTCTTAGTTATACAAACATATAGCTATGTATATCAGAACCGTGGCAATTAAGTCAGCACCACCACCAACATCACCACCACCACCATCACCACCAGCAGTGTCAGCACACACACACACACACAAGGACTACAAAAATAACAACCACAATAACAGCAATAACAATTTCCAGTAAAGATCATTGTTGTCTCAACGCAGCTGCTAGCGGCATCTAAAAAATAAAATAGAAACATCAACTTAAGTTCGCCGAATATAGCATACCCTATCCTGTAACTACACAATGCAATAGTCCGATTTAATGCTCGATTTATCATCATCATCATCATCAACTTTGGCAGTTGACTGTTTTCGGACTCTTATTTTTTATTTAAGTCTTATTCGATTTTCGTATTCTGTTTATTACAGGGTATAAATTAGTCGCGCTATCATTTTGTTGATCTTTTATAGACATTCCAATTAGAAATTCGAATTTTGTTTATTTTAATGTGCAAATTAGTTGAGCTTCCATTTAGTTCAAAATTGATAGCATATTATTAGATTTTCGTGTGCTGTTTATTGTAGGGTACAAATTAGTCGCGCTAGTCGAGTTCTTGGCTTTGGCGATTCCCTTTGACTGTGCGGCCGTGCCTATTGCCTATGGTGTGTCTTCAAAGATTTTGCCATGCTGCATGCAAATAGCTTTGTTGCCATTCCTTTCAGTTGTGCCACCACCAACACCACCATATCCTGCCCAACGTTTTTTTACCCAATATTACTGGCTGGTGGGCCCAACGGGGGGGCGCAAGGAGCTGCAAGGAGCTGTCGAAACGCGTGTATTTTGTTATTGGCATTTCGTTTGCCTTCAACTGTGTTGCCGGCGTGGCAACTTACCCTCCCAGGCAGTTAACCCCAAACACACTGAATGTGTGCGAGTCTATGTGTGTGTGTGTGCGAGTCTATGTGTGTGTGTGTGTGTGTGTGCGAGTGTGAATTAGTGTGTTTGTACGTTGGCTACAAATTGAATTTAAAGTATTTACTTTAAACGCCTTTTTGCCCTTTTTTTGTGTCCAACACTTGAAAATTCCTCTCCTGCATATTTAATATGCAGCTGTGGGCATGCTCCTGTTACATCTGACCCCGGACGCTGTCGCTGCTGCTGGCCAGGACCTTAAAGACAACCACTATTCGGCAGTGCTGATAAAAACTCTTATGTGATTTACTTCAACTTCAACATCACGTAGCACATGCACGCAGTATGTGTGTGTTGGGAAATTGAAGTTGAAGCAGCTCACCACAAATCGAAAGGGGCTGCTGCCATTTCTGGGGCGAGTGTGCGAATGTAAGCATAAAGGAGCTTAGCGCTTAAATCATGATTACCACAGCAGCAGCAGCAGCAGCAGCAACAGCAGCAACAGCAGCAGCAGCAGCACAGTAATTAGAAGATACATATTTGTTGAGCTCGGTACGTGCAAGTATATCCCTAATATGAAGCAAATCACCAAACATGGCTTCGCGGCTATGAATATGCCCCACTGCTGCAGCAGATACCAAGTCTGCCACAAGAGGCATTCCAGTTTGAAGCCAAAAAGCGAACTTGCCCATCAATTTCCCATTACTTATCCTTCCCGTACTATTGTCAGCACGTGTGTATTTCATACTTCTGTGTGTGTATGCGTATTTGGCTGCATTTGCTTATGCTGTCTGCGTGCCAATGCCCAAGGGGGATGGGGACCATAATGTAGACCTGACCAAATACTTGCCAGGGCATTTGACATATTTGTGCTTGTCTCAATTGTTGGCCATCGACAGCAAACAGGAACAACTGGAATTGACGCTGAGCAGCTTGCAGGCATCCAGTAATTACATCACATTTCGTTCCACTCAGCTGATGTAGACTAGCGCTACGAGATGTAAAATCTACAACTAAAAAAAATACCAGTCGGGTTTGACAGACAGCGATAGCTTTAGGGAAATCGAAAAAGGTTGCATTTACCGATGTTACCCATTTGGCTGCCCCTCAGTATGCGCAGTACCCCAAATTTGATCACTCTTTTCATAGACGCGTATAAAATCCAACGATTCATGCCCTTAGCTACAGTTGTAAAATTTCACTGCACCATATCCTCAATGAGACTCCGATTTTTCCCAAGCGAATTTTATTTTTATTATTATGGATTTTTTTTTTTTAGGAAGCTGCCAAATCTGCATTGTTATATCTGGAAAGTTTGCGTAAAAACTAATGCGAATTTTGGTTGCAGATGTTGCATGATGAGGACGCAGCAAAAGTTGTGCTCAACTTGAATGCAATTTGAATCCAAGCTTAAAACTACTTATAATGAGTGCCATAAAATAATTAATCAAGCCACTTAAAATTATAAATATAATGTGCAACTCAAAGGAATGCCAAAGTTCACATGCAAAACCAGTTGATTTCGATGTGTGTTGCAATATTGCAGTATATTAAAGCCTGAAAGTATGAGTGGGGGGGATGGGGAATATGGTGGTGCTGGTTGTGCTGGTGATGCTGGGGCTGCCACATAGCAACACAGTATTTCTGAGTATAAGCAAAAATATCGCGTTTAGCTGCTAACGAGCTAAATTAAAAGCATTAAGCCCAAGATTATATCAATATTAGCGACGCATAAATGTCTGATTAAACAGACACAGTAGCAACCAGCCACACACACACACACCAGACACACACACACACACACACACAGCTTCATCTGCATGCTGATGTGTTAAGCGGCAACGTAACGTATACGTAATGTAATTGCCTGCTTTTCGATTTGCAAGCTGAGCAGACAAAGTAAGTGCCGTGTTCTGCCCCGGCCAGGGGCAAGGCTCCTTTATGTGGCCAATTAGCACGCGGCTTCTTTTTATGGCGCTTGCTCGCATATGTCCGCTGCAGTTAACAAAAATAACCTGACTTGCTGGCTGACTTGCCAGCCCATCGCAGCTGGGGCACCGCACTCTAATTACAAATCGCTTTGAAGCTCACAAAATCGCTTTATTTTTGGCTCAAAGAGCGGCATTTCTTATCATTCAGATAGCAGTTTAAAGGTTTTCCACAGCATTTTCTTTTTTATTGGTGTTTAAAGATTTTTCATTTACAAAAACTTGATTATCTATAATATATATAGATTCATTATATATAGATTCATACGGCATCTGTAATATAGACAACAAGACAACAAGAAAAGAATGCTGTAGTCGAGTGAGCTGCACTTTGAAATATCCTGCAATCAACTATAATCTTTTTTACATGTCTACAGTTGATATAATATATATGTCAAGTTATATTTTACTATCGCTAGAGCCGGAAGAGCTATCGATAAACTTAAATAAACTTGATTTTATGCCAAAATTGAAGTGCTCACCTCAATCGCAGCTGCTTTCTTCTGCCCACACACTTGTTTACAATTGCACTCCACTCTTTTTACGCATTTTTAATGGCTTAATCGGTATATATAAGCCAGTGAAAATAATAAGTTAACGTTTTAAGCCGCTTGGCGAGCGACTGAGTTGTCCTTGCCAATGGCAAAATGAAAATTGCTGTGCGACTGCCTCAAAACAATTGAATGGCCTTTGCTTGGATGCTGTGCAAGGTCGACTTAGTCAAGATTTAAATGAAATTATATACTTAAATGACATGTTCAAACCTGCACACTGCGCAGCGTCTGTGTCTGTGTCCTGTCGTTGAACAGACACTCATTAAAACGCTTTCGGTTAATTAAAATGTCATTCGAGATGTGAGCCCATCTGCATAAGAGGATATGAATACGCAGACTCCTCGAGGACTCCACTTGATGCCCTCGGCATGGAATGTAATTAATCAGCAATGCTCTTGTTCAATTTTGGCCCTTAATCAACTCAACAATCCATCAGTAAATAATCGGCATGAACTCATTGTAAATTGTGCAATTTAATCAATAATAAATTATCAGTTAAAACTTATTGGCTAAGCACTCATTCAGTTAGTACAACTGACTGCAGCTGTGTTTTTTTTTGTTGGGCTTCTGTCGATCACAGCCGAAGGCCAGTGCAAAGGATTCAGTGCTGGCGACGGCATCGTTGACGCGCTGCCGACTATTGCCATGCTGATTGCCATCCTCCAGTTGCTGCGGCTGCTCGTCCTGGCAGAAGAACTGTGCAAAGTTGAGAAAGAAGATCTGCTCCTGCTGCTTGTCTGCTGGGTGTGCTGCAAAATAGCTGCCGTGGGCCAGCGCGATTCCATTGATGTCGGCAAACTTCTCGTCGGCCATTTGGCCATGACGGCGTCGCAGGCAGCGCATCTTTTGGCGAAAATGCGGATTTGCCAGCAGGCCTTGTTGCTGCTGCGCTTTGGCCTCCTTGCCACGGCCATCGTAGTGCACATCGCTGGGCGCAAAGCCGTGCGACAGTTCGTGTGCGATCAGAAAACCCAAGCCGCTGTATCTATAAATCGCCGCCTGATCGGGCCAATACACTTGGCCACCAAACAGCGAATGTGGCAACAACACCGCATTGCGTCCGGGCAAGAAAAAGGGCGACGCATAGCTACCAAAGCCATCCGGATGCAGCAGATAGAAGTCCGCATTTTCAACTGTTTGTCTTTTGTCAATTGGTTTCATCAGAGCTCGCAAGTTGCCATAATAATCGCTGGCATTGAGCTGCAGCGAGGCGTAGTGCGCCTCCAGTTGCAAGCGCTGCTCGTCTGCTGTGGCTGTGGCCGGTAGCACGCCCACACGCAGTTGCATGCGTCGTAGCTTGTGCAGCAGGAAGCGCTGCGTGGCTGCCTCAAACTGATTGCGATTCGCCAGAAGTTTCAGCTGAAATTGCCGACGCAGCTGCTGAAAAAGCTGTTGCATGGATTGGCGCAGCTGCTGCTGCTGCGGCAAGTGTCGCTCTTGCATCAGCCAGACGACGGCATGCGTCAACAGTTGACGCGACTGTGCCGCACATTGTTGCCTTCCAAATGCCGATCGCGGCACTGGCTGCAACTGCAAGTGGTGCAGCAGACGAAGCTGCAAGTATCCTGCCACCAGCGATGGCGGCTGTGCGGCAAGCAGCCGGGAGACACCACGTAAATATGGTATCCTCACATATGCCACTGCCTCGCTGCTTAGTGGCAGCGGCAGCACCCAATGCGTTAGATCCAACTCCGCTACCCCATCATCCACATTGGGCTGCATCTGCAGATAGAGTTGTATGAGCTGCCGCTCCAGCTGCTGAGTCTGCTGCCACAGCTTGCCCCCTGCCACGCCCAGCGGCTGTAGCTCGCGATAGAGTTGCCAGAAACGCGTGCGCGTCAGCAGAGTTGGCGTTGCCACTGCTCGAGCATGGGGCCAAGGTAGTTGCAGCTTCTGCAGCCACAGTTGCGCATCGCTTCTCCTTTCCGTTTCAAATAGCTGCAGTCCAGCAAGTCCGTAGTCTTTCAGCAGACGCAACACTTCATACCAGTTACCGTGCTCATTGGCCAGTTCGCCCAGCCAGCGCACAAACTGTGCCGCATCGTAGCCAGTTTGCTGACCGCGACAGGCGGCATAGCTGGACCGCAGCAGCTCCACAAAGCGGGGCTGGTCTTGTCTGGCTGGACTGGCCTCCATTTGCTCCAGCAGCGCCGCCAATCGTTCGTGATAGATGTGATCCAGTTGCTCCAGCTGGCTGCTGTAATGGTCTGCAGCATGCGCCTCCTCCCATCCACCGCAGGCGTGCTCATAGAAATCAAAGCACGGATCAGCACTGGCATTCTTATGCAGCTCCAAGTAGTCTGGGCGCTGTCTGGCCGCGCCGTGTGGCACCAACAGTGACAGCAGTGGCAGCAGTAGCAATTGCAGCTTGCACATTTTTCACATGCACTCCTCATCGAATTCGCGTGTGAACTAGGAACTGATGACAACTACGATGCAACCGGCTGATAATGAGAGTGGAATTAGTGCCTGGCGTCTAGCGAAGATGCCACGCCTGATAACCCAGACTCAGTCACTGGCGATAGTGATTTATTTTCCCTCTCTTTTTTGATAGAGCGAATGACAACTAATAATAATAATATTATTAACCAACTGCGCAGAAAGTATTCAGATGATTCTAATGAGTATTTTCTAATGGTCGAACAACAAGCCAATAAAAAATATGCATTTTATTTTTATTACTATTATTTTGTGTTTTGGTTATTGGTTAAAGCCAGGCTAAAGTGTCTGAGAAGAGTCAATAGATTACAATTGGATTTTGACTCGAGTTTCGAGTAGATTCAATGGTCTAAGTGGAATCAACTTCAGATATTGGCAGCATCTTGTTCTGCAAAAGCATTGTTTCAAAACAGATCTGCAACTACTTTGGACCTGAACCGTACTGTGGCATGGGAAGACACACAATACGGCTGCAAATCGGGAACGAAGAAAGGCACAGGCCAAAACGGAGCTGGGCACAGGCACCAGGACTCCGACAAGCCAGAAGTCTTTTAGGTGGCTACAATCTAAATCGATTTAAGCAGGTAATATCGATGGGGAAGAACAGGCTCAGGATACTCACCGGTCTATTGACAGGACACTGTAGATTGATATGTATAGTAGCGATGTATGCAGGTTTTGTGGCACGAGGAGGAACCCTCAATGCACATCCTAGCATCCTAATTTCCCAAATTAAGATCGGCCAAGCAACACTAAAGTTGCAGTCAAAAGCGAAAATGATCATCATATATATATGTACATACATACATATATATAATATATTTAACAGCTGTGTGCAGGGTATCTTGTAGTCGAGCTCACTCGACTTGAGCATGGCTACTTGTTAAAATTGAAATTAAGTTTCTGATGTGCTAATTGGCTTCTGTGAATGGGTCAGGTAAATGTGCAACAGTGTACTTATGTGCGTGCATGCGTGCATGTGTGAGTGTTTGTTGTGTGTGTGTGTGTGTGTGTGTGTGTGTGTGTGTGTGTGAGTGTGTAAACTGACAGCATAATATACAGCTTTAATTACAATTCGGGGAATCAACAAATAGCTGTCTGCCAATGAAGCCGCACACATTAAGCGTGTTGCATGTGGCATGTAAGCCCAGCAGCTGAGCACTCGTCCACTTAAATGCTGCTAATAAGCCTTAAGCAGTTAAGCAGTCAACGTGCCCGTGTGTGTGTGTGCCACATGCAACTCGAATCGTATGTTGATTGATTTTGCTTTTGCCTCCACGAAAATGCATTGACAGCCAATAGATGTTGCGGCATATTATGGAGTGAACGGATTATTGTACTGATGGAATAAGTGTTGGGGCGTGAATAGACTTTACGATGCGAACAGTTGCTGCCACATATCATTTGGGCAATTAGGAGGCTTACCCACGTGGGCAAACGCAATTTAATGGGCGCACAGCAATCCGAGAGCAATAAAAAGCACTGAAAACACACATTAAAGCAATTACAGCCAAAGTTGCCACAAATTTTATTATTGGCGCATCTCAAATTAAATGTACACCAACTAAGCAGCAGTTAAGTGCACCGCCGCCAAAATACCCTGTCCAAAATAGTTGACTAGAACAATTTGTGGAAATTCATTGAACACTTTTTCTTCACTCATCATTTGATGCAAATTTAAATTTGCTTTGACTTGAATTTGACTTTGAACTTGAATCTGATATGCCGCATTTGAAATAAAACAGGGCAGCAAACAGAAGGGGAATATGAAGACTGGGAAATGTATTTGGCATTTTAAAAAACATTTAAATGATAGCGCTAATTGCCAATGGCCCACGTCAAATGACCAAAACAGTCCGAAACAGTCCGAAACAGTTCGAGCCCAACTGGAAGAGCATCGAATGCTGCGATAATAAACAAAGTTAATGCCCCCGATTTGTGTTTATGTGTCTTAAATACTCCAGCCAAGTGGGCAATATCCATTAGTTGTGACGGATTGTCCATTTAAATGTTAATGTGGAACGCCCAACTAGAAGATACCTTGTAAAGAACACTTTTCGTATGCCCTGCAAATGAGTAAAAATCGGTTTTATTTTTGTAATAAAAGTCAGAAGGCGGCACCTCCGTTCCCAGTATTCCAAGTATATATATATATATATCTTGATCAGCAACAACTGCCGAGTCGATATGGCCATGTCTGCATGAACAAACCCATTTCAGAGACTAAAAAATTTGGAGACTTCAGATTGAACTGCCAATAATTGGCACTCAACCAAAAAAATGGGTGAATTGGCTGAGAAACCGATTTGAAATGCACACAAAATTTGCACAAAAATTGCTAAAAAAAATTGCACAAAAATTGTAAAAAAAAATGCACAAAAATTGTATAAAAAATTGCACAAAAACTGCTAAAAAAAAATTGCAAAAAATTGCACAAAAATTGCTGAAAAAAATGGCAAAAAATTGCACAAAAATTGAGCAATTGCTTCGAAGAGCCGCCTTGGCAAATTGTTCAATGCTCATCGGCCATTCGCTGTGCTGACACAATTTCTATACTCTACACTGCGTCTTCGACTCCCAGTCCCACTCACACTCCCACTTCCAGTTGGAGTCCCACTCCCAGTCCCAGTACCATTTCCATTCCCATTCCCGACTCTGTCCTCAGCTTTGGTTTCAACTTCATTTCATGTTCTAGGCATAGCTGCAGGGCACGCCATCTTTTTTTTTCTTGGCTACTGGTTTCACTTTTAGCCATCCCGCACACACACACACACACACACTCACGTACACCCATTAAAAGTTGCATGGCCCAAACAGGTGAAGGGACGCAGCCGGGGCAGGCGGCAGCAAATTTGTCGTAAATATTAAAATTTTTCATACGTTTATGCAAATTTACTTTGCAAGAATCTTCAGTTCCTGTCGCCGTCATATCCTTAACGGCGTTCACATTGTCCTGTGCATCCCCCCATACCACCCTCCCTCCCTCCATCCCTTCCACCCACCAACCGTGCCAAGCTTCGGCTCATTGTCAGTTGCCAGTCGCCGGCTTCCGTAATGAGACAAGCCCTGCTGGCATTTCGACTGCCTTTATTTAGGCAGTGCTTAAACACTTTGGCATGTGGGTGTGTCTGTGTGTGTGTGTATGCCTGTGCGTGTGTGTGTGTCTGTTTGTGTGTGTGTTGTGCTTGGCATGCCGTTATATTTGAAAATTTATTAAGTTGAAATTACATTAGAAATCATTTTCATATCATTGTGCTGCTTGTCAGCAAGCAACACGCACACAAATACAAATATTTAACTAAATATTTGCCTACAACAGAACACACACACACACACAGACACACACACACACACACACACACACACAGACACACACACACACACACACACACAGACACATATATGCACGCAGCTTCTCGTCTGAGGCAACAAATATGATGCGGGAATTACTCTACACGGCTGACTAGCTCTGACAGGCGCAAGGATCTTCCTTAGGATCGTCCTTAACTTGGCCATAACCAAGTCGATTCTTAACTCGAGTAGTGTAAGCAATTCGCGACATCCGGCAGTAAGCCAGGCATACCCCAAATACGTGAAAGGCGACTGAGACAGAGACCAGCTATGTCTTGGCATATATGGATGCAGTAAGACACTTCTGGAATCTGACTAAGACTGGGCTGACGATATATCCCGACGACAGCCTGCCGAAATGACTGTTAGGATAATGCTGCTACTGTTACCGTTCCTTTAAAACTGGTCAAATCTTGAAGCACGCTTTCTGATAAGTCGTCATTAAGTTGGCTGTATTCGTGATTAAAGCGAATCCGGCTCTGAACACCAGGCCCCATACGGACGCTTGTCAATCCTCGGCGTGCAAGGATGACCATGGGATTATTACGTAACTGTACAACGACCCGAAAAATGAGTAATATTGAAACACAAAGAAGAGAAAGAAAGAGTTGAACGATGAATTCGATGGCGAAAGTTACAGCGCTATGTGGCACTGTTCAGGAGATTACGTAGCTGATGGAAATGCTTGAGGATGGCAAACGACGCTCGAAGCGCGACTCCATCGAGAGGAGAGCAAAGCCTCAAATGCGCCTGGGCTAAATCAGTAATTAGCTGACACTCGTCCTTTGAGTCCTTATTTATATGATATATATGCATATATTCTATAATGTGTGTGTGGATGACCCATACACAAGTAAACACACACATATACATGCCTACATATATACATCTCTACTAGTGCACAGAGAAAAAAAACACCTGAAGTTAATATGTTATCATAAGTTATTGGATAACTATTATAATTATAATTATAATTATAATTATGCGCAATTATCGCGTCAAAGATTCCAAAGTGAACAGGATTACTGCTGGCGCAGATTGCAGAGGGCCGCAGCGACAATCAGCATTTCGTTGATGTGCCCCATAAGCCACGTTTGCTGCAACGCACAATGATCGAGCGCCTTAAATTCGCGAAGCGCATGGATTGCTTGCAGCAGCTGCGTGCGACAGGTGGGCTCATTGACGCGCATTATCGGCAGCTGCAACTGTGGGACACGCGTGGAGCAAAGTGCTCCTTCAGCCGAGATGGACAGCGTTTGCTGATCGGCCAATTGGGCACTCAAACGCTGCTCTTCGTAATTGCTCAGCGACGGTTCCGGCTCAGCATCTTCATCTTCGTCCATCGCATTGGGCGGACGTTTGACTGCCTTGCCTGGATCCGCTACCAGCGTTAGATATTTGGGTATTATGTTCTTGAATTTGGTCGCCTCAAACAGTTGCAGATCATCGCAGTCGCCACGAAAGGCATCAGACACAAAGCTGATAATATCTGAAAGGGAATTGGGGAATATCAAGATAACAACTGATGCTCGAAAGCAATTGCCACACTCACTATTTGTGTTGATGCAGAGTAGAAACTTGTAGGTGGCGCAACCGAAATTAAGCGTTTTATTCACATCCGTCTCGACGCACTGAATCAACGAACGCACATGCATAAGGTTGGGCCTGTAGGCCAGTGGCACAGCTTTGAGGCGCTCCATAGAATTCTTTGCATGTGGCCAGCAAATGAGCGGACGCAGGCAGCGTGCCAGCCCGGCCAGGGTGCGTTTAAACGTCTGCTCCACTTCCGATTCGCACAGCTGGAAGTAATCGGCGAGCACTGGGAAGGGCTCGTTGAGACGCAGCTTGCGCAGCGTTATGCAACAGTCCAGATGCGGCAACTTGCCGAACGTGCAAACTCGCTTGAGCAGCGGCAAATGTGAACTGCAGATGCCCAGGTGCAGCATGGAGTTCCTATCAATCGCATTCAATGTCATGCTGCGCATCGTTCGCTGCGGCATATAGCGCTCGAGGAGCACCATTTTTAGCACAACACCCGACTGCACCTCATATTTCGGTATCTTGACCAGTGGAGGAGCACCAGTTGAGATATGCATGACTCGTACCTTATCAGCTAGTTTTCTGCCGAGCGCACTGCTGGTGCCTGTTGGCTCCTTAAACACCTCTTCTGACTGCACTGGCCTTGCAGGTCGAAGCACCTCACAGGAAATTCTGTGCACAGGTTCTTTGGGTTTCTCGCGATTATCATCTATAGGAAGTGACATTATAATGCTCAAATTGCAAAATTTGATCTTTTTATAAAAAAAAATAAAAATTTGCACGAATTTTTTTACAGCCTGCTTCCACAACTCTGCTCGCCAAACAAAATTGACAGGCGACAATCGATAATCAATAATCGATAAGTGATAAGGGCTGGAAAGTAAATTGTGGTAAATAGTAATGGTATCCCTTTAGTTGGCTTCATTTCGGCTGTAAATGAACAGCTTCTAGGAGACGATATTAATTCAGGAAAATGTGGCAAGAATACGATTGTTTTCAGTTTATGTTGGCGTTCAATAACATGCCACAGGGGAAACCCAGTTGCAGTCATTTGTCATGGCCATTGTGGCCAATGCCCATTGTAGTTAAAGCAACAACCAGCACCAATGACCACGCCCACGCCCACGCCCGCAACTACCCACTTAGCCATCGCCTAATCCCAGGCTCTGGCACCTGCTCCACTCCAGCAGTGTGGCATACAATTTTGCATTCTGCAGCTGCACCATTGTTGTTGTTGCAAGGTTTGGTGTATTGGTTGGTGTTTGTGTTTGCTTTTGCTGGCTGACACTGTTAATGTTGCCGCACAAGTGTTGCATACTAAATGTGCCGCAGGAACTGCGCCCAGTGGCCAGTCGGCAAGTTGGCCAGTTGGCCTGTTGGCCTGTTGGCCTGTTGGCCGGGCTTATTCAGACTTTGTTTGTAACTGGGCTTGCCTTGGCATTTAGCACACGTATAACCATAACTATTGTGTAATATTTGTGTGGCAAGTTGGTTCAAGTTGCCACGCCTCGAGGCATGCTGTCTGTTGCTGTTTCCATTCCGCATTCCATGACTATAATCACAAAAACTGAAGAGTTATAAAATTTGTTTTCAACAGCAGCCAAATATTGTTGCATACTTTTTGGCGGCGGCAAAAATGTTTCCAGCACATTTAAATTTAATTTGCTGTAATGAGCAAGTATTTGGTGGCAAGTGGCAGTATGGGGTGGGGTATGTAAAACATTCGGCTATGTTTGGATCTACTATCACCAGCTCAACCTCATCAATAATGCGACTTGGGCTCTGTTTTTGCTCGGTCGAGCAACAGAGATAGGCACTTTGCCTTTGGGGTGGGGGGGCAGACAGACTCAGCTTTTGCATTAGCGCCGCCTGCCACAAAATTACATGCCCGCACCGAAAGCGGTGTGTGGCAAACTCTCTTTTTGGCTGCCACAAAAATGATTAAAACAGGAAAAAAAAAATATATAAAACAAATGTACACACACATGTGTGTGTGTGTGTGTGTGTGTGTGTGTGGCACACACAAATGGGGAGCGAACGGAGTTGTGCACTTATATTGAGTTTTAAGCTGTTGACGATAAAGTCGAATGGATTTGAGCCACCGCCCGTTGTCTGAAACACCAAATCATCCTCGAAGCCGCCCGTCGGCGTCTGCAACTTGGCCCACTGACTGCTCGTCTGCTTGAGGCACGTCGCTGGCAGCAGCGGCCTGCCGCTTGCCACGCACTCGGCTGTCTGTTTATTTGCCAACATGTGGCAAAATTATTTCCGCTCAAAAATCTACTTCCTGCACATCTAAAGTCCTGCCACTTGCCGCTCTCGCCTTGTTCTGTTCTTTTTTGTTATGATTTTTTTGCCTTTGTTCATTTCAGTTTTTTTGTTTTAAGTAAAGTGAAATGATTGCGCTTGAAATAAATCAGAGATTGCCAGAGCGGGGCACGCAGCTGATGTCTGCCCCTGACAATGGAGTTGCCCAAATACAAAGCCGCATGCCACAAACACAAAAGCCCAACAAAATTACCTGCTTTTGTCACAAACCCAACAAAAGTTAAATAAAGTTTCAATTTCGAATTTACCAAGCATATATATACATACATATATATATATATCTATGTGCAGGTGTGTGTGTGTGCAGGTGTGTAGACACCTGTTGACTGACAGCAAGAATAGAATCGAAATTAAGCAAAGCTTGCTCTGGCTATAAACCGCTGACCTGTCGCAGCCAGCGAATAACTTCCCAGTTTAATCCTTTGGCTAATCTCATTACTCACACACACACAAACACTCCACACACAAACACACCACACACACACCACACACACACACCACACACACCACACTCAGTTGCGCGCTCAACTTGAATGCAACGAAGACGAACGCATCAGCTGTTCCCATTCAGTTTGCTTAGGGGTACAACTGTTCCCATGCCAACACTGTACCCAGTATTTGCTCCCTTAAGCGCTCTCTTAACTGAAGAAAGCTTGCGTTGCCCTACTCTACTCTTCTAATGCTTTCCGGCTGATAAATAATTTCAATTTATGAATCGAACTTAACTTATTTTAAATAAAGACAAATTTCTAATTTGATTTTTATTTTTTTTAATATAACTTTTCTTTTTGATGAATTAGTATATGTTTGTAGATGATTAATTGTGTCGTCAATACATCATTTGGGAACACATCATTTGGGAACACATCATTTGGGAACACATCACTTGGGAACACATCTGCTCCTCAGAGGGGAACAGCTGAGCTTGAGTGCTGTGCCCAAGCTGCGAGTGCTCTCAGTTCCTTTTGGTCGCTGCTTGGTTCAAGTTGCCCCAACAAAGGCAACTGCTTGACATATTTGACCATAAATGATGCATGCCACTTATCAGCTGCCTTATCAACAAAAAGTTACCCCCGGTGGAACCGTTATCTGGCTTTGTTTCCACTGAGTAATTGCGCCACAATTTAATTGAATTCGCACAACTCGAATGCAATTAAATATAGAACATATATAATAACACTATAATTGCTTTGTATGTGTGTGTGTGTGTGTGTGTGTGTGTGTGGTTCTATGTTATTCCCCATGTAAGCGATAATTTTATTATCAACAAATAAACATAGATAAATAATAATAAAAAATAGCAAAAAATATTTAATTCCATGCGGAATGACTTCATTTCACACACAAGAAACACTCGTTATCCAATTGCAGTTGTTTATCAAAACCAAAATAGAATAAATAAATATATAAATATATAGATACAAGTATTTGTTAAATTGGTTCACTAGTTTCTCTGCTACAGTTGGCCAAAATTTAGCTCAGTTTCCAAGCAAAATGCGCAATTTTTGGGAAAATCAAATAATTATGCTTCAGGTCGATTGAAAAACAAACAAGACTGCCTATCGATTTAATTAATTATCGATTAATTGCATTAATTATCGATTAATTGAATTAATTATCAAGTATTTAGTGTATATATATTGCATATTTATTGATCTAGCCATTTCCAAAAGACACATTTCAAACATAAGATCAGCTATTTACCTGCCCGAAGCAGCTCAACTTTGATTCGAGCTGCTATCGATAAGAATCGATAAGAATCGATACGTATATCTTCTAGGCATACATATTGCATATGCATTTACTATATTTATAAATTAAAGAAAACTTCTCAAACTGGTTTTATATCCATAAATCGGGAAGTTTACTGTAAGTTCCAATTTGGACTTAACTTTTGAAGTCGTTATTAATAACCGATAACTCGATAACGTGATATCGAGACACAAATTGTTGCCCATTAACAATCAAATAAGCTCAAAAAACTACTGCAAAATATATATAATATTTATATATATATTTATTAAAAGTTCAGATTAACCAAAATAATTCCCGAAATAAAAAGAGAATCTCACTTTTCATGCAACTTTTATTTGAATATACATATAGATATATATAGATATAGATATAGATATAGATAATATATTGGGTATTTACGATAGACAAATATATATTTTGAAAGGCTTTGTTATATTTGGATTATGTTTTGCCTTTTTCATTAAAGTTAATATTTTGATGAAGAACAAAGTTTTGGAAAAAAAAAGAATTTGGTGCAGCTTTGAAATTGTTGATCGGTGGCGCCTCCATGTTGCAAACTTTTAAGGCCAGTTAGAGGGTTCGAAAACGCGATAGAATCCAGCTGCTCCGTGACGGGAATCTTCTTTGGATTTGTGCGAATGCTTCTTGTGGCCATCGCGTGGTTGTCCCTTGTCCCCGCCGTGTTTGCCGTGCTTTGGGTGTTCAGATTTCGAGTGGTGTCCACCAGATGAACTCACTGGTTGCTCCACAGATTTGTCAGCTTTGCAATGGGAACGCGAGCGAGAACGGCTGCAGTGCTCCTGGAAATCAGATGGACCAGCAGACGACCCACGATGATGAGGCCAATGATGAGGACCTGGATGCGGGCCGTGATGCGGACCATGATGAGGACCGTGATGCGGACCATGATGAGGACCATGATGCGGACCATGGTGAGGCCAATGATGAGGACCATGATGAGGACCATGGTGAGGACCATGATGCGGACCATGATGAGGCCAATGATGACGACCATGATGACGACCATGATGACGACCATGATGCGGACCGTGATGAGGCCAATGATGATGGCCACCATGCGGACCATGATGTGGACCATGATGACGTCCAGCCTGTTCCTCGTTGTCCGACTTAGAGCTGGAGCTGGAACTGGAACTGGAACTCGAGCTGGAGCTGGAACTAGAGCGAATTAGTTGACGCTCATGGTGACGACCCTTGTGGCCATGTCCGTGTCCGTGTCCGTGTCCGCATCCAGCTCGTTTATCTCCGGTGCCGTGATGTCCACAATCTCTGCCGCGCGAAAGCGAACGCGACCTAGATCTCGATCGGTTTCTCGGCCAGGCCGTGCTCGTTTCCAGGGCCCACGGCAGGCCGCCGCTCCGAAAAAACTGCTCCTCTGCCCACCTAGTCCAAGGGCATCCACCTTCAAAGTTATATCCTCGAAAATCATGCTGTCCAAAGCGATGCGGTCCAAAGTGATGGGGCCCAAAGGAATGCGGTCCAAAATGATGGGGACCAAAGTGATGGGGACCAAAGTGATGGGGACCAAAGTGATGGGGTCCAAAGTGATGGGGACCTGGGCCGTGCCTGTGTCCATGACCATGACCATGACCATGACCATGACCATGACCATGTCCATGTCCATGTCCATGACCATGACCATGTCCATGTCCATGACCATGTCCATGATGTCCGTGACGGCGCCAGTGGCCATCGACAGAGCGGGATCTGCGGCAATGGGGATGACCATGTCGTCCCTTCCATTTGCGACCCCAGCCATGGCAGTGGCCAAAGCCGGCGTTGTCGCTGCTCGACGCGCTCGACGAGGAGGAGGAGGAACTGGACGAGGAGGAGCTCGACGAACTCGAAGTGGAGCTGACGCTGCTTGAACGTGAGCGCATCTTTTCGTTCGAATCCGGTTCTGCTTCCTGCTCCGGTTGCGATTGCGATTGCGATTGCTGCTTGGCCAGCTTCTTGGCCAACTTTTTGGCCTTCTTGTTCTGCTTCTTTTGCTGCTGCTTGAGCTTCTTGGCCTCCTTGGCATCCTTGGCCTCCAATCTCTTGCATTTGGCCAACTCAACGCTCAGCTGCTCCATGGCCAGCTGCAGCTTTCGTTGCGCCTTCTGCGCCTTCTTGATGAGCTTGCCACTGTTGGTCAACGGCGCCTGCGAGGATTGCGCCTGCTCCAAGGCCTCCTCGAACTCCTCGTCACAGATGAGGATCTCAATCGGCGTCTCCGACGAGGACTCGCCACCTTTCTTCACTGCCTCGGCCATGCTGCTGCCAATAATTAATGCCAACAACAACAACAACGATAACAATAACAAACTAAAATATGCGAATCAAATTTGTTTGTATTTTGTTTGCGTTTCTCTTTTTGCGTTTTAGCCAACTCTGAAAGCTGCAAGCTTCAAGCTTCTAACTGATGATGGACGCTAACCGGCCGGCAACTTTTATACTCGCTGCGCAACGTTTGCAATCGTTTAACGCCGGCAGCGAAGAATGCGATAGCAAGAGAGATAGAGAAAGAGGGAGAGAGAGAGAGAGCGCGAAAGAGGGAGAGAGAGAACGCGAAAGAGGTAGAGAGAGAGAGAGAGTGATAGATAAACAGAGCGAGCTGCACGCCTCACTGACTCAGCAGAGCAGCAAGTAAATGCGTCGCAGCCAAATCGAGAGAGCCGCAGCCGATAAAAATAGCCACTATATATGTATATATATATATGTATATATGTATGTATATATGTATGTATATGCACATGTGTAAATAATGTACACACTAAGTACATAAGGAGATTGATTTGTTATTTGTTTATTTCGCAATTCGCTGAAATAAAGCCACAAATCGTGAATCACCGATTGAAAAATGGTTTTTCTTTGTGATGAAATTGTTTTGGTAAGTTTCTAGAAACGAGTTGATTTCACAACTGGATGTATATGCCCGATATACCCCTCGCTTACATATGTTAATCAGTAAATCAAGCCAAGGACAACGCTTAAAGGGACACCTCTAAGCAGAGTAGCATATCATACATGCAGCATTTTGAGTCCTTCAGATCAGTCCAATGCTCCACAATCCAATATGTTGGGCTATTCATGCACTAGCTGATCTCGCATAATCCGCCGATCAACATAATACTCCACAACCCAATTTAATGGGCTGTTCATGTACTAGTCGATCTGTATATATATAATAAATCCAGATTAAATTCAATAATTGTAGGATTGGATATTGTAGCTTTTATTATTATAACTTTTTTATTCATTTCTCTAGCTTTAATTAGATCAAATTTATTAGCAGATCCTGTTAAGTCTATTCCTGGCAATCCATTAGTAACTCCAGCTCACATTCAACCAGAATTAGGAACAGTTATTGCCTTAGTTCTTTCCATACTTATTCAATCTTATTTTCGAAAGATTCACATACGTTCTTCTTCTTTTAAACTTGTAAAAAAAATAGAAAAAAAATTATAATATTTTTTTTTATTGACATTTTCGGAATTTGAGTCTTTTTGAACAGTTCTTGTAAAATCATTATTTATATATATTTATTTGATATTTACTAGGCACTAACAAATGTGCACCATTTGTTTTCAGCTATAGATTATTTCCTATAACTTGATAGGAATCACGTTTACTATATAGAATAACTTCTTGTTCATAATGTGATGTTTTTGGGGGGGGACTTGAATAACTTTTTAGGAGTACACTCAATTTTTGGGAACATCGACTTCGACACACGGTTGCTCAGTCTGGTTATACATATATTGAGCATTTAGCTGATTTTAGTAACCGATTCTGGGAGTCACAGGGGATCGAGATATCACAGGGTAAGCAGAGGGTCAGGGCACAAAAACACAGTTGATCTTGGCTCTATTCGAATAATGTGAACAGAGAATATATTTTATGCATTTTATATATATTATACATATATATATATATATATGTATGTAAATTATGCAAATTATGCACAGCGCACTAATGTTTTCTCCATTTCCATTTTCAATTCGACTTCAATTTGATCACATCGATGGAAATATACAATCAGAATTGAACTGAACGCTGCGCGCTGCTTGAGCGCACCACAGACAAAACGCTTGCCTCGCTTCAGCTGGCCTCACTGAATGAAATCCAACTGCAGCGCACTGAGACCGAAAAGCCCCACAAAGCAAGCTGACGGCGTCAGAGAGCCTCTCTCTCTCTCTCTCTCTCTCTATATATATATATATATACATACATATGGAGAGAGCGAAAAAGCATGGCAGTTAAAGCGATAGCGATGCGAAGCGAGGTGTGCTTTCAAAGTTTTGCATGTATTGCGCCAAAAAAAAGCTCTGGCAGCAGATCAGAGCTTTCTGAAATTTCATTTGATACCGATCCCACAGATTATAAGAACCAGTTATTTCTTGTTTTCAAACCAAGTCTAGAAATATTTATATTTATTATATACTTCGATTAATTTAGTTCTATTGACTTGATGGCTTAAAGTAATCATTTACATTTTGGAGTGTCCCAAGTGTTTATTTATAAACTTTTACAGCTATCTATTTACATATATACAAAATATAAAAAATGGTATATGTTGGGCAGGGCCGCTATATGCCGCATATGACCTTAAGGTTGGGCAGGTTTTGAGGGTTGCGACAGGAGCGTTGCCAACCATTCCAGTGGCGAAAGCCTTCGGTGGCTTGGATATGTTTCGCACAGGCAGCCGCCTCGTGCAGATTCACATCGAGCAGTTCTGGAATTGGACAGAAACTTGAGTGGGAATGTGGAGTTAAGGTGCAAAGTTGGTGGCAGCACCTGCACATTTGATGTTGCAGACGCCGCCACGTCTGCTCTCCTGGCAGAAGCGACTGTTGATCTGAAATAATCCATAGTTGCGGGATCCATTCGGATTCGTTGTCATCTTCGAGGTATCCAAGTCGCTCTCATGCTCCAGCAGGCATATCCCTGTGAAGTGGAGAAAATAGTGTATATGAAAGCTACCATCCCACAATTTTCTCTCTCTCTCTCTCTCTCTGTTTACTCACAATTAGAGAGCAGGCTGCGCTCAAAGCTGTGCTTTTCGAGCAGCTTGCGGGCAAGCTCACAGCGCATATAACGCTTGCCAAGTACCGTGCTGGAACTGACCCACAAGCCCACCACCACCAGGAGCAGTGCAATCGTTGTCGATCTCATTTTGAGACTGTGCGCCGATGCTTGAGCTGGAAATTGATCTCAGTTGCTGTAATCTCGGCTTCACCTGCTGCTGCGGCTGCTCAGACAGCTGTTGATGACTTAAAGCTGATAAGCTTCATTTGCGTTGTTCTCAGTTCAAATTAACATATGTGTGTGTGTGTGTGTGTGTGCATACATCTAATTACTGTCGGTTTAAGGGGGCAAATCGCGGGGCATCTCGAATGCGATTCCTTTCAGTGGGTTTTTTTATTATTATTAATTACTGCCGCATTCGTAACAGATACACAGAGAGAAAAATTAAGTGCTTACGATTGGTGTTTGATAATCACTCCTCATGACGAAAGGCATAATGCATCATTTTGAATTATCTACATATTTGAAAATAGCATTCGCGACTATATGCACACTTTTTCTGACACACGCTTTACCGCTACAGGTGCGCCCATTTTAGTACCAACATATATATTAATATATAAATCTAACAATCATAATTCATAGAGATTGACTTGGCACGAGTAACTTGCAAATTGGAAAACCTAATGTTGATTAGCTCTTGGTTCTTGTATTGGCTGTCATTGGCTTTTGGCATTGACTTGCGATAATTAATTAGTTAGTTCACACATGCGTCAATGTGTGCGCCATGAAAAAGCTCAAGTGAAGACACACACCAAAAGCGGGAAAACATCTCAAAAATCACACAGTGCCTGAATCGGTACACAACTACTAAAAGCTTATCAAAGCTCCGGTAATTTAAATAAGCAGTGTAACGTAACGGTAACGTGGTCAGTTTCCCACTCCTAGCAGAAATCTGCATAACACAAAGAGGCGTGTTAGGGCATAAACTGATTGAGTGGAATGTTTCTTTTTTTACAAATAATCGAGCAATTTTTGTATATATTTTATTTATATGTACTCAATTTATTGTCTTTAATATATTACTTAAAGTTAAATCATAAGAAAACAGAAAAAGACAATAATTTACCGTTAGTGCTTTTTTTAGCCTGCCAGGTCCAATGCATATTGTGCAGCTTTTGCTCGAACTTGAAGCTTTTGTGTTTTCATAGCTTAACAATGTAAAGCTTTTCTTTACTTACCACCCACGCAATAGTTGTTAACAATTGTGTTAAGTATATTATATTTATTATGCAATCCATTTTGCAAAATATATCTTATGGGATGGAGTCTTCAAAGTATTTTTTACCGCTTGCATGTTATGTATAATCAAAGTTCAGGGTTTATCTTTGCATTACATATTTTAAATTATTTTGGTGCTGCGTTTTGCGAACCAAATTTCCCCTCTATGGTTTTATTACTCAACCACATATTCGAATTCGAGTTCGAAAAGGTATATCGATTAGCAGGGCTGCAATTCTTGTTACAAATTATTTATTTATTGTGGTAGACTATTGACGGCAAATTAAGTAGAACGAACAAAATACAAAATAACACTTTGAATATCTATATGTATGATAACAGTCAAAAAGCCTAGGAGATGTATAATAAGTTTCTGGGTGTTCAAACTTTTTTGTATATATTCAAAGAATGAATTACAGTTTTTCTGAAGTTCGTGATAATTTTTAGTAATTACTTCTAATCATTTTTCATATTAGTTTTTGGATGCTGCATATAAACATTATTGTGAAATTGAGCATTATTTAACTGAATAATAGTTACACAACCCCAACTAGCCAAGGAAATATAACTTTCTTGTTTATTCGAATAATTTTTATCATTGGATGAAAATCTAATAACTGAAATCTCTAAAAATGAACTGAATCTGCGGGTTTAACTTCAAGTTCCATGAAAAACCGAGCTTTTAAGTCGGCAGCCCTTAAAGCTCAGTGTAACAGCTGCTGTCGCTGGCAATGCGAAGCTGTTTTAAACATACACACCCATGCTCAAACACATACATACATAGTCGGACTTGCATGTGTGTAAATTCCAACCCCCAGTTGCAACTTGCAACCACCGTTTCGCGCTTAATATCGATCCGGGGGCACGCGCAGTCGCAGTTAGGCTTGAGCTAAGATTTCGACTGCAGAGCACCGATTCCGAGTCCGGAGCCGTGCTCGAGTCGGACTCCGTGAACCAAGTCCGGTCGAGTCAACGAGTTACTCTTGCCGTCAACGCCACTTGCAGTCGTTTGTGAGTGTTCGCAGCGCAAGGTACTCTTCAAGTTTCCTGGCGCATTTGAACCATAGCTGTGACTGAACAGCACAAGGTTGTCAACCTGCTTTCCACACATAGACACCGAGAGAGACAGACAGAGACTCAGAGAGATGGACAGAGAGCGAGCGATTGAGAGAGCGTGATGAAATTGCAAAACTTTTTTTTCCAGTTCTTGTGTCGGCATTAAAATTGTTGTTGTGTTTGGTTATGTTTTTTTTTCGAGTGCGTGTCAAAAATCAATGAAAGAAAAACACAGAAAAACAGTGAAAGAAAACAAAATGGAAAAATATCCACAAAACAGAATAAAAAACTTAACAAATTTGCTTTTGTTGTGAAAATACAAACGAAATTCGAATTTTTGTGCTGCCTCAATTAAAGTACTTCAACTTTTTTTTTTTAGTGTGTGTGTGGGTCTTTTGCGCAATGCAATAAGGCGAGGAGAGAGAATGTAGTCTGCGCGTGTGTATGTGATTTGTGTGTGTGTGTTTGTGTGCGTGTGCGTGATTGTGCGTGCGCAGTTGTTCCAAATGAAATGAGAATGGTAGAGAGCGAGTATGTGTGTGTGTGTGAGAGAGGAGGATGTGGGTGTGGGTGTGGACACTGTAACTGAACTGAACGGAGCTGAACTGAACTGAACTGACTTCAGCTGTTTTGTTTAGAATTCCACGAACACATCGTGTCTGCCCAGAAGCCTTTCGAATTAAAATCGCTTGTCGTCCATTCGCTGCTCAGCCGAGTGAAGCCGAATTCCGATGACTCTGACACTTGTGTATTTATGTAAATACAAATACACACAGATACAGTTACAGATACAGTTACAATTACAGTTACAGCTACAATTACAGTTACAGTAACAATTGCAGTTACAGTTACATTCACAGTTTCAGCTTCAGTTACAGCTGCAGCTACAGTTACAGTCGTAAGTCGCTTTACTTGAGTTGATTGGACTAATAAATGCAACGGGCTTTTAAGCCGAGCACACACAAGCAATCACCGATTTATATATTTAGACCGAGCCAATAGTAGCGAGTGCATACAGACAGCAAACAGCGAGTAGCGAGTGCCTGTGACCAGGGAGTAATGGAAGAGTCCGAGAGTCTTTGAATAACCGTAGCATACGCTCTGGCGTATGTTTGCTCTCTCTCTCTCACTCTCTCTCCTCGCTCCATCTCCGTGTGTGTGTGTGTGTGTGCTGTGTTGTGCCTTCAACTGCCTAACGCTATCTCGCTCACGCTTGCTTTAGCTGCCGCTCGTTCTGTCTATCTCCCTCTCTCTCTCTCACTTATTTTCTCGCCTGCTCGAAAGCAGCCTCTACTACGTTCTACAATCAAATACTACGACGCACACACACACACACATCCTCATTAGTTGCATAGTTTTTGGGGGCAGCACAAGGAATCAACCTTTGGGGCAGCAGCAGCAGCAGCAGCAAAAGCAACAAAAACAGCAAAAGCACGCCAACAATTCAGCTCGTTGGCTGTAACTTAATACTTATATTCTTTTTGAAGTAATTAGCTCATATTATTGCTGTTGTTGCAGTTGCAGTTGCAGCCAAGAGGCGAAAGCAAAGTGCTTAAACAAACAAACCGAAACATAGACACAGTCCAAGTGTAAACGAGTCAACAACAAAAAATAAAAAAGAAAAAGCCAAAAGCCGAAAGCCAAAAGCTCATCAAGAAAAAGATAAACACCAAACAACAAACAACAAATTAAGGACCGTTCGAAGCTAAACGAGAGCTAAAAAGGCAAACGAAAGCCAAAAAGTTCTCAAAATGTGCGTCTCGCTGCGTCGTTATTTGTTGCTGCAGAGCCTTTGGGCTGCCGTCGTCCTTTTCGGCACTGTCCAGGTGAGTCATACAATACCAAAAAATTCAGCCACACACACACACACACACAGACACACACATACACACAGACACCATGTAAGCTGCTGAAAGCGGGCCGCAAAAATGTGCCAGCGCAAAAGAGACTTAGCTCTCGTCGCTTGTCTTTACAAGCGCGCACACACACAGACACACACACACAGTGTGTAAGGCGAGTGTGCGCAAATATTGGCTTAATTGAACAGTTTTTTCCATTTTCTCTTTTTCTTTTCGTCTTTTGGTCTTTTTTGAGTTTTTGTTTTGGTTGCCCAACGACCCCTCGCCGAATCGTTAGTTGAGCTGGCAACACTTACACAACACGCACCCAAGCAATTTGCATATGAAAGTAGCACCCAGTGGCCAGCAGGTGTTGTAAATACATCCCCCCCCTCCCCGGTAGTGAATAGAGCTGGACAAACCATTAACTAATGATAGTGTTATTAGACCCTCTGATCTACACAAATGAATATTCGGTTTAATTAAATGCAAATGGAATTTTTTTACATGACTTTAGCACTACTTCAGCACCCCTTACACGGTTTGTACGTTACACGAAATGTACTAGATTGTGAAGTGATCAGCGGCAAGCAGCTTGGAAGCCACCAGATGTTCTTCAATTTAGTTAAAGTTTAGTGCGTAGGACGAATACAAATAGTATTCAATATGCAAACACTGAAATACTATTTATTCAATATGTACATATGGACATTCAAAAAACAATTTGCTTTAGTCCTCGCTTAGGGCTCGCAGCTCTTGTCTGTATATGTATTTGCCTTAGCTATTTCACTGCACTTAAGTAACTCAAAGCAATTTACTCAGCTCGAGCAGTTCAGATTGGACAGCCACATATACCCACACACACAAACACACACACACATTGTGTATATAAATGTATATATATTGTTGTTTCCAGCTAGCAATTTGAGGCAAGAGAAAAACAAAAAGCTTATCAAATTTATATACACACACTCCAGGGTTTTATAACGGGCGGCTTGGTGGTTGTCAGCGATGGGGTGTGGGTTGTGGGTGAGGAAGGGGTGTGTGTGTGTGGTACACTAAGCTGATTTATAAGTTGGCCAGCTCCTTGCTTTCGATTCTTCTGGCTGAAACTACACGTTCAGGTGCTTTTTGTACAGCTTTGTTTTCCTATTTATCCGAGCTTTCGTTGCTTTGTATGCAGACTGCAATTTGTTTTTGTTTTTATCCTTCCTTTCATTGGTGGTATACCAGTGTGTGAGTGTGTGTTGCCTGATACTTTAATGCCGCCATTCATGTGAGTCCTCGTCGTTGACCCCCGGCACAGGCCTATGGCTGTCACAGTCACAGTCAGAGTCACAGTAATAGCCAGCAACCACTTGCAGTGGCAGTGTTAGTGGCAGTTCCTGTTCCACTTGCACCTCCACCTAAGTCTCCGTCTCCATTCTCCACCCTTAACCTCACTCCCAACCCTAAGCTCTTACTTACAGCGTCAGCAAACCGTCAACATTGCCGTGCATGTTATCAGAGCCAACGCATCGCACGTCACGGCTTTTATTTAAGTTTCTTTTTGTATCCGACGAACCCATTAAAAATGGATAAAAGTGTAATATGAAGTTGTGCAAAAGTCTGCATGTAACAGCCAGAAGGAAGCTATATGCATAATATATGTATATCTATACTCGGGATCGCTATCAACTGACGATTTGATCTTGCCGTCTGTATGAATATAAGAGCTATATAAGCTATTTAGTTTTCGGAAATATCGATACATATCGATACTTATCCATAGCAACAAAAGACACAATTGTTAAGATATAGACTTACAATTGAGTTTGGAATAAGCCCCGATATACTGGTGATGAACTATGCAAATTTAATTGAGTTGGTATGAAAAGCAAACATTTGCAGTACATTTAACAGCTGGTTTCGGTTTATCTTCTAGTCGAGCACTCTCGACTAGCGCTTTCTTATTTCTACTTTTTTAAAATGGTTTTCTTGTTATTTATTTTTTTGTGTTTCAAAATGCATTGCGCTCTGTTGGGGTTTCTGGGTTTTTCCATATTTTTTTTTGTGTTTCAAATAAAATTGTTGTCACACGCATGTCTGACTCATGCATCATGTGGCACACACTCACGCAGAAATGTGCAATACGCAGCACGGAAAAACCCAACCACAACTGTCGCACGGGTTGTTAGCCGATATCAGCCTGGATACCGTTCCTTGCACAACCCATACAAAGTCTAGTCACACAGTGAAGCCCTTACACTCAGGGGGGGTGGGACAGTGAAGAGGGGGTTGAAGGTTGGTTGGAACTGCTTATAGCTGGCCATTTGACTGGTGGGCCAACAACTGCAAACAGGCGGCCAACAATTTGCGGCTAGCAACTGGCAACTGGCAAATTGCGGCCAGCAAGTTGTCAACTCGCTGGTCGCTCAACTGCAGCTAGCCCTTAAGCCATCTTAACAGCAAACTTAAGCCAGCTCCGCTAACATGGTTAAGTTGAGTTGATAACGCGCTGGGCCATCAACTTTAAGCCCATTACTCAAACCCTGCTAAACTCGAACCCATTTTGGGCATTCATTTGCAATTGGTTTGGCAACTTAATTACAACTTTTTTGTGCCAGAGCAGATAATCTGCGTCATTATCTATATATTCCTGATCAATGCACCAAGATCGCCAGAGGCAACCTTTAATAACCATTCGCTTGGAGTGCATCAAATCGAATGCATTCGATTTATGTGTGGATTCTGTTTGATGCATTTTTCTTTAAGCTAGGTTATTGTTGGCCATCTCCCCTTCACTCTCAACCTCTCTCTCTCTCTCTCTCTCTGTGTCCGTCTATCTCTCATCAAAGCTGGTTGCATGCATTTAATCGCCCGAAGAGCAAATGCACTGACCCCTGCCCCCAAATCATTGATTCTGCCCCAGCTTACACGCTATATGGCATCGTAAATGGACCCCTGCCTCCTGCTCCTGCTGGTCCTCGTGCATCCTTTATCCTTTGGCATTTGTCAGGCTTGGCAATGCCAAACAACTTGGTCAGCTTTTGTCGCTGTTGCTGCCTCAATGACGATTGTCCTCGTCCTCGTCCGCATTCGCAACCAGATCGTGCTTGCTGTTCTTGTTGTTCGTGCACATTCATTAGTTGTGGTGTCACAGCCCACATACATACACACTCATACACACACACACACACACACACAGGCAGACAGACAGACAGACAGACAGTCAAAGAGAAACACACAAATGGACTGTGCACTGACCCCACTTCCTTTCAATTTCCCGTGCCACAGCAGAAATCCTTTTGCGTTTTCCTTTCTTGTCCTTTCTCGTTTGCTGCTGCTTCTGCTGCTGCCTTTGGCTTTGTTTGCTGTGTCCTTCAGCCGCATTTGGAATCCTCTACTCAACTCAACTCAATTCAGCTCAACTCAACGCGACTCGACTCGTTTCGATTCGTTTAGTTTCGTTTGGTTTGCTTCAGATTCGTTGCGCCATTTGGTTCCCTTTTTATTCCTCTGCTCCTCTGCTCTGCTCTTCGCCTCTCCTCTCGACTCCCCTTCTTTTTATTATTTTATTTTTTTGTTTGCCTGCTGTCACTTGCCTTGTGCAGCTTTCGTTGTTTTTTTTTTCTTCTCTGTTCTGTAATTGTGGCCAGGCGCCCTAACTGTCCTCGTGGCATGCCGCCAGCCTTATGTGGCAGTCAATTTGTCCCTTACCCTATATATATATATATATATATATAGACATGCCCATATCCAGTTACAAAGCGTTTACACTTCAATGATTATGCATTTTTCTCAGTTCAACGTTGACGAAGGCGCATATGAAGCCGCTACATGCTCCACCTCCACCTCTGGCCCCGACTCGACCCTTTTGTTTTAGGCTAATATCGCTATCGCACGCAGACAGAGCCTGTGCCTGGCTTAGATATTGATATTTGTCTGTATGTGGCAAGTCAGGCCTAAGGCATTGGGCAGCGATTTAGGGTCAAGTTGAGCGTATTAAGAAGTGAAGCACATTCAAATGGCCAACGCATTTTGAAGGTATTGAACCGGTGCTTGTGGAGCAAGAACTTCACCACTGCCGACCCCGAGCCCGTCCCCCCCAAAAAAAAACATTGTTAGACCGCAAGGTTCAACAACATTTATCCTGTGGCAAGCAACCGCAAGGTGACGGCTCCTCAGGTAAGCCTAAGTTGCTGCAAATGACAGCAGGGCGCTGAGGTTAATGATGATGTTGCTGCTGCTGATGACGCGCCGAATGACGATGGTGAGGATGATGATGATAATGCTTATCCCGATGACTCACACAATTAAGCAAATGAAGCAAACGAAGCGCTGGGCAAAAGGTGCACAAAAAAATATGTGAACAGCAAGCGAAGCGAAGCGAACACAGAAAATGGAAAGAAAAATAGAAAAGTTAACGAAACGCAAACGCAGAGATATAAAAACCAAATCGGCGACGAAAAAGCAAGCCAAAAGCTATTCTAGCCACACACACACACCACACCAACACACACACACACACACACACACACACACAGCTGTTACATGGCACAAGTTTTGCGTTTGAAGTGTTGTCCTCGTGGAGTGGAGGGACGCAGGAAACGTGCTGCCTGCACTCAAAAAAAAACTAGTACCCAATTTTAGAAATTTGAAATAAATGTTTTTTTTAAATGTACATATTCCTTATCAACCATACGACTATAGAAACCTTTTTTGTATGTTTTATCCTGATCTTATAGGCATTACATATTCTGTACAGCAATAAATGCCAAATATTTCTGATCATTAGAAATGAAAATGTTTTTTCTAAATTGTATTTAATTTCACGACAATATTCATTTTGTGTTCAGTATTTTTTCCGAGTGTACTTGGGCGCCTACTCATTGCCCCTCAGTCGCCGTGAGTCCCGCTTAAACCCGCTCAGTCTTATGCCTCTTCGCCATTTTGTTGGCCAGAGTAGAAAGGGAGCTCCTGCAATCTGTATGTGATTTCATCGCGGTAGCTGCCAAAACTTGGAAGGAGGGGGGGAGGGATAGCCTTAACCCCATCGGGAAAGAAGAAGAAGCTGCTCGAGCCGCAAAATAAAATTCGCCTGATTCGCCTGTTCGTTTGTTTGCCTTGCACATACACAAGAATATATATGCACAGATATACATATATACATATATGTATATACATATATATATTCGCAATATCAGAAGGGCATGCGGCATAGGCGAGCTAGTTCTGCGACAGCTTGTGAACGTGGCAAGAAGATGTTGAATGCGAGGCTCGCAACGTGCAACGTGCCAAACTCAGATTGTGGCAGGTGCTTGAATTTGGCATTTTGTTGACTGTGCTTGAGCACCCACAATCCCCTTCCCCCCTCCCCATCTCATCTCCTCTATGTGTTTCTCCTTTAGGCTTGTAGCTAGCTCTGTCAACGTGCCATCTAGCCGAATGCATTATTTGTTCAAGTGGTTGACAGGCATTATTATTATTTTCTTCTTTTTGTGGGTGCGCTGGATGGTTGGCCTGTGAGCGGAAACCAATTTTAAGTGTGAGGAGCTGAACCTGTGTCGGTTTCTGGTTCTGTTTCGGTTACTGGTTCGCATCCTTAACCTCTCACTGTGCCACATGTATATATGTATATGTGTGTTCAGTAGGAGTTCGCTGCTGATTTCATTTAAGTCGCATGCCACTTTTCAACGTTCTCACAGCAGTCACGTTGTTGCCAGTCAAATAAAAGATAGAGAGCACTGGAGGGGCAGCTTGACTTAATGGCAGCAGTAGCAGCAGCCGCAGCCGCAGCAGCTGGCAAAAGGAGCTCAAAGCCGAAGACAATCCGATGCATACGTTGAAAATGAATCTGCGTCTTGACTTTTCCACGCGAGTTGGCTTGCCAGCAGCGGAGGCGGGCTGAGTGGAGCATCATTATCGATGGTGGTGTCATTAGCCAGGAGTGGAGTGTTGAGCGTCGGCAAAATGGCACTGTGAGAAGGCACTTTGTCCGTTTCGTTGATAAACTATCGAATAGATAAATGATGATGCAGCATACGAATGAATGAATAAATGAATAACTGAATAACTAGCCTCCTGCATACAAATGTATTATATATTTACATACATACATATATACATATATGTATGTATGTTTGGCCATTTGCTCTACAAGTATCTATAGTTTATAGTTGAGCTTACAAATATTATGTCCTAATTTAAGAAAGTCAAAACTTTAGCTTTTTTAAACTTGCTCTTCTCTCTGCTCATCTTGCTGCCTCCTTTCATTCACATCATCCATAAATCATTCATATTTATGTTGAATATTCGATAACAGAACAACATTTATATATTCATTTAACAATTTCATGATCTACCCTGACACATTTTTGACGGGGCATGGAGAACCATTGAACATCTAGTTGATTAATTATTTGAAATATAGCATAATTAATGAAATTCTAAGACAGGCTTTCACAACCCAATAAATAGCAAACACATTAAGAAGGCTTTTATTTATATATACATATATACACACTTCAGATAATATATATAAGTATATATTTGAATTTAGCATGTTTCATCCAAAGCGTAGTCTTTGCCGAGTGTTTGTATTGACCTCGTTTACTGCCAAATAAATGCCAAAATAAAATATATGCCACAAACCAATGGGATTCCAAATGAGTCATGTAATTCGCGTGTTGCCAAGGCGATTTGGGACAGGGGATTTTGGGTAGCCAACAATTCCCATTCAAGTTGTACGACAAGTTGGCCAGGTCTACCATAAAGTACACAATTTAAATTCAAATAATCAAATTTCGACTACGTTCGCCCAGCATAAAAAGCATCCAAGCAGGCTGCTAATTACGTGACCCAATTAATTCACACACACACACACACACACTCACACAGACACACACACACACACACACACACAAGAAATAGATTTAGTCGCTGGCTCTTAACATTTTGTGCCTTTAATAAAAAATGAAATAAAAAATAAAATGTGTATGATAACCAAAAATGTTTATTTGAAATGTACGCCAGGAAATACGTTGAGAGCAGCGGCCAACCCTCCACCCCACCCCTTCCAATTTTCCGCGGCACAGCAACAACTTTTTATTTAGCTGGCTTTTTGTGCGGCACGGAAAATCCAATTTTATTTGCATTTTCATTAACAGCAAATAATAAAACGGAAATATGATTTTTATGCCATTCCCAGGCAGAAATGGCGACCCATGGACCAGTTAACGCAGCAGCTGCCCACTGCCCACTGCCCACTACCCACTGGCACGAGCCCCGAGCCCCGAGCCCTAAGCCCCACCGCCCAAGCCCCACTCTCATCATTCGCTTGGCCCCAGGCCACGCCTTGTGCGCCCAGCCCATTTCCAGGCCATTACAACATGCATTTCCGTTTCGGCTTTTTGCTGCTTTTGCTACTTTTGCTGTTGCTGTTTTTTGGTGATTATAAGCAATTTGTGTTATAAAATTGCAATATTGCATTTTTGTACCGTTGCTAGCCGCCTCGCCGCCCACATCCCCCGTCCGACTACCACGTCCACTCCCACTCCCACTCCCATTTCAATTTTCATTCATTTTCCACGTTTTTAGCTTTTCTCGTTTGGCTTATTTTTCAATTGGCATAGTTTTCGCTTGCTTGGCTTCCTTTCGTAATTTTTACCTCTTCTTTTCATCAACCCATTTACTACCCTTTCTCCCTATCTCTCTGTTCATCTCTCTCTCTCTCTCTCTCTCTCTCTCTCTCTCTCTCTCTCTCTCTCTCTCTCTCGAGCTCTGTAATCGAATATGTGCATTTTTTGATATGGTTCGTGTATTATCTCTTAAACATCATATCATCATCATGCCCTGCTTACGATACGACTTTGGCAAATTGAACCGACTTAACATTAATTATTATGCATAATTTTATCGATATGATCTCGAACCGATTTTCAACGACCCAACGATCGTTTTTAGAAAACATCGAACATACATTTATATATATAGTAAAGCATATATATATAAAGCATTATGTCATTCGGCACAGGCGCCGCCATTCTCCAGCAGCACATCGACCATATGTGAAGTTCCGCGGCGGGATAGCCAAAAAAGCAAACCTTCTGCCTCTCATATTCCTTCAAGCGATGCGCTTTGGTATGGCTATCCTGCGTCGCCTCCAACCCCTGCAACTGTGGCAAAAACCCAAGCGGGACGCACCACCGTCAAGCGAAAGGTTGAGGCGTATTAATACTTTTCACCGCCACTGTGATTGTATATCAGATGCGTGCTCTTTCTGTTCAAATCTTTCCTGATGCAGCCACCCATGAAGTGTGTGAAATTCACGAGTTTTGTCCGCTCATCCTAGGAAGCAAGTGACCACGCCGCGCATTGCATAGCTGTAAGTGGGATGGGTGTTCTGGTGGCCCAGTGTCTGCTTCATCTCTGCCGCATACTTCAAAGCGGGCGTTCCAAAAATGCACTCCTTTTTTTCCTTGTTTGTGTATAGCATCGAAGAGCTCGTCCTCAAAGTCCGCCGGCACGTAGAAGCTGCGCCATCAGTCCATCAGTCCATTCTCCGATTGAATGACGGGCATGCCAAAGTCCTCGGTTGCCTGCAGCGAGCCTGCAGGGTGCCTGCATCCTTACCAGCCTCGCCCAACAGACAAATGCGCGTGGGGGCATCTTCGACATTTTTGATTGCTCCTCGATGGTCTCCACTTCTTTGGAATTGCATTAAGCACACACACACACACAAACACTTTCAATTATATACACAAATGTTGAGTTTGTGTTTTTATTTTGTTTATTTCAATGTTTGCTATGTATAAACAGGCTGAGAGGCACGGATTAGTCATGTTTCATGATTTATGATTGAATGCTTCTTGCAGCAATTGCTTAAACTGCTGCTGCTCAAAGGCTGGTTTTAATTTCGGGCTTTACTTGATCTCAGCTAAAGCTGGCAGCGAAAACGAAACAATGCCAGCAAATCAAAGACCCCGATCCCAAATCCAACATCAGTTGGACATCTTAAAGCTGTTGCCCCTCAGCCCGGAGGCAGGCGAGAGCAGTCACCCCCATCTGCCAGCAACCGAATTCCCCAAATCCCATTTGGCTATCAGCATTTGGAGGCGTGCAGCTGGACGGGCGTTTGGCGTTTGGTGGTGGTTTTGGGTGTTTGGGTGTTTGTGCATGTCAGAACGGAGAGTGGATCCAACAAGACCCCAAACCAAACCATTCGAGGGCCATAAAAATGGGCACTGCGCGTCATGTGGCTGGCATAATGGTTGCAGAGGGGAGTCTACTGCCTGCAATGGCTCTGAATATGACTTTTGCTTGTGTACATGTATGTGTTCGTGTGTGTGTGTGTTCGCGTGTGTGTATGGTGTCAGAGTCAAGTGAAGCGCAATATTTGTGACATAAAATTTGCTATTAAATTAAATTTTATTTGCACATTCATTCAAAATACACCCGAACCAAATATGTTGGAAAGCAAAAACGGCAAAAAATGAATATGACGACTATAAAACGAAGAAGATATGGGCAAAACACACACACACACACACATATATACATGTGTATTATATATATATGTATATATATATATGCATATGAAGTGGTGGCAAGCTAGAATTGGAGTTGCAAGTCGGGGGTGGAGTTTGATATTTGCTACGTAAGTCGCCCATTTGCTGGCAGAATTGAATTTTATGGTCCCGTTTGCAGATAATGAAATTTATACACACAGCCAGGCGGACGAGCAGACAGACAATGCGACTGACTGGCAGACAGACAGACACACAGAGGGACAGGGAAATGTGGCTGAACTCAAGATTAAAGATTTCGAGTATTCAAAGTGAAGCTGAGGCAAAGACAACAAGATTTACGTACCAAATGTAAAATACGTGCTCAATTCATTAGCTCCATTGGAAAGCACCTGAAAGGAAAACAACAAAAATCAAAAAGAGAAATTCTTAAATTTAGTCCAAATACACTTTTATCCAAGTGGAAATTGCCAACGCATGCAAGGACACCCAAGTGGAGTCCGGGTTTTTGTCTGACTAGTAAATATGTTTTCATTAAACATTTATGAATTTGACTAAAACCTTTTGCATAGAAATTTAGTTTGCCCGCCCATAGATAGATTCATACATATTCACAACATTCACTTATTTGGTCTCACTTTGAAATGAATACATTTGCATTCGTAGCATGCGCATTGTATTCAAGGTAAATGTGAATAGAATAGTTATTCTGCTGTCGTCTGCTTTGGCTTCTCGTTGGCAGAAAACTTATTTGCATCTAACTGATTTGGATGTTGCCCTCGGTCCACTTGCCACAGCTCTCTCTCTCTCTCTCTCTCTCCCCCCCCCCCCCCTCTCTCTTTCTTCATGAGGTATGCAACAGTTCAGCCAGATTGCATAAGACTCTCAAGTCGAGAGCGCTCGACTGAGGATGTTATCGAATAAATGCCATTAACTTGACAATCTTATAATCCAGATTTATAGATCTATATATATATATATATTTACTGATTTATATATATAGATATAGATATGCATATATTAGATGTGCGATTTGATTGTAACAACTTTATAGTAACACGAATATAATGATAATGGCGGATTGATTCACCGGCTTGCGAATTGGCTCTCGATGTCGATTCTTTGCACATCAATGGTTGTCGAGGGATCTCGTCCGTTAGCCTGGCTGTGTTGGCTACGTTCGCCCTTCGGCCTCGCAGGCAATATGCCAATCCATATTCATGTGGCTCCTTTTGCACAAGTTCATCAAACTCTACTTTCTCGTTTTTAATTCCAGCTTAGGGTATGCAAAAAGAATTGAAAGAGTTTTTTATAGTGTGCGCCAGAAGTATATGTAAATGGGTATGTGTGTGTGTGCGTGCGTGTGCGTGTGTGTATGCGTTAGTGTGTGTGTGCGTGTCGCTTGAGCTGCAAATGTCGCATGTTCTGTGCCTTAACTTTGGCTCTGGCTCAGGCTGTGGCTGTGGCTGTCACCTAACCAACAACCAGCCATGTCCAAAACAAGCCAACGCAGATTGTAGTGCTGCTACTTCTGCTACTCCTTCTCGTCTTTGCCACGTGGTGACACCAGCTCACCGCCCACCCTCTTGCACACTCCTCAACGCCCCTCGCATACCATACAATAATGTTGCATGCGCTGCTGAGAGTCAATGTGTATGCTTGAGTGTCAACTGTAATTGTATTTGTTGCTCTATCGCACACACACACACACAGAGTAACGCACTCAATGTTGTGTTTTCGCCTGTTGTTGCTGCTGTTGCAGTTGCAAGTGAGTTGGCTGCGTGGGCGACTCTATTAAACTCGGCTGCTTGGCTGGCTGGCTGACAACAATTTGCCAGCTACGCGCAGCTGTGGCAAAAAGTTAATGGCCAGAGTGAAGCCAAGGAGCCAGCACTCAACCTGCCCCGCTTTCAACCCGCCCCGCTTTCAACACGCCTCTTCAGCAACCCTTCACCACTCATCGCAATGTCTCGCTATTTGTTCCCTTGTTTGCTTGTGTGTGTTGTAATGCCTTTGTCACTTGGGTTCTATTAGTCACAAGTACACACACACACACAAGCACACGCACACACATACGCACACACAGACACACACTCACACACGCACACAAAGCTGCTTGGTAGTTTATCGCTTAAATATTTCAAGTGTGGCACAGACAACAACAATAATAATTTCCTCCTGTCTCAGTATGCGGCATGCAGCGCGCGGTATGCGGCTGCATTATGTGCCACTTGCATGCGACAATGACTAGTACACCCCCTCCGCCCACGAATCCACGAGCAAGCAACCTCTAGACTCCCCTCCCCCCAAGACAAATTGTTAGTTATGCCGAGCAGACAAGCAAAAATAATGACATTTCCAACCAGTTTCGCCAGTTGTCGCTAGTGCGTGTGGTGGCGCCCTCTAGCGGCCCGCCGCTGCTGCCACGGTAATATGAAACGCCATAAAACTCAATTGGCATTTAAGCGCTGATTTGTGCGCTCGTTTGATTAATGCGTCGCCGTCGTCGTCGTCTGTACGCTAGCGCATTATCGATAAGTGCCTATCGATATATATATATATATATATATATATATATATGAATTTGATATACTCTATATATAGCAATCGAATCTCTTTACATAAGTGGGGGGCAACTTTTTGGCCACCTTAGGGCACTTGATGGCTAGTCAGGCGATAAATTTGATGACATTCAACATTTATTCCACACACACACACACGCACACTCACTCACTTACGCTCGATCACTCCACACTCCTTCGCAATTTTCACACACTATATACATATTTCATTGTATTATGTAATATTGTTGTTGTTGCTGTTGCTGGTCGAACGTGTCGTATGAGCAACCAAGCAGCAAACAACTCCTGCCGCCAGGGTCATGTGTGCACCCAAAGACTACCTCTACATAAATATATACATCCACCCACCCACACCCACGCACACACACAAACACACGCACGCACGCACACATCGCAAGCAGCAGCATCATAAATTTACTAAAATCGAAAACTTCATGACTGCCACCGAGGGGCGACTCCATTCAATTTCTATGTATGTTTTCTTCCTTTTATTTATTTATTTATTTCATTTTTTGCTTTTTTTAACCACTCGCAAACTGTCCGAACCAAATAAAAAAGAGAAAAAACACCAGATATATATATATATATATATATATATATATATGTATATGTATGAACAGAAAAAAACCAAAATTTGTTTTTACCCAGCGCGCTGTGAAGTGTGCTACAAAATTGTTTATGCGTTTTGGAGTGCGCGCTTGTGTGTGAACGAGTGCGTGTGTGTGTGTGTGTGTGTGTGTGTGTGTGTGTGTGTGTGTGTGTGTAGCATGATTGTTAACGTAAATAAAGCGCTATTGATATTGAGTGAGTGGGCCAAGTGGGCAGCGCACTGAAAAATCGGAGCACTGTCATATTATGAGCTCAGGCCAAAGGCATAAACAGAGTTTTTTATCGGCAGCGTTATAACCCTTTGCTCAAAGTGTATGGGTGAGTGTGTGAGTGTGTGTGTGAGTGTGTGTGTGTTTGTGTGTGTGTCTTGCTCGTATTTGGGGTCGGCAGCCGCTTTAGTTTGCGTACACACACACAAAACACTCGATGCGGCACAAATACTCTCACAATGATTGAGTGTCGACTGCATCTGTTGTGATTTTGCGGTTGACAGTTAAGTTAATTTGTTCGCCAAAAGAATGTACATATGTGTGTGTGTGTGTGTGTGAATTGCAAAGGGTATGGTTGAGTACTTATTGGCAAATCCTTTTTAATACGCCTTCTCAATGATACGGAAAATTAAGTGGTTAACACTCATAGCCCAAGACTCAGCTCAGCCTCAGCCTCACAGTCAGCTCAGCAAACTGTTTATAACTAGCCTACCCTGACAACCCTATGCAACCCTATACCTCCCCCAAGCCTAGTCGGAATTCACTTATTGCTATCTCTCAATCAGGACTTTGTGTCAACTGTACTTTATACAGTAACTTTCGGTTCTGTTACATATCGATTTTCACTGTGCTGCGTGCGATCGAAACTTGTTTTCCATTTCCATTTATATATAAGACATTTTGCGATTAGTTATATGATTGCTGCCGTATACCTAACGTTGGCATATCACTCTGTTGGGTGCAACCGAAAAATTATACTTACCTCAACTGAAAGCAGTGAAATATGAATTAACTTAATATAAAGCATTGATTCCATAAAGAATATATATTATCGCTGATGCGATTGTTATGACTTATTGCACTTATGGGAACCATCTGTACGATTTTTCAAAATCTATATATATTTTATGTATGACAAAACATAATGCGAAAGCTGGCAATATATGAAGCAGTGTTGCGCCACTGTGTCACAATGGTCAGCTAAAAGTCCACTCCTATGCGACCTATGTATGTATATAAATGTATATATATATATATATATTCCTGCTACCTACTATATGCCACATGCTATATCCTACATGCTACATGCTACATGCTACATGCTACATGCTACATGTTATATGCTATATGCTAGCTACTGACTTGTTTTGTTGTTGACTTGCAGTGACCTAAGCCAAAGTTGCGACAACTCATGGACAGTTTTTTGAATTGCTGTTTGTAAGTGTGTGTGTCAGCATGTGTGTGTGTGTGTGTGCGTGTGTGTTGGCCAAATGTTTATGTGGACGTCTTTTTAATTTAAATTTTGTCCCCTTTGTTCGGCTACGTTTCGCACGTTTCGCAATTTACTTTCGTTTTGTTGTTGCTCTCCTCTTAGTTATTTCGTATATTTGCATTTGGCTTGCTTTACCTTTTTCCCGACCTCTTCTTATGTCTGTGTGTGTGTGTGTGCGTGTGTGTGTGGGCTATTTATGTTACGCAGTGAGAACAACAAAGCAGAAATCATTTTATTGGGGCAGCTAAATATTTTTCATGTTTCTTGTAAATATTTTGACAATGTGAAAATGAGAAAATGAGAAACAGCAGCTGAAGAGGAACGCCAAAGAGTTTGTAATGAAAAACAGAGGAAAATACTATTTGAGGATTATATTTGAGCTTGACTTTTTTTTAGGCGCAAGTCAATATGATTTTCATGGCAAGAAAGGGCCAGATTAAGGCCAAGTCATTGTGCGTGAGACATGATTGCAAATTAATATGTGAGTCAGTTAGTTACTCGCTCTTTATATATATATATATATATGTATGTAAGTGTGTCTGTGTGTTTGTGTGTATGTGTGTGGGAGTGTGTTGGTGTGTTGGTGTGTATACCTAACACAGCACCTTTGAGGCAGCATAAGTTTCTCAAGAGTTGCTAATGTCAGTCTGTTTGTCTGTGCCTGCTTAAGAGCCTCCAGGGCTCGCTCTTTCTCTCTCTCTCTCTCTCTCTCTCTCCTTCTGGCTGTCACTCTTCGGATTACTGCATTGCTGCTTCTCCCTTTCCCACTCTTCTCTCTTTCTCTCGCGTTGTCTCTGCTCTGGCCTTGTCGTGATATAGAATTTTGGGCAGCCTTGTCAGGTAAACGCCAAAACCTGTGGTGGATTTTTGTTGGCGTTTTACTTGATGTTGATTTTTGTTTTTATTTTTCGTTTGTGGTAGGTTCAAGCTTTGGCTAATTCACCACACTAGCACGCAGGTAAGCGAGACAACCCAAAACCGCCCAAATCACCCCACACCTGCAGCTCCCATCGGTGCTGCCCTCTGCTGCCTCTGCCGCTTCTTTATGCGCCCGCCTTCAACTATGGCTCCGTTTATTTCACACAAATTATTTCGAATTTATTTTGGGTTACCTGGCTGCCTTTGCAACCACCTCAGACTGTGTGTGTGTGTGTGTGAAATATTTTGTAGTATACATTTTGGCAGCGCTTGCAATAAACAAAGAAAAAAAAAACAATTTCAAGCATTCATTGAAGTCGCTACGGGATTTTGTTGCTGTCTAACATTTTACGTTAGTTGAAAATTGTTTGGTGTTCGCTTGTTGTTGCTTTGTTGCTATTAGCGGCCACACTGTGTATGTGTGTGTGTGTGTGTGTGTTTGAGTGTGTGTTTGAGAGGGTTGCTGTGTGCCACAAGCATTCAACGTTGACAGTTACGTGGCGCTTTTGCATAGCGACGACAGCGCCAGACCCCACCCAAAAGAACCATTAGCTCCCTTTTTGCCTCTCACACACACTCTCTCTCTCTCTCTCTCTCTCTCTCTCTCTCTGTTTCTCTCAATCGCTCTCGCTCTGTTCTTACAACAAACCAGTTGGGTCATTGTATAACTGTGTTTCGTTGTGTATTGTTTTTGTTTTGTGTGGTTCATTTGGCTTGGCTGCTGCTGCTACTGCTGCTGCTACTGCTGCTGCTGCTGCTGCTACTGCTGCTGCTTCTGTTTGTTGTTTGCGTTGCGGTTGTTTATTTTAAATACGCTTCAAATTTACTTTTATATGATTTTAATTTGTTCACACTTTGCTGCCTCTGCTGCTGTTGCAAGGCGAGCAAACTCTCAATTCGTCGACAGCTTAATTGGCAAGTGGACTCATTCCAAGCAGACGTTAGTAGTAATATAATAATAAATTTGTATAAATGTTTGCCAACAGCAACGTATTAAGTTCCATTCTGCTAGGGTTAACCCCAGCATTTATGTGATATATACATAGTTAAATATACCTGTTTGCCTTTATGGCGCGTTGTTTTAGGTCAAGCAGCATTTACTGCCAGTCGAGTATGTGTCACAAAGTTGTTGAACCCTTTGAATTGATGCAAAGCAACAACATAAAATGTAAGAAAATATACCAAAAAAAAAAAAAAGGAATGAAAAAATAACAAGGACAAGAAAAAGAATACAAATGCAAAAGCAACGTTGCTGGCGACATGACAACAAAATCGATATTATTTTATTGACTCGAAAAATTGCGCCTTGAAATATGCAATGTAAAAGTGGAAAATACAAGAACTGCTAGAGACGTTGGCGGTGGCGGTGGCGTCGGCATCGGCGGAGACGGGGGCGGGGTCGGACGAGGTGGCACTGATGAGCAGCCTGAGCTTGGGGAGGAATATGTGTGGTTACTGAAATAACAGCAGCAACAACAACCAGATAAGAGTCATAAAAACGTTCACCTTCACAGAGAGACGCAGATAGAACTCGAAGACAGAACTTTGGGCAGCGTTTTGGGTTTTTCTTAACACACAAAGGGGGCGGTGGGTGGGCAATGACAGACAATGAGTGCGACAGAAAGGCGAAACTAACGATTATGATGATGACGACAAAAGCAGCAACACCAACAGCCACAGCAACAACAACCACAACGAGAAGAACAACAACAACATCATCAGCAGCAGCAGGGACAAACGTCAGTGGCAAAAATGCCAAAATAAATGACACTGCGACAAAGTAAACTTCCTTCTGGCTGTACCGAGCAGCCCGCCCAGCGACACCCACGCTCCTCAGCCCGGTACCGCCCCCTGTGGCAAGAGCAGTAAAAAAAAAAGAAGAAAATACAGAAAAAAATGAAACAACGCAATGACAGCAAAGAAAGGAAATTACGCGTTGGTTTGAGGCATTTGTCTTGTGTTTGGGGTTGTTGTCTACTTATGTCCATACATATATATATATATATCTATATGTATGTATACGTGTACGAGTGTGTGTGTCTGTATTTTATGGACTTGAAGCAATGCAGACTTTACAGCTTACAGCCACCAAAGAAAGTTGAAGCACAAGTCACAACAAAGCCAATTTGAGATGTGTAATGAATGAAGATGCGTTCAGAACAAAAGGCAAAGAAATATACAGACAGAGACAAAGTCAGAGACAAAGACAAAGACAAAAGGCAAAAGGCAAAAGACAGATAGTCATTGGGGATTGCAAGCAACACGCATCAAATGCCACATAAGAGTGAGGCCGACAGCCCAAAGACAGTCATGACTGTCACAAGTTGACAACTAAATCATTTGCCATGTGGCAAACACTTTTCGCAACTGTACACAGCGTTGACTTTTAATATGTCAGCGATATGTATTCTTTGATTTGATTTGATATTACACATTTTGATTGGAAATTGCATTTTGAAACGTTTACTGATCTAATCTTCAACTTAACGTTTGAGTTTCTCATGGATATCGAACACACTCTGGAAAAATGCTTCAGTTTTCAGAGCGATTCACATTTTAAAAGAAAGAAATCATAATTATCTATATCGATAGATGGTGCAAGGGTGCTTTGCATTTGCTGCCACTTCATGTTATCATTGCTATCATCACTAGCAAATCTTATTAATATTCTTCAACTGCCACCAATCACTATGATGTGATTACCATTTACTGTTTAAATGCCAGCTGCTGCTGTGTTGTGTATATTGCTCTGCTGCTCATATATATATATATATATATATTGATGATGTAGAAATGGAACTGAAAATGCAATGATGAACCGAATTTGTGTGGTTCGCATCGATCGCCGCCGGAACATTGTTATGCTGCCCTGCGGGGATTTCTGCCTGTGCAAGGCGTGATCCATTGAGCTAATACATCCCCAAAATATGAATCGGTGTCCCGTTTGTCGGCAACGCATTGAACGACTGATGTCTGTGAACGACTGATTTAATATTAGACAACCGCTTATTAAGAAAAAAATAATCACTTCTGATATTTAGATATATATATATATATATAGTTTCTGAATCATAAGGTGAGTCACTTTTGTCGATTTGCTAAAATGCAGCTTGATTTGGCTTTTAGCTGAGTGTATGCAGATAGTGCTCCGTGGCAAGTTCCCGAGGTTGTCACGTCTATCCACCCATCGTTGTGTTTGCCACTCCTCGGTTGCTTTTGTGGCATCTGTCATGAAACAAATCCCCAGAGCGATAGTTTTCTACATAAATTATATAGCACCCATTCGCACACTCTTTCTCCCCTCTTCTACACACACACACACACGACTTTTGTCATCTTGTGCTCTGTAATTGTATGTCAAACAAAACGCAGCTATAAAATGTGATACCAAAACAATGGCAGCTGCTCTGCTTCGACATCCCTCATATCATATGATTGCTCCACTGTCATTGTTACTATCTTTATGGCCACCCATTCAGCGTCCCCTCAGCAATCCCCGCGACGGGACAACTTTGTAATTGGGTGCCATTCAAGTGCCCGACTGCTGTTATGGCGCCCAACCTGAAATTGCATATTTCGCTATTATGAACTTGTTAATGCCACAGCAACTGTCACAGTCACAGTCACATTCAGATTGCCGGGTTCTAAATCCCCCCCAAATTCTAAATGTCCACTTTTGAAGGTTCCACTTTGAAAGTGTCCAACTGACTTCTCTCCTTTTTTTTCTTCTATGTGTTGTGTGCGCCTTCTGTCGCTGGCGGACTCTAAAAATTATGACTATTAAGCTTAATTGTACTAATTTTCAAAACTCACTTTTCTTTTATAATTTGCCATTTTTTTTTTCGTTTTTGGTTTTTTTTGGTAAATACTTTTACGCAAATATTAGAACGTGGCAAAATGTGGCGAAAGAAGGAGCCAAAGTTGCTATTACAACGGTAGAGAGCGCTTCGGGCTAACAAAGTGGCATCGTGTTGACAAAAAGTAAACTAAAATAATAAAATACAAACACACACACACAAACAAAAACAGATGACAGCTAAAAAAGGCACAACTTTTTTGCACTTTTCGCATTTGAGAATAGTTTCATTATTTTCCCTTATGCAGCAAAAACGAAGCTCGTTTACTTTTATACATATATAAAATAACAAAATAAAAAAAAAGTTTGCTATAATTTTCCTTGTCCTTGTTGTTGTTGTTGTTGTGTCGCGTATAATGAGCTGCAGACGGACCAGCGGACAACAGTGGACATTGGCAAGCAGCGCTCTGATTGGCTTGCCGAAGAGTAAATACTCTGGCAAATAGGCGTGGTAGGCTTGGGGTTATCTGGACTGGATATGGCTAAGGCAAATCGCATCTAAATCCTAGAAAACCATATACTCTACAGAAACAAACAACAAATTTTGAAATCCGTTTGAGGCAATCTCATCCAAATCCTAAAAATTATAGCTACAACAAATACATCTGTGTATTTCGAAATGCTATCCAACTTGCGTTGTATACTTTGAGATGTGTAGAGAAAACTCGGATCTATTCTGAAAGAGCACAATTTTGAAAGGTTTCTTTTTGAGTAACTAACTGAATTCGTTACACTTTTATGGAAAGCTTGGCAAAAGGCGTACAACAAGTTTACTGCGCACGAAAATATGAAAAATAAAACTGAATTAAAGTGAAAAGTTGTGCGACCTTTGTCACATAGCAGCGACACTAGCAAATGCACTCAAAGTAACTATGAGCAAGGTGCAAAAGTTCACGGCAAACTTCACAAAAAAGTTGCAATTTTAATTTATTTGACAACACCATAGACATTTCCGGAGGCGACGCACAGCTGCGACACGATGGGCAACCTGCCACCCACTTCAGATGCGATTGGTCAGCGTGGATTTGATTAAAGAGATTTACTTTGTATAAAGCAGCGCGGACTCCTGCCATTCTTCTACCATCTGCTTCCCCTTCCCTCTCTCTCTCTCTCTCTCTCTCTCTCTCTCTCTCTCTCTCTCTTCCTCTCGCGCTCCCTCTCCCTCTGGCTGCCAGCCATACCAGAAGACATTTTATAATGGTATTACGCGAGGGAAGCAGAAAAAATGTACGCACAAGCATATAAAGAATTTAATTAAAGTTCATTTGGTTAGCGCACTATGCCCTCTGCCCTCTGCCCTCAACCCTCTGCCCTCTGCCCTCTGCCTCATGCTTACCTCATGCCACACACCCATTCTGCCACCTACAGTCGTCAGCAGCATTTTGAAGACACACAGCTACTATTGTCACATCCGCCTCAAGTAATTGCACTCCATCATCATCATCATTTTGCCCCAATATATATATTGTGTGTGTGTGTGTGTGTGGGTCTTTCAATGACAGCGCTGGCTTCTTCAACTTTGCACTGCCATTTGAACCGCCCCTCCCCTCCCGGGACGAACTCAAGGCGACCCATTAGCACACATAGCAGTATCTAAGCACCCACCCAGCGCAGAAGGTGCCTCAACTTCCTGGCACAATGGGCACAAAATACGCAAATGGCTATTTCACATTTCAGCTTAAAGCGGAACTAATTGAAATAATTGATTTACCATTCATTTGGCATTCATTAAGTAGAACTATGAGCGAAATGATCGCTAAATGAATAAATAAATACTTTTCATTATTATTATTGTTTAATTAAACAAATGAGTCAAGATGAGTCCCGCCAATGCTTTAATTGCATTTGTGCAATACAAAAAAATGAATCAATTCTGTGGAAATTGTTTTGTTGTTTGTTTTTAGCTTCTTTTTTTTTGATAAGCAGACAAAATGCGGAATATATATTTATATATATTTAATTCTTGCATGGGTTATTGCCACGTTGTCGCACATTGTTCGCTGATTAGAGCTGCTGCTTGCTGTGCACTTTTTACGCTCAATTAGTACAACCTCTGACAGCGGCTGCACTTTAATATCTGTGCCTCAAGCATGGGGCATGAAATTCAATGGCAGCAGTTGATGGTGTCCTTTGCCTTATGTGCTCATATTTTGCCACCTTTTTGTTGCACAAAAGTTCAAGCTGCAAATTTGTCTCAACCACAACCGCACCCTGTGTGTGTGTGTGTGTGAGTGTGTGCCAAATTATGCAGACGCCCTTTGGGCTCATGTTGAGGTTTTTGCATTCGTTGCCAATACGCTTGTAATTTATGGCCGGAAGGGCCATTAACCACAACACAAGTCCCCAATGGCAATGTGTATATATATGTGTGTGTGTGTGTGTGTGTGTTGAGGGTGTGGGTCATTTATTCACTTCACTTTGCAGCGATAATGAATGAAAAAGACCCAAACACAATCGTTGCCAGGGAAACGAAATTGCAATGGAAAGCTAAGTTCTGAAGTAAATGGATTAGATACAGATACATATACTGAGATACATTAGCAAATACCGATATAAATGCGCAGATACAGTTACAGATACAGATACAGATACAGATCCAGATACGGATTAGGATACGGATACATATAAAGGTACAGATTTGGGTGCACATATAACTAAAGTGGGGCACAGATTATGTTACAGATACAGATACATATACGACTTCTTAGATACACATACTAAGATACAGATAAGGACACACATACAGATCAACTGAGATACAGATGCGGATAACAAGCGACACAATCAGGCTCAGTACTAAGTAGTACTAAGCATAATGAGCGTGAATTGCTTAAGAGTTAAGTCAGCTTCTGTCCATGCTAAATCTGTTATCTGTTAACTGTTATCTGTTATCTTTTGACTACTGCTATCTGGCTTCATCTTGGCGCTTCGATTGTTGGGGCTCTTGGCCCTCTTAACCATAACTGGGCTATATTGCTTGGCTTCGTTTTGCAATTATCCGAGTTGAGCTGAGATGAGCTGAGGCGCATCATCTGGTGAGTGGCAGGCAATGCAATTATTCCAAGCTGAAGACCGTTAGCTCGGCAACTTTGCTGCCTAGCAACCGGCTTATCGGAAGCTCGTCTTATGCTTTGCGCCTAAAAACAAAGCAGCTAAAAAGCAAAATAACCAAAATAAAAACAAAAAACTAAAAGATGGATAACAAAAATGATGTTTACGGTCATAATATCTGCTCAGCTCTGTTTGGCAAACAGCATTTTGCTGTTGGCTCACTTAGCTGCATCCACTGCAATTTATAATGGCCAACTTAATATTGTAAGAGGCATAAAATATGCCAAGGATTACCAACCCCAAACTCCATCCACCAGCCACCAGCAACCAGCAACCAGCCGCCATCCAGCATTCTGTGTCCCCAGTTGCAAGTCGCAACGCCAACATTTCATTTGTAGTCATTGTCCCGGTTGCTATTGTTTGTTTGTGTGCATGCATCCTGCCTGGTACGTACAGGATATTAAGTGTGGCAGCATCTAGAGCTGCGCCAGAGCCGAATCGACAACTCTGCTCTGCCATGCCAAGTGATTAAGCATCAAAGGTTTATCCTGTGCTCCTAGGTAAGGCAGGATACGCAAAAATAAATTGAAAAAGCTTTTCATTTGGCTATGCGCTTACGATTACGCTTGCGATTAAAATGAAAATGAGAATTTGGGAAATGGCAAAATGCTTGGCAGGGGCAGGAGCTGGAGCTGGAGCTGGTATGGAAATGGGCTTGGTACTGTTTCGGGGGCAGGCAGGCGAAAGGATCTGGGGTGGATGTGAGGGGGAAGAGGACTATGCATCAGCGGAATGAGAATTAGTCGCTGTCAGGGCAAAGTTTTTTGACTGTCGATGCTGCCAGACTGTCAGACAGCCATTAGGCCCGAGTGCTGTCAAAGTCGCCATCTTGAAACACGCACGAGCACACACAAACACACACACACACACTCACACACTCACACACGCACTCAATCGCTGCACATGTGAATCCTTATGTGTGGCTGCTTCCGGTTTCAATTTATTTTTGACGCAAGCCAAACTTTTATCAAAAAGCATGCAACACACAACATATATGCTACACTCATATATACACACACACACATATACACACAGATATATGTATATATATATATATATATATACATAAGCAGACACGCTGACATCTGGCTTGTAGGCGTGGCTGTGCCTAAGTGCCCCTAAAAGCATCCTTCAATTGAGGCAACATTTTTGGTCCTGCTCGCCTCGACTCAACTCGGTTCGGTTCGGCCTCGCTGCCTGCCACAGGCACTTAATTAGTTTTTACACTTAATTGAATTGCACTGGCTCGTCATGGACGCAACGCCCAGAAGCATGCATCAGTATTTAGTTGTTGTTGTTTATTTCTTTTTATTTGCTTACACAATACCACTCTAATGGCCCCGATCCCGGCGGCAAGCAAACAGCATTCTGTGTTCAATTCAAATTTCTATCCGAAGCGCTTAAATGTATTGCATTGCAAAGTGTTTTGTGGCCAACTGTACCCACACAAATTTATATATATATGTATATATATGTATATAGGGAGATATATAGGATATATACTGCGACTGCAAGGCTGTAAAATTAATCATATTTATTATGGAGCGCTTTTATTTCAGTTTTTGGGGATCTACACACTTAAGCCCCAACAATTTGTGGTCAGCTTTTAATTTTGTTAGCCTCATTTTAATGCATCGCAGAACGTTTTAGGCCCATTAATGTCCATGAATATCCCATACGGACGTGGTCATGCTGATGGTCTCTTACTTATACCGTATACCCATTACCAAATGGTTTTTGGGCTGGCTTTTCACGTTCGCTGCCGGAAGCGGATCCACAACCATTTCCAAACCGCACCAAACGCATTTACGTTGCGTAATTTTGCTGATTGTTTTGCTGATTCAGCATCCATTTCCAACGTGCCTAATTTACAGTATATTTTTAGTTGTTTTGTTCTGGTTTATTTTGGCTTATTCGTGGCCAACTTTGAATTTGGGCAGCTCGCCAAACCGTGCATAGAAACAGTCAATAGCTGGCATGAAATTATAATGTTCAGTTTTATATAATGCCACATTTTGTGTCTGCTTCAAATGTAATGCCTCAAATGCTACTCTTTGAAGTATGATTAAACAGAGTTGCCAAAGTTGCCATATGCAACTGTGCTAACATTGACAACTCTGTCTGCAGAGTTACAGCGAAAAGTCATCATCCCAGCTCTGTTCAGCAGTGCGTTTATAATTCGCAATCAGTTAAAGAGCTCATCAGATATGGAACTTATATCCTTGGATCACTGTCTCATTGGCTGCTAACTATTTCTTTGACTTTGCCATGAGTGCAATTCTTAGCGACATCCTTGCAACTTGCAACATTTACTTGCTTAAATTGGAGGAGGCTCGAAATCGGAAAAATTCTTCTTTTAAAACCGATAAATCGACACATCTCACAAAATTCTTCAGCAGCATATTTATATTTTTACATTTATCTTAAAAAGTATTGAAGGCAATTAAGTTTGCAGAATGCAACAATATTGAATATAATAACTAATGCTAGAGGCGCCACCTCCAACTGCAGCCCTAAAGCAAAGGAGTCAAATCGAATGTAAGATTGAAAAAAGGCTTTTCGTAATGAAATCTGTTTGTCACTGCCAGTCCTATGATTGTTCAGGTGTGAAAGCGCTTTCAAGTCGCACAGCGAACCAAATTGAGTTTTTTATCATTCAGCTGCAAGTGCCACTAATGTGATTTTGAGTTGGAGAAAAAAAGCGATAGCTCGTTTTTTATACACTCTGCCCAAAACAGTGCCCAGACAGCCAATAAATGCACAGGACAATTCCATTAGCCAAATCCTTCAACGTTTGCATCACACTCAATTAGCTCACAACGGTGCTACCAAAAAAAAAAAAAAATAAAGATATATATAGATATAGATATAAAGGGAAATCGAGTAAAGAACAGACAATTTGGTGCCTGGCGGCGCCACCTGAGCCAAATCGGCAAATAGGGTACTGTGACACCAAGCACTTGACCGTTTGCCTATCGCAGGATGGGCAATGGGCTGGGGAAAGGAGCTTAACCCAATTCAGTTCACAGCGAAAAGCGAATGTCAAAATCAAATAAGAATCGAGAATCGAGAATCGGTTGCCCGGCAGAGAAAGTTGCCCCCGCGCCGCACGCCGCACAGCAATCGTATAATTTGATTTGGCTAAAGTTGGATAATTGAAGAGCTGCTGTTGATGCTGCCGCTTGGATGCTATCGATATATTGCTTGGGCTAAGGAAAATCAATTAGATGAAAGCTGCCAGTGGAAAATGCATTTGTACTGTGCTGACACTTTAGTTGCAACGCCAGCAGAATGATGTGGCATGTTGACGGCGCACATTTCGAGTGAAACATTAAATAAATCAAGAAATCATTTCACATATCATTTCGCCTGTGCCTGCGCCTGCGCCTGCTCTCGCTAGGCTGTTAAATGTAATTAAAACAGCTTTTAGCAACTTCAATTAGAAGTACAGCACATACACACACACACACACACACACACACACACGCACACACACACAGCCAGTAGAGCAGGCAGGGGCAACAAAGTTGCCGACAAAAAGGTTGTTGCATACTTGCAGGCACTTTTCACAAAATTAATTTAAATTTGTGCGCGAGTGTGTGAGTGTGTGCGTGTGCGAGTGCGAGTGTGTTGTGTGTGCCAAAGCAATCACTTGTCTTACTTACCTGCATTCTCAGCACACACACACACACAAGAAATAGAAGAAGAAGAAGCAGCATTAGCAGCAGCAGCAGCATTTTTTGAATTTTAGCTGGCGCACAAAGTTTTAGCTTTCAAGTTGTTTCCGTAAGAGTTTTGCAGTTTTGCGTGTAATATGCTTTGGCCTTGCTTTCATGCATGCAGCACTAAAGTATATTTTCAATACAAGCACACACAACTGCATATGTGTGTGCGTGTGTGTGTGTGTGTGTGTGTGCTTACGTGTGTGCTTGATGATACTACACAAAAAGGAAGAGAAACAAAAGTGTTCAGTTTTTATGGCAAATGCCAGAGGCATGTCGAAAACGTCGCAGAAAAAAGCAACCTACGCAATTGCACGCTGTCTGTGTCTCTCTCTCTTTCTCTATGTGTGTGTGTGTCTGTGTGTGTGTGTGTCTTGCTGAGTCATCAAGTGACAACGCAAACATTTACAACAACGACAAGAATGCTTTGACACTCGAAATTGAGCCACAAAACAAAACAACAACACAAAAATTAAATGCCAAAAAGCGAAAAATGCACAAAAGGCAAAAAAAACGTAGAAAACACATAAATAATAGTCGCATAGTCTGCGAGTGTATATATATGCGTGTGTGTGTGTGTGTGGGTGTGTGTGTGTGGGTGTGGGTGTGATTAGGTGACGCAAAGTGTGTTTGTTTTTATGTTTGTCAAAAAACTTTCAACTTTGACTTACTTAAAAGCTCCTCCAGCAGCACACACCCACACACATACACACACACACCCGCACACACAATATTCCGCTCTGTAAATCGTGCCCCATCGCCCACTGCCGCTTGCAAACACCCCTTCCACTGTTGTCCGCTTGTCCCATTTCTGGCCATTTTGTTGGCTATTTTTCACTATTTGTCTTGCATTCGCTACGTGTTGTTTTCATGCCTGTCCGCATTTAACATGCACAGCATAATTTCCCCTCGCTTCCATTTTGCTTTTCCTCTGCTGTTTTATTTTTTTTTTTTTTTCATTTCCTTGGTCCTTTATTTTCGTTGTTGTTGTTGTTGTTGTTGCTGTTTTCTTTGCATACATTTATTTTGTGTGGCATCTCCGACCCCCACGCGCCAAGCGTTTCTCCAGCGACTTTGGCAAACAATAAATTTTGGTCTCGTTCTTTCAAAATTGTACACATTTTTCATACCCTTAAGAAGGTTATTAAATTGTTGTCACCAGCTGTGTAACGCGCTGCAGCAATCGCCACTCGCTTTCAACATGCAACCAAATTTGCTCAGCATTTCATCTTAGATGGAAGCTATATCTTAACTCTCTTTATCTATGCAATTGCCGTTAATCACAGCATCAAAAAATATGATTTTATTTAAAAAAATCTCTTTATTTGTTGGCTCCGATACATCATCTGCAAGGGTATTTTATTTTCGGCATCTCAATTATGTGATAAATATATATATATATATATATATATAATTTTTTTTTACGCGCTCGCATTAAATATGTATTTGTCTGTGGCGCTGCGTTGCGGCTGCTGCACGAAATGCGAAATGAGAAAATGGGGAAATGGCAAAATGGGGAAATTGGGCAAGTTTAGAAAAAAGGAAGAAAAAAGCAACTTATTACGTGTGTTATTATAACGCAATTTCTTTTGTGTTACTTTTGGCTCACGCTTTGTTCAGAAACGTTTTCAACTTTTGTGCTCTCAAGTGTCACCGGTCGCGTTCCTCGTCCTCCACTTGCGAAATTAAAATATCATAAATTTGAGTTAATTACGGTCGAGTAAACATTAACATAATTGTGTTTCTGCCCGTTGCCACTGCCACTGCCACTGCCACTGCCACAGCCACAGCCATAGCCACTGCCACCGCCACTGCCACTGCCACTGCCAGGGCCACTGCCGCAGTCGCAGTCGCACTCGCATTATAAGTAACATGTACTTATTGTCCGGTTTGCTTTGCTGCCTTCTTTTATTAACTTTGGCGAAATTTTTCATTCATTTGGTTATGCTTGCAGTTGCCCCATGCCACAAATACAGTTACAGTTCGCAGGATCAAGTACAAAATTGCTTTACAATTCGCTTGCTCGAATCAAACTGAGGAACTAACTACTTAAATAAATTACATACGCTGAACATGGCCATAAGCCACAAATTTGTCATCTGGATTAGAAGCTTAGCTGAGTTCTTGCAACTTTCCACCGCACAAACAAACAAACAAACAAGTTTTCCGCAAGCGAAATGAGCTTATCACGAGATATCATCTCGGGAACAGTTATGCTTGCATAACACGTAGATGTTGCAACATTAAACAAAAAACATCGACTTGGATTTTAGAAAATCACTACAACTAAAAAGTTTTTAATATCTAGTCTTCAAATTAATTAGTTTTAGTTTGTCACAAACTGATTTCTTAATAATAGAAAATATTTTCAAAAACTTGAAATTCAAATCGTTGAAATATAGTTTCTAAAATATAGAAAGAGTTTGCGAGTTTGAACACCCAAAAATGTTGTTTGTTTTTTCAAATCATTTCATATGCATTTCTAAACTATTTCAAATGTTTGAATACGTGCTTCAAATGTGCATATTTTCAAAAATTGTTAGCCTCAAAAATGTATTCAGAAAAATTCTTTCAGAATATTAAGTTGAATTTTGATAGAATGTAGAATTTTCCACTTGCATTGTTTATTAAATTGTGCGAGTGGCATTTGGACATGTTTCGCCTCGTTTCCTTGGGAGCTGCTTGGCCAAGCAATTTCTGCTCGAGCTACAAAGCAATGTGCGTGCTGGTGTGTGTGTGTGTGTGTCTGTGTAGGTGGCATGCCACGACCACGTCCACCTGCTTTGATTACGTTGTTGTGACCTAGCGACAGCCATTGGGCGTAGGGGCGTAGGGGCGTAGCTAGCTGCATTCACGGCTGCCTTCCGGTGCGGCTGCATGCATACATTCACAATATGCTTGCCCCCACCGCAGGACCTTTGAAATTGCAATTGCCGTTGATGTTAGGGTTTGCTTTGGACGGGTGCCCGCCCCGATGCAACATCCGCTTCCGTTTCCGTTGCGTTGCATGTGCCTACCTCCATAGTGTTTGTGTGTATGTCCAGCGTTTAATTTCGATTTGTATTGCTGCCAGTCGTCCGTTTGCCCCTGTTTGCAACTGCCACAACAGCAAATTGTTGCCAACTCATTTCCGTTGATTGGCAACGTTCGATCGCTCACAAGTCCATCATTTTCACTGGCTTCCACCTGCCCCCAGCTGTATGCGCAAATTACCCCATAGCTGCCACTTGCCAATTGCTTCAGTTTCCTTATGGGTTTTTGGTTGCAAAGGATGCACCCAAGCGCTTATTACTGCTACTGCAACAAGGAAGGCGAAATATGATCAAGAAAATTGTTTCTGGTTTTGAATTCAGCTGCAACTTCAGCTTCAGCTGCAGACAAACTTGATATGTGTAGATTATTTTATTAGTTTGCTGTGTAGCCTTCAAGCTTGCCGCACTCTGAGCCTCGTGTTCCCATAAAGTTTGTAATTACAGTTATAGTTATGTTTTGCAATATAACTTTAAAATTTTTAATGAAATATTTAAAAAAAAAATAAATAAAAATAGATGTAATAAAAATTTGCTGTGAGTTATTAGTTTACTCGGAAACGGGCTGACGTATTACAAACTGTGCGCCTCCTGCTAACTTAATTACTTTTGAAATAGTTGAGTGCACACATACAGACACATGCATGAGTACAGTCACACTCACACACACACACACAGGCACATGAATAATGGCAGTTGGTGTGCGGATGGATGGATGAACTGACAAGCGAGCCAGGGCTGGCTGACTGTCAGGGACCAGATAAGGACAGAGAAACACGGAGCCGACGTTTGCCCTTTTCGGTGTCCTCTTAACCCATGGCCTGGGCTCTGGCAATTATTATGTATATATATATATATATATATTGTTTGGGGCAAGAAGCCTTCTTTAATGAAGTTACCTTACCTTCCTCAAATGCATTTTGATAATAGAGTTTGGATAGACAGCGCTTTGCCGCCCCGCCACCGTCCCAAGCGTTGGCAAACTCAATTTTCATGTTGTCATTATTATAACAAAATGAAAACAAAGAGAAAAATAAATGGGAATATTGCAAACTATAAACTCGATACTCATGCATATGGTATAGAACAGCAGCATGCAACACAAGCATGATGAAGATGCTGATGAAATCAATAGCATCACTGACTACAGATTAAGCATGCAAATTCATTTTAGAACCTTCGCCAAGGGATTTTGAAATGGTGGAAATCGCTTTTCAGCATGTCTAAAAAGACTTTCTTTCAAATGTTTATTAACGGGTTTTTTGTGTGTTTAATTGAAATGCGAACTGATCATTGAACTTTATTTCCACATTTTAACTTCAACAAAAAGTTTCTGTCCTACATTGTGAGATATTTAGTGTGCAGTGAGTAGGCAACAGTCAATGTATATATATATATATATGCCGATGTGGAGCTACATATGTATAGCCATATTACAAAGTGACAAAAGCTGTGCTCATGTTCGTTGTTTGTTGCACGTTGCACGAGCATTATTTGGCCAAACAATGGTTTAGAGGGAAGCTGGTTATTCGTGTATGTTCGTGCTTTGAAAGCCTTTCGCTGTCGAAACACAAAATGAATGAATCTCAGATGGGGCTGAATGAATGCAGCAACATTTGAATAGAACCAGTTGCGAAGGCTTGTATTCATTGCAGATTTAGTTTTGCTGAAACACGGACTGCAGCGCAGCTTATCAAGCTGATGTCAAACAATGGCAGCAACTAATGGAAATTGCAGCATCAATAACAATTACGAACCTTTGTCCGCATAGACAGATGAAAGCGGACTGATGGATAGTCCATGATACTCTGGATACACTGAAAACAATGGCCAAAATGACTGAGAGTTGAAGTGGGCATGAGGGACGAGTAAGTCGCGACTTGAAGATGCGCAGCTTAACGAGCTAAAGATGAAGATGAGCCAGAGTTGCTCAAGAGATCTAAATCAAAGCAAAATCATTTAATCAATCCATCAATTGATGCCACTTTCCTGCTGCTTCGCCATGCATAATTCAGCTGGTCATTCATCAAACGGCCAACTGTAATGAACCATTTAAGGCATCGTTGAGGTTTGGCTGCCGTCAACAGACATATTTGTGCCTCGTCCTGCTGCCCAACCGCCCCGCCTAATGAGTTCAGTTGTCTCACTTGATTGCCACATGTGCCACATGCTGCTGCTGCCTCTCTGTTGGCCTCTCGCCATCATTTTTTATCACTTAACCGCGCCCCTCTGTGGGCTGTAAAAGCAGTGAAGGCAGTAAAAGCTGGGCTGGGTGGCAAGTCTCACTTGCACAATGTGTCGTATGATTAATGTCCTGTTGTCTATGCCTCTGTGTATCTTAGCCCACACAAATCAAGCACACGCTCCGTAACGCTGCAACAAATGGTGCACACAATGCAATAAGCTTGCTTCAAATCGAAAAACAAATTCAAGTTGCACGATTACCAACCAAATCAAAATAAAATCCAATTTACCCTTGTTTGCATATAAACAGGCAAGTCCAAATCATTTGTTGACAATCGAATATTCTCACACAAAACATGAAACTTGCCACCAGTGCCACGCTTAGTTGCATTATTATTTGCATATCAATTTATTATAGTTAATATTAATAAATAAACAAAATAAAAGAACAACTGAACCAGCTGAGGCCATAGCTATCATAGCTTTCCTCAAAATTACTTTCAAGTGCTTCCCTTGCTGTTGGCTAAGCAGCTTAAGCAACACACTCTCCATCACACACACACACACACACGCACGCATACACACACAGCTGACAGCTGCATCATGTTGCCCCATGTTTGAGTGGATGCGTGTTCGTAGTAAGCGTTGCATGCATGTTTGCTCATTGCATTCTGTGGCCTGCTGCATCTGAATATGAATCAATTTGATTTGAATACACATACCCACTCCACATATTCCCCATATACTATATATAGTATAAACTATATTGATATTTACCCACTCCATTTATTTCTTAGATGGTATATAGTATAAACTGTATACGTATAGATATAGCCATCAAATCAAGTTATCTATTTGTGCATTTGCGTTTATTTACAGAGTGCCTCGCCGCGCTGGGAGCCACAGATAGCCGTGCTCTGCGAAGCCGGACAAATCTATCAGCCGCAATATCTATCCGAGGAGGGTCGCTGGGTGACGGATCTTAGCAAGAAGACAACGGGCGCCACATGTTTGCGTGATAAAATGGATTTGCTTGATTACTGCAAGAAGGTATGTAAGGAGGGGATTTCCTTTCAAATTGATATGCTTGTGTGTGTGTGTGTTATTGTGTTGGTGTGTGTTGATAGGGGTGTGTTTAAATTGTGTTGCTGATTACATTGAAGCCGCATGAAAATTGCTATTTGCATTCGCCATTGCATTTACTTTGCATATGAAAAGTGCACAGAGATTTCGCACACGCCACATGGGGGCCCCCATTGCGAAATGGAATTTTATGGCTAGGCTGACGCCAAGTGGCTAACCGCAAGCAGCAGCACCAGCACCAGCAGCAGCATCAGCAGCATCAGCAGCAGCATCAGCAGCAACAGCAGCAGCAGCAACAGAGATACAAACATCTTTCACAGCATTCCACGTGCCACGTTTCCACTCAAAATGCATGCAGCAACATGAAAGGCAATAAATCAAAAGCACCAACCAACAACGTTTCGTGAATGATGGGGGATGGGGGATGCGGTGATTGGGGAGGGTGCTGTGAAGTAAATGCTTTAGTTGAGTGTGTGGCATCAACAATTTAATTTGCGCTGCGCTGAAAGCGTTTACATTGAGACAACATTAAACTACACTTAATTAATTTTCCATTAATTTTCGCTTTTTGCTTTTTGCATTCACTGCTGCTCCATCCGTACCCACACATGCATAACATATGGCAGCTGTATGGACACGCACACATACGTACACACACACACACACACGCACATACGGCATACGTAGTGTGTGCGCGGAAGCGACGCCATCATAAATTGGCACGCCGTTGCCAATGACGACAGCCTTTGGCTTTTTAATTAAATTCCTTTGGCTCACTACTAATGTAGAGATATTGTATGTATGTGCGTGCCTGTGTGTGTGTGTGCATCATGGAGCAGGCGTCGAGAACAGTCCAGACCATTAAAGGAGCCACTGCATCCCATCGAGCAGTGCACAAAGCTCTTGTGCACATTTATCTTCTCTTTTGATTCTTATATATTTTTGCCTTTGTTCTGGCAGAGCCAGTGTTAAGTGAAATGTGACAGCAAATGAAATCAAGCAGCAGCAGCAGCAGCAGACTGCAGCAGCAACAGACTGCAGCAGCAGCAGCAGCAGAAGTCTCAGCAACTATTTCAATTTCAATTGAATTTGCATTACTCCAGGGATTGTGACCTGTGACTGACAATTTTATTTAGACTCCAAACAAATCCATTGCAAACTTTGTTTTTTGTTGTTTTTTTTTTTTGTTGGTTGTCTTCTCTTTGTTGTTTGATATTGCATTATGAAACTCATAAAATGATCAATGCCAAGGCCCTGAGAAATGATTCCATTTTAAGGTCTAAAGGACAAGCTGGTTTAAGCCATACACGGCTTGGCTTTGTATGCTACTAATGAGCCTTGCGGCCTGTCAAAACTGTCGCATTTGATTTCGACACGCAAATTTGTAGCGACCTGCTGCTGTTGCTGTCATTTCACCACAACATAAATCAAATTCAACGCACACACAACCACTCAGCCACACACTCACACACAGCCACACAAATATACATGGCATATTTTGGGCTGTGTGGCAAATATTTTATTGGCTCTACATTTGCATTTTATTTTTGCCTGAAAAGCTTTTCAGCCATGCTGCAATTTACGTTGTATGCGAATATATTTTTGTATACATATTTGGAGCGTGTTTGCCATCTTCCCAATGCTTGCCATATTTTATAATTATGTTAATTTATTTATAACGCTTAATTTATGTGGGCATGTTTTTGATGACATCGCCCCTGACTCTGCTGCCAACGGCCACAACAAATTGTAATAAAATGCAGAAGACTCGTAAAAATAATAATGATATCAAACTTGTTGTGGGGGGCTGTTGCCCCCAGCAATGCCAACAAATAAAAGTTTCTCTTCTAAACTGATTTATTAATGGCAACAACAGTTGCCAAATATACGTGCCACATATATACGCAAATAGTTGGCGTTTTTTATTATGACTTCTGTATTTAGGTCGCTTGCCAGAGTGACATTTACAATTGCTGACTAATCAAGTAAGATACAATATTTAATGTTGGGCTCCACCAGAGCTTAAGTGTGCTGAAACGAACACACTCAATATTTTCTGTGGCATCAACACACACACTTTTTGTATATTTAGAGAATTAGTTTTTATAGCAACTGTACCAAGTACGAGTATTCATCATGTGCTTCGAATGAGCGCAAACAAACTAAATAAATAAATAAAAACAAATTCGTGTTTTGTGTGTGCTCAACTGAAGCTGCAGCAACTGAAATCGATGTTTTTCACTACTGTGCAGATTACTGAAGTAGCTGAAAAATACGCATATCAACAACAACAACAGCAACAGCAACAGCAACAGCAAAATCGAGGACATGCCGCCAGAGCCAAACCATAAGCCGTAAACCAAAGCGGAGCAGCTCCTTGTTGCTGCTCCCCCTTTGGCATGTTGGTGTTGCTGCCGCTTTTGATGTTTCACGTACACACGCAATTTTCAGTCTCTTCATTCTGTTTGGATTTTGCACTCTGGCTATAGCCTCAATAGCCTTGAACTGTACCGCTAACGAATGTCCAAAAAAAAAAAAACGGAAAAAAATAGTGCAAAACAAAATTTAACCAAGCATGAGATAGTCGAGAGTGCTCGACGGGAAAATGCCCTTAATGAAAAAATGCTATCCGGACCAGCTGGATATCATTTTTTTCAGCTTCTTTTTTTTTTTGTTTATTTTTGAAAGTACAAGCAGAGACTTATGGCTGGTTAGCCTTCGCATAGGAATCACAAATATGCATTGTGCTTTTGTGCACTTGATATTCGCACCGATGTACGGATCCACTTCATGTATTTTCCAGCAGAGCCTTTCGAATTGATGAAGTTTGCGATGAGAGAATGCACTTAATCAATCTATGCACAGATGAAGCGACACAGTCAGCGTTAGCTGTTGCATTTGAAAACATGTTTTGTTTTTGAGCTGCATGGGGGAATTCAATTGAAATGGAATGCAGGGTATGTGGGAAGGATGTATCAAAGCCGTGCAACGGTCCCCATTAATGTCAAGCTGAGTGCAAAAAGCTAAATTGATGTTGCGACGACGACGATGTGGCAAGTAAATTGCATGCGCTGCGTGTGTGTGTGTGTGTGCGTATGTGTGTGTTAGGTGTATGCAGTATTTCTTAAACATTTGCTCGCTTTTTAATTTAGCCATTTTTGTGCACACATACGGAGAAAATGTTACGCTCACTTAATTCTCGCCCACACACACCCGCTGGAGTCCATCGTGGCGCATTCAGTTGCCACACGCTTAACTCCATTCCATTTGCCATATTTGTCTTGGCCAAAATAAATCAAGCCGCACAAAAGTGCGCTGCACAGTTGGTTTATTTTATACACACATTTAACAGCCGTTCAAAAATCTTAATGACTTACGCAAAATGAAATTAATTAAAAGCATAAAACATGTTAGCCTTGTTGCAGTTGTTGCTGTTGCATGCACCAAATAAATGCATATATATGTATGTGCATTTTTTAAATGTTTATTTTTTTTCGTGTTTTATTTTGGTTTTTATTACGCTTTGTTTGCCGCACAAATGAAAATTAATTAATTTTCATCTGCTTTTACGCTGCGCGGTGGGAGGATGTGTCAATACATGCCCCAGGACACTGAGCAGGGCTGAACTTGGCGGTTGCTTAGCCAGCAGCAGCCAAAAAAAAATGCTTGCCATTTTGCAGCAGTTACTTGATAATCTCATTGTTGGTGTAGTTTGTGTAGTTTGTGTTCCTCGGTTCTAGTAATGAGTTTAATTACATATTCGAGGGGCTGCTGCTGCTGCTGCTGCTGCTGCTGCTGCTGCTGCTGCTGCTGCTGCTGCTGCTGCTGCTGCTACTGCTGCTGCTGCTGCTGCTGCTGCTGCTGCTGCTGCTGTTGTTGTACTTATTTGCATGGAACAAGCATTGATTTTTGGCCATTTTGTATACATTTTGTATACAATTTGTACAAATGTACTCGGCTGTCCGTTTCTGGTTGCCACATGCCACATGCATTGATCAAATATTTGTATTAATTTGCATTGCATAATGGCGAACATTGGCCATTTCTCTGGGCGCATTTAATTTATTCAAACGTGTTAAATGCAATTCATTGCACATTTTCTTAATGCAAATTTCATTATATCGCCCGATTCAGTTTCTTGCATACGTTTTTTTATATTCAATTAACTTCATTTGACTTTTTACGGCTAATGTACTCGATTGCTTAAAGTGATTAAGCCATAAATATATTCGCATTAAAATTAACATTCATTTGCGTACTGTCCAATATATATACATATATATTATATATGTGAATTGTGGGTGACATTTAAGTGGACTTAAAACTATGAAAAAAAAAAACACTCTCATCGTTGATTTCACTTCTGATTTAATTAAATAGGATACATTTGAATGAAAATTAAATCAACTCTCTTTGTTTTTCAACAGTTTCGCTTACTGACTTTACCCGTGGACCCTCTGCATTGATCTATATTGATTTCACATATCATATTCAATATAATGTACAAATTTAATTAGGAAATATGAATTAATATGCTAGTGTGAGAGATGACTTACTCAGCCCCTGCAGCTTTGCAGATATTGGAAGGCAATCGATGTTCGTTCGCATTCAATGTTGCCTGCTAATGACGCATAGATAAAGAACAACTGATACGCAAAGCACATTCCAAGGAGCTGCGGCTGGTGTGGTTCACAGTATTCAATTACAGTTGCTTCCTAATTAACGACATGACTGCGGTCGCGTGACCCTCGCCTCAATGCTACTCAGTTAATGAGATTTTGTGGCAAATGAACTTACAAATGTGGGGGGGGGGGGGGGGAGGCGCCGCCTTCAATCTCCATTCTCCATTTTCCATTTCCTTGGCGACTGATTGTTTAGCTAACTGACTCGTTTTGGCCATCTTGCGCATTCGACCGCCTTCATTCTCACTCTTACAGCAGAGCACAGTCTAATGCAGCTAATTGAATTTAGATGCGATTTATGTTCCAGAATGCAATTAAGTCCTTTTAATGGCATACATACACACACACACACACACCAAATACAGTCAACTAAATTGTTGATTCGTATCATTTTGTATATTCTTTGGATTTTTGTCTTCATACACAACAAAGTCTCGGCGAGCTGAAATCAAATTTACGATATGCCTGTTAATGCTCATTGCCTAGCTGACCTCAGTACAAAATCGGATCTATTAAATGCTTAACTGAATAATGTCATGGCAACAATAAGCTTCAGGCTCAAGGCCAAGCAGATCGTGCTGCATAATTGCCCCAAATTGTATAAGTGCAGGCAGGACTGAATGTTCAAGATGTCAGTCAAACGAAGCAAATACAATTGGACTAAAGATGTTAACGGCTCCTGAGTTAATTTAAATTAAGACTGCCAAAGTTGTCAGCATATCCATTTTTGGACACATTCCAACCAGATTACAGTTGGCAACGTATACGTAATATTGGAATGTAATCAGTTGGATGTGCCGCAATGCAATGACCAAAAAGGATATTGATTGCAACTTTAAGCTGTCAACTCAATTGCATTATTGGCTGTTAATTGAGTTAAGCACAATAAATACAACAAACTCAATAACTGCCCACCTGGATTTGTCTGGATAAACAATTTATAATTGCTTAATGACTTAGTGTTTGGCTAATTGAATGGTTGAGTGCTCTTGCGTTTGATACGCTAATTATGCCTGCATTCGAAGCAAATTGAGTGTTAATCAATAAAAGCAGACTCAGCACCATCATTCAGAATATCAAATATATATGTACATATATATATACATATATGTATATATGTATATCATACAGACAGGTGAATGCCTGTCAAATGCATTGATATTGATATTGATATTGATATTGGTATTGATATTGATATTGGCTCATGGCTCATGCCACTTGTGCTTAACACTTGCTTGACTCAAGTTGCCAGCTATTTGTTGGGCTGCACCTGACCAGCTTCACTCGCTGCAAAAGGACACAGGCAACATACATATATGTATGTATGTATATAAATTTCTTGCAGTTTGTCTATCAATATTTATGAAATGTTTATAATTAAATGCTGCCTGCTCATTGAAATTCAGTGAACAGGCAAATAGTGATTACTCAGCAGCCAACGAGCCATTCAAAGCACACACAAACAGAGAGACACATGTGTGTGTGTGTGTGTGTGTGTATACTAAAAGCTAAATTTAGTTGTCCGATACCAGAGCATTAGTCGGTTTAGATAGTTAAGTAGGTTGATGGAGAGACAGATACAAACAGCCTCAACTAGGAATAAGCGTCCTGAATTGGTTGCTGAATAGCAAAGTGTAAAACATAATGGGCACTCCCACAGCTCGATTAAGTAGGGGCACTACTGCTGCTGCTGCTGCTGCTGCTCTGTGACGAGGGCGGTACAATTGTGCAGCAGCCGAGTCTTAATTCAATTGTTTGGTGGCGCTGCCAACGGGGCATTTAGGTCTAAATGCTGGCTAACACACAATACCCATTAGAGGTGATGTATTGCAGGCAATACACGTACGCACACACGCACGCACACACACACATGTGTGTGCATGGTGTGCGGAAGCATCTGCATTTTGTAGCTGGCCAAAACAGTTGCAGAACAACTGGCATATTAACTCTTAACTTGATTATAGCCAGCTAAAATCAAAGCTGATCGAATTCAACTGCAGATTATAGCAAAAATATATGCAGCAAAAGTTAAATGGAAGACGGCAACAAACATTGTAAAAAACATTGGGCAAATCTGTTGGGGAAATGCACATGACCAATTTTGGACTATTTTATATATTTTATATAGTTATGTATGTATCCGACTATGACTGCTTAATATATGTTTGTTCATGCCACAGATAGATACGTATATGTATCTGACTATGCCTGCTTCATTTTAAAATTGCTTTTTCTGAAACCACAATTTGTCTAGGAACTTAAACTCTACTAGCTGCCGATCAGATATGGATACTTCTCTTATATTGGTACTAACTCGGTTATCGGGATAATGGCAGCAAGATTGCCAGTTAGCTTTGACTGCTACTTGTTTGTTTATCTCCCTTCGAAATGCCACATTTTCATGCCTGGAAATTCAAACAGTTCTTTCACTTTTTTATTTTCTTTTTTTGTTGGTGGCATGCCACATGACGCATTTTGCGTATATATTTATACGCACAGATAAAAGGTGACACTGAATGCGGTGCCTGACCAACTGCGCATGTTTAATTGAGCTTTAAACAAGGCTCACTCGCAGATACCAAAAAAAAAAAAAAGAAAAAGCCACATTTGGAGTGGGAATGGTTGGCCAACTTATAATGTGTTTGCTTAGCCCATTTGACAGAAATGACTTTGTGACACAAAAGTTTGAGCCACGCCAGTCCCAGCCAAGCCACAACACATGACACAAACAACACAGCATATATAACCTTTACACCCGTATTGTTTTCCGTGTGTGCGAGTGTCTGTGTGTGTGTGTGGGTGTGCTTATGTGTGTGTCTAAATGAGACGTGTGAGAGCATAGGAGAAATTATTTTTACAATTTCAATGCCAAACGCGTTGAGGCCCAAACACGCGCAAAGGCCGAGTGCCTCTGCCTCTGCCTCTGCCGCCGCCGCCGCCGCCGCCGCCGCCGCCGTCTCCGCCTCTGTCTGTGGCACGATGCGCAGTGGGATGGATGGATGGGGATGCAGCGGTCACTAGGTGGCCACAGGGCTTTTGTGGGTGGACTTACTGTTGGCAAGAGTAGCCGTAGCCGTTGCCGTAGCCGTAACCACAACTGTAACTGGAACTAACTAACGTTAGCGTTGACTTAACTAAAAATATTTATGCTATGCCTGTTCAACTTGCGCCAATCCGTGCTGTGTGGCTGGCATGTGGCATGGGGCATAGGGATTGGGAGTGGCTTTAGCGGTAAAACTTAAATTACAACAAGCTCAGCGGAGTGTGCAAACAAATGCCGCTGGGGCTTGGGGCACAAACACCCCAGCGTACTTTAAGCCAAGTTCGCGAGTTCTAAAAAAAAAAGCGGGCACACACACACACACACACACATACAAAAAAGAAAATAAATAAAAATGGAAATGAAAAAAATGAAAAAGGAAAATGCTAATAGAAAGTTTCCACAAAGTTATTTGGCATAGCACGCACAATATATGTGCGCACAACAAACAGCTGGGGAGGTAAGGGCATGGGTGGTGTGGCCTCGCGTCAATGCCGCATTAAAAAATCATTTTCAATAACGTGCACGGCTGCAGCAATTCACACACACCCACACATCCGCACACACACACACACACCCACACATCCGCACACACACACACACACCCGCACACAGCCGCCCACACTCGCACTGAACGAACGCAAACACAAGTCGATTGGTTGCATTTAGCTGGCATTGCCAAGCACTTGGGGCGTGCCCCGATTGTATTCGGAATCAGCGCCCCACGTAGCACGTAGCTGCAGCTGTCAGCTGCTGGCTGAAATGCAGGCGTGGCCAAATTGCGCCTTCCACGCTGCAATCATTTCTGACAACAAATTGAATGTGTGTCGCACTTGATAAAAGCCAACGCCAACGCCAACGTCCAGCAAAATGCCAGCACGAAGCGCAAGCAAAAGGCAACTTTAAGGCAGCTTATTCTTAACGGAAGTCTTAAGTTGCACTTGTGTTCAATCGGATTTGTTGCACTTGCATTATTTATTATTATTATTATTGACACTATTGATTGATATGCGGAGCAAATGGAAAAAAGTACATTAAATGATTGTCAGAATGAATCGGATGATTAATGCGAAACAGACTTATTTTAACATTGGATTTAATGGATTTGGTAAATACGATATTATACAAAGATATAGATAGCTTGTATATAGTATAAATATACGCATGTGCCCCACATACTCGTTTAACTTGCCGCACTTTTAACGATGCTGAATAATGCCATCAACAAAACGCGGCCTTCAACGCTGTTGGTCTCGTTGTTGTTGTTACTGTTATTGTTGTTGTTGTTGTTGCTGTTGCTGATAAGGTTGACAACAAAGGCAACCGTTTTGCGTTCAATATGTGAGATGGCATCTTGTTGTTAATGTTTTGTTTATTGTTATTCTTGCATTGAAGCTTGTCTAATTGCATTCCTCAAGGATAAGCGCATGTACAGTTAACAATAGAAATACTTGCGTCCTCTGCGCACTTCTGTGTGTGTGTGTGTGTGTGTTACAATAGCGAAAATGTCAAGTTTAATTGTTTGTCTGTCATTAGCGCACACACACGCACACACAGCCACAAGCACACAGCTACACACACACAGCCACAAACTCATGGGAGCCGCGCTTGTGTTATTTGTTTTTTGTTGCTTTTTTTTCTCTGCTAATTTTATACAATTAAATTTACTTTTCATTTTAGCCACACAAGCATGTGTGCTTGCTTGCGTCTGTGTGTGTGTGTGTGTGTGTGTGCCAGCGCTTAAACAAAGGAATCAAATTCTGTTACAATAAGTTGCGGTGCGTGTGTATTTGTGGCAAGCTCTCTCGAGCGAAGCTTTTAAACAGCCTCACGCTTGGTTGAATATGTTTTGATTAAGCCAAGTAGAACGAACACATTTTAGTCAGGCCAAGCCGCACCGAGCCAACAGCGTAGGCCGAGACGAGATGAGCCGCATGGGGGGGTTGCCGCTGGGTCGGGCTGGATCGGGTCGGTTTGGGTCGGACTCGTTGCGTTGCGTTGGCAGCGTTGGCTTGCTGTGTTCAGGACAAGACCCAAGAGCCCAGCCAGTGTGCCCATAGCTTTCTATCTCAGTTGCACGCGTTCTCTCTCTCTCTCTCTCCCTCTCTCTCACTCGCTCTCCGACTCGCTACCTTTTAATCTCTCTCTTTCGCACGCTTGCGTGTGAAAGTGTTTGTTTGTGTGTGTGTGTGTGTGTTTTGTAAGTGTGCTTATGCTATGTGTGTGTGTGTGTGTGTGCGGTAGGCACGTTTATATACTCCAGCGACCAAACAAATGGCGGACTTACAGTCACTCACAGGCAAAAACAACAGCAACAACAACAGCAACAACAACAACAACAACAACAGCTACAACAACAGCTACAACAACAGATACAACAACAACAGCAACTGCCGATCAGGCAGCGTCCGCCTCTGCGTTTGACGTCGTCTGCTGCTGTTGCTGCTGATGATGTGCGTTCTTTACATATTCCTTGAAATGGCAACTAAGTGGCCAGAAAATGGAAAGGGGTACTCTCCCTCTCTCTCTCTCTCTCTCTCTCTCTCTCTCTCTTCCTCACTCTCTGCTTATCCCCCTCACTCCGTCTCTCTCCGTCTCCCTGTCTGTCTGTCTATCTCTCAATCTTTATCGTATATCAAGTCGCACGCAGCGCACAGTGGGGCCACCAATTAAGCAGTTGAGCTCTTTGAGTTGATTATCCTGATTGCGCCATTATTTCATTTAATTCGCTGCCGTTATTGGAGCAATAATGTCAAACTTTACCTGTTGTCCCGTTGCTGTGCACAGCATGGCTTACTAATTGAGCTGCATAGATTTATATTGATTTGCATCTAATATATATTTCTAATACTCCAAATGGGCAGTTGAACAAAATGGCTTAAGGCAAGTGTTAGCAATTATTGACAGTAATAGCATTATTCAAACTATTTGGATTTTCTTTTAGCACAGAGAGCAAATGTATGGAATTAAAAATAGTAAATCAAATTGAAAATTAAGCTGCTCTTTGTTTCAAATACAAAAAGAAGACAACCAATTTCGAGCAGAGCAAATAAATAATTCTTTACACATATGAAATTGATATTTTTTGAGCAAAGCATTCAAAATGTATACAGCAAATTTAAGTGGTTGTCACTGTGCCATTGTGTGAGTGATTATGTGCTCACACATATATAGGTGTATATATATATATATATATACATATATATATATATATATTGTATGTATTTGTGTGTGTGTGTGTATCATGAGCTGTGCGTGAGGCCTTGCCGAGTCTGGTTCTATCTAGCAGTGGGTGCCTTTGGGGTTTCGGTTTTCAGTTTGACTTGACATGCATCAGCATCATTATTTTGTGCTTTTAATGTTTTATTTAGCCCGGTTGCCAACAGCTATACGGCAATACATCTCACATACACATACACACACACACAGAACGGACGACGAGCCCAACGCTGGACGTGTTGCAAGGATGGAAGGGGTGGGGGGCAACTTACTGTCTGGCCGTATGGTTTATCCAACGCGCCGTTTGCACTCATTTTCTGTGTGTGTGTCTGTGTGTGTGTGTGTGTGCATGTCTGTGTGTATGCATTGGTGCTTGTGTGCTATTTGCAACGAAACACTCAAACAACATTTAAAAAGGCCTCATTTTCATGACTCGTTGGCGTATATACATACATATATATATATATATATATATATATATATGTATGTATATATGTGTGTGTGTGTGTGTGTGTGCGTGTGGCACTCGGCACATAATTGTTTGAAACAAATGTAGTGCACACATACTTAAGTGCTCATCCTTATGTGTGTGTGTGTGTGTGTGTGAGTGTGGCACGTGTTGGCTGTGTGCGATATTTTATTAGGCCATTCAGTTGGTCAGTCATTTAGCCAGTCAATCAAACCGGGCGGCCAATTAAAGTTTTACTGCTCGCTGGCCGAAAAGAACGGGCGCATCAAATGCTTCGCCAGGCAATGAAACTGGAATTTATAAATATCTAATGATTAAGCCCTTTACCCTCTGCAAATCCAATATATGCTGTTTAATAGACACACACACACACACATAGGACACACACAAACACACGCACCATGAATATTTATGGACGAGCTAACACTAAACGATTACGGATGTGGGGAGGTTGCGGATGCGGATGTGGATGCGGATATGGATAAAGAAACTGATACGCGCAGATGGTTATAGAGAGAAAAAAAAAAGAACGATGACATACTAATCAGAACATTTACGGCTTGGCTTGCTCAAGTGTAAAACGTCAAACTGCTTTCAATGGATCTTTGGGTGCTAAGTGTGCACATTACGTATACGCCAAGTGGTGCGCTTTGTGGCAGCCAGCGTCAAGAATGGTGCAGCGAACGTGTTTCAAAACTTTTATGCGCCCCCCTTACAGGCACTTGTGTGTGTTTGACGATTGCTCCAATTCAGTACGTATGTGTGTGTGTGTGTATGTGTGTGTGTGTGTGTGTAGTTGTGTGTAAGCTTCAGTCAGGTGTCAAAATCGAAGCCAAGGCTTTTTGCTTGCACTCAATTTGCATGCCTTCACGCACACACACACACACACGCTTGCCACACAACAAGCAGCTGCCACTTGAAGCAACTCAATGTTGTCGTTGATGATTATTTTGTTGCTGCTGCTGTTGCTGTTGTTTCATTTGCCCCGAAAATAGCACAAACCCAAATTCAGACATGGAAGAACAAGCACTTGGTAGAAAACAACGCCTCAGAGAAAATGTGTGGGAAAACGCTTAAATTCTATAGATTCTCTCACATTGCATTTGATTTGCATTTTTGCATTCTTTAATATTTGTCGCTCTCTCTCTTCCACGTTAGCTATTCCCATTAGGAACCATCTGTTCTTTAATCTGATTGATAGATAGATACTATTGTTACTAACTGAGTGTCTACTCTTATTGTTGCAGGCCTACCCAAACCGAGATATAACGAACATTGTGGAATCATCGCACTATCAGAAGATTGGCGGATGGTGTCGTCAGGGTGCTCTGAATGCGGCCAAGTGCAAGGGTGCCCATCGCTGGATCAAGCCATTCCGTTGCCTGGGTAAGCGACAAACTGATTTGGGCTTTATTTTTGTGTGTTTGTTTGTTTGTTTGTTTGTTTGAACTGTGACTGTAATGCGAACCATCTGCTTGCTACTACTAATGCTGCACACAAAACTGACAATCGGCAAACTCGTTTGGCTTCAGAAGGACCATTCCAATCGGACGCGCTGCTGGTGCCCGAGGGCTGCCTCTTCGACCACATACACAATGCGTCCCGCTGCTGGCCGTTCGTCAGATGGAATCAGACCGGTGCCGCCGCTTGCCAGGAGCGTGGCATGCAAATGCGCAGCTTTGCCATGCTGCTGCCCTGCGGCATCTCACTCTTCTCTGGCGTCGAATTCGTATGCTGCCCCAAGCACTTCAAGAGTGAGTATATGCTTCCCTCTCCCATCTCCCTCCTCCCTTCTCTATCTCTGTCTTTCTCTCTCTGTGTCTATTTACTCAGTGACAATTTGTATTCGAATTCAGTTGTGGTATTTGTCCAATACTAATCCTATAATTCAGTTCAATTAATTCCCAATATTATTTACATTTACCACAACTGCAGAGTTCTTTTTTTAAATGCATATCGCTTTTAAAACCAAATAAACAATTAAATTAGTATTTGTTGATTTTGCATAAAATGAAAACCAATTAAATTGGTATTTATATTATTGATTTAATATCTATTTATTTTGGTATTTAATGAAGCCTTTGCACTTTCTCTCAATATAGATTCAGCTCACAGATTCGTTCAGCATCGAAATCCAAATTTAAACTGAAACTAATTTTATTATTGCAACTTTGGACTTTCTTGCCACTTGCAGCCGATGAGATACGTGTGAAGAAGACCGATATTCCGGTGATGCCACCGGCGCAGCTGAACAGCGCCAACGAGGAGCTGAGCGTGAATGACGATGATGACAGCAATGATTCCAACTACTCGAAGGATTCCAATGACGATGAGCTCGATGATGAGGATGACCTGATGGCCGATGATGAGGAGGACGAAATGGTTGCCGATGAGGCAGCCGCTGTGGGCGCCACTGGTGCCGCTGCCAGCGATGCCAACAGTAGCGCCTTGGACGACATCAATGCCGAGTACGAGAGTGGTGAGGACAGCGACAACTACGAGGAGGATGGCGCCGGCTCGGACAGCGATGTGGCCGGCATTGCCGATGCCTGGGATCCCAATGGCAGTTCCAGCGGTGCCAAGCCACCAACGTCAATCAAGTCGCCCGTCATTTCCATGTTCTCATCGCCCGCCAGCCTAACCGAGCAGGTGGGCAGCAAACCGATTGCATTCAAGCCCGAAGTCTCCACTGGCACACCACAGTTATCGGCAGCTGCTGCTGCTGCTGCGGCTGCTGCTGCTGCCACTGCTGCAGCAAATGCGGGCGTGGCTGTGGGCGCACCACCATCGACGGCACAACCCACCTCGGATCCGTACTTCACGCATTTCGATCCGCACTACGAGCACCAGAGCTACAAAGTAAGTCAGAAAGTAAGTGTTTACGTTGAGGGCGCAGGTTTATTTATCAAACAAAAAACAAAACGTATTCTAAACAAAGGAAGCCCAACAGCGCCTTGAGGAATCGCATCGCGAGAAGGTCACACGGGTGATGAAGGACTGGTCCGATCTGGAGGAGAAGTACCAGGACATGCGACTAGCCGATCCAAAGGCAGCTCAGAGTTTCAAGCAGCGCATGACGGCACGCTTCCAGGTTTGTCCTCCACATACCCACACCCGCCCCGCCCCCCCAATCCACACCCATCCGAAAGAAACCAAAATCAATCCAAACCACTCTCAAAGTTGTATTGTCTGTCTTATTTCTGGCTATCTCTCTCTCTTTCTATCTCTATCTCTATCTTACGCACCAACTCACTATAATCTTATTATATACTGAATTACTTACACATATGTACCTACTTAGGTGTGTGTGTGTGCGTGTGCGTCTGTCTGCGTCTGTATTTTGACAAGGGGTGGGGGAGCAGTTGGGCAACGAGCAACGAGCAACGTGCAACACCAAAGCCTTGGCCCAACTCCCCCCACCCACTTAAGTAGCTTATGTATTTAAACCGTACTTAGTGAAAATTACAATTATTTTCATTTATATATTTCCATCTATATTTCCACTTACATTTCTATCAATTTCGATATCATTCTCATTATAATTAGTGTCGTCTTTTCATTTGCCTAAGTTCAAAGCACATTATCAATGCACCTGTAGCTCTCTACTTGACGATTGTAGTATATATATATATATATACACACACACATATATATATATACGTATATATGTGTGTATATGTATTTGTGTCTGTCTCTGTATGTGTAGATGTAGCTGTGATTTTTTCTCTTTGTGTATCCATGTATGGCAAATGGGAGCGAAAGAGGCATCAGATTGTAATCATAATAATTATAATAATAATAACAGTAACAATAATAATAACAATAATAACAATAATAATAACAAGCATAATGATTTACGAGTCACTCATTTACCAAGTACAGCAAACAAACAGAAATTACAATGAAATTCAGTTATTATAGTTCAAAGTGCTTTCGTAGTTCAACTGATTGGCTTTATAATGTACTCGATCGTATTTCCCTTTTAGTTTTCGACGCATTTTCATTTCTGTCCAACAATCAACTAACGTTAACCAAACCAATACCAAAACCAAACCCAACTAACTCATGAATGACATTTGCCCTCTCACTCTAACCAACACATAACAACACACAGAGCTCCGCTTCAATGTTGAACAATCAAAAATGATGTTTGTAACATATGTTAATATCAAGGAATGAATAGCTTACATAATACACAATTATATTATACATTTACACATGTATTAATGCTCATGCCTCATCTTCAGAACTAAACTCCAACTCAGTCCCAGCTCGCTGATCTTAACGGATTTAGTCATCGATGTAGATAACACAACTGACATTTATCTTGAATTGAAACCGCATTTGCAGAATCGAACATTATCGAACATATTTTTCATTCTATTAATTGGAAATTCACGAAATCGATCACAGCACTGTGAAATGTATGTTGCAATTATTAAATGAGCTACAATACCGTTCCCGATCCCTTGTACATGACGCTCCCAATCCACTACACATATACTGCTCTATATAAATACACACAGACACTTTACTTAACTAACGACAACTGCAAGTTATAGCCATGAAATTTCACAATTTAGCCAAACGTAACTGTACTTTATAATCAAAAAAAAAAAAGAAACTCAATTGCAATCGAATTCGAAATCGATCTTACTATCGATAGATCAAACAAACCAAAGTATCAAAATCCAACTTCATGCTGATAATCTTTCTCTCTTGGTGTGCAATACTTCTTTAAATGGGAATGTAATTTTAGACTTCTGTTCAGGCACTCGAGGAAGAAGGCAACGCCGAGAAGCACCAACTGGCGGCCATGCACCAGCAGCGCGTCCTCGCCCACATCAATCAGCGCAAGCGTGAGGCCATGACCTGCTACACCCAGGCCCTAACGGAGCAGCCACCGAATGTGAGTAACCGCATCTGACCAGGCAACCCAGTGGCCAGCTGACCAATTGACCAAGCGACCAGTTGACCAATTGACCAATTGACAAAGCGACCAATTTCACCAAGCAACCAGTTGACCAATTGACTGTCCCAATCATTTGCCACGTCCACGCCCCAAATTCTTAACTAAATATCACTTTTGTCTATATATTAGTAAAGTCATGTATATATATAAAGCTGATCGACTGCTTACAGCCACAGCTCTCCATTATTCCTAAATGCCTGTTTCCATGTTTCCGATTATGAATGGATGAATTGTGAATGTTAAGTTGAAAAGATGAGACTCGTCATAAGAGTTAAGTTCTTGGCTCAACTTTAAGTTAAATTTAAAGCAAATAAAAAGTCTGATATATATGTATATACATTAATATATATATATATATATATATATATATGTTAATTAAAATTATATAAAATTAAATGAAATTGCTAAAGTTCAAGTGCAATGCAGTTAAAATCTTACCAATCTCTCCAAGTGAAGAACTGGTTGGGAAAGGGGCTTATTCTGATGTGTGTTGAATCTAGTCACAAATACAGATTAATATGTGCAGCTCCCCTTAAGTTCAAGTGGCATCATTGATACTGAATGCGGTCAATTGCAGGCACATCATGTGGAGAAGTGTCTGCAGAAGCTGTTGCGTGCACTGCACAAGGATCGGGCTCATGCCCTGGCCCACTATCGCCATCTGCTGAATTCGGGCGGACCGGGCGGTCTCGAGGCAGCGGCATCAGAGCGACCACGCACGCTGGAGCGCCTAATTGATATCGATCGTGCCGTTAACCAATCGATGACCATGCTCAAGCGCTATCCGGAATTGTCCGCCAAGATTGCACAGCTGATGAACGATTACATTTTGGCGTTGCGCAGCAAGGATGACATACCCGGCTCATCGCTGGGCATGAGCGAGGAGGCAGAGGCCGGCATCCTGGACAAGTATCGCATTGAGATTGAGCGCAAGGTCGCCGAAAAGGAGCGTCTCCGTCTCGCCGAGAAGCAGCGCAAGGAGCAACGTGCCGCTGAGCGCGAGAAACTGCGCGAGGAGAAGCTGCGCATGGAGGCCAAGAAGGTCGATGACATGCTCAAGTCGCAGGCGGCCGAGCAACAGCAGCAGGCCCAACAGCAGCAGCAGCTATCCCAACAGCAGCAGGCCCAGCAGCAGCAGCAACAGTTGCTCGACAAGAGCAAGGATCCAAAGGGTGGCAATGGCAATGGCAATGGCAATGGTGAACTGGTTACTGTGCCCAATCTCCGACTCGATACAACAAAGAGCGAGAAGGAGCTGATTGATGCCGAGTATGCCGATGCCACGGTCAGGTTAGTTGCATGATTATCTCAACTTGGCTGCATAACTTACAAATCTCTCTCTCTCTGTCTCTCTCTGTCTCTCAGCACCAAAGTGCAGACCGTGCTGCCAACGGTAGATGATGATGCTGTGCAGCGTGCGGTGGAGGATGTGGCCGCCGCAGTTGCCCATCAGGAGGCTGAACCGCAGGTGCAGCACTTCATGACCCATGACCTGGGCCACCGCGAATCGGTATTTGAGCTGTGGCATCCACCCCCCTCTCGTGTTGCATCTAAAGTCTATCCTTTCTCTCTTTCTCTCGTTCTCATTGCAGAGCTTCTCGCTGCGTCGCGAATTTGCGCATGCGCACGCGGCCAAGGAGGGACGCAACGTTTACTTCACTCTCTCGTTCGCTGGCATCGCCCTAATGGCAGCCGTTTTTGTGGGCGTGGCCGTTGCCAAGTGGCGAACATCGCGCTCGCCGCACGCGCAGGGCTTCATTGAAGTGGATCAGGTACAACTCCAAATCACATAACAAAAACACACATTTTATGTATCATTTTTGTCGCACACAAAGTGAGAAGTTGCATGAAGATGAAGCAAGGTTTCGTTCGGTTTTGCCTTAAAATAATATCACTAATTGTTGGACAAAGAATTACAGTAATCCCAATTGATTTAAATGAGTTTATAGTAGAATTGTGAATAGGCAAAATTATTTTAATCCAGTCGTTTCTGAAATTTTGAGGGCAAATGCATATTTTAATCAGACTGTCCAAAGAATAGTATTTCCATCTCTCTCTCTCTCTCTCTCTCTTTGTTGCACTATTTTCTTGAAGTTACATGTTTAATAATGGATATTTGTCTTTCTCACACCCAACAGAATATGACCACACATCAACCCATCGTACAAGAGGAGAAAATTGTTCCCAACATGCAAATAAATGGGTACGAGAATCCTACCTACAAATATTTCGAAGTGAAAGAGTAAATAACTAAGAGCAACACGAGAATAATAAGAACATGAAAACAAGAACAACAAATGCATGCACCTAAGCAAAGGCAACAACAACAATCAGCAAAAAAGCATGGCACATCAATAACAAAAAAAAATGAATAATGAATAATAATAATTAAACAAATGAGAAACGTAAATGAAATTAACATAAACAAAACTAAAAAACAAAAAGATTTTTTTTCGTCAAAAGGAGCGCAGTTCCGCAACGTACGTGAAATGTAATGCATCTATATATTAAATTAAACAAAGAAAAAAAAAAACAAACAAAAAAATGGCAAGAATATAAAGCAAGCAATTAAATTTAAGTATTTAAATGTTTAACAAAATGCAATAAAACATTAACAAAAGCAAACATCTCTCTCTAGTTCTCCCTTTATCTCACACTCTGAACGTAAGAAAAATGAAAAATGAAAAATGAAAAATGCTTCAATCAAATGTAAAAGTATCAAGAAACCGTGCAAGACATCTAAACCAAACCAAAAATGGGGAATGCCCTTCATTTTTAACACACACACATTCATACACACACACACACACACACACACACACACAAGCACATACAATAAGTGAGAAACAAATTTTTGCTAAAAATGAAATTTTAGAGAAACTAAAAGTCAACAGAATTTTTTCATTTCGTACTGCGTTGTTCTTGTTTAGAAAAGTATTAAGAAGCTATGAAAGCAGCTGAAAATTGAAAGCAAACAATTTAAATGTAATGACAACTCTATTAAAATTAATGCAAATGGCAAAACAACCACAAACATACAGCGCAACATGCAGCATTCAAAATATTATGCAACATTTGGGCAGCAGCAAATAAAGTAAACAAAAAAAAATATATATATATATATATATATAAATATATTTATATGTATATATATATTCCTAGTCAATAAATTGTGAACACACACTCACAGCGCACACCGACAAACACACACACACACACAAGCCCACACACATGCATTAAAAGCGTTGCATACTTTGCAGCGCTCAAGAAAACTATACAATTATTGAGCAAAAATGCGCTGCACGCAGTAGTTGCTAAAAATTTAAATGCATTAAGCAAAAAACGTAAGCAAATACGTAAGCAAACAGTTAAGCACACATACACACACACACACAACACACCACACACCAACACACACTGACAGAAATGAGCGACACAGACACATGTGAACCTAAGAGCTACCTACGCGTACTAATCTCTATATAAACATGAATGTGTAAATGTATATATATATATATATATATATATATGTATATGTATACATGATTATATATGCATATATATATATATATATATATATATATGCATTTAGCAATATATGCAGCTATATATGGCAAGGAAACGCAAAACCAAACAAATTATGTACACATATATATATATATATATACATACATATATAAATAAATATATATATATATATATATATATATATATATATATATATATATATATATATATATATATATATATATATATATATATATATATATATATATATATATAATATATACAATATATACAATATATTTAAAGAAAAAGCATAAGCAAAATATAAAATGAATAACGCAAAAACGCAAACGCAAAAATGTCCATAAATGTATTTATGTATCTATACACAACACCCAAAACAAAACAAAAAAAAACAAAAGCAAATAATTAAAAGTAATGAAACTCGGCTAGTAAGGCAACTAAATACAATTAGCAAACAGCAACCTAAGCAACAAATGCAACAAAAAACAAAAGCAAAACCAATGCAATGCTAATTGCTAAAGCTCTTTTAGAACATTTTCTCAAGATTTTTGTAACTGGTTTCTGTTCGTTCCAACACTTAACGCAGTCATAAGCCAGCTAACACACACACATATACTGCACACACACACAGAAACATACACACAGAAACATACACACACATACACGCCCTGTGAGTATGCAGCAAGAATTTCAAATTGATTGTATTTGTTCATATCAAATGATTTTGTCAAATTAGACAACTCATTGAACTGAAATTATTTAGACAAGTATTTGCACAGTGAACTACTACTCAGTCAACAACACAAGCGAATACTCGTATGAGTACACTCACTCGACACTCACATTCACATTCACATTCAGGGTTCGCCCAAGTTGTTCATCACTTTGTACTTGAAGTCAGTTGCAAAACGCCATCAAAACAATTTAAGTAAATATGGTTAAAAGCTGCATACCACAGACGGACAGAGAGACAGATAGACAGACTGACTGAATCAAAACAATTGACGCTGGTACAGACAGTCGGACAGTCAGACAGACGGATACAGATAAACCGTTTGAAATGGCTAGTTTAATTTTTCAGCTCGATTGCTTGGCAAACATTGAACAAGTGTATGCCAAATGCTTGATTCGAAGCGATCTGTTATTTAATAGAAAGACACACACACACACACACACACACACACACACACATACACACACAAACAAACTCATACAAACGTATTCACACAATTACATATACTCAGACAGACACAACCCGATCCAATTTATATAAATGTAATTTGTAGTACATTTTTTGCTAAAAACCAAAATTTGTACATTTATTTGTATACCTTGTACGAATAAATAAATATATATACAGTGGGACAAAGCTCAAAGTAATCAGGGTCAGAGAAAAAAAGGAATTGCCTGCCATAAAGTAACCATTCATTATTTTTCAGAAATTCCAAAGACCGATGGTAGGTATATATATTAGCCACCAATATGAATGGATGACCCTAATAAACTGGGGTTTCCCCACCTGCTAGGTAGAATTATAAAAATGTAGCATACTTCACGGCATAATTTTCATTTGGAACAGTATAAACAAAATAATATATTTGGCGTATAATAAATTAAATAAGGATGTTAATACTTAGTATGATATCCTTTGGCCTTAACTACTTCCCTTAACCTATTATTCATCGAAGATACCAGCTTCCTGGTAGCTTCTGGGCTGATTCTGCTCCACTCATCCCGCAGAGCAGTTTTGAGGCCTTCTTTGCTGGATATGTTGTGTTTCCGGATGTTATTTTCCAGCACAGCCCACAAATTCTCTATGACATTTAAATCTGGAGACTGAGCCGGCGGAATTATCATGTGGGGGCAGTTTCTCATGAGCCAGGACTGTACTATCTTGGGCTTATACTTGGGATCGTTGTCCTGGTTGAACCGGAAAGTAAGTCAGATTCCAAGCTTCTCGGCACTTTGGACTAAATTTTCCTTTAGTATGTTGAAGTACATATTCTTGTCCATTGTTGTTTCAAAAATCACCAAATTCCCGAATCCGGCTGACGAGATACATACCATGCCATATCACTTCCTCCACCATGCTTGACTGTGGCCTTTACGTGTTTGGGATTCAGGTCAGTATTGGACTGTCGCCACACATAATTCCGCCCGTCCGATTCAAAAATGGTGAATTTGGACTCATCTGCAATTATGACTATGTTCCAGAACTCCAAATCCTTGTCCAAGTGGTTTTTGGGCGAACGTCATCCAAGTCCCTATATTTTCCACGCTTATAAAGGGCTTTGTTCGTGGTACTCGGGCATTAAAGTCATTTTTCCGCAGAAACTTGCACACAGTTTCCACAGAGCACTTTTTCCCCATTTCATCCTCCACCTGTTGAGCCACTTTTGGAGCCGATAGCTTGGGATTTCCCCTTATTTTCCTGGTGATCCTTCGCTCCTCCTCTTCGGTGGAGATCTTGTTTGGTGCCATTCTGCCCTTGCCCCCAATCCGATTTGCGTCGACGAAGCGCCGAATGATGTTATACACAGTTGAGTTGCTCAGACTGACCATTTCAGCTATTTGGCGATGTGAATATCCGTTTTGGAAGTGTTCCAGGATGAGTTTTCGTAGTTCAATGGTAGTCTGTTTGTCCATAGTCCTTTTTGGCTTATTGCACCCGAGATGCAGGATAAAACTAAACTGACTTCGAAGGATTGGTCTATTTATACCGAAAATACTCAACTTTAGGTTAAAAATCCGGGTTTTATGGCACCCAGGTGTCCACAATGTACCTGATCCAAATGAAAATTATGCCGTGAAGTATGCTACATTTTTATAATTCTACCTAGCAGGTGGGGAAACCCCAGTTTATTAGGGTCATCCATTTATATTGGTGGCTAATATATATACCTACCATCGGTCTTTGGAATTTCTGAAAAATAATGAATGGTTACTTTATGGCAGGCAATTCCTTTTTTTCTCTGACCCTGATTACTTTGAGCTTTGTCCCACTGTATGTACTTATATATACGTGAATGAATACGAAATATATATACATATATACATATATATATAGCGAGAAAAAAAAGAAAACAAAAAATGGGAAAAGCAGATGAAAGGCAACAAATTTAAATGGGCATAAAACATAAACTGGCATTTGATGTTGATATTCAAGTTGATTCAATAGATTCAATTCAATTATCGTTTGGATATTGGATTTGTCTTCTCTCCTGTCTCGATTTAGTTGCATTCTCAGGCCTCTACCACCCCAAAGATATTGCTGTGACACACATATGTATTTCGTAACCTCTCAAACTAACTGCGCAAACTTTAACAAAATGCTTTAAGGCATATAGTAAAGCTTTCCTAGGCTCCAAGCAAACCAAAATAATCACTAAACAAGAATATTTGTTTTGTTTTTTTTTTTATGTTTATTTACTTTTAGTTATTTATTTGTCGCTATACGTAATCACATACGATATATCATATTCAATTCCCCCCAAAAAAGCGAAGGCATCGAACCAACCGACAGCAAATGTCGAACGGAGTCGAAAAACCTGAATGCTGCAATGGTACACCCACACCCACACCGACACATGCTCACACTTACACACACACACACACACACAGATACGCGCACATACACATACACACACATGGCATTAGAGTATTAAAACAACAACAAATATATATTTCAAAACACACACAAACACAAAAGTAAATAAAAAAAAATCTATCTAGTCAAAGCTTGAATATTTTTTAATTTATTCATTATTATATAAAAATGACAAAATATATACATATATATATATATATATAAAGTAAAAACAAAAAAAAAAACCAAAAAAATTGATATTTACACTTAGTGAAGCAAAATGATTAAGAGAAGAGAAAAATGAAAGCAAAAATGCAAATGTGTAAGAAATAAACCCCGTCCTGCGTAAATAAAATTAAACATAAATATCATAAAAAAAAAAGAAAACTTTACACAAAAATTTAAATGCAAAACTTTAACAAATTGCAAGAAAATAAATCAAAAAAAAAAAAAAAAAAAAAAAACGAAAAAAACGCAAACAAAAAAAATGAACAACACACAAATATAAGAAAAACGTGTAATAAGTCGCATGTGTTTTTGTCGTAGTCTCATCATAAAGTCAAACATGAAGCAAAATGTTTAATTCCTTTTGTCAACTATGATTTTTGCATAGGTTCGAAATGAAAACGTAAACAATTTAAATATTAAATGTACTCAAGACAATTGTAATTGCAACAATAATTGTACGCTATATATATTATTATTAAAGTGGAAAATGTAAACATTGAGCCATGCAGCTGGGAAATGTAATTGCGATTTTCAATTTGGAATTTGGAATTTGGAATTTCGAAGAATGCACTTTTCAACAACACACACACACACACAATGCGAAATTAATGAAGTGCAGCCAAGTGAATGGAAAAATTGCAAAATGGGAAAGAAAACACAAAAGCCATGACAAATTATGCATAACAAATGTAAAATGTTTCACACAAAAAAAAAACAACAACAACAACAACAAAAAAACAAAACCAAAATGCAAAAACCAAACATAAAACGTAAGCGAACAAAACCAAATAAAAACAACAAAAAAAAAAAACTAAATGGCAAACAAAACAATTTTCATTGTATAATCATATTATTTAATTTAAAATTTTTGTGTTCTTTTCGAAATATTTTGCATAAATAAAATAAAATAACAGAAAAACAAAATTTCAAATGCGTTACTCATTGCCCAAATCCTCTCTCTCTCTCTCTCTCTCTCTCTCTCTCTGCACATTTTCACAATATCTCTCTCAATTTATACATATCTCATTATTTCTCAATATCACGCTGTCTCCCACCAGCTCTCTCTCTCTCTCCCTCCTCTCTCTCTCTCTCTCTCTCTCTCTCTCCATATTTTCACAATATCTCTCTCAATTTATACATATCTCATTATTTCTCAATATCACGCTGTCTCCCACCAGCTCTCTCTCTCTCTCTCTCTCCTCTGCACATTTTCACAATATCTCTCTCAATTTATACATATCTCATTATTTCTCAATATCACGCTGTCTCTCACCAGCTCTCTCTCTCTCTCTCTCTCTCTCTTTCTCTCTCTCTCTCTCTCTCTCTGCACATTTTCACAATATCTCTCTCAATTTATACATATCTCATTATTTCTCAATATCACGCTGTCTCTCACCAGCTCTGTCTCTCTCTCTCTCTCTCTTCGTCTCTATCTTGTTCTATGTGGCACTTGGCTGCAGTTCACACCACTTCAACCACTCCGTGTATCCCTTTACTCCATATTGTTGCTCAACAGCTTAAATTGATTTATTTCCTCCATAAATCATATTCAATGCCGATAATTACCACTACTAAAAGCGAACTTTCAATTTTGAATAAGAAAGTGGCAGCTTTATTTGGAGAGACCTGTGGTTTTCTCACTCGACTATTCGTTTGGCCCGGTGGAGTAATTAGGCGGCAAGACTGCAGGCGCCTTATAAATCAAAATCATTTTGCAATCGATTTCTTGATTATGCGATAGACTTATCGCTCTTATATCAATTACCCAAATTTAAACTTACATATCTACTTACTTCGTCAACGAGATTCGCGATTCACTACTATAATACATAGTTTCTAGTTTATATCGTGTATCATATAGTAGAAAGCCAGCTGAGCTTTGACGATGACGATATCAGTTATATAAATTGATTTTAGATTAGATTAACATTTGAAGAGTGGAGCTCAAACGAAAAATATACAAAGTTAAGCAATATATGTATGTATACATAAATTTGGCTATCAAGTCATTCCAAATGTATATATATATATATATATATATATATATCAATCAATGCAATATTTGTGATTTAGCGCTATTTGTAATCAACTTCTCTCAATTGTAATTGCCGCTTCCATAATCAGTTGGTATCGGGTTATCTCTTTGCTATGACTTTGCCTTTGCGGACTTGGACACTTGGAATGTAGCTGGGCAGACATTTGGAATGTTTCAAGTGGCCCTCGAACGCACTTGAGCGTCCTTCAAAGCTGTCCGCCACAGTCCGGGCTGACCACAAGCCAATACTGAAATTGGCGTAACCACTATCTGGCTAGAGCGGAAGGGACTAGAAGGAAGAGGAGAATGAGTGAGATATATATACATATATATATATATGTATATGTATATATATAGAGAGAGAGATGGAGATGGAGGTGGATGTGTGCTGTCCACTTAATAATTTGATTTGTATGACGCAGTGCTTAGGTTTATTATGATGTGTGCTCATTATGAGTTTCAGCTTTGAGTGCACGAACAAGCCTTTACAATAAATCACTCGAGAGTGAACGGGGTATACGTGAAATCAATGTAAAGCACTTCACTCTATCAAGTGTCCAAAGCATGAAAATTGACGTACATTTTGATATATGAGTCAAGCGACAAACGGAGTCTAGCGCAGCAACCATTGGATAGTTGTTTGGCCCGCCTACTACAGGTAAACACACAAATGATCGATGTGTGGCAACAATGTGGAACACGGCATAGCCACAGATAAAAATCACGCCTCTGAGTTGAAAGTGCAGCGTGTTAATTGATTTATTTGTATGCATTTGCAAAGGGTATTCTCCATCAAATCGCATGCTGATTTCCCACACAATGTCAAACAATGCTGGTCAAGCCATACACACATTGTGCGAGCTTTCGCTCGAGCTTTCACATGTACATAAAGCGAACTTTTTGGCTTGCGCATGCTGTGCGGGCAATAATAACGGAGAGCTTTTCGTTGCTCAACACACACGTAACAATTATCGATGTGTACTTGTGTTTGGCATGTGGTTTTATTAAATCCGTTTTGCTTTAGATATTGACATGAAGATTTCAGATATTGCTAAAGATATATCCGAGAACTTATGCGAGCTTATTCTTACTTGATGCAGCTGGCTACTATTTTAGTTTGTTATTAGGCTGCTAATGTTGACATATACTTGTTTCCTTAAATTAATTGGTTTTTGAGTAAAATTATCCAAAAATAAGCATAAGTTTCTAAGAATGAAATTTATGCTTATTTACAGTTGAACAACGGCATCAGATCGCCAGATATATTATGAATGATTTATTATTGAGATATTTGATTGTTTGCTGGATTATCAGTGAGCACAGAGTATGTCTTAGTCAGACTTGAGAGTACTCCAACTTGCATCAGATTATATTCATTCAACGCTTTAATTTCAATAAAAGTTTTCTTACTTTAATAATACTGTCAATCACTGTCAATATCGATTATATTAGATCTCCTTAAAAATGTATTCGTAATCGAACATCTTCAGCTGAAATGACAGTGTGACATTGCAGTTCTTAAATAGGCAGGACTAGCAGGGAATCTGCTAGTCAATCAAACTCGATTTGTTTTTTTATTTTTTAATTTTTTTTTTTTGCTTTTGTTGATTGGTTGGTCTACAAACTTTCCAAAGTGCATTTCGTGTTCGAAGTGGCCACCGTCGTCTACATGACAACTAACAAATAATGCACTTACAGAATGTGCACACAATGTACTAACACAAAAAGGAACAGAAACAGAAACAGAAACTGATACAGATACTGGTAGACGGATAGTAGATAGTGGTTCTGGCAGAACAACTTTGAAATGCACTTCAAAAATTATTGAACACTGAGCAGGCTGAGCTGATAAGCCGCCCAAAGCGAATCGAACTCCAACAACCAACTTTTGCATATCACAACATATTTATATTTGCAAATACATATGCCAAGCCGAGGTCAACTCGAGTTCATTCATTTGTATTCATGAGTCGTGAATTGGCCATTAGAAATGGCTACAATGTGGCCAAGAGCGTAAGAATGGGCCAGCCATAGGCAGTTTGGCGATAAGTAGCCAAAGTATTGAATTGGCATCAGATAAGCGCAACACTCAATGCTGCTTGCAGTGCGACTGGGATGGCAAGAGTGAGCACTCTTTGGTAGGGCAGTTGCCTGCTTTTGGGGGCCGAACATGCTACATATGTATGTACATACATATATCTGTGTGTGTGTGTGTGTGTGTGTGAGTGTGCAGCAGGCGATAACAACCAGAGATTGTGTTTGTACTGCTGCAGCGCGAACTGAATATGATATATGAAAACAGGGCTACCGTTGGTAGGGCCCGATAAGCTGCACCACACACCGAACTGCAGTTGAGAGCAGCCACAACTAGCTTAGTGGTTGAGTTCAGTGGAGCTAAATCATAATCAACTGCTGATCGTCAGCACACACATATCAGAATGCTTTTAATGCCCACCGATATGACAGCAACAAGAAGAGGCAAACAACTGCGACTACCACATGGGCACCTCATAGGTGCCTACTGTGCCAGTCCAGGCCGGGGCCCATATGTAGGTTGTTTCAGCTTGTATGGGGCACTATCACAGCGGCCGTATCACAACTGATATCGCGACGAGTCGTGTACAAATAAAGTTGTTGTAAGTGTGACACTGTCGTAGAGCAGCAGCAGCAGCAGCAACCCTTCAGCAGTGGCAATTGCACTCCGGTACGGCCGGCAGTTTTAGTAGCATATATATTTATATATGTAGCACGGCTCGGGCATTGCCGGTTCTTGTTTGTCAATAAACATATGCGCCACATAATCGTCATCATAATAATATTGTTTGTCATTATTTTTTTTTTTTTTTCATTGGATTCGGCTGGGGAAAATCTGACCGTGTACAGGCAGCGGGGAGGGCTACTGACGGATTGATTTTACGCTTACAGTGGTATTTGTAGCCATACAAAGAGATTAAATATAAGATACTATATATACACTGTGAAAATCGCCCTATTAACTGTAGAAATGTTCGGATTCTTAGAAGTTTCTAGTAGTAGAAATGTCAGCTACAATAACCGTTGTAGATATATACCTTCTGAATAATATGGTGAATTAACCATGGCGCCAAAACTATGGCTATTGTGAAGAGAAAAATCAAGGCGTTTTTTTCTGAGTGTATTTTTGTATAATAACAAAAAAATAGCAGACACCAACAGCAATTAAAATGATAAGAAAAAAAATTAAAATTGCTTACTTCAAATAAATGTATTACTTAAATATGTATTATTTAGAACTTATATATATATATATTATTTAGTGTATATTATTTATTTCCCGCGAAACATGAGTTGTTATACTTAAATAAATGAAGGCAATCAATGTATAAGCTAAAGACAAATTACTTAATTAATTTATATATTAAGACATTAATTAACAAATGGACACTTTCATGTCACTGTGGCAAAGCAGCGGCGGCTGCAGCCACAAATAAAGGCCAGCCAATGGGTAAAAAGGGTACAAGAACAAATATAAGCAAAAACCATGATTTGGAATCAACAGCAATCGTTGCTGGTATCTTTGCCCTGTGTCTGTGTCTGTGGCTGTGTCTGTGTGTGTGTGACAGTGCGTCCACATATTCATAAGCACGAGTATATTCGAATTCGTATTCATATATTCAAGTCAGCGATATCTGCACCACACACACACACACACACACACACATTGATACATTATCGACATGCGCTGGTCGTCGATGTTCTTGTGTACCTTATTTATATTTGTTTAACTCAGTTTTCTTTTTTTTTACATTTTTGTTTAATACCTATTTGACTTTAATAAGTGATTGTTGTAGCATTTAAAGTGTCGAACGTTGCGCCACTTCAGCGCTCTCTGCAAAGCTCTGTCTGTGTGTGTGTGTGTGTGTGACTGTGTGTGTATGTGTGTATTTGGGTTCGTCTGCGGATCAACGTCAAGTGAGGCGCAGGCAACGTGTCTGGCCCCCAGTTTGTCAGTGTCAGTTGAATCCATTTGACGCAGAGCCTCGAAACGCATCGCCGAAAACGTTGCATATCCGTTCAATTACTCGCCTAATGCTGATCGCCGAATGCTGATCGCTGATCGCTGATCGTTGATCGCTGATTGCCGATCGCTTATCGTTGTAATCACGAGCGAGAGCAAGAGAACGAGTGAGATACACAGATAGGCAGCACGAGCGAGCGAGAGAGACAGACAGAGAGGGATAGAGAGAGAGAGAGAGAGACAAATGAGAGCGCATGCGCCTATGTATTTTGGTGGCTTGTTTTAGCCTAGTTAGTCACCGTTGTCACCATATCAGCGAGTGCGTAAATGTGGACCGCAGCCGCTCGCTCGGTCGCTTGATCGCCGATGGCATTTTTATGGCTTACTGAAATCGCAAACGACAGTCAAAGGCGCGCGCACCGCTCGATACAACCAATAACACTCCGGCACCACTTAGAAAATGTAACGAGCCCCACCGCGAATAACCGTCGCTACCGTTAACCGTTAAGTGGAGCCGATAGAGCCATCAGAACGAAATAATAATCCCAAATTGCATGCATTGGCAATAAAAGCAGTTGCCATAAATGAATTAGTATTCGAATTAAATACAATAATAAATCAAAGAAGTTGTGACGGGCCGCGACGGGCCTAAATCGTGACCAATTAATTGCTGTTCATTCCTCGTTGCTCGCTATTTGTTATTAGCTATTATATTTGTACACAAATTATAAAGCGATCGCGCATTAAAAACCGATCCGGCAACAACGAATCGTGCAAATAATTGCAATGTGCAATTGAGCAACCACCAACCACCGCCCACAACTCACCCGTCCATCGCCAAGTGTCAAGTGTCAAGTGTCAAGTGCCAGCAATTTATATATATATATATGGAAAGAGCCTATATATATTTTAACATATACATCCACATATAAATATTATTTTTGTTTATTTTTTGTTTTCCTAATAATTTCGGTTGATTGTTGTTTTGGCCTTCTCGGTCCTTTGGCCAAATTGCAAAACACGCAAACAGCAAAAGAGTGAACAGTTTTAATTATGAGCAATTATAATCCGAACTGCGGTTACTTTGAGGATTGCAGCTATTATACAAATAATGTATATCAACAGGATTATTGCATGCAGCCGGATTATGAATACAAGCAACACGTCTACGAGTGAGTACCTAAACAAATTGGCTCAGCGCCATTTCAACTCCCAGTCCTATTCACAACGTCATGTAATGGGCGGATAATAGTAATAATAATAAAAATATTAGCTGCGTCTTACGACCCGACGGTCAATAGGTGCTCACCCAAAAAAAAAAAACTACCGACGGCAATACATTTGAGACCCCCTTATGCCACTATGCAAGAATCTTATAAACATTTGTATATCAAAATAATCGATCAACTAATGCAACTCCAGTCAAGCAATTTTAGGCTGAGTGACAATATTAAGTGATTGCTTATATTTATTACAGTTATCTTAAATAATATAATATATATGTATATATATAAATCATATGTGAAGCGTTTAGCTAAAGACTGTGAAAACTGTCAAAATATTTCCAAGAAATCGTAGCGACAATTAAAAACAATTTGATTTTAAATCAGTAAAGAAAACAAGAAAGAAAAAGAAAGAGAGCGAGAGAGACAGAGAGAGACAGAGAGAAAGAGAGAGAGAGAGAGAGGGGCACACGTATTACTATGGATTGGCACAACATAATGAAATTGTGCTGTTGCCCAGTGTCGACTACTACTCAACTACACCGATCGCATATCGGTCCGTTTTAAGCCCCTGATTGTCGTCGCTGGGCTAAGCCAATGTTACGGCATTGTGACGATTGCAGCGATCGGCATGCTCAATGGGACTGGGCAGGATCGCTGGCCAGCTGACTGACTACAACCACAGACTGGCAGAGACTGGTCGGCCGACTGACTGGCTGGCCGACTGACTGGCTGGCTGGCTGGCTAGTTGGGCATGTGTGATAAGTCCGTGGCAAAAGGTGTCTCAGCACCAGTGAGGGCTGCGCTTAACAATGAGCATTATTTCCACTTTGTCACCTTTTGCATTTTTGGCACGACGTGGCAGGGTTTTTACGGCTGCAATTTGAAAACCAAAACACATGTTTAGTGAAATCGTCTGGAAAATCACACACACTCGCACACACACGCAGCCAACAAGCGAGTGCGAGTCGGTTGAGAGGCTCACAAATTTTACTTTAATTGGGTTTGCCCATAATCGTTGCATCGAACCCTCGGCTAATCTCGGATAATACTGTTTGCCAAATAAAAGCAATTCTATTTTTATTTTACGCCTTTTGTTGTTGTTCGCTTTCATTGATGTTTTTGGCTAAGCTGAACCTGGTCGGTAGTTGTTTTGGGATATTCCCCAGCCACAGGTTGCATTTAGCATGTTTTTATATTTCTTTGATTTCTTCACTCCATTTTTTGTCCCAGGACACAGGTTGTTCTGCAGCATCTTTCGCAATTTTGTGCACCATTGTGCACCCCTAAATCCAAACGTAATCTTAATTAAGAAAGTATCTTTTGAGAAACTGTTGCTTTGAAATAATTTGTATATTTGTATATGGGCTAACTGCATGTTTAGCCACAAATTGTTTGCTTCACTAGCGTTTGTGGCTTGCACAAGCAAAACACTGGCAGATTTAAACACTTTAGTGAATTTGCAGATCGCGTTTGCCTAATGCAAATACTGCTCACACTGCTCAGTCAAACCTATATACGAAACAAAAAAAAAAAGAACAAAAATAAATAAATATAAAACCAGTTAGCCTTTTTTTTGTGCCCCTTTGGCATTCTGCGCACTTGTATTCTGGAGTAGAACAGGACACGCTATGCACTTGTCTGGCGCCCTGAAATATGAAGTTCGAAAACATAATTTTATTTGATGATACTATTTTTATTAATAAAACAAAAATACCCAAAAAAAGAAAGAAGGAAAAAAACAGAGTCAAAGAGAAGCGTTACTAAACGCAATTCGGAAACGCAGCCAGTCAAGTTGAACGTACTCAAAAAATCGTAAGCTTCAAATGCCTGGGAATGTGTGCACATGTTGATGTCGTCGTCGTTGTTGCCCGTCGGATGAGCCAGGAAGTAAACAAAGCACACACGAATAGTCAGCCCGTATTTAAAACGTTGCCTGACAGACAGGCTGCCAAGAACTTTGAATGCTCTAAATATCATCGCAAATCATAACCATGGGCAACAATAGGTTAGATCTTAGGAAATTCTGCTAGATTGCATTGGAGCATCTTTGAGGAGTATTATAAAAATGTTTCAATTGCATTTTGGAAAAATTCAATATATTAAATAACTTTTGTATTGGTTATTAATGATCTAAAAGCTGAAAACTTCGGAAATACTTTAATGCATCTTAAGAAACGAGCAAAGATATTCCAACTAACCATATATAATATATAGATTTATGATAACAATTTCTGCTATTGAATGTGGTAACATACCGGGCTGCCCCGTTTGGATTGTAGGGTACGCAAGTGTGGCATGTTGCATGTTGCATGTTTTCAATGCGTTTAATACGCCCCTTACGCGGGATAATTTGAGTTGCTTTTTTTTCCTTTTCATTTTTTTCTTTTGGAAGTAAATATTAACGTTAAGTCGCGCTTCTTTGCTGCATATTTGATTATTTTGGCAAGCAGAGCAGAGTTGTCGAGGGTTAAAAAAAAATGAAAGCGTGCAAAACTAATGCACTTAAGACAAACTTTTTTCTGATCATTTTGCTTAAGATAAGAGTTGTGAAACAGCGCGCAATTTGGATTTAATAATAAAGACACACACTGATATCAGTTGGATGCACTCGACAGCCCTGGTCGCGCTTGCTTTTAGCCAACTCTTTGTTGTTGCCTGAACTGTCACCCGCGAACCATTTTATTTCAGTGCTTTTTCAGTTTTTTTTTCTGTTTTCTCTGTGTTTTTTTTTTTTGTGTTTTTTATTTTGTTTCTTTCGTCAAAGCGTCCACTTGCCGGAGCTGTCTGTCATTGTTGCTACCGTTCTGCTGTTGTCTGTGCCACATGTCATTGTGGGAGTGTGGGGGTTGGGGGTTGCTGGTGGGGAGTCAGCGTAAAGAAATGTTGGCAGTAAGTTGGTCTCAAACGGCGACAGTTTGCGACAAATCAGAAATTGATACATTTAACAAAATGTTGCAAAGCTTTCGAGTTGACTCGACACGACGCGACGCGACGCGTGACTTTGTGACATTTAATGCCCGTTTGTCAGTCAGCCAGTCAGCCCGTCACCCAGTCAGTCAGCCAGCCAGTCAGTCAGTCAGCCAACCAGTTTCCAGAATCGACAACATCGCATGCGCCATGCGAATGTGAAAATAACACAATGAAATTTGCATCTACTGGCAACTCAGGCCTCATATATCGTTTCGCAGGTCGGAGGTCGCAAGTTCTACCCGGTTTTCATTTTCGATTTGATGGGCCTATAATGAAGCATGTGATTGGCTGAAGTGTCACGGGCACTGCAACATGCAACTGGGGAGCAAACGCCCCCCTCAAAAAGCAACTCTTCCTACCCCACAATTGCAGTTGTTCGCCGATGTTTCACAAATCAGAGACTGACAAAATGCAGCAATTAAACGCACAAAGGATGCGCAGATACAGCTAAGATACAACTAAAAACAACACCACAAAAATGGGCAAGGTGTGTGTGTGCGTGTGTGTGCGTGTGAAAGGCCGCTGTGCCATTCATGAAAATATTGCAATTGAAATTGTTTGGCATTTGAAATAAATTGCAAATGTGTGTTTGGTGAATGCTTCAAGCTGTGAAGGAAGTAGGAAGTGCGCAGAGGAAGTTGGCCAGCAATATGCATGACTGACAAACTGACAGACTGACAAACTGACAAACTGGCAGACTGACAAACTGACCCAACTGGCACTGGCACAGTGGGACACACGGCACAAACCCATTTGTCAAGTTCGGGTTTATTTTATGGCTGTGGCACTCACAATTAGATGCTCATAGCTGGCTCTTGCAGCTGTAGATACACACACACACACACACACAAATGCACACAGTGTGTAGCTTGTTATTGTTGTTGTCTTCTTTCTTTTTTGTATTGTTTTTTATTAGTCAATGAGCTTGTCCCGCCCTTTGTGTGACGCTGCCTACCTTCAATCGTTTAGCGATCCATTGACTCGAAATCGAAGTGAGGCTCTCGCTTGGAGTACACAACATCCGCTTCTCGATTTAGAGTCAGATTCAAATACAGATTCCGATTCCGTCTACGATTCCGATTCCGATTCGTGTGTCCTTTCAATAAAACCCATGAAATGGCATTAGCCGTGCTCTGTGCGGAAGGGGCAATCTGAAAGTAGGAAGTAATTTATCTAAATTTTGTAAGCCGAAGCCGAACGCATCAAATCGCTTTGCATTTCGAATGGAACTTTTTTTTCTTACTTACAATAATGACAATTGTGTGAAAGTCTCCTAAGCTGATTAATGTCATTTGCCAAACGGACATTTAATTAAAACTGAAGAGTTGCCTCATAAGAAGAAAGAGTACAAATTGTAAAACAAACATGCTTCGATCTCGCACAAAAGTTTATTTAGTTAGACTGAATCAGAGAATCCTTAAGAGATTAAGTAATTGTTATTACTGCAACAAATCGGATATATATTGCAAATATCTACTTTTATCTAAACTTAATTGCTGCAGAAGACCCTGATTGAAACTCTTTCATAATCAAGTGCTTCATAAATCATTTGTTTTACTAAAGATTGAACATTTTATTAATCTAAATTATCGAAACCATATAGAAAAAATAATTCCATATATATAATATAATATTTTATTTAAGTTCGTAGGCAATTTTCTTAAGAAACTTAATAGTTGTAGATAGTTGTAGATTTGAAGTGTGACTGTTGCTGAGTGCAGCTGTATTTGCTCAGTTAGAGCATGAAAATTAGAGCAAGAGCCCTAAGAATGAGTAGTTGAATGAGAGTAGCAAAAGTAACGCCCAACCCAAATTGGCAATAACGACAGATAGCACAGTATGAATGAAAGGCGACAAAGGGACCGATGGCGACAAAGATCACGCCAGCAACTGACCGTGTTAGGGAACGGGGCTTGTTAAACAAACCCGAGATCAATCAATATCAAATGGGCCGAGAACTGGGCAGAAGATTGCGCAAAAAGGTGAGCGCTGAATGAGGCACTTCCGTTCATACGAAACTCCTTGGAACAAAGTCAGTTTTTGGGTAAATCACTTCCGCGCAACGAATCTGGAACCCAAATTGTCATGGCCGTCAATTGACAACACGAGCTGAGTCCGAGTCAAAGCCGAAGTGGAGGGTAGGGTACAAAAAAGAGAGAGAAAAATAGAGAAGAGAGAGACAGAACGCAATGAAAGGAAAACCGGAAGGTAAATTAAAATGGATGACAATGGATGAGGCGAGCTGCTGCTGCTGCTGCTGCTGCTGCTATGTTATAAACGAGCATTGAATGAATGGCTGCGCTCATCGAGACTGAGTGCCACAGCGAGTGTGTGAGTGTGTGTGTGTGTGTGTGTGTGTGTGTGTGTGTGTGTAAAGGTGTGTATAGCATGCCACTCTGCTGTCATGGCTGCAAAGTAGCTCGTTGTTAGCATGCTCTGCAGCTAAGCAAACACCTTTTGCAAAAAAAAAAAAAAGCAACTCTTCGGTCACAGGCACGGCATGACCCCAGCCACATATATTTAGCAGGCTAACATATACATACAAATGATGCTGATTCTGAACGCTCAATGCAACAGCAGCAGCAGCAGCCGCCGCATATTGATGCCAACGAAGCGTTTAATTGGGGTTGTTAGCCCGCCCGCCCCTAAATGCCGAAAAACTGTCACGCGGTTTTTGCCTGCCCAACATTCTGACAGTCAACATATTTTATTGCTAATGCATTTGTATGGCGATGCCAATGACGCTGCCGATCCGCTGCAACGGCAACAACATTAGCAGTCAGCATGTCGAGTTATTGTTGTTAATTGTATCTGTAGGATACGGCATGTTTGAGTGGGCTACGCATTGTCACACTTCAGTTTGAGTTGGCAATCGAGAAACGAGTTGTTCGCGGGGCAGCTGCAAACTGTGAGCATTATTTAATTTAAGTCACCAAAAACTTGCATAAATTAGTACTTGAATGGCGATTGTAATACTTTGCTCATTAGAAAGTCATACTTAGAAAGTCTAGTCTCAAATTTGTGTTATTCAGTTGAAGCATTGAGCAATAGCTTTAGCAACAGCAACAAAGAAATTGTCATGTGTCATGGTAAAATGATTGGCACTACTAAAGTATAAGTCAAAGCGTACTAGAACTTATTGGTAATTAGATCTAGATTACCAAAGTATGTACTTAGCAGAAGAACACGCAATTTCCTCACACTCATGCTTGTCTCGCACTGTGCTTTATTTTAGTATTCAACAACTTACCAGAAGATTACAAATAATCTATTGGAAATAAAAAGCACAAAATTGAGCATGAGCCTTCAGACTATTTGTTCAATTATTTCAGCAGCGCAACCTGCTTAATTTAAGTTTGTAATGTTCTTGTACTTTTTTGATCAATTTTACTATCGAAAATGTGAAAAATTGGCTTGAGAAAACTTGGCCAACATGATTCATTGGCAAAAGGAAGTATTGGCAAATAAAACATTTTGAAGATATTCTGCAGTTCTGGTACAGTTTCACAGTTTAATTCTTGATTTCCCTCGCGTAAGCAAAGCTGTTTCTCCTATTTACTATCAATCCAATAATAATTGATAATTGAAAAAATAAAACAACTTTCATGACTTGTATTGAGTTTGTTAATCATCACCTCTTTTAATATGGGCGAATTGACTGGTATAAAGAGTGCTCGTTTTCGAAAAACTATGGTCTACTTATGTAAATCAAAGATCAGAAATCCTTTGGCTAACAAAATAAAAAAAAAGGGACAACGAAAACATGAGGCTATTGAATTGAGCTACTTAACCCTAAATAAAAACACAAATAGGCAAGAGCCAACCAAAACATCAGCAATAACAGTAACAAGAAGCGTAACAACAGCAACAACAACAACAACAACAAGAAAAACAACAACAAAAACAACAACCAGTTAAAGTAGTTTGAAGTGTTGGGAAAATATAAATAAATAAATAGATAGGTGAACGGAACAGAGTTGAAATTGCAGTGAAAACCAAACGAGTTTTATGCGCGAAATTCAATTGAATTTGTTTGTGATTTGAATGCCCAAATACAGACACAAATTCAAATAGAAGATACAAGATATGTGCAGGAGCCAAAGTAGGAGACTCATTCATGATGTTATTGTTATTGTTGGCGTTGATGTTGCTGTTGCTGTTGTTCGCGTTGTTCTTCTTGTTGCTGTCGACTGGCTACTTAAACTTCCTGCGGAAGCTAAAACTACAACACCAACAACGACGCGTCGCAGCGGCTTCGCTGCCCGAATTGAAAGCCTTTTACTTTGGTTTGTTCGTTGTTCATTGTTGTTGTTGTTGTTGTTATTGTTGCTGCTATTGTTAAATACAACATCATCATTAAGCGCATAACAATGGCTATCACACACACACACACACACACACACACACACACACAGACACACACACAAATCTTACTCTACATACGCACATAGGTTTCTATGTACTCGCATTTAGAAAGAGCAGCGCTCAAAATGGGCGTGCTGCTGCTGCTGCTGAACAAATTTCCCTTGCACTGTTATCCTTATGCAGGGCATTTTGGGAAATTTCCCAAGAGCAGCGCGCAAGTGCGCCATGCACGGCTAGCTATCTCACTCGCGCCGTTCTTTGATTGGCCAGCGGCAAAGCAGCGTCGCGCCCACTTTTACAGTGCCATGCACAGCAGCAGCAGCAAACAGCAGCAGCAGCAGCAGCAGCAACTACAGCAGCAGCAGCAACAGCGACGCCGACGGCATTACACGTAATTTCCCCAGGCGTACTTATGAGTGTGTGTTTTAGATGAGGAGTGTGCGTGTTTTCCCCATTTCCATTTGTAATCCGAGCCATGAGCGTCAATAGAGTGCCTGTGGCCTCTCATGTGGCACATATATATTACATATTATACATATGTATATGTTTATATATATATATATATATATATATGTATGCTTGTTATATAAAGGAACACCCACCTTATATATATATATGTATATATCTATAAAGAATGGGAGCTCTAGCACGCCATGTCTGCTATATTATTTTTTCAATTGCTAAAACTTTTTCGCCCCCTCACGGGTCCTCTTGGCATTGTTCAAGTTAGCTAATGGTCGTTTTGATTATGTTCCTCATAGCGTACACTCCAATCCCCATGCCTGCCGTTCCACATAACCCCTTACAGAATTGGGTGTGTTCTGTAACATTATACAATAGCCAACTTCACACATATGTACATAGATGTGGGCTATATACAGTATACTATATGCACATGTGTAGCTAGACATGCATTTATAGAAAGTTTTTCTGCAGGATCTGAGCTAATCATGGCTTTACTCATGAAGCAGAATATCAAATGTGCCCTCAAGTGCTTGGCAAGTCCGCACGACACCAAGAAACAACCAGTTCAACGAGTTCATTCTCAACTTGAACAAAATTTAAGATACTTACACTTCTTGGAAAATATTCAAATTATTCACATTTTGTGCTTATGTTTTTGAAATCTGGCAATTTGCAACACAAAATCAAAGAAAGTAAAATTATTTTACTAATGGAAAAAACCAAACTTTTGAAGTCACGCAAATCTAGTTTTATTAATTAAGCCATAACTTCTTACGATCCTTTGCTAGGAATGTTCTTAAATAAAATTAATGAGTAACATATTTAATTTAATATAAAAAAAGATAGCTAACTAAAAAAAATAATTACATTATTCAATGCCACGAATATACACATATATTTAACACATGTTCCTCAATTGCATTCCTGGACATGTGCTTATAGACAACTTCTACAAATGCTTGTCAGCTACTTAAGTAAAAGTGAACTTAAGTCAAAAGTACTCGCCTGATTAACATTATTCATTTATTCACTGAATCTAAGTGTTTGTAAGGTACGCAGTGAAAGTATTACTTGGAAATTGTTTGTCTGAGAATGTTGGAGTGGTAAATGTCATATATCACTCTAGGCTTATCGAACATTGCATCGGGTATAGGCACTGAATTGGAATCTTCGACAATATGTAAATATGAATTGTTTATTAACTCTTTTTCTATCCACTTCAATGCTTATAGTGTATATATATATATGTGAAATATTAGAGACATAGTTATTTAGTTATCTTTTAACTGATATTAAGATTATAATTATATTATAAATATGTTCTTTTTGAACCATAACACTTGGTGTGATATCTGAGACTTTTGTTATATGATCTCTTTTCTCCCTTTGAAAACAAATCCGAAAATTCTTATCTGACAAACAACCAAAGGTTGTAGACGCTAAGACCTATACCATGTGTGTCACATATATTCTCGGAATATATGTTTCTCGATTTCAAGCTAAAGCGAATTGTCTAAGAATGGCAACTAACAAAATAGACCAAAATGGATACAATATAAGAAAGAAATAATAAAATATTGATTGGGAAATCGATATATTGTTTGAATAAATTGAATGAATGAAATTCTGCGTACGTGATAAATTCGCTATTAAGGATATCCAAGAGTTAATAAGTCCCCAAAAAGGAAGACACTTTGCACGGAGTAATACACAGTAACACAAAGAGTCCCGGATAAATGGATTCCCGCAACCTTGAAGACATTTGATGGCCCAAGCAAACGCATACATAAGTAGCCCAACGGGCAGCGAGAGCTGCTTGCTCGCTGGAGAGATGATAATGATAAATACAATATAATGAAACGGCAATTGTTGACAACATCAAGTGCAGGACCGGGCAAGAGTCGAGCCAGGATGTCAGTCAGTCCAGTTGAGCGCCGTGTCCATGAATGAAAGTGGTCCAGAGGAGCAGACAAACGTGGCACCGAATGCTCGGAGATGCAGCGGCTTGTCTGACTGGCTGGCTGGCTGACCGCCTCTAACTACACACAGGCCCGATACTCGAGCGGCACAATGGCAGCTCTCGTCTCTACACACACACACACACACACACACAAACAGCGCGAGGGCATAGAGAGGCGGCTCAAGTGGACACTCGTCGAGCTGAGCTGAGTCGCTGTGTGTTGCGGGCGCAAGCGAGATGGCAAGCTAACACACAGACCTAGGCTGGCCTTGTTCAGCACAAGGATCCGCGATGCACAACAAATGGTGGTGGTTGTTGTTGCTGCTGCTGCTGCTGCTGTTGCTGGTGGTTGAATGAGCCACTCACATAGTTGCTGCTGCTGCTGCTGCCGTCGCCGTCGTCATTGTAGTATCCTTGTTGAAAAGGACATGAGAAGCCACTTAGTGAAAATGCGAGGAGCGCGCCGCGACTAAACAACAGCCAGAGAGACTCTCCATATGTGTGTGTGTGTGTGTGTGACACTATATACCCAATGGTGGATGGATGCGCCATATACAATACTTACATATACATGCATGTGTGTGTGTATGCGTGTGTGTGTGAGCAAAGTAGTTTTTGGTACTTTTGCGCCGTTGGCTGCTTGGACTCGTGTCGAGTTCTTGATGTCTCGTTAGTTGTTGATGACACTTCAGTTTGGAATGTTTAGAGTGCGGCTGGCAAAGCAACCCGGCGAGCACCAGTCGACATTCAGATAAAATCACAGTCTCAGCAATCAGAATCTCTGAATATGAATAACTAACTTAATCAAAATCAAAATCAAAATCAAAAATCCAAACTTTAAGCCAGCAGTGTTTATGACCAGTTGTTGCTGCTTTGGTTAATATAATAATAATAATATTATTCGGTTTTCTGCTTGTGTATTTGCTGTCTTGTGTTGTGTTGTGTTTCTTTTTTTTTGCACGTGTGACACTTATTAATTAAACGGCCGCAAAGTGGCGGAGAAACGCAAAGGTACGCCGTCGCCAACGCCGCCGCCCGCGCAGCAGCGACGCAAATCGGACGAAAACGCGACGCCAGCATCGGCACCGTCACCGGCAACGGTAGCGGCAACCAGTAACTTAATCACAATACCAATACAAATACCAGTGCCAGCAACGACGCCCACAACGGCCACGGACATGACCACCACCACGCACAGCCAGGCGGCACTGGAGCGCACGCCAGCCAAGCACAAGGAGCGTGCGTCGCGAGAGCGGGATCGGGAACGGGATAGGGAGCAGGAACAGGAACAGGACCGAGAACGGGAACGCGATCGCGATGCGACAAACAACAGCAGTGCTGCTGGCAACAGCAGCGGGAATAGCAGCGGCTTGGGCAGCGCCGGCAGCCTGCCCGCCTCGCCGCAGAGTGCGGCAACGGTTAGTTTGGGCACACCCACAACGCCCAAGCGGCCGTTGCGCACATCGACGCCATCGTTGGAGCAGCCACGTGCATCGAAGATCATCAGCACGGCGAGCACAACGGTGCCGACAACTACGCCCAGCCATGGCGCCAACTTTTCGGCCGCGGAACATTTGCGCATCCCGACAGGGGCGGCGGCGTTCAGTGGCTTTCCTGGACTGCACAGCATGAGCAGCTTAATGGTGCCAACTTCGGCGGCTGTGGCAGCTGCTGCAGCAGCACCCTTCCTGCCCTGGTCACCCATATTGCTGCCACCTTGGAGCCATGCGCTGCTCCCGGCTGCCTTTTATCCGGCGGCTCTGCGCAACGCGTTGCCCGGGTAAGCGATCTCATTACAACAACACCCACTCAACCACAGACCGCCTTATCATACCCGGATTAGATCTCTCTCTCGCTCTTTACCTCCCTCTCTCTCTCTCTCTCACTCTTTTGGCCTCTTGTCTACAACTCTTTCTTTCTCTAACTATCGATCTCGAATCGCACTTTGTACCTTGTTTTATGGCTCCGACTGTGGCCGTTTTAAGGATTTTCCCACGCTTTTCCAGAACGGAAAATCCTTAACTTGTATTTTCCGCTTTAAAATATTTATGTTTGGAAGAGATTAGCTTTTGGGAGCCAATTCAACTTAATTAAGCTCAAATCTAATGATATATATTTATTTGTTTATGATTAGGGAGTTGGCGAAAAGTTCCTTAAATATCCTTCTAATGTGGCTAAAAACTTTAAGCTTGACAAACAAGAAAACAATTCTGATTTTCACAGCGATCTTGATTTTATCCTGATTTTCTAAATTTTAGTCCAAGCATTAAAGGAAATTGAGTGATGTAAGCCCAATCAATAAATTACTCCTGCTAATGAAAATGTTGAGATTACACAAATCTCAAGAGGCACTCCAAGTTGCCCATATATTTGGTTGAGTTGTCCGATCCGAGAATGTTATTTTAGGCCCCGCTCAGCTAATTTACTTTGCTGTCTAATCCAGCAGCAAGTAACGAGATAACAATCAACTGGCACTTGCCACGAGCAGAGCCCAGCAAATAAATCGTGTCTACAATTTGTGGCAGTTTTGACCGCGTAATTCCCCCCGACATGAGCTACAGATCTAGGCTGGGCTGGTGCAGGTTCAAAGGTGCTCAAGGTACTCCTGCACTCCCTGTAGTGTTGTGTGCATTGGCGATCACAGCTCAAGTGATCAGTTTGGCCTGTTTGGCTTAGAAATTCCCATAGGTGAGTGGCATGGGAAACCCCAACCTGGCAACATGTGTGCAGCAGACACGAGACGCGGCACCAGCAACACAGCAACAAGAACAACAGACGGCGACACACTGTCTGCGCCGAAGGTTGGACGAGTGCAAAGGGAATTCCGCTCAGATATGCGGGGAATGCCCCGCGTCCTGGTGTGGACCTGAGCGCGTGGGAATTTCGCGCGCACATTTGGGAAAATTCAACATGGAAAAACCGGAAGCAAGAGCGCTTTTTACTTGCGCCAACATGTGGCCGACTGTTAGTGCTAGCCTGGCCAAAACGGAGCCGATTCCGCAACCTAACCAGGTAGTCTTCAGCTCTCAGCGAGCGACGCACCAAAATCGGATTTAGGTTTAATTGTTGATGGTTTTAGTGGACAAATCAAATTTGTATTAGCCACAGCTTAGCCAAGCTAAGACTAAGAATGCAAACTGCAACTGAAACTGGGTCTTTGTATATCTCTCTCTCTCGCTCGCTCTTTATCTTTGTCTGTATCTTGGTCTAGGTGTCAATAATCCAGCGATTTGGCTGCACTTAATCAAAGTTAATTCCAAGCAAGTGTGAAAAATCGTGGCCCGACATGTCGCTCAGTGCAATTTTCTTTTTAAAGTCAGTGTCAGTTTGTTACCTGTTTCAGACAGACAGACATACAGACAGACTGGCATGCAGGTAGATATTTGTAATGACGTTAGACGTCCCGACAAATGTGCATTGTCCATTGTGATATTTTCCGGCCATTCCATTCATGACACTACAGACCGGATGTCGGATATAGGATGTAGAATGTGGAATGTAGCATGCAGCAAGTGTGGCTGGCGAGGCAGCAAAATGGATCGACAATTAAAACTCTGATTTTCTTACTTTACTTGCAGCCTCTTCGATGCCAAGGTGCCGTCTTCGCAGCGCTCCGGCTTTCATATATCCGACATCCTCAACCTGGACGGATCGGAACTGAAGAGTGCAGCGGCGGCAGCAGCAGCAGCTCATCACACGCACAGTCACAGCGTGGAGCTGGGGGCGGAGTCCAGCAATGGACATGGTCATCCGACACCAACCGCACTGTCGCCAACACCCAGTTCAGTGCTGCCGCCACCCAGCAGCACAGATGTGGATCATGTGACGCCAGCGGCACAAGGTGATCATCAGACCACGGAGCATAACGCTCAGGCCTCTCACCTCCATCCGCAGCAGCACCACCAACCGCAGCATCAACAGCAGCACCAGCAGCAACAGCAGCAGCAACATCACCATCCGCATCTCCATCAGCATCCGCATCATCAGCAGCCAGTGGCGCCACTTCCCCTGCCGCATCATCAGAGCGCTGGCGGCGCACAGCCCCCAATGCCCCACATGGGCACCCATGCCCATGCTGCCTCAGCGCAGGCCGCTGCCCATCTGCTGGCCAGTCACAATGCAGCAGCAGCCGCTGCTGTTGCCGCCGGCCAATATCTGCCAAAGAACTTTGCGGGCACCTTCGGCGACGAGATGTCCTCCTACCATCACATGGCCCAGACAATGCTCTCCCACTCCGGCCGCACTGCGTGGATCAAAGAGAACGAGCTATATGGTAAGTGTTCCCTTACTCAATACTTAAAACTTAAGAAATCAGAGTCAGGTTTTTTTTGGGTACTGAGTTATTGTTAATTTAATCTTTAGATTCTTAAAACATAAACTAGTTTTAGGCAGTTCTTTCCAATTAAAAGATCTTTTTTTTTACTATTCTAAAAAGTTCAAGAAAGAAGAAGACAATTATTCAATATTCGAATTTTGTTCCCACTGCAAAGTGCGATCTCAACTGGAAGCAGATAGTAGTCGTTTGAGCATTAGTTTAAAAGCTGAGTTTAAGATTGTTTACAGTTATTGCTTTGTATAATTTTAGTTACTCTAAAGGTTAATCAGGCAGAGGAAGAAGAGTGAGTTCAGCCAGGGGGGAAAGGGAAAGGGAAACTGAAGAGCGAACCTAATAATATTGTTCAATAATTGCCGCACAAAAGGCAGCTGTGTTTGCATATCGACGAGCGACTTCAGTGGCACTGCAACACAGTATTTAGTTGCTTGCAACAGCGAGGCGTTGAGGGCTCGTTGAGGGCAAACCCTTGGCTGTGGGCATGCCACGCCCAGTTTGGCTTTGGTGCTGTATGTGTGTGTGTGTGTGTTTAGCAGCGATATGTGTCGATTCAGGTGCTTGAAACGCGAAGTGGCCGTGCGCTGAACCACCCCATTTGGGCATGTGGCTCACGAGCACATACCCTAGAAACTGCGGCCTGGCATAATCTTGACTAATAGTTTGTATGCGCTTCACACTTGAGGATTAATTTTGTTATTTCTGTTTTGTTTTTTTTTTTCATTTTCGATTTTTTGTTGTTTGGTTTTTTGTATTTTTCGCTTTCGTTGCTCCCCCCTCATTGTTGCCGCGGACACAACATTTTTCAGTCATTCATTTCACATATAAGCCTGGAAATTTATGGCACGCACTTCCGTTTCGTCCTTTTTTCGCTTTTGCACGGCCTTTCCTTTCTTTTATTATTACATTTTTTTTTCATCGTGTCTATGTTGATATGGTGCTCAGCTACAAATTATAATTGTTACCTGTTTGCCGTTTATATTATTATTATTTTCTTCTTTTTTTTTTGGGAAATTTCACAGCTGTAAGTCGAGTCGTTTTGATTATATTAAGTTATTAATTTGTTGAGTTGTCATGGTGAGGACGTTTCTAAAAGTAAAGCGCTGGACTCGGACTGGGACGGGGACGGGAACTGGAACTAGGGATGGGGTTACGCGGGTCTGGCTTGGCAGTGTCTGGGGTGTTGGATCTAAGTTTTGTTTAGTCAATTGTCACGGAATGTGAACAGCCTAGCCTTGGGTGGTCATTGAAGCCAGGCTTTGCTCCTTGAATACAGAACGAGAACGACAACGTCGAAATTACCAGCACAATCACAAACAGAGATCACACCCAAAAAAGAATGGGATAAACGCCCAGAGGCGATAAATCAAGGTGGTCGGTATCCCTATATCATAAAGTGGGCGTGTGCTGGATTGCAAAAGGAGAAGAGAAATAATAATAAATTGTGGAAGAAACGTCTGCAAGGGAGCCGGATGCAGGCAGAGGAACAGCCAGAAGTCAGGGGAGGGCGGCCATTAGAAGGCAGCTCTGTTTGAGGTTTGGCTTTTGTGCTGCTGCATCCCATTGTCTCCCAGTTTTGTCATTGCCCAGTCTCAACCTTAATGTATTTTCATTAGCATAGCTCTCACTCTCACACACTCGCTCACTCTCTCGCTCGCTATATGCAGCAAACAATGACAGAAGCAAAAAAGATCGCAGAGACAAGCACACGGCAAAAGGCAACACTTCGAAGGTCAGAAGGCAGCCGAGCGATTGCCCAAAAGGTGTAACTCCGCAGGGTTGCCCCGCAGGACATGGCAGCCAGGTAGCAGCCGATCAATCGAGCCCAGTCAATGGCCTGGCCCTCTAATTGACGTTATTAGTTGGGTTGCGGTTCGGTGCGGTGCGGTGCTGTGCGCTATGGTCTGAGGGTAGCTCTCTGTGGCATCTGGCCACCCCGATCAGCTTGCTATGCTGCAGCATAATCCAATTGAGCGAGTTGTTGGCGGTTGTGCTGTGTTTACCCACTGACTTCTCATTTAGCAACGCTGCCAATTTCTGCCTGCTCATGCTGATTTGGGGTGTCTATATGTGTGTGCGTTTCTTTGTGTGTGTGCGTGCGCATTAATTTTTTCGAAATTGCTAACAAATTGGATCGACACTGAGCAACAAAAGTGATGAGCAAAGATCGAGTTAAACGAAGTTCGAAGGTGATAAAGATAGCTGAATCGATAAAAATCGATTGCGAAGAACGTGAACGATTTGTTATGGGTGAGGACTTGGCTTCAGAGCATCTATATCCACTGCAATTTAGAAATATAATAATATGCACACAGTCATCTCAGATTTACCAAATATCGATAAGAATCGATTACCGATAGCGATAAAAGCCAAGTGTAAGACTTGTTATAGATGAGGACTTGTCCAGCTTCTATGGGAGCATTCTTACTTCTTAATCATGTTGATTTTTATGTTAGACTTTTATTATATATATATGTATATATGCAAGTTGACTAACCATTTGCTGACTTCCGATCTCTCGTGCAGGCACTCAACAGCCGGCCAGCCCGGACAGCACCTCGCCAGTGACTTCGGAGGTGTCCTACACCTACATCGGCTCCAATTGCCAAACGTCGCCAGCATTGTCGGGCGATTACAAGAGCTATAGTCGCTCGGCGGATAGCGATGCGCTTTCTGTTGGTGATGCGTTGCACACGTTGCATGGTGGCGCCACAGCCGGCGGCAGCTCGGCGGCGCATGCGTTGCACAACAACAATAATAACAACAACAACAATAACAGCAATAATAACAATAATAATAGTTTGAAGCACGATGCTGGCGCAGGCAGCGGCAGCGCCCACGACGACAGCTTGAACGAGGATGGCATCGAGGAGGACATCGATGATGTGGACGATGCGGACGGCAGCGGCGGCGGCGGCGTCAACGCCGACGGCATGCCCAACAAGAAGCGCAAGCGACGCGTCCTCTTCACCAAGGCGCAAACGTATGAGCTGGAGCGGCGCTTCCGGCAGCAGCGGTATCTGAGTGCACCGGAGCGGGAGCATTTGGCCAGCCTGATACGGCTGACGCCGACGCAGGTGAAGATCTGGTTCCAGAATCATCGCTACAAGACTAAGCGTGCCCAGAACGAGAAGGGCTATGAGCATTCCGGCCTGCTGCATGGCCATGCCACCCATCCGCATCATCCGTCGGCGTTGCCCTCGCCCCGCCGTGTCGCCGTGCCCGTCCTGGTGCGCAATGGCAAGCCGTGTCTGGGCGATGGGCCCAAGCTGACGCAGGACTGTGTGAGCACGGCCACCGCCATGCAGAATGCCGCCGCCGCCCATCATCTGGTGGCACTCAACGGGGCCGCTGCGTATCAGCATGCGGCGGCCGCCGCTGCTGCTGGCCTCCATGTCCATGCCCACGCCCATGCCCATCCGCATGCGCAGCGCGCCCCTTGGTGGTCCTAATATTGCTAGCTGCCTAGGTTCGAGTTGGCCGCACTGGGTGGTGGGCGTGGCCAAATGACTGGTAACTCGAATACTGGACAATAATGTGACTCTGCCACGGCCTGTGGCACAATTCGGTTGGGGATTCGAACAAACAAACAAAATTGGTGCAATAATAGATAACAATGGTTCGACAGACAACAAGCAACTGAGAAACATCTCCCTTCTCTGCTCCGCTACGCTCCTGCCCCTTCTTTCCTCATCCCCCCCCCTCCCCCTCCCCACAAATCCCTCATCTAATCCAAAACATAAAACTTAAACAAAACGGGAGCTTGTGGCATGGCCAAGCCAAGTGCTCAACTTGATGAATTCTTCGCCAAGCGCTGCAGCATTAATAATTTAAATTGTTGTTGCATGTGCAACAAACTGCAGCAAATATCATTCGTGTAATAAATACTGCTATAAATATTAATAACTTTTTTTTCCTGCAGCTCAAAAGCAGCGGGCTACTTAGCCATAAGATATATATATATTTTTTTTTGCACAAAAGTCAATAATACTTATTAATTTGTAGGCGTAGAACCAAGTTTTTTATTTTTTTTTTTTTTTGTTAGCGTTTAACTAAGTAAAATATTAATACTATATAAAAAATATAAAAAATAAAAATTATAATTTCGGCTTGTACATAATGAAATAAATTCAACAAAATCATATTAACAATGCTAATATCTGAATAATAGTAAAAGAAAGTAACGATGTAAATATTTTTGACAGGCTAAAATTTAGTGTTCAATTTTTAGGCAGAATCACACTTTTTATACAAAAAAAAAAAAAATATATATATATATATGTATATATATATATATATAATATACATAAATGCGTAGTCGTATCTGTAAAAAATATAATTATTAAAATCCTAATATTCAATTTTTTTTTAATAGTGCGTTAATCAATAATAACAAAAAAAAACAAACTCTTTGAATTTATAGAGCGTAATGAGTTCATACATGTTAACACACACACACAGACACACACACACACACACACACACACACATAAGCACACACACAAAATTCAACAAATGTAATTGTATTATAAACAAACAAATAAAATTTAAAAACTGAAAACAAAAAGCGTATTCAATGCATATATTGGAAATATAATAAAATTACAAATATTCGAAAAAAAAATATTATTATTTCAGAGAGTAATTATTTGACGGAGGTAAATATATATATATATACAGGTTACTGGTGTCCATAATGTAACTGTTTCAAATTAGCATTGACCAAAAAATAAGGTACCTTTTTACATAACACTACCTAGCAGGTGGGGAAACCCCAGTTTATTGGGTGCATATATTCAGTTTGGGTGTTTAATATATGTACCTATGATCGATCTTTGGAATTAGTTTATGGCAAGCAAGTACATTATTTACTTAACACTGCATAACGCATTAAGGAGCACATCTCGAACTCCATAGACTTATCGATATCAAACAGTATTAAGGACCTGCTCAGGAGACGAGTTACAAAAGCAATCTTGTTCGCTGTGTTTTCCAATATTCATCGATCAAATCTTATTGCTATAGCGTATATCTAACCAAAACTTGCACAACTTGAATAGATTTTTCAAAAGTTAGTATTTAAGATTGGCCATAGATTTGCAATCTTCAAAAACAAATATAGCATTTTATAACTATATAATTATGTAATTGTTACATACATTATTACATCATTTGCTGTGACGATTCTGGTCAGAATCGAATGAGCGTTATTCAATTCAGATGCCATCAGCTAGTGGTCAGGTGCTAGTAAAAATGTTAAAGCATTAAGTAGCCCATAAATACGCCTTTATTATGGCTTTTAGCTACCGTTTACCGTTTACCGTTTGGGTCGGCAGCGACCGATTGGGATCGTAATCCATTAATGATTATACGAATAGTAGAGTAGTATCACCAGCAATAATAATATCATAATACTCGCGTACATTCGGACTTTGGAAATGGACTTTGGCCTTTGGATAAGCAAGCTTCGTTGGCAGCATATTGTAGAATGCGGCTATGCGATGTATGTATACGTATGTAATGTACGTATGTATGTATGTAATATGGCACTAATATAATTGCCCAGCTACCAAGCAATTCAACTTTATTGTATGGGGCCAACAAGAGCTAATGATGTGGGTGGCAATACTCGCTGGAGCCTATTGCTTTTATTGGGCCATGTCAATTGATATATGTCCGTGCGATGTTCAGTTTATATAGTATGTGTCTGCAACAAAATCAAATCTCATCAGTGGAGACAATCAGCGGCATGACGTAGCCCCGTAGTCGTTACTCTCAATAGGTGAGTGCACATAATTTGCGCAAATAAACAACTTGAAGTCAAGTATATATTTTGGAGTATCTCATAAAATAAACAAGTGCTTTTCGAATAAACGACAAATTAAATTACTCATCAATGGGCTCTGAAAGAAACCCTCAAGAGCCAAATACTATACACATATGTATACATATACATACATATGTGTATGCATGTAAATATGTATCAGTTTCAACTAGTGCGGCATTAACTTCTGCGTATTCCATTTGACATCTAAAAATTGAGATATACAATTATCAAGCTCACAACACTGTTGCCCATGTTGAATGGGAATGTGAATTCATTAATAAATATATCATCCTAAATATAGCTATATAGCTGAACACAATTTCTATTTGTGTAAAACATGATATGATTTATATGTGCTTTCCACAAGTGAACATATTTATGGCAAGTGACTATCAAATTATACATTCGTAACGAATTTTAAGTAAGTTGAAATTGGGCTCAGACACAACGGTGTTTCATAGTTAATGTACCCAGTGGAAGGGTATGCAGACCATAACAATAACCATACCGAATATTAATAAACATCGAGTGCCTGGTCATATATTTTGCCAACGACATGAGCAGCATTTTTACACAGGCCATAAACTCGACGATTACTTAAGTGCCATAAATATTGTATATTCCTATGATTGCTTTAGTTGTTCATTTTTATTGGGTTTATCAACAACAGGCAGCTCCACATACTCTCACTCAGCGCATTTAAATGAGCTGTAAGTACTCTACTTAAAAACAAATAAGATACAATTGCATACTCAGGAGATTCGAGGACCTTGCAGGACCTGCTTACACATAAATTTTCATTTTGCTTTGATTGTTACTATAATAACTATATGATTGAATTGGCCGATGTTTATAATCTCTTCAGTATTAGCAGCATTTGAAAAGTTGTAATTAGTGAGTGGAAAATTGTTTATCATTCGTCTGAGGGGACTAACTGTGATTGAATATTAAACAAAGTTGGCTATATAAATATATATATACATAAATATATATGTTATCACAATTATCACGTTTATTATATAAATTGCAACTGAACAAATATTTTTCGATTTTATACATACTTTTAGATTTCTTTGTGGAATTTTCTAATAGCTCGTGATAACCGGCAATAGTTCCTGTTCCTCATATATATACATATATTTATTATTATATTTATATTTGCATTATCGAGAGACATCATAAAACTATCCCAGCAATACCAATTTGACCCCTTCGCTGATTGATTTGCATAAATATTTGGCTATCGCACAGGATGTGGGGCATTAGCTGGGTACATTTCAGCACCACAATTTACCACAGAGATCTAGATTAGACGTAATAACTGCTCAAGACTGATATTGCCCGGCAGCCCGACTGTTTGAGTTAACACAATAATAAACTTTCTGTATTTTATTATTATTCTTTTTCAATTCGTTATTATTGGTGCTCGCTTTGCTTTCAGATAAGCTCCTCGAAGGTACAAACTGATTGCCTCCGCTTATGAATGTGTGTCCGAGCCGTATCAGCAATATGTCTCACACTGCCGGACAACTTGGCCAGCAATCGCGTCTATATATGTACATACACACACACATACACACACACACATGCTCACATACATACATACATATGTATATTGACACATTGGTCAGCATGCGTGGACGTCATGTCAAGAACAAACGCTTCGTCTTATCAATTTCAACACACCAGCACGCGGCCAGCGGTTGATGGATGGATGCGGCAGGTGCAGGTGGTCAGCGAAACTGGAAGAGGAAGCAGGCGACGCCCCAACTACGTGGGCGATTCTGTAGATAGATCTGACCCACAATCGACATTTCAATTAAGTACACACTTAATATCATATAATTAACTAGTTTCGCCCAGCCGAAGCAACATAGTAAAATTAAATTTAATATTAGGAATATATATTGGGAAAAGCCTCAATTCACATTTGCTATACTATATGGATCCTAAAACTTACTTATTTGAAAGAAAATTAATTTAGAATATTCAATTCTATAAAAATAAATCCTCCCAATTATCATTCTCAACAGCATCGATCTCTCTTCGAACTGAAATTGAAATTGAACTTAATGCAGCTTTTTCTCAACGAAAAAAATACATTTTGCTTATATATATATTTCGACCGATTGTTCCTAGGGCAGCTGTATGATATGGAAAATCCATTACGGATCAGACATAAGAACTGCCTGCAGTAAAATGACGAATATATTTCAAGTTGTGGCAACATTGCTATAAATCCGAAGACAGTTAAACCGACATGGCTATATCGACTCGATATATATATATATATATATATGTATATATATAAATCAGTTTTAATAAGTGTAATTATATATTGCTGACATTCTAAGACAGGACACGTTTCCTTCAATGCGAAAACCTAGCGAACCCTCTGTAAGGCACTTTTTTCAAATAGTTTTTACTTAATGCTGATGTCCGTTTTTGCAAGGATATTTCTACAAATAGCATTAAATTCTGATGGAAGCTTTCCAGTACAAATGAAGTAAGGATATTGAAAATATGTCAGGCTAAAAAGTCGTGCTAATTCATATGTTGCCTTGCCTTGAATTTATTTGCTTTTGCGTAGGCACATTGAAAATGCGGTTTCATCATAAGTGAGCAAATACTTGGCGAAAACTTGTAATTGGGTAATGAGAACAAGGTAAGCTAAATGGATGGACAACAATAACAACAACAATAACAACAACAATAACAACAACAATAACAACAACAACAACGACAAGAAGTAAAATACATTTGATGAACACTTGAATTCAAACAGAGAGCCCCAAGCACTTGTCAACAATTCCCAAGAACAAGGAGTACGTTGAATGTCATGTGAATTGAACGCCACTTACAACACTTAATCAGCGCCGATTTCTGTCGGTGAAATGCATGCTGTTGTTGTTGTTGCTGCTGTTGTTGTTGTTGTTGTTGTTGCTGTTCAAATTTGGCATTGATAAAGTTGGCAGACGGTGCCAGACAACGGCAGCACAATAACACATTTAACAACGACATTGATTCGAATGTGGGCAGTTTATAATGAAAAATTGATTAACGCTATATAATATGATATTGACACTAGAACAAACAAAATGATATGTAACATGAACGTATATCTATATATGTATGTGTATATATAAGCGCAATTCTCAGTAAATTGAATTACAAATGGAAAGCACGATTACATGCCCATGTAGACCAGACCAGACGCATAAGACTAGCAATTTGGACAAGCGGATGTAGTGCTGATGCTGATCAAGAATATATATGTATGTATATTTGATGGGGTCAGTGCGTTGCAAATCAAGGGTATCAAAATGGTAAATCAGTGAACACAAATGTAGAAATTAAACAGGCCGAGTGAAGGCAATAAAGCAAACAAATGAGATTACAATTAATAAAATAATCGATAAGTGCACGGGCTGTGCTCCATTGTTGGTATTACTCTACTCCCGAAGCACTTCTCTTGATTTCAATACCCTATTTCTTCTTCTTCTTCTTCTTTGTTTTTTTTTATATTTTTTTGTTGTTTTTTTTTAATTTTTATTTGTGATTGCAGGCCATGGTTAATTGCGTTTTTGATTTAACAACGCCCACTGCGATTCAGCAGGCACTTGAGCTGGCGTTCCCCGGTGCTCCAAGTCCATGTCCAATAGACTCATATACCCGTATACCCGTAGTATACCCGTAGTATACCCGTATACCCGTATCTGGAGTATTGTTGTTGCGTGTGAAATGCTCAAATGACATTTAATTGGCATACGTAATGCGCTATCACTTGTTCCCCAGTGGGCGTCAACCATTTCGATGTATGATTTATCAATTGAGCATTTTCGCACACACACACACCAACACACACACATAAGGGGGCTGGCCATTTGATAAGCCGCCCATGCAGTCAGTTTCGATTGGTCTAAGCAGTTGTTGGCCTACTCTCATTCACAGCTCAATTCAATGCGAATACTACAACCAAAGATAAGCCAGCTCATTGCGATTGAAAGTTTCTAATGTGGCTAAGTGAAAATTAAGAGCGTTTTCAAAGTTATCCAGATTATCTCTGCGAAAATGTTTGCATTTGTAATCGAAAATTGGCTAAACACAAATCGATCTCAATTACAAATGCATTCACATTCAGAAATAAGAAATATTTATAAGATTTGTTGCATGAACTGGGGGAGACCCCGAGATAACCCAATCAGACCAAAAATGATTAGTAAAAATTAGTTAAGCCCCGCCAAGTTCACAAGTTTCGGTATATAATAGACATATATATAGTCTAACATTATGATATGCTAGAGATTTAGAGAATTTTCGTTTTTTTGGTGCAACATTCGAAGAAGAAGCACCGGAAGGATTCAGAGGCAATGTAATATACTCCTTTGTATACTCCTTTATTACTAAGCCCTTCAGCCGAAACACTTATCTTAAAAGAGGCAACCTTTCAACCAATATCTCAGTAGATGTCACCTTAGCCTATATGTAGGCATTAATTTCATCCACTGATATATCAGGGGCACGACGCGAAATAAAAAATTTGTTTTCCAGGTGCAACCGCTCTAAGAGGCTTGCGAGCACTGCTAGACAGATGTGGCAGAGTCGAATCGGAACTGCTGACCATTGTCAACAGTAGGTGTTATCGGTCTAGGGGGCAATGACAGTACCGGGGTCAATATGGATAGCTGAATCTTAACTAAGTTGCTCATCTCTAACATTATTTAGTCCAATTGGGTTTTATGCATTAAAGTTGATTTTCTTCTAAATATTCTATCTAAATAATGTAAGATATCAACAGATATTATAGTTCATATATATATATATATATTAGAAATAGCTGGATGCTCAAATCTTGCCCTGAATAGATAATAAGTTGCCTTGTCCAGGACTCGCTGGACATAGTTAAGGGTGGAGGAGCGTTACAAAGACATCTTTTCAATTAGTTGACAATGGATTGAATGCTCGGCTTGACTGTTGTCCGCAAATAAAATGCAATTTTAATGACAAAACTCTCACACGTTGTGGCATGTGGCATGTGGCATGGCTACAAAGTCGCAATTCTAATTAGCCAACGTGCTGCAATAAAGCGCCGGAAAACATCGCCCTGGGGCGTCGCGTCGAGGTGTGCTGGGAAACTGCGGAATGGTTTCGGTTCGGTTCGGCTCGGTTGGGTTGGGTTGGGATGCGTTGAGTTCACTGTGGTTCGCCTTAGTGTGGGTTTGCTTTGATTTTGCCTGTTGTTGAGTAGGGGATGCCGTGGGCAGGGGCGGCTAGGGTTTTGTCTGCATTGTGTGGGTGGCTTGCAAATCAAATCAAATTAAGTCAAAGTTGATGGCGCATTTTACAGTTGTTGCCATCCCCAGAGTGTGGATGGGTTGCCAGTGGGAGGATGTGGTTGGGGGGAGTGAAAAATTTAATAACGCCTTTCGATGTTGTTCTTGTTGTTGTTGCTGCTGCTGTTGTTGTTGTTGCCGCCTGCGGTTGTTTGTTGTTCATTTCGCGGCCATCGTCATTATCTGCATGTAATTTCTCATTTTCATAGTCAATTAAGTCAATCACACGCCCTTTTAGCCACCGCAGCGCCGTCGTCGCCGTCGTCAGCGTCGTCAGCGTCGTCAGCGTCGTCGTCGCCGTCGTCGTCAGCGTCAGCGTCGGCGTTGATGTTGCCATCGGCTTGAAAGCCACCCTGCAAATTAACACGTCGTCGCCGCAGTTGTTGTTCTTGTTATTGTTGTTGTTGTTGTTGTTGTCGTGGGTTGCTGGTTTGTTGAATTGGTGGGTTGATGGGCCGACGGACTGACGGGCTGTTGGGCCTTTCGTGTGTTGGCGGACTTATGGGCTGGTGGCGAGGGTTCCGTTTCCGTTGCCAGCGTTGCCTTTTGTTTATTTGTAACGCAATGCAGCGGCGCGTTCATTGCTCAATTTTCATCGATGTTGCCAAAATTACGTATTCATATACCACCACCACCATCAGCACCAACACCACCACCACCACCACCACCACCGGCAGCATTACCATTACCAATACCACGAAGCAACAAAAAGAACAAGCAGCAAGCGCATCCAACAACAGGCCGTTACCAGGACCAGCTCAATAACTGTAACAATTTCAAGCACTAAAAGGACACGTGGCAGCTGCTTTTAAAATTGAATTTCCTGCATGTAATCTTGTCGAGTCAATTGTTTCTGCGTGGGCCCTGCTTGGCCCGACCCTCAGCCCTTACCCCACCCACCCAGCCATCCTCCACCGCCCCTGTGTATGTTGTTCTCGATGTTGTTTTTCGGTTGAATCGCACACGTGCAACTTCTGGGTGTGCAGACGCGTGTGCCTTGCCCCGTTCCAACACTGTGCACCAGTCACACTTCTTTATTTATGAAGATGCGGCCAATATGTTGACTATTTGTGAACACCTCCCACTCTACCCCCCCCCCAGCAGCAACATGAATAAGGCATAAATGGGGGTGTGCGGGTGTTATGTGCTTAGCCATTGGCATTGTGGCCAGGATTAGCTTTTGACTTCAGACACCTAACCACAATTATTTATCAGGGGAGGGAACAAGAGCTAATTGTTCAAAGCTAACTCAAGAAATAAATTCAATCAGATTGAAACAAATTATTATATGTATCAATTATACATATCAGTTAAGTTAGGTTAGTTTCAAAAAAAGAAAAACTTAAAAACAAGACTTAATTTCAAATGATTTGAATATTAAATCTATTTGCCAGCACTCCCGCAACTTGAGTATTCACACGAACTGATGATTCGCAGTTCATTTGTGGCATAATTAACATGTCAAAAACGTTGGGAAATGGGAAATGGGCGAAGGGAAAACTTTTCGATTCGATGCCAACATACCCCCGAAAACGGGAGCACTTTATGGCCCAAGTTGCGTGTCTCGCAACGTTTGCCATTTAAAAGCCACCAAACATCAATTTAAATATTGCATTACAATGATTTGCATAAAGGGCAGCAAGCCAAGCAGTGTGGCAGTGTGGCAGAGTGGCAGAGTGGCAGAGTGACTGAGTGAGTGATTGAATGAGTGAGTGATTGACTGAGTGTGTGAATGGATGACTGAGTCCAAGCCGCTGTCTCAGGACTCAAAGCCAACAAGTTCTAATGATACGCATACATATATACATATATATATATATATATAGTGGAAAATGTGATCAACGACTAGGTTACCCTGCACAGATTTCTATGCCACACAAAACTACCCTCTCAGCCCTAATGAGGTAATGAGATGCCCTGAATAAATGTATAAATGAGGCAACAGACGTTGTCCTGCTAAAAGTTTCTAACTGTATACGTTCTCTATATATATATATATATACATAGATAAGAACAGTAGGATACACTTATATATATAGTATGTGTATACACCAAAAAGTCAGAATAATGAATGAAAATAAAGATTCTGAATATGCTTGAGATCTGTTACATAAATGTTGACAACTTTATACAACCATTTGGGGCACATTTTCGTGTCGAGGATATGAAAACCATTAGGCCAATATAAATTTGCACTTTCACATGACCTCGCGTCGGTGGTCGGTGGTTGGCGGTTGGCGGCTGGTGGCTCAGTCAGTCTATCTTTGTCTGAGTGTGTGTGTGTGTGCGTGTGTGTGGATGTGTGTGTTTGTTGGCTAATTTGAATATGCCGAAACTCTAGAGTGTGTGTGTTTAATGCTTCCCACGATATTGATATGACTTTGTCGTGCCGCTGGGGGTCGCCTCAAATCAAAATTCAAATCAACAAACAATAGAGTGGTGGCAGCCATTAGCGGCAGCAACGCACGTCAGCTCAGTCATTATCCAGGGGGCGAAATTCACACGTGCAACACCTGAGCAGTGGCATGATCATTTGTGCCTTTCTCGCATTACGCTGGCAGCTCAGGTTCTGGCGCAGATCAACAGAATTGCTAAAAGCAAAAAATGAAGAAAAAAAATCAGGACAATTATTTATCCTTTGATTTTGATTGCATTACTATATGTAAATATAAACAACAAACAACAAAAACCAAAACAAACAGCGATTTGTATGCAAACACAGTGAAACTGCGCAGTGACCGAGTCGAGTCGAGTCGAGTCGAGTCGAGGGTGCAGTCGACGCTTGTCGCACAATAGACAAATCAATCAATAGGCATTCTTAACCTCGTCCTCGCCCTCGCCCTCGTCCTCGTCCTCGTCGTTGTCCTCGTCCTCGTCCTCGTCCTCGTCGTCATTCTCGTCCTGGTCGTTCACGTCACAACATTTGGGCGCCGCCGCTGAGGAGCATTCAGCAATTAACTGGCCGCGCATTTTGAACCCGAACCACACACCAAACGGAAGTCATTAAATTGCCCATTCAAAAAGGGTTGCGGCAAGCGGCAAGCGGTGAGCGGTGAGCGGTGAGCTGTGCCACATCGCGACGTGTGCTGCCTAATTGCACCAGAGTGGGAGTCACACTGAAATTCGAGTAGACATTTACGGCTTGCAGCAATCAGCTGACAGATGCCCCACGTTGTTGCAATATGACATGAAGTTTCTCTAGCCCAGCTCAGCTCAAAACTCGTGTAAAACATCATTAAAAAGAAGAAGAATTATAGGAATTATCGCATACATTTAGCATATTATTCAGTTTGTACTTGCTTATACTGAATATTGAACTACTATTTCGAACTATATATCTTCCTATATACCAATGTTAAAGGTTCCCATCTACCTCTACACCAAGTTTTAGTTAGCTTGAATTAACAGTAAAAATAAATAGTTTTATTGGTATTTCGATGATCACTTTCTGATGTCTAGTATATAGCTTGGACTATGCGCTAAAGCATAAACTATCCAATACAAAAGCTCAGACAAACAATGACAATGCCTGGGAATGGGCCAAACACAGGACACAAGACACTGGACACTGAACACTGGACACTGGACACTGGACAGTGGACGAAGTAACGAGGCACCAAGTGCCACATAAATCACTGGTGCGAGTCGGCCTCGTGGTGAGTGGAAGCCGATGGGGATGGGGGGGGGGGGCCAGGACAATTGACGTCAACAATAACTAACAATGATGTCAACTTGTAATTGAATTGATTGACAATATTTTATATGGAAGTAGAATGGACCAAGTATAGCTGACATTTCCGAGTCAGTCGGCCCCGTTGGGCATTAATGATAAAATTTGTTTAGATTAGCATTAATGGATCCCGTTCGACGCACAATGATGGCCAACAAAACATGATGTTAAGGTTAAGGGGTCTCTGGCCCTGCCAGTGTCCCAGTGCCGGCCCCTGTCTCTGTCCCTGACTGTGACTGTGACGCACAGGACACGGGCGAGTGGCTGGTTGGCCATAAAAAACGATAAGACGACTATTCAATAAAAATACTTTGAGCGGAAAAACAAACTTGAATGGCGATAAAAAAAAAAGAAGGAAAGAATGAAGGAAAGACGTACGAAATACGCAAGCATCGATAAGGGTCACAAAATCGGCATACAACTCAAGTCCAGCACCCACTCCGCCCACTCGATTTGAACAGCTTGGCAGCTTGGCAGCTTGTGCCACAAGGACGAGGACAGGGACAATATGCGCCCTTCAGTTGCGCTGCGCTTTTTAGTTAATGAAATCGTTTGCTAAATGAAACGTAAAGCCAAAGCCAGCTAGCATCAGCCAAATGGGATAAAGGGCCCAACCGAAATCAACTCAATCCTTTTTGTGTATTAGCAGCAGCAATGGCAATGGCAACTGTAATAGTTTCAGCCAAGCGGAAGCGGAAATGTGTCGCCGTTCAATACCAGCGTCAAGATTTTAAAATCAAATTTGAAGTATTTTTTTTTTTTTTTTTTGGGTGATTTCAAAAAATCAGCCACAAAATGAGTTTAAAGCCACTTCAAATTGATATTTGGTGCTCGGCCCTGGCCACATTCGATTTGATGTGGCTAACTGTGTGTGCGTTTCCGTTTCCGGTTTCAGATACAGTTTCGCTTTCGCTTTTATGCTGTGGTCTGCACTCGGCCATTGCGATTAATTTGTTGATTTATTTAATACGGAAGGGTTGCTTAATTCCCTCTTCACAGACAGGCGGACAGGCAGACAGACAGACAGACAGAGTCTTATTCATGTCCAGGCGAGACGATTTTGTTGACTGTTGCCCCCAACAATTGTGTTGCAACAACTGGGCCACACTGAAGTGGCGCACAAATGCCAAGCTATCTAATTAAATAATTGGCATTACTTGCGCAAGTCAGCTAAATTAAGATATATACAAATTGATATTAATAATATATATTAAAATATACATATATTTATTTAAGCTTATTTAAGATATGTTATAACTGTTTATTTGAAAAGATATTTATTTATTTTGCAATATTAAAATAATTATATTTTTTTTTTGCAGGGCATTCGCTGTGCCAAATTGCGTTTCGACTTGATTTTATTTTTGCTGCTGTTGTTGCTGTTGATTTTTGTTGTTGTTGTTGTTGTTGTCGGAAAAGCGATCTACGAACTGCGAACCGGGCGCTGACAGCAGCCAATTACTGCAATGTATTCCCAGTCAGGACAACGCTGTTATCCTTGCTCCAGTCCCAGTCCCAGTTCCAGTCCCAGTCGCAGTCCCAGTCCCAGTCGCAGTCGCAGACCAGTTCCAAGTCCAAGTTCTGGTCGCAGTCATATCTTTTGCATTTGCATTCGAATTTGTATATATGTGTGTGTGTGTGTGTTTGTGTTTGTACTTGTTGTCTGGTTATCAACACACACTTCCGGAACTTAATGGCCTGAATCCTTTTGCTGCTGCTGCTGCCTTGATTTGCCTTTTTGAGTTTATGTGTTATTGCTGCCGCCAAATTTGTTTGCCGCCGTTATTTGGCCAGGACACTTGTAAAGTGCATTGGCCTGTAATAATTCCAAGCCCAATTCAGAGAGAGAGAGAGAGATAGAGTGAGAGTGGGAGAGAGAGAGAGAGAGAGACAGAGAGAGTGGCAGAGAAAATCGAAATTCTGATTTTGTTGTGTTTGAATAACAATCTTCTCAGCAAACAATATGCTCAAAGCATATGTGCTTTTAGCCTCGTCTATTTACAGGGTATACGCCAGTCGATTATGTTCGACTAACCAAAACTTTGTTGTTGTTTTTTTTTTCCTTCATTATTTGTCTTCTGGTTGCCTGCTCTCGTAATTATTTCGAATCCTTCTCTTGCTCGTTTATCTTACAGTTTGTGTAAATCATTTGCAACGTTGACGTTTGAATTATGGAAAAATTGGCAAAATTTACGAGCATTCCTTACGAGCATTCCTTACGAGCATTCCTTACGAGCATTCCTTACGGCACAGGAATTGGAAATTGGAGCTGGACTCGGTTTTGTGGTTTGGATTATTCGATTGCTGCTTTTGTTGACTGACACTTTAAGATGGCTCGGCTGCTATCATCTGCTTTATGACTGCCGGCATTGTTGGCATTGTTGCCATTGTTTGCATTGTTTGTCATGTTTATTAAGCGCAATTTACACGCTTTGTTTTTAATGCGCTTTTGATGAAGCCATCATGTCACATTACATCAAAAGTAGCAGCACAATCAGCAAGCTGCGCATCAAGTTGCCCATTCGTCCTGCAATGTGTGAGGGTGTTAACACACACACACACACATACACATACGCACAGAGAGAGTGTATACAATAACAACACAATAAAACAACACAAATCTCCAGGCAGTCATCTCTATCCCCATTTTCATCTCCGACTCCCATTCCGGCCATTTAGCAGCACGTCTCACTGCAAAAATCTCATAAACACTTTCCTCCTGCTTTAGCTGGGGGGGGAACAAATTGAAATCTGGTTAGGCACAAGGGTGTTCTTCGAGGGTGTTGCTTGGGCCAAAAGGACGATGTGCGATGTGCGATGTGCGTTCTGCGACATCCAACTGCCAAAACAAACATTGGGCCAAAGGCAAAAGCGTTTTGGGCATTCATGAGTAGCTCACGCGTGCAAATCAAAGCGAACTGAGCTAGGCTGGGCTGGGCTGGGCTGGGCAGGAGGCGAGTGGGGGAGGCGTATGGACTATATAGCCGGAACAGATCAAATCCCAACCCTAAATGATTCGACTCGTCGTACTTCGCATACATATATGTGTATGTTTATATATGTATTTATTAGTATGTTGCATTTAGCCTGATGCCTGATTACGTAGTAGCTGACACACACACACATGGGCATCTCTGTGCGTGTGTGTTTTGTTGGCCAACTATAGATACATGATATATATGTATATATATATATATATATTGACGATTGAGAGCAGTTATCCCTATCTATGTAAATTGATTTCGATGTGTAATGAGTCACAGATTGCTTACACCTTACAAGTGATTCTTTGGTGATTATGAAGCGAATATTGATGCTCAAATTGTATATATATTTTTTGAAACTGTGCCATATCTCTGCAGGATAAATATAAAATATATATTATGTATGTATGTATATAAAGTGATGAATAATTAAGAACTGATATTAAATCACAAAGTTGAGGCTCAGCTCTCTCTCTCTCTCTCTATCTATCTCTCTTTCTCTCTCTCTATCTATCTCTCTTTTTCTTTTGTATATCTATTCAAAATCAGCGCAAAAAATGTACTGCATTTAAAGGGACCCACTTGGGAATGTCCTTAAGGACTTTCTAAACAAACTCAAGTGCATTGGAAACGAGCTCGAATCCAATAATTTACTGGTCATTTTCAACTATGAATGGGCCAAAACGAAGCCGGCTTGTTCAGATTTCAATGGGGCGAGCAGAACGGCAGTGGAAAGGGGCTGGCAAATGAAAGAAGCGGACAAAAAAAAAGAGAAGAATCAGAAAAAGGAAGAGTAAAGCCAATTCAGCCACTTGCTCATTGTCATTGCACTGAGAGTTTTTTATTTAATGCTGCCTCAGCATCAAAAGCAACAGCAACGAAAGCAATAACAACAGCAACAACAACGAAAGCAATAACAACAACAACACCAACAACAACAGCAACAACAACAACAGCAACAACAAAAGCAACAGCGACAATGCCAATGTGTCATGCTTGTTGATTTGTAAGGATGCATCGCAGCCGTTGTCAGTTGTATTGACCGGAAAATCATAAAGCTCTTTGTGCACCCAGAGAGGAAGTCAAATGGAAGCGGCCGCGTCATGTTCACGAACCGAACCCCCTCCCCCTCCCCGTTCCCGTTCCCGTTCCCATTCCCGTCTTGGCCTTTTGGTCATTTTGTTTCATCATCGCAGTTGCCACTCATTTTTTGGGTGATTCGGTCTCTCCTTGTGCCCAAAACCGGATATGTTGCCCAGTGCATTAAATCTTTGTCGTTTGCTCTTCGATTTTCCATTACATAATTATAATCCTTTTTTTTCCATGTTCTCTTTTTGGAGTTTTGAGTTTTTGTCTAAAGTCTCGGCATGTTTCCGCCGCAAAAGTTGTTCTTTATTATGGAAAACTAGAAAACTGTTTATAAGTTGACAGGCAGTAAACAGGATTTGCTCGGACGCAATCGGAAATGCTAAGACGCTGACTTCTTTCCTTTGGGGTCGCTGATCGAAAAATTAACATTCAAAACATATGACAGGAAGTCAACTTTCTTCAATTCTCTCTCTCTATATATATAAATATATATCTTTGGCTTTATTTAACTCGCAAGAAATCAAACTTTGATTTGAATAACATATTTCTCTGATAGTGAAATGGTATTTTTGACTCAGCTTTTATGTTGAGTCACAAAATAATGCCCAAAAAGCAAACGAAAATAAGTAAGCTGTAGTCGAGAGAGCTCGTCTAAGAGTTATCTTGAACCAATGATTATGGAGTGTTAGATATATATATAGAGATATATCTGTAGAGTAAAAAAAACCTTAGTGAATTTCTGCTTCAACGAATTGCTTCTGCTACGCCATCAATTGAAAATTAGTCACAGCTGACTTAAAGTAAAACTCGACGAGATCCGATATATATATATATATCTGTGTAAATCGGAGCAAAAGCACACAGCTAAAGACGTAAGTGATACATAGAGTTAATTTAAAGAAATTCATCAGAAGACTGAAGTTAGCCTTAGTGCCTACAATGCTGAGATAGGGCATTATAAATTCGATTATGGCCAGCTTTGGTCGAGCAAATGACCCATAAATGACAGCGTCCATAGAAGAAATGACACGCACACAAAATAGAATTTTGACCGAGCTGCGCTTATGGACTGGTGCTAAGGGACTGTTGGCGATAGTGGGACACGCGGAGCCACCAAGCCACCAAGCCACTGAAACAGCGACCACTGAACGCACCACCGCCCGAAAAGCATATGGCATGCGCTTATCCTTTTATGAGTGCACATTAGCCATTATGCGATGCCGTTATGATTTACGCCCCAACCAACCAACCAACCAACCACTAACCAGAGCCCGTTGAACCGACTCAGGCCAAAGCCAAGCCACAACAAGCCAGCCAAGGCACCATCGATGAGCGTCGTCCGGTAAGTGCCACCGTTGTGCAGCTAAGTGGAAACTATAGATAGTATAATTGTTGCTGCAGTGTGAGGTGCATTGTCTCTGTGGCAACTATTTTGTATATTAAAATGTTGGCGCATTGAAATTTATTTGGCGATTTCTTGATTTATGACATCGCATTTCTTTTATTTCACCGGACTCAAATGCGCTCTGCTGTCCGTTGGTCAACAAATGATGCGTCAGCGTTCATTTCATGCCTCGCCATGTGGCACGCATTAAAACACACACGCACACACACGCACACACACACACACTTACTGCCCCACACACATGCCCCAAGCCAGGCTGATCGCTTAATTGAAAATGTCTCTTTGTGCGGTTTCTTGTTGTCACCACGGGTCATGGGGCACGAGACACGGGTAGGGCCACTACCGCTACCTTCAGCCCGGTACGTGTCGTGGCTGGCAATTAACAGATTTACGTTGCTGCATTTGCAACTTAACTCTTTCGGCTTAAATTGCACGATGATAGTACAAAAGAATTCTCAATTAACAAGCTGAATAATTCAGAATTCATTCTATGCACATACATATATATTTATATATATGTATATATATTCTCATCCAAACAGAAAATAGTGTGTAAAACATTTAATTTACGACTGTATTCAATCCAGGCACTTTTATCGCTGATTATTGGATATTTACCTATTTCAGTTCTTAAGTCTATATACCCATTGAAGGATACATCTCCGATACATCTCAGATGTTTCGTGATTCAAACTATGTCCGTCGGTATTTCGGTTTCTATGCAAAGTAGCTCATAAGTATTCCCAGAAGAGACTAAGAATTAATATATATATATATATATATTAATATATACAGCTGTAATTGGAACAATCGGTCCAAATATGAATTCAAATTCTTATGTGGAATTGGAGTTCAGTTCACAGCCAGTCGTCGAATATCTAAACTTATTTTTCCGGAAACCTAATAAATATAATATTATGTTTAACTCAGGACTACATTTTAAATTGATATTGATAGATAACATGCTATATATACGAAAGATAAATATATGCTTGATCAGCTTCACTAGCCGAGTCGATAAAACCTGTCCGTCTGTTCAACTGCCTGTCTTCCTGTTTACCCTTTCGAATGCCCTCAGTTTTAGGGCTATCTTCCGTATGACTGGGGGTACCGGATGGAACCATTCTATCATACAGCTGCGATAGGAACAATCGGATTATTCAGTTCACAGCCAGTCGTGAAAAGTTATTAATACTTCCACATCCGGTCTGCAAGTTTATGTTTCTTTCTTTCTTGTTTTATTATTATTATTATTATTATTATTCCGTTTTTTCCATTCAACAAGACTCAATTTCCCACCACAGATCGCAGTCGGACGTTTTCGACTGTTGTTTTTTATTATTTTTGTTTTTTGATGGAGCTTTTGATATGCGAATAAAATCATATTATTCATTACAGCTGCGATTGTGCGCCAACCAACATCTTCGCAGCACATGCGTCTCTCTCTCTCTCTCTCTCCCTCTATCCATTGCTCAGTGTGTCTACTGCTCACTCTTTCCCTCTTCTTCTCTCTCTCTCTCTCGCTGTGGCACACTGTAGCTTAAGTTGCCGCACAGCAACAAGCTTGCCGACACTTATTAGCCTCGAGTACATCAATCATCGACTTGTTTTAATTTTAAAAAATCGCACGCTGTTCAGCTATATCGTCCTGATCGTCCTGTTGTCGTATAGTATATGGTTGGATGGGGTGGGTGGGGGCGTGTGGCCTCCGCCAGGGGGTTGTGCGCAAGTTGTAGCACTTAATTAAATGCCACAGGCCACACGCCCCCTGTTGGGCGACGTTGCCGTGAATGGAATCCCGCCCACTGTGCAGCATGTGCGCTATCTCTTTCTGCCAAAACGCTCTCGCTCTCTCTCTCTCTCTCTCTCTCTCTGTCTTTCTGTGTTTGTGTATCCTTGGGAAATTTCGAAAAGGCGCAAGGAAATTTTAGTATCACGTTTAAAGACCGCCATTTTCTTTTGTTCTATTTTCACTTGAATTCACTTAGTGCTTTGGGCTCATGGCTCAGGCTCTGGGTCGGCGTCGGGGTTTGGGTTTGGGGTTGGTATTCGCTTCAAAATTCAACTTAAGCATTTTTCTTGTGGTCTACAGACAGACTGGGCTGGGGGTAGGGGGTGGGGGGTGGGCGTAACTGGCTTATCTGTTGGCACACAAATATGCTTATGTGGCGCACAAGATTGATCTGTTTAATAAGCAACCTTAAATTTTGATTACGAAATGTGTAAACCTTTTTTAATCTGCTTTTATATCCGCCATGAAAGTATTTTTCCAGCGCCTATCTCATTATGAACACAAATTCCGTTAGGCCCTGCATCAAATTTATATCGCTGAAAGCCCAAAAAAAAAAAACCCCCAACCGAGCAGGCATTTCTTATAAATACGCTTGTACTTTGTCAAATTCAAATTAATTAAATTCAGTTGAGGAGCGAGGAGTCGCTGGGCGAAGAGGTGCTCCGCATGTCCACGGATGAGATTGTGAGCAGAACTCGCCTGATGGACAATGAAATTGAAATCATGAAAAGCGCAAAACGAAAAGATCAAAGACAATACAGAGGAGATCAAGGTTAACAAAACTTTGCCATATCTGGTTTCCAATGTGATTGAGCTACTGGTTGTAGATCCGCAGGAGGAAGAGGATGATGGCTCCGTTACTGTGTTGGATAATCAGCGTAAGGGCAAATGGCATATTTCTTGCCAGTCATTGGCCTGGTCGGTGCCGAGAAGCGGAAGCCCGGCGATTTGGTTGGCGTCAACAAGGACTCGTATCGGATTCTGGAAACCCTGCCAGCTGAATACGATGCACGAGTTAAGGCCATGGAGGTCGATGAGCGTCCAACAGAGCAGTATTCCGATATTGGTGGTCTGGATGAACGGGATCCAGGAGCTCATTGAAGCTGTCGTATTGCCCATGACACACTTGGAAAAGTTCAAGAATCTAGGCATCCATCCGCCTGGCACCGGCAAAACGCTGCTCGCCCGCTTGTTCATCATTGAGTCTATGCAAAAATACAGCTTTACAGTTTTATCTCTTAACAACAGAAAGCTAAATTATATTTAAAGCCGCCATCCAAATTTGTGACCAAAAAAAAAATGCTTACACAATAATTCTTTATAAATCAGAATGAAATTGAGAAAATCTGTATTTCACAATGATTCAAATTTCTCGCGCCCTTTTGTGTGTACGAATAAAAATGACAGCCTTGCCAACTTAGTCGTTAACTCAATAGAAAATGTTAGCTTACAGACAAAGCTGATTTCACATATGAACCATTTATGAATCATCAGCATGCGCAATGTGTGATAGGATTTTTTTTATCTGTTTTTCAATTATCGAAATGGCCAACAGCTGATTTTTGCTTGTCTTTAATATAATTTCTAAAGTAGAAAGAGAAGCATAAGCTGTTAAGCTGCTGTGCGGACTTAATGCTCATTTACAGCAATGTTATCGATTATTATTCAATAGCAGAGTAATAACAGTGCTGTAAAGTGACTCAGAAAGGCCGCAAAAATTCAAAAGAACATTTTGAACAGGAGAGGGCATCTGCTTGGATTGCTTTGCATTAAGCTGTAGGATATATAAGATACGCAAAATGTAGTGGAAAAACCTATATTTCAATACAATGTGATGACAAGCGCTATCATATTACTTGTTGGCACAATTTTGCTTAAACACTTTGATTTCACCTCAAGCCGTTCCTACTACAGTTGGTTAAAGTGGCTTGTGCCACTGCAAACGCTACAGACTCTGTTTACTTTGTAACGGTGTGAAAAGAGCGTCAGTGCAATCGATACATCGATAGGCGAATATCGGTACGGTTTTATGCTGGCAATGGAATGCAGACAGTTCGCCGCTATTCGCATTTGTGGGCCAAACGTTCGACTGTGATGCAATGGTTGTTTTCTTTTCTTTTTGAGTAAAAGAAAGTGAAAGTTGCGCTGGGGTCTCTGCAGATACGCCGCCAAACGCAGTTTATATCAAAGCAATTGCACGCCTTTGCATGCTGAATGTGGAACCAATTCCAAAAGGTCAACCAGCAGCAACAACACCAACAACAACAACACCAACAACAGCAAACACACGATCCACAAGGAGTGCGGCCAATGTGCACGCGACATGAAAGTTGCGCGCGTAACTGGGCCACAGGCAGTCTAACCTCAAAGCGGGTTCAAATTATTCGACAGCGAGCTGAGCCATGAGTCGGATGGCGCCCAATTCAGGCTGGAGCATTCTGCCCTTTCGGATCTCCACCACAACAAAAGTGAGAGAATGACTGAATGGGAATCAATTCATGCTCATCTTCAATCGCTTTCAGGTGTTGCTCTTCTCGCTGACTGCCGGCGTTGCGCTGATGGGCGCCCTCTCGCGTTTCTTGCGGCGCCGAAATCCGCCGCGTCCACAGCGACGTGTGCGCAAATATACCGGACGACGGGCACGGAACAGCATGCGCAGCCCCAATGATCTGGCATCGATAGCCGGCTCCAAGGTATCGGCACGTTCGGGCAGTCCTGTTGGCTCCACAATCGCCTATTCGGATCGTTTGTCACTTGCCTCAGGCTCCATTGGTGCTGGGGCACAGAATCAGCTGACGACAGTTGGCGTTGGCATTGGTGCGGCTGGTGTCGTTACACAGCTGACGGCGCAGCAGCTGGGTGTGATGGGCATGGAGGCGCTGGACACGGTGATTAACTTTTGGGAGGATACACTGGCCGCACATTATTCACCGGGCGGTGTGCCCGCCTCGCTGACAACCGCCGAGGATTCGGAGTTTTGTCGTGAGATCCAGAATTTGCTGGAAATGGCGTATACGCTGCAGGAGCAGAGCGAACTCCTCTTTCTCGATCAGCGGTCGGTGCTGTTTCGCGAGGAACATTCCATAGATGAGGCCGAAGAGGATGGCGTGGCAACGGCGGCCGTCGGTTACGATGACGATGAGCGACGCTTCCGCAAGTCGGGCAGCGTATTGAGTCGCACCGGTTCCGATCCCAATTTCGATTCGGCAGAGAGTTTCGCATCGGCTCTAGACCAGGTTGCTGATCTGCGCGAATTTGAGTCGTTCATTGAGACGGCGTACGAGGAGTATCCGCTGTTTCAGAGGGCGCTCAAGCATCATGACGAGTACACAGTGCCCTGTCGCACAATACGATCGGAGCTGATGCACTGCAGCAGCGACACCGAATATCTGGCGAAGCTGCACTGTGTGCGGCTCGCCTTTCAATTTCTATTCAAGGATCCGGCGGTGGGCCAATGGATCTGCGATGCGGGCAGACAGATACTGACCGATCTGTTGTGTCTGAGCGACAAGGATACCAAAGAGTTTCTTGTCGGCTACGAGGATATGGTGAACTTCCTGCACGAGTCCAGCAACTGGCCCTGCATCCAAATGGAACTGGAGCAACGCAACGTCAAGGCAATGACATTCTACGACATTTGCCTGGACTTTATCATATTGGACTCGTTCCGTGACTTGGATGCGCCGCCAGCCAGCGTTACGGCTGTCGTCCAGAATCGTTGGCTCTCCAATGGCTTCAAAGAGACGGTAAGCTTAATAGCCCCTAAATATCGAGTTTCATTCATTATACACTTCCATAGTTATCGATTGGGTATCTAAACCATATACATATACATATATATATATGCGTGTATCTTGTGTATATAGCAAACCTAAATCAGACAAATACACTGAAAACATAAGCCACTTCACATGAATCAAGCTCATTGAATCGAAGGCTATCTATATATATATATATATATATATATATATATATATATGTATATATTATCGAGCTGCTGAAGGTCCAAGCAGATAGCACTTGAACTGAGCAACATCCAAAGTGTTTTTTATCGATATCATGATATCATTATGTTTATTGAATTTATTGATTAATCTGAAACTATTTGCAGGCGCTCACGACGGCTGTGTGGTCGGTGCTGAAGGCCAAGAAGCGTATGCTGAAATATCAGAATGGTTTTATGGCCCACTTCTATGTCATATCGGAGCAGATATCGCCGCTGATGGCCTGGGGCTTCTTCGGACCGAATGAGAATCTGCGCGATATTTGCCATTATTTTCGGGAGCAGCTGCTCGCATTTCTCGCTGACATTTATAGCTTCCAGAAGAGTCGCTTCACCACCATCGAGGACTTCTCGCAGGATGTGCTCCAGCACATGCAGACACGTGTCAACAACATTGGCGTCAAATTTAGCCAGTAGAGAGAGAGAGAGAGACAAAGAGATAGAATAGAAAGAGAGAGAGTGATAGAGAGAGAGAGATAGAGCACAATGGATATTCATGCTTGAAATGATGATGAATGGATTCTTCAGGCCACTGTTTTGGCTTATGTTTGATGGCAATCAAATTCAAATCACTTCATGCCACACACACACACACATGTTGACTAATTTTAAAGCCACCAACACAGACACAGACACAGGCACGCACACGCTTACACACATGGACATTGACATTTATGATTAAGATTACAGTCGCCAAAAACATTTGTAAAATAAAACCGTTTACTTGACACACAATGCGCAAAGCAGCTGCTGCTCAACCCACTTGGCAACTGACTTGGAGCAGCTCTTGTTGCACATCCGGAGAGGGTACGTTAGTCGCTGCCGTCAGCTCGTAGCTGCAACATGTGCAAGGGTTGCTGCTTCAGCATTGGATTTGTAGCGCTCTGCGCATTTGTGAGTAGCTGCCAACTTTGAAGTGGAATCGTTGTGATCATCTCTTGTTTAGATCTGCTGCTTTGGTGCGCTGCACATGCTCAACCAGATTGTCCACATCGATGGGGAGGCGGCATTGGTTGAAGAAGTTGCCAGCGATCGCTGTCAGCGCACATTTATTGCGAGCCAAGGAGCAGTGGATTATGCACATCTCACCTGGCTGGAGCTCTTCTACATGAGATGGACGGTGGTGCTGAGCATGTTCTACTCGTTCGTGGTCATGTTACTCATACGTGCCCAGTACATGAGTCACTTTGATATCAATTTCATTACCTCGAATGCGGTAAGCAATTGTTGCATTGCCTCCGCTCACCCTCACCCTCCCGCTCCCATCCACCCCTCATCCCTACTCAGTACCCTTAGTTTTTACCGTATATGTATTGTAGATGACGCTCGTTGGCGGCCTCCTCGCCGTCGTCCTGCTCATATCCACTGTCATTCTGCACGAGCGGTTGCCATTCAGGCAGATGTGGTGCAATGAGTTGATCGTTGGATTCATGTACTTCATAGCCACCAATACTGGCATCGCCGTCGCCTTCTTCCTCATCCTTTCCTGTCAATATCACTTTCACATGGAGCAGCCCGACTTCTAGTTAAGCAGCTGCCGGAATCGAAACTGCTAACTCAGTATTATTCATTCAAATTCAAATAATATTGAATTGGGTACATTGAGTATATATTAGATGATATATATATATGCATATATATGTATTCCCTCGATCTGTATTAATATACATTGGGGCCTTCATCGCAGTTTCCAGTTATATTTTGGTCTTATCGGAGATAATTCTTTCAGATGACTTTTTTTTTATTTTGAAACTTCTTTCAGGCACTTTTCGAAATATTATTCGTCGAATTTAAATGCTGAACAAGAATATATATGTATATATATATATATACATACAGTTAATCAAGTCGGCAACGTCCACCTTGCGACGTACTTATAGCATCCTTCGCAGTTCTGATAATGTCCTATGCCAGGACATATAAATCTCACTGATATCTAGCTAGAATCCCCGTTCCCACTCAAGAAATATATTTGGATTTGAAATCAAAGATAATGCTTAAATATGTATATGCAAGAATAAAGTTATCTTGATAACTCAATAGCCCAAGAAGTGGTCGGGCTAATTCTCAGTCAATTACAGACCGGCCATCGTGCTGGGCATAGGTATATGATAAGAAAAATGCATATATAAAAACATATAGACACGTTTATTCGAATACAATATATGCTGTTTGGTATAAAAGACAGACAAGTGAGATAAAAAGTACATTATAAAAATACAAATTAAAATCAAATCAAATGAATTAATCATAATTATAATGTGTAATGGTGTTTGTAGATAGTGTTATGAGTATGTAACCACAGAACAGCGCGACAAATATGTAACAGTACAAACAAAGGGAGACTCACTGGTATGGCATGTGCGTTAATTGATTTTAGCTATATATACATATATATATATATAGTTATAGCCGATTTTGATTCTGTTTGTGTTTTCGTTTTGTTTTGATTGCAATAATGCCGATGGTGTGCGCCTTCTGTAAAATGCCAGCGACTGTTTTGGGCCGCTTAAATGCCGCGATACGAGCGATGTGCCAGGAATGCACTGATGAAGTAGAGCACACAGTTGACCAGGCCAAGGACGGCAGCTGCCATATAGGCGTCGTGCCTGTGGTCGCGCAGCTTGAGCAGCAGGCAAATGGACGAGGCCAGTAGCAGAATGACCGCAACGCTATGATAGATCAGCTCCTGTGTATCGAAGGGTTTTATTTACAATCGGAATCAGAATCAAGATCAAGTAAATCCAACATATCGCCCACTTACATAGATTGTCTTGGCGATGAGCCCGCCCGTGCTGAGCGATGTGATGCACGCGAGGAATAAACAGAATGTCCCTATCATAAATGTGGTGGCCATCAGGAAATGAAACAAATCCTGGTTCGCGCGATAGTAGCCCGAATAACTGTTGAAGTTCAACGCCATCAGGGTGACAATAGCGATGCCAATTATCTATGGAAATAAGAATGTCATTTTGAATGGTCTCCTTCGAAAGTTGGCATAGAGATGGGCACTTACCAGCTGGAAGAGCTTAAGAATGCCCGGAAAGCTCTTCACGTAGCCCGTATTGAGCACAATGTAGGAGGTGTTGGTGGTGCTGGTGGTGGTGCGTGTTATGGTCACGGAGTGAGACATCTTGCCGGTTAATGCTACAACGGTGGTTCGTTACGATGGGTTGGTTGGGTCTATAAGAAGAATAATCAAATGTGAGCAAATTTCGAACTTTTTACACTCCTTCCAGATGGAATGCTATATATATATATATATATATATAGAAATTAAACTACAAAAATAATGTATATCTGAAGAGACAAATATACAATGAAAAAATCGGGTTAAAATCGTTTGAAAATATGCGTAAATTTCTACACTATTTGCGAAGCAATATATAATGGTAAGAAAAAATACATTTTTGGTATTGACTGCTTAACTATATATATAACTAGATATATATATAACTATATATAAGGAATTCGACGTTTTCTGAATGGCATATTAATTTCAATAAAGTGACGAATAATTTCTGTGCGCAAAAACACTTTTTGAAACACAATTGGAATTTTGATTAGATCGATTTTTAATGACGATACTCAAAGTATATAATTATTCCAAATATAAAAATTTTTTTATAGCTTATACAAAAAAAGAAAAAAAAAAGTGATTTTTTATGATAAGAGATAAAAAAAAATGGTTCTAAAAGTCAAAAATGAAAATGTTTTAATGCCAAATAAATTTTGTACGAAATACACAAAATTAACTGTGCAAAATTGGAATTTTTCATCATTTTCAAATTGTGTGTGTGTGTGTGATCATCATGATATCAGATTCAATGTCCGACGACTCAGAATTTCAGATGATTCATTAATTCTAAAACATTCCATTTAATAAAAAAAAAAAACAAACATTTTCATAGTACAAATTTTAACGGCTTAAAAAACTGCCTCGAATTTGGATCTATATCTATTTTGTATATATTCTGTTCAGTTTTAAAAGTAACTGTACGATTTTTGTCTGTACGTCTTTGGCTGAGTTGGGCAAATGTTGCATTCAATCGAACGACTTGCAACAAGCCAACAATATTTGCACAAAGTTGTTAACACATTTGATGCCCTAGCCGCGCCCAGTGCCCACAAAATACAACTGTATTTTTGGCCATATATTTTGTTATTATTTTTCTAAAATTAAACTTTTTTCAATGCCGGCCTCGCCAAAGCGCCAAATGTTATTGAAGCAGCAGCAACGCAGGAGAAACTACAAATTCTATTTACTGTCATCGTGCCTCTCTAATACAACATACATCTAACATACATCATGTGTGTGTGTGTGTGTGTGTGTGTATTTAGTTGGTGTATTTCATCTATAGCTATACTGTGACGTCATGGGCTTTATGGTCGCAGCCTTTTTGTTTTCAGCAAAATACTTCGATGGAAACATGAAAATCTTTTCAATATGTATGTATCTCGCTACACATACATGCAAACATATATACAAATATATGCACATGCATATTTTTGTCTATATATTCTGAAATGGGGACGCGCGTAAAAATCTGTGTGTATATATCTACACACATGTATATATATATATATATATGTGTGTGTGTGTGTGCTTTGGGCAAGTGTTGAGCGAGTGGAAGCAATTGGCGTTTGCTTAAAGATCAACATTCGAATGCATGTATAATGTATATGTGTGTGTGTGTGTGTGTGTGTAGTATTGAAGGATCGTTGTATATTGGCTCATCCATCGAATCGAAAGAAATCAAATCGAATCGATTGGATTGTAATGAATACAAAATACATTTGCGGTTCGAAAACATTTGTGAACACACTCGAAAGTCAAAAGTCGAAACTGATCCCGCATTACTTTACACAACTGTATGCCAACACAAGGCCTGTTGTTGTATGGCATTAGTCAGATGCTAAGCAGTCAAAACAATGACGCCATCCCATCCGCAACCCATCCGCAACCCAGCCCATTCCATTCCATTCCATTCCATTCAATGCGTCTTCTGCGATGACGCAATGGCTTACAACAAAAGCAGCCAAAAACGAGACGCAAAACATTTTTTTCATTTATTGTAACTGGCTTGGAATTTCAAGTTTTCGTCGTTACACACATGCATATGTGTGCGTGTATGTGTGTGTGTGTGTGTGTGTGTGTGTGAGTGTTTATGTGTTTCTGCTTTTGTAGCAATCAAAACAAACCGAACCACATTTTATGTTGATTAGTGGAGGATTTCCGCTGTTATTTTTTTTTTTTTTTTTGATTTTATTTTGTTTTTGCTCTTTGCTAACAATAATAACAATGGGCAGCAACAGGCGCCGGTTTTTTGAAAATGATATCATGCTCGAACTATGTATGTGCATGTATATTTATGTACACCTTGGACGCGCCTGGAACATACAACCAACATGTAGCGCAGCTCTTTAACCAAACAAAACATCTTTAACAATTTTCAGGCCTGCGGAAATTGACTTCTGTTGTCAACCAAAAAAACAAAAAACATAAACATCAAAATTCTGATAACTGTCGAGCAAAAAAATAAAAAAAAAAAAATGATAACAGCTTTTAGGTATTTTATTTTTAGCAATTTTTGCAATATTTTGTTTTGTTTTTTTTTTGTTGTGGTTTTTATTGCTGAATGAGATCATCGCCAATAGGGGTATATTGTTTCTGACCTACTCTCAGTGAAGCCCAGGAAATCCTTGTATGTTTTATGAGACACGCCCTGGTATTCAACACTGTTTTCAAAATTGAGCTTTTGCTATTTGGCATGCACTGAGCGACAACAAAACGTGTTGATTTTGAATTTTAAATAATGCTCACACACACACACACATAAACGCACACGCATAAAAATGTATATGTGTGTGCGTAGGAAATAATATGCGATCGGTGCTGGGTGGTTGTGGTTCTTACATTTTGTATACACGAATCGAATTCGCTGACTCTGGTCACTCTTGGATATTGTATTGAAAATTCGGTTTTTGCAATGCGTTTGTATTTCGAGCTGTTGCTTCAACTGCGTGTCTTTGCGCGCGTACGTTCAAAACGAAACTGAAACTACAAAAGTATTTTCAGTTTCGTTTACAACTTTTGCTATTGCCAGCTGGCCAGTTCGAGGGCAGCGACGCGGCGTTAACGCACACGCCCGCAGCGCGCTGAAACACAACAACATCAACAACAACAAACAAGAAGCGAGTAAGCAACCGAAAAGCACAACAACTTGTTGTTGTACTGCGAGCAACTCATTCACTCAGTCAGCGAGCGAGACGATGATGACCATGACGTCATGATGTCACAAAATAGAAAAGAAAAACAACAAAAACCAAACAAACTTCATGCTACGAACACCGAATAGCGATGAGCAACGTAACCAAAAACAATAATAACAACAACAAAAAGAAGAACATAACAAAAGGAGCACCAATGTCGCGCGCTTTAATAGTTTTATTGTTGTTGTTAAAAGTGCAGTTAGCCTTAACACTCCCCCGGCACGCATATGCCATTGTAACGGTTAATTGGTTTTCGACTATTCTTCTCCAATGAGTTAAAGCGAGAGAAAATTCACTGCTGCTGATGCACAGCGCTATCAATCGTTCTGAGTCACTAAATTGTCAAAGTGGAAGAGAGTGAGAGCGCAGGCGAATGAGGTGTCTATGAGTAATGCAAAATAGCAAAATAAGAGCTTATATGTATATGTATGTGTGTATATGTGTATGTATGGGTGTGGGCAATGTTTATATTACTGCACTGCCGCTCGCCGCCTCAAGGAGAACATGAAAACATGAATATGAGTGAATAGTCGCTTTACCCGAACATTAAATACCCTTACCTGAAAATAAATGATTTAAAAACAACTAACTACTTGTGTAGATATAAGACCTTTTAAGCTGAACGCTAATAGATGTTTTTGTGTATGCGTAGCACAGCTGATGCTAACGCAGTAGTGCCTTGCAGGCGTAGGGTATTCAGCTGCACAAAAATAAATATACACTCACAAATGAATACAAAAATGTCTCTTTTTTTTTGTTTAATTATCAATGCGATTCAACGTTATCAAGTACGCCGACATGATTCAGTCGTTCATTTTGCCTTCAGGCCAAATTGTTAATATGCAAATTATGAGCTGGTTGCAGGTTGCAAGTATCTTAATTACAAATGCCAATCACATTGTATGCATGTTCCAAAATAGCAACGAAAATGCTTTCGAGCGTTGCCTACTTCAAGGAGTGAAAGCAGTCGCATATATACAATATATATATATATATATATAGATGTATATAGATATATATATATAGATGCTTCAGCAAACAAAATACGAATTGGACCTTTTCTCAATCATCGCATCTTTGAGCATAAGGAAGAAATTCGACGATGAAGCCAATCTTTGTATATGGCTACGAGTAACTGGAGAAAATGGTACTCAAATATAGCTTAGATGAGCTTAACAAATTGAAGAGTTGCACAGAGTGTGGAGAGTTTTGGTTATCAAATATGTATTTCTCGAATTTGTTATCAAAACTTATTTAATTAGAATTTGAATAGCAATTTACAGTTTTTCACTTTTTACTTAAATCAATAAAGAACTTTGAAATTTCCAAATGAATATCAATCAGGAAAATTGTATTCCGAGTTTCGAGTTTAGAGACCTTAACGAACATCGAATATATATGTGAAAATCTATTGAGTTTCGATTCGCATTACATTTATTTTCATATATATATTTGTGTGTGGGTGCAAGTCAGAGTGAGAGGAGGAGTGGGGTTTATGCAACATGAATTTTGAATGGCATTCTATAAGATGACCACAATGCATCTGGTTATCGATTGGAATTTGGCCATTAAATGAGTTAGTGTGTGCTCTACTTAATCCTCAGCAACGGATTGAAACTACCGCTAATGAGCCGTTAAATGTGTATGCTTGTGTGTGTTACTCTCTCTCTCTCTCTGTGTGTATGTGTGTGTGTTCATTTCTTTCGTTTTTTTTCTCTTATCGAGCTTTAGTTCAACTAGATATCATCGATAAACATTTATATGTTAATAAGGAAACATTGAATTTTGCGTGGTAAGCAGCAGCAGCTCTTCGCTCATGAATAACAGTAGTAGATAACGGTTTGTAATTGGTTAAACGTTAAATATATCGTTATGTGTGTATGCATTATACATTAATTATATATATATATATATATAGACACCGGTCGAACTAAGCTGTTAACCACTGTATATATATATATATATTTATATTCCTTTATTCCAAGTCGCACAATTTGTTTGCTATGCTGCTCTAATTCGAATCTCTTGTATTGTTTATGTTTTTTCTTTGTTGTTAAGTTTGTATATTTTGTAATGTATTTTGTTGTTGGTGCCGCTGCTGCTGCTGCTGCTGATTTTGTTTTCTTCACATCTTAATCGAGTCCATCGTCAACGTAGTCCGACGACTCCTTCTTGGCCTTTGGTTCGCTGCTGTTGGGTGGCTTGGCGCCGCCGTCGGCATCGCAAGAGGCACCAGCATCAGCATCATCTTTGGCGGCGCCGCCAGCATTTGGATCGCCGGCCGGAAAGCCGCCTGGGAAGCGGCCTTCGAAGCCATCGGGGAACATGGTCTTGAATAGATTGAATACCTGTGGATTGGAGGCATATTTGGAAAAGTTGGCCGGATTGGCCAGTATGTCCTGCATCGCAGCAGCCACTCTGGGATCCTTCATCTTGGACATCAAATCGGCCATATCAAAGCCACCAGGTTTGCCCGTATTAGGGCAGGCGCCTGCAAAACCCGGTAAATCTTCATCACTAGGGACGCCGCCAGCGCCGGGAAAGCCGCCGCCAGCACCGGGAAAGCCGCCAGCACCGGGAAAGCCGCCAGCACCGGGAAAACCGCCACCAGCAGCAGAACTTTGTTTATCCTGCTGTTTGCGCGCCTTGCGCTGCGCACGCTGGCGATCCTTGTTTTTGCGCTCGGCCTGCTTGCGCTCCACCTTGATGCGATGCTGTTCGATTTTCTTGGCATTGGGTGTGACCTCGCGCAGCCACTCATCTGCCACCTCATCAAAATCAAGCTTGCACGCCTGTCGCAAATCCTTCGCCGCCTCCTCGAACTGGCCGAGCAGACGACGGGCACGTCCACGAAACTTGTACGCCGCCGCCGAATCACAGTTCAGCTCTAAAGCCTTGTCACAGTCCCGTATGCAGGCATTCGGCTTTTCCAGCTTGAGGAACGCCTGGCCGCGCTTCGCATGGAACAGTGCATTGCCCGGATTCAGTTCAATGGCCTTCGTATAGAAGCCGATGGCCTCTTCGAATTTCTGTTCGCTGTATGCACCGGCTGCCTGGGCACGCAAATCGCCAGCCTGATCGATTTCCTCGTCGGTGGGTGTCTTTTCCGAATCGCCCATTGGCTGGGTGGGATCGCTGTCGGCTTTAATAACGCCTGCAATTGAGTCCAGCAACAAACAACAACAAATTGTGAGGTTGGGAGAACACGTGATTTTTTCACTCTTATTTTTTTTTTAGATTTTTCGATTTACCTTCCATATCCAGTTCGACTTCGGACTCTGCCTCCGATGTGCTTTCATCTTCCTCGCTCTCTTCTGAATCAACTGGATCAGCAGCCGGTGCTGATTTGGCCGAGTTTTCTTTATCGCCGGCATGGCCGCCAAAGGGGCATTTACTGCTGCAATAAAAAACAAAAAAAAAAAAGAAGAAATTTAATACACACATGCACCACCCGCATAATCACACACACACTCACCCAGTTTCCGGCATCTTGAAATCACCGTCGGGCACTTTGCCCCCGAACTTCTCGATGAAATCCTTCACAAACTGCAATTGGGGCAGATTCAGAACCGTCGGATTTGTATTGACAAAATCAATGAAGCCCTTTAGCTTGAGCAGATCTTCGTGTTGCATTGGCGCGGCCATTTTTTTTCTTTCTTTTTTTACGATCGATTATATATATGTATTTGTATATGGAGCAATATTCTTAGTTAAATGTGTGAAATGCGTCTCGCACAAAATGCTGAAACTACAGTTTTTTCTTTTCTTCTCCAGTTGTCAGTGTGACTGTTTGTTCGAAACAATTTAATGCCAATTGCTTGTGTTATCGAGTTCCATTTTGAGTATTATACATTGTTCAAGCAATATATCGATAGCTGCACATGCGAGGCGGTTGGTCCAAAAGTGCCCATCCCCATGCGAAATACACAAAGCAAAAGTGAAAAAAGCAAAAAGCGTACCAAAAAAAAACTAAACTAAAATATAAATACAAATAAAAATTGCAATTAAAAATTGCACACAAGATTGCATTAGCGGCATTTTGGCATTCAAACAAACGGAAACTGCACAAAAGAAGTGGGGGAACCAAGTCAGAGTGTATCGAATACGCAGCGCGTTAAAAATAAACCAATAAAAGCCATACAAAATGGCCACCAGCGAGATTTCCAGCTCCAATGAGCGGCATTATTACGCCAAGTTGGAGGCAATCAAGGATATCAGGGACAAGACACTGGCGCTGGAGAAGCTCAAGGTACGCATCATAAAGGAGGTGAAGCTGAGCGATGACGAGGAGAAATGCCTCGACGAATACCGCAAGGAAATGGAGCATCTGCTCGAGGAGAAGATGTCGCACGTGGAGGAGCTGCGTCAGATCCATGCCGACATCAACGACATGGAGAACATCATCAAGCAGACGAAGGAGAATCAGACACGCTCATTCGACATGGCCAATCGGGTCTACGAGGAATATCTGGCCCTCAAATATCAAATCGATCACATGCGTCGCGACTATCTCGGATTGAGCCCGTTGCGTGATCTACACGAGGAGGAGGGCAGCCCTATTTCGAAGGATCGCTTCCAGACAAACTTTCTCAAAGTTGCTGCACAATCGGCGGCAGCGGCAGCAGCAGCAGCGGCCGCCGCAGCAGCAGCTGCTGCCGGCGGCGCACAGCCCACATCCTTGCCCCGACCGCATGCCCGTCATCCGCTGATGGCGGAGGCAACGGTCACCGCCCTGCCACCGAATGCAGCCGGTGGCGCTGGCGGCATGGCCGGCACTGGCGGCGGCGGCCAGAACATGTCAAGCGGCGGTGGTGGTGGCGTTGGTGGCGCCGGTGGCGGTGGTCCTGGTCATGCCTTCATGCCGCCGGCACCGCCGGGCGGAGCTGGCAGCGTCGCTGCTGCTGCTGCTGCGGTGGCTGCAGCGCGCCTGGGCAAGAGCGATTTCTCGGCACCGCCGCCGCCGCCGCCAAGCACAAATCGCTTGCAGCAATCGCCGTCGATTGGGATTGGACATCATCCGTCGTTTCGTTCCGACTTCAATGTGAATCTGCGTCAACAGCCGCCGCCGATGAAGTCCTGTTTGTCCTGCCACCAGCAGATCCATCGGAACGCGCCCATTTGTCCCCTTTGCAAGGCAAAGTCGCGTTCCCGCAATCCCAAGAAGCCCAAAAAGAAGAACAACTAAGCACAACACCCAGCAATTCTCTCAGTGTAAATGTTTAAATATGTTTCCTTTAAGTCACATTTTCTATCCGCCTTTTCTTCTTTTTTTTTGTTTTTTTTTTACATATTTATTTATTATTCATTTTATTATTAACCCAGCGAAAGTATTACATTTTGTCTCACATTAACCGATAGCCTGTAAGCTGCAGCTAATTATTATATTAATAATAATATTAATAATAATAATAATAATAATATTGTTCTCATCTCTCATCTGTTCTATCAGTTTAAGTTAATGCTCTACATTTAAGCCCATATATCGTGTGTCAAATTATGCCTAATTACCTTTTTTTATATACCTACACCTAAGCATTCAAATAGTGATTCAATAATAACAACATTTTTTCCAATTCTTTGTCTTTAACTCGTAAATCAAAAAAACGTGCTTCAAAATTTCAGCACTAAAGCCCGAAAATTGATGCGCGCCAAACGATCGTGAAGCATTTGAAAAAAAAATGAATATGGCAACTCCAATCGTTGCGTGATCGTTTTGCAGCACTTTAACTGGCATTTTACAACACTGTGCGCGCTGAGCCAGACTTGCTCACATTTTAACAGCGCCAACTAAAATAACTTTTTCTTTCGAATTTCACCAGATCATCTGGTTGGGCGCAAGTGGCACAAGTGGCACAAACACGTAACAGATCAAAGCCAAACATTCTCTGAGCAATTGTTATCATCATTCGCTGAATATTAGTAAGTTCAAAAACGAAACAAAACTTAAATGCAGCCATTAAAAACGTTGATTCTGTTTTCTTTCTTGTCTTGTTGCTGCTACTGCTGTTGCTGTTGTTGTTGTTGTTGCTGTTGTTGCGGCATGAACAGAATATGTGAAAAGAGAAAGTTTCTGAAACGCGGTCGACTGAATCAACTCGACTCGTTAGCTTAACTTTTTACCCAAAAGAAAAGCAGCAAAGACACCAACAGCTCAGCAGTCGCTTTACAATAAATATTGAATTCAAATTCGGTTTTCTGATCCTCTCTCAATGCAACACAGGAACAAGTGCAACCATGGGCAATAAGATGTTGGATAATACAATCGTTCCGACGGAGTCCAGCAGCAGAAGACACAAAAAACTTGGCCAGCCGCCCGCAGCTAACAAGATGATCGAGCAGAATGTGCTGCCCGAGAAGAAATCGGTGATTATTGCGTATATGTTGTGGCTGGTTGGTGGCATCTTTGGATTGCATCATGTGTACTTGCATCGGGACCGACATGCGTTCGTCTGGTGGTGTTCGCTGGGCGGCTATTTTGTTGGCTGCATCAGCGATATTTGGCTAATACCCGGATATGTGCGCGATGCCAACGAGGATCCGCGTTTCGTCAAACAGTTTGTGGCCAAGCTGCAACTGCATCCAACGCCTCCATATTCGGGCATGCGTCTGATGGGCGAGGTGATGATTGGCTATCTGTTTGGCCAGTTGTGCCTGTCGGCCATTCCCCAAACGATAACCGCTGGCATCGACTTCACCTGGCTGCACTGGTGCATTCCGGTCTTTGTGTCGCTGGGCGTGTGGACCGTTGGCAACATTGGACGCGAGTGCGGCGTCTGGTGGCACTGCCTTGTCGGCGCTCTAGTCATCTATCCGGTGCGCTATTTCATATATGACGAAACGTACACTCTGCTGTTGACAGCCGTCGTCTCTGCACTGATCTTCGATTCCAAGTCAAAGCAGTGGCTGCGCACACCGCCACGCAGACGTGGCCCGATGGAGCGCAGCGCTAAAATTGGCGGCGCCGTTTGCATTTACCTGAGCCTGTGGGGCTGTGTGATCTACTTCAATGGCACCATCACCGATGAGTATGGCAGCGAGGTGCCCATACGCGAGGCGTTGCAAAATTTCTTGGCCTCCGCCTGGTGGACGGATCTGAAGCAGGCGCTGAGCGATACGCTCAGCTATGCGCAGCATCATGGCTGGAGTCAGGTGTGGCGCGAGATACTCGAGAGCATGGATGTGCATGGGGAGCGCAATGCGTACAAGGTGCTGGACATAAGTGCAACGGCATCGCAGGCTGAAATAACGGCTGCGTATCGCCGGCTATCCAAGGAGCATCATCCCGACAAGGTCAAGGACGAGGCCCAGCGCACCGCTGCCAATCAGCGTTTCATTGAAATCCAGCAGGCCTACAGCGTCCTCAGCAAAATCAAGTCCAATCGCCACCGCAAGAACCGGCAGTTCAACGACAACGAGCCCATCGTGCTCTAGTTCATTTCCTCCAACTCCAGTCCAACATCAGTCTGATTCCAGTCGTCTTCACAATATGCTTAAGTTAGTGCATTATTTATTTTTTTTATTTATTTAAGTATTTAATAAATTATTGTAACAAGAATATGCAAATTCATTTCGTTCACAACAGACTGCATTTGATCGTTTTGCGCTTATCGATATAAATCGATAATCGATTGCAATTAAATGCACCTTGCACTTCATACATAATATACACTTTACAATTAATCAATTTCCTTAAGTAAAAACTTAATTTATATTTCGTAAGTTCAAAAATGCTTTGCAATCGGTAGAGATACCTGTAAATTCCCAACTGGAACACACATTTTGAATGTTGTGCAAAGATCGTCAATAAAATCGTGAACTTGTTTAACGGATCAGTGAATTATCACAGCACCTATCATTATAATTGGGGAACCAGCACTGCGACCTAAAAGGTCTATTGTACCCCCTAACTGAGCCAACAGCTCTTCCATCAATCCCAACTCCTGCACGAATGAAAGGATCTTTGTTGGGTTGAGGGTTTCTATGTCCTTGGGGCTTATGATATGCTGCCCTAGGATGTTGCATCTTTTCTGCATTCTGCCAGGAGGTGCAATGAGGGTTCCTCCTCATAAATACAGTCAGTCTACAGTGTCCTGTCAGTAGACCTGTGAGTATTCTGAGTCTACTCTTCCCCATGGATATCATTTGCTTAAATCGCTTTTGATTATAGCCACCTAGGAGACTTCTGGCTTGTCGGAGTCCTGGTGTCTCTGCCCAACTCCGTTCCCGCATCAGTCTTTCTTCATCCCTGATTTGTAGCCGTATTGTGTGTCTTCCGACGCCACAATACGGTTCAGGGCCTATCATGGGTCTCTCTGCCCCCATTCTTGCTTGCTTATCGGCCGCTTCGTTCCCCGCTATGTCCCTGTGCCCCGGAACCCATCTTAGGGTGAGCCTATTACTATTACTTCGTGGACTACTTTGGATGTTATTTTCGTCCCATTTAGAGCATTTATTGCTGCTCGACTATCGGAGAGAATGGATATATCCGCATTCCGATAGTGTCGTTTCAGGTTCAACTCCGCACACCTGCCTATCACATACACCTCTGCTTGAAATATGGAATATGGACTCATGGTATGATACCCGAGGACCCAACACTCCAAGGCCTGTTCCTTGTGTGGTGAGTGATCTATCGGTGTACCATTTTATGGTGTGTGGTTCTATAGGGTGGACTTCATTCAGCGTCGTCCATTCCTGCTCATAATTTTTCAAAAATTCCAAAGACCGATGGTAGGTATATATATTACCCACCAAAATTAATATATGACCCCAATAAACTGGGGTTTCCCCACCCGCTAGGTAGGATCATAAATATGTAGCATACTTCAAGGTGCCGTGTTCATTTGGATCAGTCTAAACAAAATAATATATTTGGCGTATAATAACTTAAATAAGGATGTTAATACTTAGTATGATATCCTTTTGCCTTAACTACTTCCCTTAATCTATTATTCATGGAAGATACCAGCTTCCTGGTAGTTTCTGGGCTGATTTTGCTCCACTCTTCCCGCAGAGCATTTTTGAGGTCTTCTTTGCTGGACATGCTGTGCTTCCGGATGTTATTTTCCAGCAGAGCCCACAAATTCCCAACGACATTTAAATCTGGAGACTGGGCCGGCGGAACTATCATGTGGGGGCAGTTCCTCATGAGCCAGGATAGTGTACTATCTTGGCCTTATGCTTGGGAACGTTGTCCTGGTAGAACCGGAAAGTATCTCGGATTCCTAGCTTCTCGGCACTTTGGACTATATTTTGTATGCATATATTTGATAGTTGAGAACAACCGTTATTTAAAATATTTATATTCATTTATTTATTTTCATATTTTTCATAATATAATCAACTAATTAAAGTACTAAGCAAAAAAAAAAAAAAGAAAATTTATGCATTACAATTATATTTTGTTTCTGTGTGTGTGTGTGTGTGTGTTTATGTTTACGTAAAAACGAAAAGTATATGTATACATATACACACACACACACACATATACATATATATGTGTATGTATGTGTGTGTGTGTGTTTATTAGGGAGGTTTTTCAATAATGCTTCCTCAACACAAAAATTAAACATTTTTCATATATCATTTTTTTTTTTTTTTTTAAAAAAAAAATAATTAAAAAAAAAAAAAAAAAATATACAGGAAACAGGAAACAGGAAACAGGAAACAATAACTCACTTAAATTTAGTCTAAAACATAATACTGAGCAAAAAATGTGTTTATCATTTTGCATGCTGGATTTTCTGCTTGCCCTCTATTTATTTATTTTTTTGCTGTTTTCTTTTGTTTTTGTTTTTTATTTTTATTTTAGTTTTTCATTTAATTTGTGGTTTTTTTTTTTTTTTTTTCTTTTTTTCGACAGCTTAAAAATAATTATTTTTAATATTAGTTTTCGCGGCCGGTTTTAGTTTAGAAATTTGACTATTTTGTGACTCTGTGTGCGTGTGTGTGTGTGTGTGTGTGTGTGTGTGTGTGTATGTGCGTGTGCGTGTGTGTGTGTGCGTGTGTGTGTGTTTAATTATCACTTTTTGTTGTTGGTTTAATTGTTTCTTGTTGTTTTGTATAACTAAGCAGCAACCAAGAAAAATAATTGAAAAAAATGTCTTTGTATATATATATATATACATATATATACAAATACGATACAATATATATATATATATATATATATATATATATATAAATTTAATGCTAGCATTTAAAATAAAATAACAATTTAATAGGCATATTTGACACACATACTGCTACAGCATGTTGTCAGTGTGCGTGATGCATGCGTACTAGTGAGTGTGTGTGTGTGTGTGCGTGTGTGTGCATGTGCGTGTGTATGTGCATGTGTGTGTGTGTGTGTGTGTCAACTTCTATTTGGCACTTCATAAAGTTGAAGGCGCCCTCTGTCGTCACCTGTCCGCAATCATCTCGCTGGCACTGTCTCTCTCTCTCTCTCTCTCTGTCTCTCTCTCAGTGTTGCTTGCATATATGCACAAAACTAAAGTTTATTTCGCACACACTTACACTTGCACTTACATTTAACAGGCACACAGCACAGACAGACACACACACACACACACACACACACACACCCGTACACATTGTATGTAAATTTATATTTATATGTGCTTGTAAGCATTTTGCGTTAAATGGACTTGGGAAGGGGGAATGTACTAAGTACTACGACAACTACAACGACAAAAGTTCGGACGCATCGCCGATAGACCGACGACAAATATCTGCGCGCCTGCGGCTATGCAACAGCTTTTATGTGCACTTTGTGTTTGCTCTTTATCTATTTTGCTTTTTTTTATAATTTGCTCTTATATATGTATGTGTGTGTATGTGTATGTGTGTGTATGTGTGTGTATATGTGTGTATGTGTGTGTGTGTATGTGTGTGTGTGTGCTCTGCGTTATGTGGGCGTGTAGGTTAACAGAGCTGTTAACAGCTAACTGGCAACCGATAACAGTTAGCGGTTAACAGCGCAGCTGCTGCAGCCGCAACGACGCGTCGTCGTCGGCAAAAATAAACAAAATGAACGTACAACAATTAACAAAATACGATTATTACAGGCGCGTGACTACAATATCTTCTTCGAGATCGTCCAACTCATCATCGGTCTCCTCGACGCCTTCGCCAAACGCGTTTGCCTGTGCAGCGGCTGCAGCAGCAGCCGCAGCGGCAGCTGCCTCCTTCTCCTTTTCGGCGGCCTCGATTTTCTCCTGCTTCTTCACCCGGCGTTGCTGCAAAAAGTGGTGAATACGAAAAAATAACCGTTAGTTGCAATTTGACTAACAGAAGGAGTGCAAATATAATAATCAAAATAACATAGTTCATGTTAATAAACTACTGTTAAATAATTACTGTTAAATAATTACTGTTAAATAATTACTGTTAATACTCTATTACAGAATAAAATGCTGTTAATTGAATAAAATTGGATTCATCGCAGCTTTTTTCGATTATCAAATTAAAAAATAGACAAAAGATGGTTAAGAGGATTGTTGCTTAGCTTACCTTCTTCCTGTAGAGAATCTCGACGACGACGTAGCCGATGCTGCCCAGTGTCAGCACCGCCAACAGAATGTAGAGCTTCATCTCGGTGCAGAGCGTTGTGGCATAGGCATAGGCGATGACGAAGCCAGCGGACTCCCACAGGCGATAGTTGGAGAAGGCGGCCTCCTTGTTGCGTCGGAAGAGCAGGCCGTAGAGGCCGTTGATCTGCGTCTGCCAGACGGCATCCCCAACGCCCCACAGTCCGGACATGGCGTAGAAGATGATCGGATTGTCGGGATTGGGTCGCCAGAAGAGCATCACAGAGATGAGCGTGAAATGGACGACGGCGCCAAGGATAATGATTGGCAGGCGTCCAATGTACTTCATCACGGAGCCAAACAGAATGGAGCAGAGAGCGTTCACCACTCCAAAGCAGATCATGACGAAGCCAATCTGATGGACGCCCAAGGCACAGGCGACATACGCCTGGGTGAAGTCGGCGCCAATGAAGGCCTGCTCCATGCCAATGAATACGGTAATGGGTATCAGCAGCTGCAGATTGGGTTTCTTCATCTGGCGGAATGTCGCCGATAGCAATTGCAATCCGGATAGCTCCGCCGCCGAATTGGAGCCCTTGCGCTTCTCACCATAACGCTTGAGCGGATCGAGAAAGATGGCAATGATGCAAACGGCCGCCACAATGCACATCAGATAGATCATTGAGATCTCAAAGATTTCATCCTCTGACGGACGCTCCAAATTGCCATGACCACCGGTGCCGGTGGTGCAGAATTCGGCGCCACACAGTAGCAAATCCGCCTCAGTGATTGTGGCATTGGGATTGCCGTTGCCGCCATGTGGACTGCTGGACAGAACTGTTTAAAGAGAGTGGGACAAATTAGAGAAGGGGATCAATTGGGGAATGGAGCAAGTGATGCATACCCAGGCTGGAGATGAGATTGCCCCAGAGCTCGGCGGATTGCCAGGCGAGGAAGAAGAAGCCAAAGAATCGCACAATAATGGCATCGACAGCCTGTTCAGTTATCTTAGCATATACCTGCCCGACCTGTGTCAGATATGTGGCCTTGGATGCCCACATGGGCGCCGCGCCCATACCCACAAGAATGCCAGCCGGCACCAGGGTGTAGAAGCGCGGGAACAGCTGGAAGGCAATGTACGGCGCATAGCAGAGCATGCTGCAAACGAGCGTCCATTTAACCGTCAGCTTCCGTATGATCAGCGTGGGCAGGAAGATGCAAGAGACAACCAGCGCCGCATAAATGGCACTTAGCGATACGGTGCCGAGGCCATCCTTTGAATTGATCGACGATTGCAGATTGGCCGTGCCCTGAATACCCAAAAATAACAAATGTAAAAATACGCACACATTTCACCATAATTAAATCAAAGATCCGTGTGGATCTCAGGGGGGGGAGGGGGTCTTGGAGCTGGGGGGTAACTCACCTGAAACGCGGTAAACTGCACCATGAACGCAATCGAGATGATTGAGATATTCTTTAAGATGCGCCATTTCTCACCGGGATTCAGCACAACTTTCTCTCGCAGCGAGGCCGTGTCGGGCTCAAAACCAGCTTTTGGCTAAAAATACAGCAACAACAACAACAACAACAAAAAATCAGAAAAAAAAATGACAAAAAATACAAAAAAAAAATAATGCAAAAACACAGCGAAAATTAATTGGCAGTTCGTTAGTGATTCGAAAATCAGTTGCATGCGCTGGAGCCAAATTTGAATTTTGGATTTCTTTCAAGCGATACTCTTCGTAACATCGTAACATCCACATATGCCCCATCCAAACTGTGGCATCTCAATCTTATCAAGCATTTCTGATTTGCAATTGAATGAATTTTTATGTATTGCAACTTTTCCAATCTTTATTTATTATCAAAGGTCGTTTTTATATAGTGGTGATTCCAACTTAATGATATTAGCTAATATATTGTTCGATCGAAAGTGGATTTTCATTGTAGACAATCAGATTGAGGGATCTAATCTCGAATGGACACTGATATAATAAATAATTCTAATTTACAATGTTGCACGTCTGGGTTTCCACATGAAATTCATTATTGTGGATTAGATATTGTTTAATTAAGCCCATCGATGGTAATCGGGATCTAATACCGTCTCAAGATAAGATTAATAATTTCTTAAGTCAAACTAAAATCAAGTGAATCTCAAAAGCAGATTACCCAAAATTCCCGATAGAATTCCAACTGACTTATGTAATAATCGCAAATATTCAAAATACGAGCGTGAAATTTACGGAAATTTCACGCTCCAAATTACGGAGCGTGCTCAGAATGCGTTTCGCTGATAATCATATTTTTTATGGCCAGCCTAAAAAGAGAGCCAAGCGAAAGAAGGGTATTTGTGACGTGGCTTGCTGCATTTCATTTGCCTGGCCAACGATGTCTTTGGCTCACACACACACACATACGTATGCACATATATGGTCAGTTTTAATTGGTTATTTATGTGTTGGTTGGCTTTAACGCATTTGGTTTCTAAAATTAAAAGCGGCGCCCGCAAGCAGTTTCTGTGCGCGTTTTGTGTGCGTTTCGCGCGCGTTTTACATTGGGCATGCGCAGCGCGGCCTTTAAATGGTCATAAAAAATGCGCAAGGCACCTGCTGAAAGCCAACTGGGCACGGTCGTAGAACTGGCCAAAAAACAACAAAAAAAAAAAATCCCCAATTTTTTTTTTTTTTTTTTGTATTTTGCATGCGTTGCCGCAACCGCTCAGAAGGTTACAATACGACGCGGGTGGTGGAGAGCCAACTGAACGCATTTTACGTAAAGTTTGCGTTGTTGTTGGAGTTGTTGTTGTTGCAGTTGTTGCTGTTACTTGTTGAAACTGTAATTGACGTTTAACGGGGCACACAATACGGTCGAGCTTCGGGTCCACGTCCCCCTGGCCAATTAGGTAGCAACAACAACAACAACAACGACAACAACAATAACATGAGCACGCGGCAAGCGTTATGCAAGCGTGAATCGATTACTGTTTTTTTATTGTTGTTGTTACAACAATTTCGTATGTAAGTAGTTTAAATATTATCTCATAATACCCTAGGGTTCACAGCCAGCTGCTCGAGGCACTGACAAACGCGACAGTAGAAAAAAAATGAAATAATAATAATTAAATAAGCTCACACAGCAATAATATATTTGACAAAAAAATCGCCGGCTTATCAAAAACAAATGCAAAAACAAAAGCAAAAGCAAAAACAAAAGCAAAGGCAAAGGCAATAGCAAACACAAAAGGAGAAGCAGAAGATCTATGCACATTACAACTGCACATTACAACTGCACATAATAACTGCACATAATAACTGCACATAATAACTGCACATTATAACTGCACATTATAACTGCACATTAACACTGAATTCTGCTCTTCTTGTGATTATCAATTATTTCTTTATTTTTATTGTCTTCTGTGCTGCTGTTTAACAGCGATAAAAACGGCATTTGCAACGCAATAAAAATCATGTTTTGGCAATCAGTGAATAATTACATGAACAAAGAACAACCGTTGTTGTGGTCAATGCATTTGGAGCAAAAAAAACAAACAAAGAAAAAAACAAAAGAAATGAATTACAGCAAATGACTCATCACAAAGGTTTGCCAAGAAGTAATTTCGACTAAGAAATACATATTGAATATTTTTCAAAACTCCCTACAAAGTATCGCACATAGACATAATAGTTATATAACCTTAGATAACCTATAAAGTCAGGCAAATTGTTGTGTTGCAATTCTCAAACATGCAATTACAATGCACAAATGTTAAACACGCCGACTACGAAATACTCTTCCTGATCAGGCTGCTGAGATTTCCATTTTAGATCAGAGCTCGAAATATTATCAGATTTTATTATTCGAAAGGATGAATAGAATGAATATATATTTATCAGGTATATAATTTATGCACTTTCCGATGTAAGTAGAAGGATTAAAAGTAAAATACTTTCAAAAAGCTACTTTTTTGCTCGTTCTGATTCTCAGCAAACGCTATTTGGCGTCGTCAAATGCCAATCATAATTGCAGTATTTCAAATGTCAGCGCCAGTAAAGTGCAATACTAATAATAATAATAATAATAATCATAATAATAATAATAATCATCATGTGGCAAGTGCGAAGCATGCATAAAATACAATAAAATATGACAAAGAAGCAAAAAGAAAAACGAAAAAAAAAAGCAACACACAAATAACTGTTTGAGACGGCAGCAGCGCAGCAGGCTGCAAACCAGTTACATGAGGAGTCTGGGCGGCGTAAGGGGAAGGCTATGCTTAGGCTAGGGAAATAGAGTGGAGAGTGGAGAGTGAAGGGGTGTCTGTATGTGTGTGACTGTGTGTGTCTGTGTGTGTGTGTGTCTGTCTGTAGTAGAAGCGCACGAGATTTGCGTTGTTTTATTTTTAAACTCGGCACGTTTCGTGTTTGCTTTTTGGTTTTCAGTCTCTCCGTCTGCCTGCCTGTCTGTGCGTGTGTGTTTGTCTGTCTGTCTGTCTGTCGCTATGTTTCTCGCCATATTTATTGTTTTTATCATTTTCTTCTTTTTTTTTTTACATATCTTTTGACTTTACATAAATTTGTATTTGTTATTGAGTTTTTGGTTATTTTTTGCCGTTCTCTGGTTTCTTAACTTCAAAGCGGCACTTATTGTTGTTGTAGGATCACAACAACAACAACGACAACAAATAAAAAAACAAAAACAAACTGGTTTATCCATTGAGAACTCTCTGTGAAGTGTAATTGGAACTGGCCAAGAGTTGTGCACACTTGGATGCTGGCTGTCTGTGCTGGGTGTTGGTGTTGGCTTTACAACACTCATTATAAAATGCCAATATTTATTAATATGAAACCTTGCCGCCGTACAGCTATATGTTGTGCATGTGTGTGTGTGTGTGTGTGTGTTTGCAATTTGTTGGCCTGTAACACAGTAACACGCAGAAAACCAATTCAAGTCCACCAACTGTGGCTCAGTTTCAATTAGGACAGGCTCATATATTTACCTGCGGCAAATGTCTGTCTGTCTGTCTACCTGTCTGTAAGTAAGTGTGTGTGCGTGTGTGTGTGTGTGTGTGCGTGCGTGTGTGTATCTTGTTATCTTGCATTTGTATTTGGCTTTTAAGCACTTTCTGCTGTCACATTTCTTTTTTGCCTGTTTGGCTGCGTTTCTGTTTCTTGAGGAGAAACTTATTTGTATGTGCTTTTTAGGAGTGCCCAATCACCTCCCTCTCCCTCTCCCTCTCATGCTCACTCTCTCTCTCTATCTCTATCTCTCATTAGCGTACGACCTCATCACTCATAATCAGCATAATATCTCGTGTTAGTCAAATCAATATATACATATATATATCATATATGCATTCAGTTAATATAGACAAGTCAGCTGCTTTTCAATACTTCCTTCTTTCATTAACTGTTTCTATAAAAAATGACTTCTGGCCGAAGGCAAACACAGTCATTAAGCATATCGCCCCCATGTCTCTAAGTGTGTTGCACGTATTCTAACTAGGAATTTTGATTGGTTTATTATTGAACACACACATTTTAGCCAAATGCTGTTCTATGTGAACCAGTCTTCCAGCTGAGGAATTTTCAGAAAACTTGATTTCAACGCGAGTACATTTCAAATATTAAATATGGATAAGTTGCAGTCATGATAACTTTGTTTGAAAACTTGTTTCCACCACACCACACAATAATAATAATAACTATGCAATTGATACGAGTATATATATATATATATATATGTATATATATATACATATATATATCCATAGGTATGTCTGCTTGTACATCTTTATTCGTTGACTGAAAACAATGGGTCAAGCAATGCATTCGATTTGGGTCAGTTAACTTTCAATTATTACAAGTTACTTGAAAGGTCTCTTCAGGTTTGTTCATTTCAACTTGAAGACTGATTATCTATTCTTCTTCTTGCCTACAAATACCTCTTCAATTCGCTGATTTTTTTTGTATGGGTTTAGTCATTAGTTTCAAACCATCAAACTGCCCATGTAGCTGTTTAGTTTTCGATGTTTTTCGATGGTTTTCTATGTTATTCTATGTTTTTGCTGTTATTCTATGTTATCATATGTTATTCTATGTATTTTATAATGTTTTTCGATGGTTTTCGATGGGGTTTTTTTTATGTTATTCCATGTTTTCTATGTTTTTTCGATGTTTACGATGGTTTTCTATGTTATTCTATGTTTTGCTGTTTTCCAATGTTTTCTATGGTTTCCTATGTTTTCTATGTTCTATGTTTTCTATGTTCCATGTTGTCTATGTTATTCTATGTTTTTCTATGTTTTTCTACGTTTTCCTATGTTTTCTATGTTTTCCATGTTTTCGATGTGTTTTGATGTTTTTTCGATGGGTTTTCGATGTTTTCTATGTTTTCTATGTTTTTTGCTAGACAATTGAAGAATACGTTCAAAATTCAAATAATGCTTTTCTATGCTCAGCTACCAGGAGTATATATAATCTTATTAGAAGTTTACTGCACTTTATCTATATATATATATATATATATATATATATATATATGGTTATATTCCTTTGATTAGGCCTATGTATGACTAGTATAAGACTCACCTTGACGGGCTCATCGTTCTCAAAGCCGCCGTTGGTAAAACCAGTCATTTTGCTGGCCTTTTTCTGAGTGCTGCTTCTTTCTGTGTTGTTCAGTTGCTGAATTGTTCAGTTGCTGAGTTGTTCAGTTGCTGAATTGTTCAGTTGCTGAGTTGTTCAGTTGCTTAGTTTTCCAATTTCTTGTCCGACAGAATTGGGTAAAGGTGCCGTTTTAATCAATTAGTCTAGTTAAGTGTTTGCTGTAAGTAGAAATAAAAGGGAGAAAATGCGGTTGAATATAATCCATTAGATGACAACTCCAACAACAATGTGGCAAACAAAACGGGCCAAAAAACAACAACAACAAACAACAAACAAAAAACAAAGAAAATAAAAAATTAAAAAAATAAAAAATAAATAAATAAAATCACGTGTTTGGGCAAAATTAAGTTGTTCGAGTGCTGTGCTAAATAAACAACCAACAACGAGATGGGCAATAATGATCACAAAAGCAACAACTAATAGAGACAGCTGATATATATATATATATATATATATATATATATATATATATATATATATATATAGGTATAGGTATAGTGGCGCATGGCATGTGTAATCCTATAAGCAGAACAATGACAATAACAATAATAATATTAAGCATTATTATAATCAACAACAACAACAACAACAAGAGCAACAACAGCAACAACAACAACAACATTTCATTATTGAAATGGCAACCAAAATTGTTCGGATATTTCATAGACATAATGTTTGAATTTGATTGGATTTGTTGCAGTCTGAACAGACAGACAGACAGACAGACAGTCAGACAGACAAACAGACAGACGGTCAGACAGACAGACAGACAGACGGTCAGGCAGACAGACAGACAGACAGACGGTCAACTGTGACGATCAATTGTCCCGTCTATATCAATATGTGTATATAATTTTTGATTTGATTTCACTTAATTCTCGGTTTCATATTCCATGGAACAATCAAAATCAGAGAGTGTGAAAATATCAGCGACAAAAAAAAAAATTAAACAATTTACGCAATTATGCATAAATATATATATATATATATATATATCATAATTGGCAAAATGTTGATCAAGTATATATATATATATAGATTTGCACAACTTTTTACTACAATTTTTGAGTCATTCGTCTGAAATTGTTAAGGAAGGTTCTAATGTGAAGCGATGATAGGACCAATAGGCACTATATATATATATATATACTTATATATGACCATGGAGGGTCTGTAATTGATATCGCAAGTGTTGCACTTGTCATTTGTCATTTGTCATTTGTCTGCTGTGGGAATAAAGTTCCATGTGCGTACGTATGTGCGTCTTATGTGATTATAATATTGATAATTATGGTTGTTTATAGCATATGCTTATTAATTATGGTTGTTTATAGCATAAGATTATTAATTATACGATGTTCCCATCGTTGGGATGGCATGAAGCCATTGTTGTAGTTGTGGCAATGTTGTAATTAGCTGCTCTGGTCGCCTCAGTTCAACTTGATGTTTTTCCTGATTGTTGTTGCTCGTGTTGTCTGTCTGTCTGTCTGTCTGTCTGTCTGTCTGGCTGGCTGTCTGTCTGTGTGTCTGTCGTTCTTACAGGTAGATAGGGCAGATGTACAGGTACAGAGGTACAACATCAATTAATTGCATATTAGTGCTGCCAATCGATAATTATTCACAACTCTGCATATCGCTTCAATGAAGCGATAAAAAACGAGCTAGCGCTAAATTAGGCAAACAGGCCGAAGACAAGCGACAAATTGGCAACGATATGATTCTGACAATAAACTACAAAACAACAAAAAAACAAAAAACAAACATTACATCATAAAAAAACGTAAAAAACAGACACTTTTTTATGCGGAATGATCGGCTTGGATTGGAAATTTGATGCGGGCACACTTTTGGCAATAATTACAAATATATATATATATATATATATATACTTTTTATCCGTGTGTCAAAATATACAGGTTTTTTTTCAAGGGAGAGGGAGAGAGAGAGAGAGAGAGAGAGAGAGCGAGAGAGAGAGAGAGCGAGTTAATTGGAGATTAAATTGAAATTAAAATCAAAATTTTAACTTAATTATAATGAACACTCTTGCAACACGTGACTCGGCTCATGCTGTAAGAGTCACTTCGCACATGCCACATATCGGACTATATATATACATATGTGTGCATCTGATAATTTGGTTATTATGCGGTTAATTTAACGGCGCTTTGAAAATGTCAACTTAGCTGTGTCTGTAATGATGGTTACAGAGAAATGCAGACCGTGATCCCGTGCCCCAGGTTGCTGTTAGCTAGCTGTGAAATACGTATAACTATTATAAGATTATAGCACGACCGATTCTTAAACGGAACTCAACGGGGTGGCATACAAGTTAGTGCAAGTTGCGAGCGAGCGAGCGGGCGAGCGGATGGGGCAAGTAATTATTATGATGTTTGGGGTAGCAGCACTGCGACCTATAAGGTCTATTGTGCCCCTTGTTGGGCGGGGGGGGGGGGGGGGGGGGGCAAGTTAAGTAAACGATCAGTTGATGCTGATGCTGATGCTGAAGTTGAAGCTGCCACTGCCTCAGTTTCAGTTTGAGTTTGTCTCTTTTGTTTTTGCGTGCGAAAATACAACATGCCACAACCCGAAGAACTTGCTACAACAATAACAACAACAGCTCATAATTATAACAATTGAGTGGCACATAATGATGCTGACGTCAGGCGAGGCAACACTGAGCAATTGTGTTTGCTACCACGCACCCACAAACCTAACCTCAAACGAGAATTTTTATTTCCATTTTATTTATAGCTGAATTTTGTTGTTGTTGTTGCTGCTGCTGCACGTGCCTGTGTCAAATGTGTCTGCTATTTTATATATTCATTTCTGGTATTTAATTGTGGCTTTGCTTTTGCAGAGCACCAACTACTGTGGCAAGCGGTGGGGTGGGGGGTGGGGAGGCGCAACTTGCAAGGGTTTTTGGCTGGCAATTAATTATAGAGTGGACTACTCGACGTGATAAGCAGTTAATTTGTATTTCAACAGCAACCAGTCATCGATATACATCTATATATATATATATATATATATATGTGTGTGTGTGTGTGTGTATTATGTGTATCGCTTGGAATATAGCAATTGAATTGAGCCGCTGCCACAAATGGTACAATTATGGCCCATTTTCTTCATTTGTGCATGATTTTTTTTTTTTGTTTTTTTTTTTAATTTTTTTTTTATTTTTATATTTCGATTAATAGCTGCTGCGTGTGGGCGACTGACTACTACTGCCTTTTATTATTATTAGTTTTACTTTTATACTTTTTTGCTGTTTGCTGTGCTTCATTTTGGTCAGACACGCGCCAGTCGCAGCACAACAACAATAACGGCATTATTATTAACTATATGCAGCAAAAAATGAAGAAAAAAAATTAATTATTATTCTAAGTAGACGACACATACATATACATAAGCTGCTTGCCGCGACTTGCTACACTTTTGTTGCTTGATTTTTTTTTTGTTTTGGCAAATTGTCTTTTGGCCATTTTTGAGCGCGCCCAATTACGAATCACAAAACCACAGATAGACAGTGAACAAGAAATACGAAAATATGCAAAGAGACGGAAAAACATCGAAAACACACATACTATATATATATATATATATATATAGTCGCTTAATCTTGCACACACACACAATATATAGATTGAGCCTTAAGTGGCCATGTTTTGGCATGTGCCAGAAACTCGTGTCCAACCACATACGAAAACTAAATCAAATTTACAAATTACAAATACCAAAAAGCAAAAGCAAAAGTTTTTTTTTTTTTTTTTTAGTTTTGAGTTTTTGGTTTTTAGTTTTTAGTTTTTGGTTTCGTTGACTGGCAAAACGAGGCTGCCGCTGCCCTTTTCAACAGTAACTGGGCACTTGGTGAACGGACGCGCTTTAGCCGGCCTTTCAAAAGCAACAAAAATATATAAAAAAAAAACAAAAAAAAATACAAAAAAATAAAAATAAATACAAAAATAAATAAATAATAAAAAAATAACAACTCTTAAAAAAATCCCCTCATTGAGATAATGAACTGAAGCACGTTTGAGGCGAACTGCGGCTTTATGTTGAACAAGTTGCACACTCATCCCAAATGCTCTTTCTCTTGCGCCGACATCGACTAATTCATCAATTTGGATCTATTATATATATGACTACCATTATATTAACTGTTATATTATGCATTTATTAGGGATTCTAACTGATTGAAAAAAAATGCCAAGTTTCAACTCATTTTGAAGATCACTTGCCACACAAATTGTGTTTGCAGTTGGTTGAGTTTGGTTGTGAGTGTAATCAAGTGTCGTTGCAACAATGTTTGTTTGTTGTCTGTCAGTTGTCAGTTGTTGCTTGGCACTCTGTTTGCCATGCATTCAAGTTGGCCGTTTCTACTTTGGCTGTTTTTTTTTTTTGCATAGATTTTGCTCGGTTTTTTTTTTGGTTGCTTTTTTTTTTAGTTTTGTTTCAGCTTTTATAGTTTTTTATGGTTATTTCTGGTTGGTTATTGGTTAATTGCCGTCGATGATAACTTGTTGCACTTGTGTATACAGTAGTAGCAGAAGAAGAAGCAGAAGAAGAAGGATCACTCACACAATCACTGGAAAAAACAATGGTCCTGTTTCTGGATCTCTGCGGGCCAAGTGTCTGACTGGCTGCCTGCCTCACAATACAATGCCAAGAAACGGCGACAACGTGCGAATTTTAAACGAAAAACACTTTCTAGCTAATTGGAGTGATTAGTGGCCGACGGCGCAGTCAGCGTTGACGCAGCAGTAGTAGCAGCAGCAGCAGCAGCAGCAGCAGCAGCAGCAGCAGCAGCAGCTCAGCAGCAGCTGTTGGCGTAATCGTAACACGGCTCGATCCAAGAGCGTGCCAAGAGTTAAATGGGCAAAGTTATCTATCTATTGTTAGCTGGAATATCAAGTGTGAATAATGGCAGCTAACTGTAAATAATCAGGGGCGGGAATTTGGTGACTAGCTCGATTGCCAATTTATGTGTGTGTGTGTGTGTGTGTGTGTGTGCTAGCCACAAACTCAGAATACACTCAAAAGATTACACGGATACGGCAAGCATCGGAGGGTCGAAAAATTAAAAAAAAAAAAACCAATAAAAAAACGAAAAACACAGAAAAAACGCGGCTCTTTTGAATTTGTCTCCATGACACTGGAATAATCGCAAACTCTCCGCAATTTGGTCTGGGCGTGTGCCGGCCACAATGTGCGTACACGCGCAGAAAAACTACCTACACAACTCAGTTGACTAGCATTTTTTTGGCGGTTTAAAGTGGCATCAGAAATTGGCCTAATTGAAGGCAATTTCTAGCCAACTTCTACAAGCTAAGCCAGCTTAAGAGTATCCTTGATAGGTTGAAGAACTTTGGGGATTAACTCGGCATTTCTCTGAGTGTGCTCAGTACGGACAGTTCTTCCATGTAGCGATAAGATTATTAGCCGCCGAGTCGAGAAGCCAAGTATCTAATGGCTATTTACTGTCACTGGCCAGTTGCGCGATTGTCAGCCATAAATTCTAATTGCGCTGCGAGTCCATAAAAAAGAATGCTAAAAAACTGCCCAAACTATGAGTTGCCTGATGTGCGAATAGAGGAGCTCAGCACAGCTCAGCACAGCTCAGCTCAGCTCAGCTCAGCTCATCGGACTTGCAGCTAGCTGGTTACCTTATCGGGCGGGCCTATCGCCTTCCTGCCCAGCTATGTGCTCCTGATTGTGCGCCGTGATTTGTCGCAGATCATAAATATTATTGTTTACCAATTGCTCGATTCACTCATAATGACTAATATATCTATATATATATATATATTAATACACATTATATAAATTGAATTGATGGGCGGCACTTCAAAGCATCAATATTTGGTGGCATGTGGAGTGATACAGTGGCATTGCGTCGATACTCGTTACGCGTTGCGCGTTTTGCCAAAATATAGATAGAAACTTTCGACTTTAATTTGTGAGTGGATCGGACAATATGTGTGGAGAACTATGAAGAACCCACTTGACTCATCTGACTCATATAATCATCTGTTGAAAGTGCCCCGAAAGAGGAAAACAAGCCAGGAGAGAGATAGAGAGAGAGAGAGAGCCAAGTTTACAATAAAGCTTAGCTCGAACCCAACTCAAGTCATCATTTTTGGTTTTTCTCTCGTCTTGTTTGTTTTTTATGATCAGCTGACCTAGTTATACCAAAAATTGATTGGCATTGAAACGCGGCTACAATTTGCACAAAGTGAAAATGTTGGTAGTCCAAAAAAAATGTAAACAATTTTTTTGTACAAACAATGATGATGATGATTTGCCCGACTAGTTGCGACATCATGGAAAATGCTGGAAATCTCGCATATCATATATATATATATATATATAATTGTAAGAGTCAATGGCTGATTTGTTGGGCAGCTTATCTGGTTACACAGAAACGCGCTGCCCAGTTGAAGGCTAAGGGAAACCAATTGATAAGCGACCAATCTGAAGAGGTTCGCTTGAATCAAATTTAATCCTTACGAAATATGATTAGTTTTTTTTTTTTTTTTTGCGCTATGCGATAAATTAAAAAACAAACACTTGAAAATAAATTGTCTAAAATTTCCCAAAAAACAAAAAAAAAAAAAAAATGTTGCATTTTTCCTAAACACACATTTGTCGGGCGATTGTAGCGAAAGCGGAATGAAGTGTCATAATTATCAAATGTTGTGTGTGTTGATTAGCGGCATTAATCAAATAATTGCTGTAATCAATTAAAGATTGACTTACTAATGAAGCGCTATATACATATATCTGCATATATATATATATATGTGTGTACAAAGTTGATATCATTGAGTTGAGAGGAAGTTAATGCTCCCTAGTTGCACGGCTTAAAATAGAGTTTCTGCAACAGCTGTCCCAATGGATATCAATCATTTATCTATATATATATATATATATATATATTATTATCTATATATATATATATATTATTATCTATATATATATATATATATTATATTATATATTAATTTATCTGCGACTGATGAGTGACGCTGTCATTTGGAACATTTTGGTACTTTTTTGGTTTGTTACTAGACAGTCACGTGCAAACTGTCTTCTTATCTATGTGTGTGTGTGTGTGTGTGTGCCTGCGTGTGTGTGTGGGTGTGTGTCTCAAGTGTGCTTGAGTACTGATTTTTGACTATTTTTAGCCGGCATTTTTAGCCGCTGATTTCATTTCATTAAGAGTGCTATTTAAAATTTGAATGCGTTGTTGCTTTTGGTATTTGCTGGTCATTTGTTGTTCGTATTGAATTTTTAATTAAATCGACAACGGCACAACGACTGTAATCAAAGAATCGTTTCAATTAAGTATACGTATACGTCTACGTCTACGTATACGTAATTATTTTCCTTTTTTTTAAACCGTCATTTCTTTATATATAAAACTCATTGATTATACAATCGAAGCAACTGCTTTGCTGAAGTTGCAAGCATTTATATATGTGGATTGGCATTCGATTGTTACAGAAATGCCAATTAGCGTGTGCGAGAGCGAGATAGCGCATGCGTGTGCGAGAGAGTAGATGGATATTGAATCGGTTGGCAACTCAAAGTTGAGAATCGAAAAATGCCATTTGATTAAAAGCAGTTGAAAAAAGTGTAACAACTGCAAAAAGAAAAAAAAAACTATAAATCAAGTTCTGATTTGATTTAGCTTTAATATCAATGTGTATATACCAAATATACATATATATATATAGAGGAGGACTTGAACCAGCAATAAATTGCATCAAGTTCTATTTTGGTGTTTCTTAACTCATTTTGTAACTGGTTTGAGTCAGTTTTGAGGTGTCAGCTGACCGCCGAAAGCTGAAAGCCGAAATGCTGCCATAAATTGTGGCAGCAACATGCAAGCATACATATATATATATATATGTTGAACTCTTTTGGCTTATCGAGGTTTTAGCCGTGATAAGCTGCGCAAAGGGGTAGAGTTGAAGGCGGCTAATCTTTATGGCAGTGAAATCAATCAATTTAAATTTGATTATGTTTTGATTTCACCTACGAAATGTTGGCAATGCAATAAACGTTATTATTTAATATATTTATGGCCAAGGATTACAAAGCACACACACACGCACACACACACCCGCATACACCTGCACACACACCCGCACACACCTACACAGTAGTTTATGACCCGAAAGTCACGCAAAGCACTCGAAGAACGCGAGCAACAAATGAAAATAACAGTTATTTGGGCTATAAAAAACACATGCTTGTCTATCTATATATATATATATATATCATATGTGAACTTTGCATGTGATTAATATATATATATATATAGCAAACCATTGTTAGTAATATGATTATTGTGTGCACAGTTGCGTGTTAATTTTCTGTAATTTTCGCCAGAGAATGGTTTGTTGTTGTTTTTTATGTTGTTATGTTCTTGTTGTTGTTGTTGCTGTTGCTGTTGTTGTTGCTGTTGTTGTTGTAGTTTGTAGTTTTCAATTTGTTAACACAATGCAAATGGCTCACATCCAAAGAGCCGCCTCCGCCTGTTGCCAATTCTCAGCACTTAGCCGTATCTTGGTCGATCAGCACAAAACTCAATGACGATCTGTCTGTGGATTAACCATTATTCGAGTGATTTTGGTTGCAGTTGGAGTCGTTGTGACTAAAGTATGTGCCACACTTCCCCCCCACCAACCCCCACCCCTGGCAATGGGCATGGGCCAAATCTATTTGCGGCATTTATAGCCAATGGGCCAGAAGCCCCAATAATTAACAACAAACTGTTGCCAACAGCTAATTAATGTTAATAATTAAACAATGACAACAAAAATAACAGAAACAACAGAAACAACCATAATACATGCATATATGTATGTATGTATCGATAATTGTTTGGCTTTGTTTAATTTGACAATTGTTATTAAATAATTGTTATGGCTGCGATTGCTGCTGATTGTTGTGCTCACTGGTATTAGCCGTGTCCAAGTTCAATCAACTCTCTTTCGAATTCGAATTCGAATAGGAATTAGAATTCGAATTCGAATAGGAATTAGAATTCGAATTCGAATTGGAATTGGAATATCTAATTGGTATTAGCCAGTGCAAAGAATGAATCAAAAATGTACGATTCGATTTGAACTTGCAGCTTGCATTTGCCATTTACTACACTTGCTTGCCACTGTAAGAACTGCAAAAACTGTGTCTAGTTCAATTCTCAATGTATGGCAATACTATATAGAGAATCGAGAAGTATGTGGCATGCCCAATGATTTTTATCAACAAGGCATCAAAATAAACACAAGAAATGTTGGACAGCAGCCAATGGCAGGCAGAGAGAGAGAGAGAGAGAGAGAGAGGACGGCGCTGTTTATGTTGTTCTAGGGCAAGTGCATTGCGCATACGCTCTGTGTGCCCACAGAGGCGCATGCAGCAAAGAAAGCACAACAACAACAACGGGTAACAACGGGCAACAACGGGCAACAACAACGGGCAACGAGGGGCAACAAGGGGCAACAAGGGGCAACAAGGGGCAACAAAACAAAAGAGGTTTCTGGGTGAAATGTGGGAGAAAGGTGTATGTAATGATTGCACATGCCACAAACCTCCACTTGGCTATATACACACATATATATATATGTATATATATATATATACATGTATATTTGGTCAAATCACACATACGCACCGTGTGGCTGCTGCTATTTCTTATTTTCTTGTTTGTTCGTGGCTTTTTTTCTTGTGGTCAGTCACCGATGCTAAGTTGCAGCTGAGATGCGTCTTGGCCAACTGCTTCCCACAGCGCAAACTAAACGAATGAATTTTGTTTTTGTTGCAGTTTTTAGTATTCTAGTGTATCTAACTGACTGTCTGACTGTCTCTCTATCTAACACCCTATATGTGTGTGTGCGTGTGTATGTGTATGTCTGTGTGTGTGTGTGTGTGTGTGTGTGTGTGCGCTTGTTTTTGTACTGTTGCCAGACAGCGACTGCGACCGCCATCGCGGCCGAGACCGAGACCGAGACCTTCGTTGCCGATTAGAATGCAATTAGTGGCAACAGCAGCAACATCAAAATCAACATCAACAATAACAGCAACAGCAACAGCAGCAACAGCAACTATAATAATAATAATAATATTAACAAAACTCCACAAAAGTTCTAACTGAAAGTCAGTTTCAGGCTCAGTTTCAGTCTCAGACTCAGTCTCAGTTTGATTCTGTGTGAATTGTGTGCTACAAATTCGATTCGATTCAATTTGTTTGTTTGTTTTTTATTAGTATTACTGTTAGTTAATAGTGAGTTTTTTATTCTCTCATAACTGCTTCCGGCTTTGACGGACGGACTTAACTTATTTGATTTGTTTTTCCTTTTGTTTTTTTGTTTTTTGCTTTTTTTTTATCATAATCAGCAACAATCGTAAGAATAATTACTTATATAGCATATATAGCATATTATTTATGATCTGCGACAAGTGCGACAAGTTGCATGTTTTATAATTATTATTTTAGCCTCCGGGTTCTTTGCTTAGCCCACTTTTTGTTATATTTCTTCGGCTGTATTTGTTTTCTGCTCAGCTCTGTTCTCCTCGCTACATTTTGCTCTTTGTTTGTTGTTGTTGTTGTTTGTTGTTGTTGTTGTTTGTTGTTGTTGTTTTTTGCTGTTTTTTTTGTTGTTGTTTTTTCTGTTGTTGTTTTTTGTTTTTTTCGCTCATCCGTCGATTAGGCAGCGCCAAGGTTCACACTTCATTTGACTTTTTGGCCAAAATGTTGGGTTTTTTGTTTGCCGAACTACTGTTTGCACAGTTGGCTTTAATAATAAATTTTGGCTGTTGCTGTCTCTGATAAGTACGCGCCAGTTTGGATGTGATTATGGTCGGTGCTCGGGCGAGATCAGTAATTCATTTATGATATCATTAGCTCCGCGCGAATCTTGCCTTGTCATGTGTGTGTGTATAGCCGGGCACCTGTTTGGGCTCGGATCTGTGTTTGCCTATCCGGGATTTGGCCATTTTTTTGAGAGCTGCTTTTTTTTTATTCTACGTCTTGGCGCAATTTTTTTTCCTTTCAACGCATATAAATCAAATTTCGTTTGTCATTTTTTTTTTTGGTTTTTTTTTGTGGCTTTTCTTGGCTGGCTTTTTGCCGTGTTCTGGCCGTGTTCTGGCCGTGTTCTGGCCGTGTCGTTAATTATGACTGGGCATTAAGTGAGTGTTTGCTCAGCTCTTTTTAAGGTGCCATTCCAATTGAGATACGTTTTTTTTTTGTTTTTTTCGTTTTTGTTCTATTCATTTTCTGTCCACTCATTGGCGTCTCATTTGTAACGAGTGTCAATCGCCACGATGCTAATGAGGCAACCAAACAACGACTGCACACATTCCTCTACCCCTCGCCACCCACAAAGAGGTGCTAACTATTGGCACGCCATGTGTCTGCTCTGGGTAAAGGCCCAATTGATTTAGCCCACGCCTCACACACAACTCCAATATTCATTCAAAATAATTATAATAATAATGTGACAAATAAATAATGTATATCATGATTAGTAACTTTATTTTAGGTTATGACGAACGATGCGAAACCCTGGCTAGTTCCGTTCACATTATGATTGATTTGCCACCAAATTGATGGCAAAATTGGCTTCGAGGCACTCAAAGATTCATTCACACTGTGTGAATAACAAGTGAATGTAATGAGTGTGTGTGTGTGTGTGTTGATTCTGCCGATCTTCGTGGAAAGACACAGAATTCTCTGGGCGCTGACTAATCTGTTGCAGATAACTGTTGTGAAATGCGAAATCTAATCAGATAATTCGGTGCAGAGTGTTTCTCGTACTGATGTAAGTATGGATTTTCTGGTAGCAACACTTAAACGTGGCAGTTGCCACCAACTGTGCACAGTCATGGGGCTTGTTTGCCTTATCTTAGTCGCGCGGCAATTATTTGGCTATAAATAACAATAAAAGTTTTTGGCTGAAAATGCGGCCAGCTCTTATCATAAACATCATCAACATCATTATCATTATCATTATCATTATCATGATCATTATCATCGTCATCATTGTCATCGTCATTGTCATTGTCATCGTCGCCACAATGAGTCTTGCGTTTAGCTCTTAAACGGTGAAAGCCGCTCAAACATAGCCTAGCCCTGACCCCCACAGAGAGAGAGAGAGAGAGAGAGAGAGAGAGAGAGACGCAAGCAGACGCAAGACGCCAGCGAGACAAGCATGCAACATGGAAAATAACCAAGTTGGGCTTGTTCGGTTTTCCGAGCGCCTTGAATTCCATTCTAAGGTCGCGTTCGCATTCATTTCGTTTACAAAGAAAACAAAAAACCAAAAACAAAAACCAAAAAAACAAAAACCAAAAAAACAAAAAGGAAAAAAAAGCGTTGAATAAAATAAATAATATGGCCAAAAAAATAATAAAAAAAAAACAAGTTTCCGATCAGGGCTGCTGCTGGGCACACTTGTTGTCTGATTTTCATATTTGTTGTTTTTCTTTTTTGTTGTTGTTTTGGTGGCTTATGCAACATGGTCGGGAGAGTCCCTAAAGGGCAGCGCAGACTGCAGCTATTTGCAGCTATTTAATGCTGAGTGCCACAAATGTGTCACAAGCAACAATTTGCCCAGTTCGCAGGGTGTTTTCCAATGCCAACCAATAACGATAAATTTGTACGATTTGCGCTGATAAGGCTAAATGGTTTGGACGTCTATTGACAGGTTTAAGTGGCCAATTCTAGTGCGTTAAGCTGATGCTCATATATATTTCAGTATCTCTCATTGCTCATTAAACTAATTCGTCATGATATCATTTTACACATATATACATATATATATATATATTTTTGGCTATTTGATATGCAAATTAGCCGTCTTTATAATATCAAGTCGTTGATTTCCTTTTTCAAAACTTCGATCAGCTTGTTGTGTGATGATGTTATTAAAGACACACATATATATAGATATATATATATATATATATATGTATATGTCTGACTATTGGCAACATTTTGGCTGTTAATGAAGTGATAACATGCGAGTAAACTAGCTGCAACTCTGTCGGTCCGCTCCAGTTTGAGATATTTTCATTACATTCTGGCAGAAGCAAGTGCGCATAAATTATTTGCAATTTGTGTTATCGGGCTTGTTTCAATATTTGCGCGCTTGTTTGGCACCTGCCGTGCCATAGACACCATAGACACTAGAGACTGACAAACAGACAAACAGACACTGAGACACAGACGCAGACACAGACACAGACGCTGGCGCTCGCGCAGGCGCAGGCGCTACACACGGCGTATGAGTAATAAAGTCAATCTGTCAGCAGCTCATCATCATCAGCAGCAGCAGCAGCAGCAGCATCATCTTCATCATCATCATCATCATCATCATCAGCAGCAGCAGCAGCAGCAGCAGCAGCAGCAGCAGCAGCAGCGTAACTGGCGGCATTGTGCAAACGATTGCCATGATAACACGCAACAACAACAGCAACAACAACAACAACAACAACAATCGGACGGAGAGACAAACAGCAAAAGTTATTATCAACATTTGGTTGCTGTAGATGCGACAACAGCAACAACAATGGCAATCACACGTCACCATCAGCCACAAACAGTTGAAAGGAGACGTCAACTTGTTGTCATCAGCAAGAAATTGCGCAAAATGTGCACAAAATATAATAATAATAATAATAACAACAACAACAACAACAACAACAATGGCAAGTAATAAAAAAAACAACAACAAAGGTTATTTCAGCGAAAAGGGCGAAAGTTTTTTGTATAAAAATATATTTAACGGCAACCACAAATTACTCGCAAGGAATTTGCATACGATCAATAAATGGTGGTGAAGGCGGGGATGGGGGGGGGGGGGAGGGAGTGAGGAATTGCATGACCGAATTTATATAGAGCGTATATATCCATATATATACATATATATATTATTTTATTGAAATTTGCAACTTGCAAATGCATTTTGCAAAAGAATGAAAATAAATTTGCAAAATTTGCAGCCTAAATGAATAAGCAGAAAGCTCCAAAGTAGAACAAAGAATCTTGATAAACATATATCATATATATATATATATATATTGGATGAAGAGTATGACTAATTATAAACATATACATATATATATATAGAGTTGGTGTGGGTAGGGAATCCTTTTATCTGTTTGCCGCATTAAAGTTAACATTTGCATATATAAATCATTGCTGAGATTAGTCAGATGATATATAATATGAAAATAGAGCTCAACAAGCTGTTACACAACACTGCCGATTTACTCACACTAATGTTGAGTAATTCTGTATTCTGGTTAATATATATATTCGATTGGTTTTGAAAACGTTTGGTTTTTTTTTTGAGTTGAACACTTTTTTCTTTGGTTGATCAATTTGCGAAATTTTGACTAAAAAAAAACACAGGCAAAAAACAACCAGAAATAATCATTAATAAGATATGGCAAGTCAAGCTGACAATATAGTTGAGATTTTGACTGTTAGGGTGTTATATGGACACGGATGTTGGGATTCAACATATAGACAAATATTTTTGGTGATTTTTGAAAAGAACTTGAATTGAACGAGGAACTGTGATTATGAAACTGGGCTTTGCGTATATAGAGTGCCGTTACGAATTGTTAACTAATATTATGCGAATGTTGCAGTCGACGTTGACGTCGCTGTCGCTGTCGGCGTCAAAAGTTTTGTTTGCCTCCTGTTGTGTCTGTGTCCGAGTATCTCGAACTGTCGGCAAGTATCTGCAATTATGTTTGTTTGTGTGCGTGCGTGTGCGTGTGTGTGTGTGTGTGTGTGTTTGACGACTTTTGCGGAAGTGCATTGTGCATTGATTTTCCATTCAAATAAGCACTTGAGTCGAGTAGAAACACTTTTCTCACCTTTTCGTCTCTCTCCAAAAAATGCTAATTAGTTTTTTTTATTATTTTTTTTTGTTTGTTTGTTTTTGTTTTTTTTTTTTACAGTTTACAGTTCGCAGTTGTAACTACATTTAATTAGAACTTTATGTGCTTTGAGGTGATTTGTTATCGTAAGAGCATTTATGCAAATTGTCTTGGAAGTGAACAATTTACAGCGGCGGAAATCCGCTAGCAGCTTCACAAGCACATACCTGACAAATCAAAAAAAATACATATATATATATATATATAGACGTATAGATGTATATATCGCATACGATGAGTTTTGTATGGCTTTTGCGCGCATCTTCATGCAAAACGTCAAAGAAAAAAAACCAAATCGAAAACTGAAACTGAAACTGAAACTGGCAAACTGGAACTTCGTGGGGAGTGAAAGTTTTCTATGCTGTTTTTTTTCTCGTTTTTTTTTCTGTTTTTTTTGGTGCTGCTAAGCAGGCGCTGCTGAGCTGAGTGGTGGTGGTGGGGTGTGGGCTTGGGGGATTGGGGATGGTTGGGGCGTTGCGTGAAGACACTCTGCCTATGCGTAGGCATTGAAAAACTGCGCATGTGCGTTGAGCGCTTAAATAACCAGACGCCCCATGCAGCCGCGCATGCCAACGACAAACAGCTAAATCAACAGCGGACATCGCATTCGCATTCGCATTCGCACTTGTTTTCGAATTCGAATTCGCATTCGCATTCGCCTAGCTGTGTGCCTGCTCCATTGAACGTCAGATGGCCGCATTTGGGCAATGGGCTATCGATTGGGCAGCGTTGGGAGCTGCTGCTGCCAGGCTTTGGCTCGTTAATTGCAAAACAATTAAAAACGCTGCTGCGGCGACAGCTGCTGTACACCTTTGCCAATTGCCTGCCCCGTGCCCCGTGCCCCTTGACACCCCCCCCACAGCGCGACATGCTTCATTCTATATTCTTTTTGTGTGTTTTATTAGTCAAGTGTGGACTGCCAAACCCGGCGTCAAAGCGACAAACTGCCCAGATGTCAATTACTCGCATCTCTATACCCCTCCCCCACTCTCTCCCACTCTCTGTGTTGGTGAGTCGACTCGACTCGACGCTATTGGAAGAGTGCCCGAAATTGTCAATCGAGTATATATTTTAGGGCGCTTCGAATATTTCGTATTTTGTTTTGTCAGGTAGTTCAATTTGCATTTGGTTAAGCAATGCAATTGTTTTTATTGTTGTTGGGTTTTATGGGTTTTTCTCTTATGACATGCACTGCACTCACTGCACATCTAGATGCATCTATATATATATACGTATATATCTTTTGTGTTGGTTCTGTTTTCATTAGAACTGTGTAATGTGTATGGATATGAATATACTTTGTTTTGCAGGTAAGACGTTGTTGTTTATGGTTTCAGTTACTGTAATATATATATTTGATTATAATGATTATTGTTATTATTTGCGATTTTTGCCATTTCGATTTCGTTGCTTGTTCTGGGTTTTTTCCCCCCCGCTCTTATACGAAAGTCAATTGCGCCTTCTGATCTTATACTGTTGGCAGTTTGTCAGCTGCCGCTGCTGTTTTGATTTGAGTTATGTTAACGCTGATCATATGTTACGCTCTACTCTTATAATGCATCCGACTCTTATACTGTTCACCGTTTATCCTTCCTAGACCACAAAAAGTGCCAAAAATAAATACAATTTCAATTCAAGTGCGCCACTTACCGTCTTCACAACCCTTATACGTCGGCAAGAGAGCGAGTCTGAGTCTCTCTGTGTGTGAGTGCGTGTGTGTGTGTGTGAGTGCGTGCGTATGTGTGTGTGTGTGTCTGTGTACGCGCGGAAAGCTCAAACAGGATGCGCGGCTTTGCGCGAAACGAAAAAAAAAACACTTCCGTCTTGATTTTGTTTCGGATTTTATGTTTTTTTTTTTGTATATATTTTTATTACGGTTATTTATTGTTTTCAATCGTTATGGTAATTTGAAATAAACACTTTTGAACTTGCAGTTAAATATTATGTAATGTTTTTTTTTTTTTGTTTTGCGATGTCAATCGAAAGATCGGTGGAAAAATTGTTCTTAATTTACAGGAAGCGAGGCTCGGTTGGCGGGGGCGAGTAGCTTACATTTCCGTTAAATTTTTCAAATGTTCAAACGTTAAAAAAAAGTGTTGTATTCAACTAAATTGAAGTGTTTCGCGGTATCAAGGCTTTGCCAATATACTATATAGTTCAGGACGTTTATTTCGTTTTGGATTGTGTTCCTCCAAAAAAAACCGAAAATATATTTTGAATATTTTTAAATGTGAGCCAGGCTTTATTTTTTTTTTAAGTATCACAGCCGCAGAATTAAACTTTGTCTGATTTTGTCTACTAGATTTAAAAAAAAAAAAATGCTAAGTTTTTTTTTTTTTTTTTTTTGGTAACAAAAAACACGACCAACTCGAAAACGCACTAAAACGGTATTAAAAGCCGAGACTAAATTTTACTTTGCAAGTAATTTACAATGGGACTGGAGGCGGCGTGCGAGCCGAACGCTTAGCAGAGAGACACGAGCGCGACACGAGTGCGACCCGAGAGAGCGATGATTTCGAGTTCACTTCACTTTTGCACTTGTTGTTGTTGCTGCTGGTGCTGCTTCAACTGCCTGTCGGGGGTGTGGGAGCGCTGCCGTGGCTGCTGCTGCTGCTGCTGCTGCTGCTGGGTTGGAGATGCGGCCAGATAACTGACGCTCGCTGACAACGGGCCAACAAAAAAAAAAGAAATAAAAACAGCTGCTCGTTATCGAGTAGATCGTTGCTCGCTGTTGCTGTTCGTGTGTGTGTGTGTGTATGTGTGTGGAGCGACGACTGCGGCAGCTGTTGTTGGCGTTCGGCTTGGGAATGATGTTGGCTCAAAGCCAGCCGCAACGTAATATACGCTCAGATCCTGTTTGCACGCCGTCAACGGCGGCGTCGCAGCGCTGCTGTTGCTGCTGCGCCGGCGCCAAGAGAACAGTATTGTGAACGAAAAGTGTGTGTGTGTGAGAGAGAGAGGGAGAAAAAGAGAATGAGCGCTTATAAAGCGCAGCTTTTTTTGTTGTTTTGTTTTTGGGCACTATTTGACCAGAGTGTGGGTGAGCTTTACGTTGCGTCGACGCCGCCGCTGCTGCTGCCCGCTGACGCCGACGTTGGCTGCGCAGCATCGTTGCCGCGTCGAACTCACTTCAAACTTGCTCGATACGGTTGTTGGTGTGCTGGCGTTTGTTGCCTGCCTGCCTGTAGCTTAACGGTTTTCGGCCTGAGGGTTAAGGTGAGGCGGGTATTCACATTTCAGCCAATCGCACGGGCACCGCTTTTCAACTTTCATTAGAAATTTTGCGGCTGAGCCACGCCTACTCCACAACATACATATATATATATATATATGTATGTGTGTATGCGCGCTCCTTGCCCGATCTTGGCCTATGTCTCACTCTTGCCGCTGTCGCGTGCCATCTATTAAGGCAATAATTGCTAATAATTGGCGTTATTGAAAAACCATTTTTGCATGCCGCGATTGATAAATCTTTAATCGCCATTCTCTCTCTCTCTCTCTCTCTCTTTCTCTCTCTCTCTCTGTCTCTCTTTCTGTCTGTCCGATTTGCTAGCCAATAATTGTTGTCTTGCCACAGTTTTATAATTTATTAATTACTTATTTGCTTGCTAGCTTAAGGAGCCGATGTCGTCGTCGTCGTCGTCGTTGTCAGTTTTGGCTTCGCTTTTCGTCATCTTTTGCCATCGTCGTCATCAGCAAACGTCACGAGAATTCAAAGCGCAGCTACAAGTATTGAATATATTTTCTCTATGTCTATATCTACGGCCAAGGGCGTATATCCATGGTTGTTGAGGGGGGGAGGGTGGAGGTTGGAACAACGTTACTTCACATACAAAATGAGCTGCAGGTTATTTTGAATTTTATGATTCGAATTTTCAAAAATGAACCCCCAAAAATAGGCCCACTCTTTGCGAAAAGTTGGATACGCCCCTGTCTACATCTATATAGTATATGTATGTACACATCTACCATATCTGTAGCCCATTATTTGTTTTTTTGTGCTTCGTTAATTGCTGGCGAAATATCACTCTTATAAACAGACTTCGAACAGTTGCCGTTGCAGCGTCAGCTGTGCTAAATATATATATACATATATATGTTAATATATGTGTGTGTGTGTGTGTGTGTGTGTGGCGAGGCACTGACATTCTTTTTTATGTTTCCTTCTTTTCATTTGTCTATTTTTAGGTTGTGCGCAAGGTTTTTGGGGGTGCAACCAAAGCATGCCTACCACGTCTTATAATTTATAACATTTTGGCACTGTTGACACTGGCAGTGCTCTTATATTATTATAAGTCCTCTGTACTATTCCATTTTATAAGTGCTATCAAGTGCCTTTGCCGCGGCCCACTGTTTGCTCTTCTATACGATTCTCAATCAAGATACTTTCAATTTTATTCAGTTGCATGCCCCAACAATGAGTTAATTATAAGCATAATTAAACTAATGCTCTCTCACATATATTTTCACCACTGACTGCTCTTCGCCCAGCTCTTGTGTAATTTCGCTTAGATATTTATAGTTTATAGTTTGCATGTAATTGTTCAGTTTTGCCCCTTACATCATCTGACATTAATTAAAGTTGGTTGTCAATCAAATATATACTATACAGATATACAGTCTATATATATATATATATATATATATAGGAGAAGCAGAATTCTGCCCAAAAACCATCCCACATCCCGAGTTGCTGATCAGACCAAAGTCAACCCTTAAATAGTCAAGTGCAACATTGCCTCAACTTCTGTAATACCTGTGGCAATTATCGTTTACATCTGATATTAGCTATCGAGTTGTTGCCACACATCAAGCACATGGCTCATTAATCAAATCTGAGGCGTTGTATTAAACATTCATGATGTACGTATGTATGTACGGGAATATGTACGTATGTTTATTGTGTGTACATACCTATATCCACAAAGTTGAATGTCATTGCTGCTGACTAAGAGCTAGCTGCACTGCCAGATTTTTAATTATATTTATATATACTCATGCCATATATCTATATGATAAATCTTACTAGATTCATGCCCAAATAATCAGAAAGCTAATCATTTTTACGATTGCCGCAATTGCTTGTAAATTTAATACGCTTCTTAAGCGAGTTAAGACAACAATGAGTTTGCCCTTATATATATATATATATATATATACTTTTATGATTCTACATGGATATCTTTCTGAGAAGAAAGGAATAACAATTGAAAGCCGTAAGCAAACCTTGGTGGATCGAGCTAAGCACTTTTATCTTGATTACACTAATTACAGGGCATGTGCTAGTCGCGTATGCCGCTACACACACGCACACGCACACGCACACGCACACTTACACTGGGACACATGTAAACACTTTTGTGTACATGCATAAATCATTGTTATGGTAATTCCATGATCTCAACAGTTACGGCAATATGGGTCAATAGATATATAACCAACTGACGCTGCTTCTGCTGCTGCTGCTGCTGCCACTGACTCTGCTTCTTTCACTGCCACCGATTCTGTTTGTGTCTCTGCCTCAGTCGCTGCCAGCGTCGAAGTCGTCACAGTTGTCGCCGTCGTCTGTTTACCTTAGCACCCAACTACCGCACTTGAATTTTTAATAACCTTTTCAAGTTCACTGTAGGCCATGCATGTGTGTGTGTGTGTGTGTGTGTGTGTGTGTGGCTGATAGCTGTACTGTCAACTTTAACGCTGGCTGCCAGCAGCAGTGCCTGGCTATCAGTTTAGGCCCAGTTTACATGAGGCAAGTGTGAGCATTGTTTATTAACTTAGCGCCAGCTCTACATGCAAATGCTTGTTAAATACAGAACAGTTACACACACACACACACACACACACACACACATTGACTTCATTTTGTCAACAGGTAATGAATGGCTTTCCATCCAAATTCATTGACAACTCAAAATCATAGCCAAAAACAATGGCAATTTTTTGAATTTCATCATCTTGTTCAACTTTTTCATACACACAATAAATATACATGTATGTATACATATGTATACATGTACATATGTGTATATGTACATAATTTAATCAACTATTTTGGGAGAACAAAAGCTACAGGCCAAATGGGCGCAGCCAATTATCACTTGACCAGCTTTCAACTTTAAGCACTCAGCTTCCAGCTTGCAGCTTGCAGCTTGCAGTTTCTGCTTTATGCCGGAAAATGTCGGTTTGCATTTGGCTAATTAAGTCTTAGCCACATTAATAAGCCAACGAAAATCTGTGTTCAAAGGAGTGAAAATGCACACAGTTCAGGTCAAGTTCGAGTCACAATTCTGCATCTGAACTGACATTTAGAGTTGATCAAGTATCATCCCACCCCCCCCCCCCCTCCCCCCTTCATTTATGCTTGAAAAAGTATAAAACAAATAAATAAATCTGAATAAAATTATGAATTATTTATTGTGGAAAAAACCACGTGTAATTTGAATATTTTATTCGCCTGTTCTTGGCTGAAGGTTGCTGCCCCATTTCACTGGCAACTTAGTCAAATCGAAAGCTGTTAACTTGGACAGTTTAGGCAGCGAGCCCTACCCACCATGGGCAGCTTGGCCAAGAGAACGGTAAAATGAGTCTAGACGCCAGACTGAGCAGCAGAGCAAGTGTGCCGCTGATTAAGGCAGTGGAAGTGGGGAGGGGGAGGTGGAAGGGGAAGGGAATCGATGGAATAGTCTTATCGCAGTCGGTATCACCAGTCAATTCGGCCCGCTTTGAATCATTAGCCAGTCGAAGCAGAGCCATCAATCTTTCAATTGCTTTCTGCTTTGGCTGTGGCTGTGGCTTTGGCTGTGTTGACTTTGGATTTGGCTTTGTACCTACGACAAGCTGGGATAGCGCCACCAGCGGCGGCGACACCAACAATAACAGCAAACAAAAACAAAAAAACAAAAAAACAAAAAAACCGGCAAGCAGCGGCTGTTAGCAGTGACGGCTATTAAACGGCTTCAAACCACTTTGGGCCAGTTCAAACTAGAATCGCTGAACGGCAACGGAACGTGAAGTTGCGCAGCAGCGGCGCAGTAAGCGATTTCTGACTGCTGCTGTCTCTACTGAATCCCGGCCAAACCAACAGCAATATGCGATAAAGGGGGTGGATAACATAAACAGATAACAGCATCATCAACATCAGCATCAGCATCAGCATCATCATCATCATCAACATCATCATCATCATCATAAAGGTGCACTAAGTCCACATCGACATGGGCAACAAAATTCATGTTCACGCCAAACGGACGCGCCCAGTAAACGCTATCGATCGTTTAATTTGCTGTAACTGCTATGCGATTCAAAAAGAGTGACAACAACAGCAACAACAACAGCAACAACAACAGCAACAGCAACAACATGAGCAACAACATGAGCAACAACATGGGCAACAGCAACCGCAACCAGCAATTTGTAACGATCGCTTGGCACTTGGCGTAACTCATACGCAGCGTGTTTTCGAATGGAGGTTAAAAGCCAGTGCAGTCTATAAATAAATCTTAAGCTGCATGGCCTCTTTGGACTCGTATTGGATTGGATTCGATTGGATTGGATTGGATTGGATTGGATTCGAACGGAGCTGATTCGCCTATAAAATGCCACCAAACGAAACGAAACGAAACGAAACAAATCGCAACATTTCGAGTCGGTGTGCAGTTGCATACAAAAATATTCGCGAGTCGCTTATGTGCACCACATTTGTATACCCTGTAGCCAGCGAAAAATTTTCATGTAGGGTATCGGACCACAAATATTTGAAAGAATCAAATTAATTGAGATTGAATTCAGCATCATTCAATTAATTTTGCTCAGCTCGCCCTCTCTTCGAAGTTGGTTTGCCAAAATATAATATTGATGATGAAGCTCAGATCATTTTCTATAAGTATTATCAAAATGGTTCATTTCGACTTTGAATTTTGAGCTTTTGCTATATAGTTTGAGTAGGGGAAGTTGGATTTAATATTATCGATCGGCGTCAAAAGTTGAGTTGAGCTGAACAAGCTACAAAATGGTATTTCATTAATATGGCATTGAGAGAGTAATGGGTATCTGTTAGTTGAGCTTGCTCGACTAGTGCACACTTGATTTTGTTTTATATTTTCGGATCGTCGCTTGTTGCTTGTTGCTTGTTGGTTGCTTTTGGCAGCCTATGATGGTCAGGGACGTACATTAACCAGGCTTTCAAAAATGTGAGCAATCAACGCTCGCTTTGTTGGCTGCTCGCAAACAACAAGTTAAAATGTTCTAATCGGGTATGCTAGACTAAAAGATGCTCCGTTTTTCGTACTCTTAGTTGTACATAGAATTTATGCAACTGCAGCTGAAACAAGTCAACATAACCAGTTCTTGGCTTACGAAATTGGCGAATTTGAGTTCTTTTTTGTGATAAGAATCGAAGAACGACACTTGAAAAATACTCGTTATAATTGCGCACTTCTTATGAACGCTATTGATTAGTTTGGCTGTGTGGCATGCATTCACAATATGAAAATCACAATTGTTGATGGAGTGCAGCGCCTTGAGGCCGGGCCCAAAGGCTATCGAGATCGGGGACTAATGAGGCATGATGGCAGCGAATGTGGGATCAATAAAATTTAATTCAATTGGGCCAGTTTGAAAAGGATCGCGCAATCGAACAACAACCCGACTTCCAAGAGTGTCAGCAACAACAACAACAACAACTACAACAACAACAACAACAGCAACAACATTTTGTTTTTTAATGATAAAGCAAAACGAGCCACCAACGGCCTTGCACAAAAAAAATCTTATTGTTGGCTCATAAAAAGCGTCGCGAAAAAAGCGGCAACAAACTCAAAACAAAGAAAAAATGAAAACATACAAAAAAAAAAAAAACAAAAAACAAATGAATAAACATCGACAGGCGAATTGGCAACGAGCTAAACAAAAGATTGTGGGAAAGGCGCGACGTTCTTTTAGGTGTGGTTGATGGCAGTTGGTAGTTGGTAGTTGGCAGTTGGCTGTTGGCTGTTGGCAGTTGGCCGTTGGCCGTTGCCAGTTGGTAGTTGGTAGCACCAAAGGCCAACTCGATGGCTGCGGGGCATTGGTTGGCGCGCAACGGGGCAAATATTGCGCATACGCCGCGTGCGACGATGCAGAAAACATGGAACGGCCACGGCTAAAAAATGCAGGCAATCAGTTATTTTTTATGTTTTTGTTTTTGTTTTTGCAGGTGCTTAATGCTTAACTTGGCTTACTTAATGTTGGCATATTAAGTTTTTGTATAATTTTTGCGGCATTAGCAGCCATTTAATTTGAAAGGAACGCGATTCGCATGCGCCGCAAACACGGAAGGATCCTTATCGCCCGGTTTATTGGCCATCCATTTAATTGCCTTCTTTTATTTAACACAAAATCAACTTATGGTGAAAGTTGCAAACAAAAAAGAAGAAAAAACTTTATAATTGGATATTAAACTTGGCCATAAGATTATGGTAAGGGAGTGGTAATGTATTCAGCGGACAATTAGGGATATCTTCAGACCCGTCCAATGTTTATGATCACATTTCTGTTCCTGCTCGGCGAAAGCTTGGCGATCAGCACGAACAGTTGGTAGTTGTAAGTCAGATCGCCAAGTATTGAAAACTATTTCAATAACAACTCGATTTACATTCGTGGCTTATTCTAAGTGTAATCGATGCAAAAGGTTTAACTAGCTGATTTCAATTGTGTGTCGTGTTTCGTGAGTCGATTAAGCATCCAATGGTGTTTTTTTTTTTAATATATTTGAAATTTATTCGTATTTGCTCTTTCTGATATAATAACAATATATAATAATATATTAAGTTGAGTTCCGTTTGAGCAACGACAAGGAACCGGCAAAATGATGTTGTAAGATCAAAAAATGCCGCTAGCGGCTTGAAATGAAATTCACACACGAGCTGGCAAGCAATTAAAACTTGAATAATCTGCCATACAGCCCAAATATGATCAGTATGAGCATATATGTACCCCTACTCAGAATCAGAATCAGAATCAGAATCAGCTATCACTATCCAGCTTCAGCTCGGATGCAATCCGGCAATGCACGACCTTCTCGGGCATAAAAAGCGTCAGCCACACGCCAACAACAACAGCAACAACAACAACAACAACAACAACAATGTATACGTAGTTCTATCTATATACATATATATATATATATAATTTGTTTTTTTTTGTGCACCCTTATTTACATATTTATTTGTTATTTGCGCAGCGCTTCGCTCCATCGCGTTGGGCGTCAGTTTTCCCTAAGTTGGCCCAGACAATGGCGGGAAAATTAGCACAGGTGCTTCGAAAGCTGCGTTGTAGTCGCATTAAATGTGTATTAAACGGTAAGCAGCTGAAAAATATAACTACAAATATTATTGCAACAATTTAAACAAACAAAATAAGACGAGGAGGCCAGTTGCCTGCCTCCTGCCCCATGCCCCGCTCGTTCGCGCCTGCAACTGACTCCGGCCAGAGCCAATAGTTCGAGAGACAATCCGCAACATTCACTTGACTAGTGGCCCGTAATGAGAAAACTATTATATGCGATTGATACCCAGCACTGTTGTTGCACTGCCAACGGGTATATCGATTATCGATTTTTTTGCTTTTATTCATATTATTTTCTGTGTGTGAAATTCAATTAGTGCCAGGCGAAAAATCAGTTTGTAAAACAACCTGAAGCATGTACTTTATAGGGTATCTCTAACTGTAAATACTGGATTTGTTTTGGTTGTTTTTTTTTTGCTCGAGAAGTTTTCATTTAATGTAAATTGCAATTAACAACATTTTGCAATAGGAAACGGCTGCTGTGAAAAACGCGTCTCGCTAATTGATAAATTCTATATTTATATAGACATATATATATATTTGATTGCGAGTGCCAATTGTATGCTCAATGCCAGAAAAAAGAGGGCCCAGCTAAATCTTGCCCAGACTCCGGAATCCGAGCCAGACTTTGCTTAGCCTTCCCAGTCGACGTCATCGATGTGGATGTGCCCCCCCCCCCCCCCCATCGAAAAATGAGCATTTTATTTATTAGCTTTATTTATTTGTTATTTGTTATTGTTTGTTGGCCTTTTTTGCTTGTTGGCTTGTTTTCGGCCAATGTTTGCATGTATTTCAATTAATATCACTTTGGATTCGCGCTCTATTAGAGAGCATTAGCATTGGCACGATAAGTGCTCAATATGTGTGATGAACTGCCAAATCCATATCCATATCGAAATTCACATTCACATCCAATGCGACATTCACATTCACATTCACATTGACATTCAGATCGAATGCTTCATTCACAGCATACTCGGGCCATTAGCAGAGCCAAGCGGAATGGTTTAATTATCATTGATCAGTGAAAAGCAGCGTCGCAGCTGCGACTTTGTGCCAATTGCGAAAGGCTTTTGGCAACAACAGTTTTGAGTTTGACATCGATATCAAGTTGATGGCGGTTTGGTTTGCTGAACCTGGAAGGCTTGTCCCACTGCCGAAACCAGTTTCAATAGATCCAACACAACATCATACATCATAACACATCATATCATATCGTATCGTTTCGTATCATATCTGAGCAAAAGATATCTATATTATGGGTGTATCTATGTATGTGTGATACATGCCAATTTATCAGGCCAGACGACATTCTTGCGATGTCGTGCACGGAACCCAGCTTGAGCTATGTTCTGCGCATAAGTAGAGTTTTTTTTTATATAGCGATAAACAATTAACAAATCGCTTTGTGATCGCTTTTCAGTCACTGATCGCTCCGTTTTTTTTAAAATTATGATCTTTTAAGTGCTGGCTGGTGCGGGGAGAGAGGGGAGTAGGTTTCTGTTAACGGCAGTTCGTTGCCTTCTCTTCCTCACACGCTCTATCTATCTATCTGTCGCCCACACACTTTACTGTCTCTTCCTCTCCAATAATATAACCCACTTCAAGGCCACACCAGCAACAACATCACGTCAAACAGTACTCGATTGAGCTCGACTACGATATACCCTGCACCTCAACTGAACATATTCCCATATTTATGTTCTGCGGATATTATTAATATAGACATAAATGCTATACATATGTATATACGATCCAAACAGAGGCAGTTATCGATTCGGTTGTTCTTCCTGATCCAGAATGTATATATACTTTCTGGGGTTGGAGCTGCCTCCTCCTGTCTGTTACATATATTTACACAAAACCATCATAACCTTTACCCATTCCAATAAGTTCAGGGTATAGAATCAAGTACATAAGCAGTAGTCGGACACTACTGACTGTGTCATGCTCTGCTTCCAGATAAATCGCTTGGAAAAAAGTGTTTTGAATTATATTCTTTATATTTAAAATATGTAATTTTTGCTCGATCTTCAAGGAGCTCTTTAGGAAATCACATTTCCAACATATACAAGCTATGGAAGCTACAGCAATAGACAATCTTCACGATCTATTCAATGTTTTCACTCTGGAACTTAGATAATATAAATGAAATTTGTTCCATCGACTGCTGTGAGTGTGAGTGTAATCCAAGAGTGAGTGATCAAGATACCCGTGTTCTCCGTTTGGAAACAGAGTAGATGTAACAATGCGAAAGTTATAACTCAACGGCTGTTGACATTATGACAGCAAGACAAACCTGTATAGAAGTGGAAACAATTCGCAACGAGTACTATTATATTCCCCTAATTGTCCGGGAATTTCAGTCAAAACTAATTGCTTTCTGAATCGTAGATACTTCATACTGCGGTCACATAAACATTGATATTTATCGCAGTGCTTTCAACTTCGAATATGATGAAATATAGTTATATATAAAGATAGTTGACTTTTGAGTCTTCGGCTTTAAGAGGAGCACATTGAAGTTGCGCAAAAAAGAAGGAAGCATCTCTTAGCACATAGTGTATATATATAGATATTCAATTGATCAGCATCCAGATCACAGCCGATTGAGATCAGTCCAGTTCGTCCTAATGTATATCATTTCATTGATGGTTTCCGCCGTTTCCGGGAAATGAAAGAAAATCGCCCAAAAATACAAATAAAAATGAAGAACGATGAAAAAAATCAACTGTAAAGAATTCATCAGGAACGATTAGGAAAAGTGCGACTTTGATGGATAAGCTTTTGAGGGTATCTTCAAGTCGAGCCCTCTGAGATAGAGAATAATAATAATAATAATAATTTATCCTTTTATCCTATTCTCTTCTGATAGGTGTCAAGTCTCTTCTAGAAAACCTATTCTCTCCAGTATCCTGTTGTACAATTTTGCCATTTATTGAATATGTTTTGGATACTTAATGCCTCAGCATCGATTAACGGATATATTAATTGCCATTTAGCCACATATCGATTTCAAATATAAAAAATCAAAATCAAAACCCATTCAAATCGAGTGTTAACCTTCTTATTATTATTGTGCTTATTGCATGGACTTTTGCTACTGCTTGTTTAAATATTTTTGTTTATTACTATCAAACGGTTAAGCATTTTCATTTTCTGTTCATTGTTCATTGGAATTTATTTGTTTGTGTTTGTTGTTGTTGTTGCGGTTTCTGGTTTATTCCATCGATTTGTGATCGCTTTTAGTTTTTCATTTGTTTACTTATTTAATGCATATTTATATGCTTATTTTTGGGTGTAATTTCATTGTAGTTGTTGTGGTTGTTGTGGTTGTTGTTGTGGTTGTTGTTGTTGTTGCTGTGGTTGTTGTTGTTGTTGCTGTTGTTGTTGCTGTTGTTGCTGATACTCTTCATGTGCATGCAAAAGATTCTGTTAAGTTTCCTTGACACTTTGCATAAACCTATAAAAATACAGCCACAAAAATATCAATATAATCGGACGGCAAAATACACAACTTTGATAGGAGTTTGCTAAGAGTGCTGTGGTTGACTAGCAAATACCCTGTAACCAGCTCTAACTTAGTACTCAACACAATAATTGAATGCGCAACTTTTGTTTTTGATCTGTGGATCTTCTTAAGTCAGGCAGTCTTCTGTTCTATAGCTTGTGCCCATCTTATGATACCCGATCGTGGGCAGTTTCAAAAAAAGAGAGCAAAAACCGTTGGTTTGCTGGCCGTGCTTCGCAGCGCACCCACTTGTGGAACGGCATCAATCATTAGCTGCCACTGGCAGACACGCTGGCCACCAGAAGCCACGTGCACTGGAACGCCTTTTGCTCGCTTGAAAGCAAATAAAAGTTCAATGTTTGAATAAATTAAATGAACAAACAGTTTGGGAGACAGGCGGACGGACAGACAGACAGACAGATCGGACGGACAGACAGATCGGACGGACAGACAGATCGGACGGACAAACCATAATAATAATGTGGGTGGAGGCAGTGTGGCAAAGCTTTGTGTAGAATTCCACAACAACAACTGTGACAAAAACTGTAACAACAACAACAGCAACCACAACAACAACAACAACAACAAATGACAGTAACATAAGCAAAATGACCATTTTCAATAACACTCACGTAGCATCCGAGTTAATAAATTACAACAACAACAGAAGCAACACAATTAACTAAACAGCAACGCATCGAGTCCCACAATTGAAATCACGTACATTAACAACAACAACAGCAACAACAACAACAACAGATTCAATTATTAACTGAGCAACAATGAAACGTCTGCCCAAAAGCAACTTGCATAATTCAGATACATAACCAGAAATATCTGGAGGACAGTAGGAAAGCAGGGAACCAGAGGCCAAGGTCCGAGCCCAAAACCAAACCCGACCAGACCCAGATTCAGTTCAGCTCAGTTCAGTTCAGTTCAGGTCAGGTTGCATTCAAAATGTGTGTGAAGGCCAAGGACGCAGTCGAGTTGCAAGGACAAGTTAACAAGCGGCAGCACAATTTATTGCCTTAATGCGGCATGCTACTTAAAATGTGCTTTAAATAGTTTCACACAAACTTAAATTGTAAATTTAACATTTAAGAATTAAACATTGGCTTAGCTTAAATGTTTGTTTTTTAAGATTTAAGTAAAATATTTTTAATTATTTATTTATTTCAGTTGGACCTGTGACAGCGACAAGGAATCCTCATAGCAAATTGAGCTGCCTTAGCCAGATGTGGCATAGGCGGATACACAATACGGCTGCAAATCAGGGACGAAGAAAGGCAGAGGCGAGAGCGGAGCTGGGCAGAGGCACCAGGACTCCGACAAGCCAGAAGTCTTTTAGGTGGCTACAATCAAAAGCGATTTAAGCAAGTAATATCCATGGGTCGGAACAGGCTCAGGATACTCAACGGTCTATTGACAGGACACTGTAGACTGAGAAGTCACCTAACCAAATTAGGTATTTATGGTATTTATGAGGAGGAATCCTCATTGCACATCCTGGCAGAATGCAGAAAAGATGCAGCATCCTAGGGCAGCATATCATGAGGCTCAAGGATATAGAAACCCTCAACCCAAGAAAGATCCTGGCATTCGTGCAGGAGCGGGGGTTGATGGAAGAGCTGTAGGGTCAGAAAGGGACCCTATAGGTCGCAGTGCTGGTTTCCCCAAGTATAATAATAATAATAGCTAGAAGAAGAAGAAGAAGAAGCAATATCCTAGGAAAAGATGGAAACATGGAAGAGCTATAGGCTATAGAGTTGACTAAGTCGCATGAGGCCCCCCAATAATAATGATAATATGCAATCAAACAGTCGATGCTCATGAGCAAACTAATGACACATTTAAGAAATCACCGTAATTACGCGCATTGCACAACAACATTGCAACAAACACAACAAACACAACAAACATGCAGCCACACAATAAATATGTATGTTTATCCAGCAATTATATAGCTTGCCGGTGAGCAGCAAGGAGGATCTGGTCACGCATAGGGAAATAGCCGTCGAAAGGGTCTTTCTTGCAATGAGTCAGCCTTGGACAGCAAACAAGCACAGCTGACTCAAAAGTAAAGTATGTCTTAAATTAATTAAATGTTAAGCAAATAGTGAGAGGGAAAGAAAGTCAGAAACTGATTAAAATAAACCTTCAATTTGCTATTTACACTTTCGCTGAGAACAGGAAATCATTTTGATCTACCAATCGCAGATCGCAGATCGGTGCTGAAGACTTTTTGTACCTGTTCATATTCGAACAGTGATTTGAGTTTCAGCACCGAGAGATAAGGTTAAGTTATCCTAAGACCGACACACATAGATCAGATTTGACATATATATGGATTTTTATTAATTTATTAGAGGTACAATGAAAGATCTTTAATGTAGATAAGTCGGGATAAATCGGCTTACCATTACAAGCACTTCATGATCTGCTGTATTGCAAGTGGGAAGAAATAACGAGAAGGTCTAAAGGGAATCAATTTCAGGTTAATAAGAAGCAACCTATTGGTGTAAGGGGGTAAGTACACCCCAATGAATAAATTTAATAATGAATTAATATGCAAAATTGATTAAAAGTGAAATCAATTCATTTTCCGATAGCTAATCTCTCTCCTTATAAGTATCCCCGATTTCTTCAGATGAGCTGAGTAACGCTAGCTGCTTTCCAATTTGCATATTTACCAAATAAATGACCAACATTGTTTCAATTGGCACAACTGTTCTTAACAACTATCGAACAATGCCCGCATGAGTATGAACAACACCTAAAGCCATTATATAGAATAGTGTATATAATGAATGAGATGTGAAGATTAGCACTTTGCCAAGTCTTATTGGGCTGTTTAGCAATTAAAGTGCAAATATATTTACAATAGTAAATTGCTAATGGAGGTGAGACCGACGTCTGTTTCAGCCAATTTCATAAGCAATACTTGTGCATAAGGTAACAAAGCCAAAATGACCAACACAATCACCAGTTGCCGCTGCTGATAGTCGCTGATTGCAATTGTTTAGAAGGGCGTTTGTGGAAATGGAAATGGAAATAGTGAAAATGCAATAGGCCAACTGATTGGATTGGATTGTAACAGGTTCGCTGGCAGACCCAAGGCCAGCGAGTCCAAAGAGCAGCTGAGCCGAACCACACTGATGTGAAGTGCGGCTCGAGTTGTATCTGAAATTGAATCTAAAGCCAGCTGCGCTGTGCCTCGGCGCTGTTCTAATTGGAATCCACTTACAGGTGTCTCGCGCATTTTTCTGTTTGTGCTGAAGTGTGCGATTTTTGCTGCCAGAAGTGTGTATTTTTGGTTTGGCAATCAGGAACTCTGTGGCGGTGTCAAGAAACTTCGCAACCCTGAGTGTGTGCCAGCCAGACCAAAGCAATCAAGCAAATGAGCAAAATTCATCGCAGCCGGTTTCACAAAATTGCCAATTTTTGTGAAACCATTTTAAATACAGACTTCTTCTTGCGAAATGACTTACGATCATTTAAAATTCCAACACACATCTGCCACAATGATCGAAAGCGACAAAACAAATCGGTCAACGTGCAATGGACTGTAAACAACGGACCCGGCCCGCTTGTGCACGTTTTTCCCCTAAAAAACAAACCAGTTAGAAATATTCAGAAACAAAACAAAAATTCAACCATATAAATATAAATAAAACTTCCGCAATTGCAATGCTCGAATCTAAAATCTCGTATCGATCGTATCATTGTCTCATTGCCTATCTATCGCTCGGTTTCTCATCGGGTAACAACTATCTTATCGTTCAGATGACGATTTGGCCAGGTTTGTTCATTTCGTCAGCAGCGATTTGAACTTCAGCGCAAAAGTTCGAAGAACTCGACATAAAAACATAAACAATCGACGAAACACACAAGAAATACGTAACAAGCAGAATGGCAAACAAAATGGCGACAACTACTCAACATATACATATACATATACACATACATATATATATATATATATATATATATATACATAAAATTTTTACATACATATTTTTTGTTTGACTGCGATTAGAAGCGGTTCACGGGCTCAGCGTAGAGCTCATGTTGGCCAAGTCTGCCGCCTGCCGACTGCCAAGTGAACAGCAGAGCCAACAACAACAACAGCAACAACAACAATAACAACAAGAGCAACAGCACTCAATCACTGGTATTTTTAGTATGTGGCGTTGATTTACAAGGTGAACCGGTACAGAGCCAATACCAGTTCCAGTACTGCCAAAGCGCCTGATAGAGCCCGAGTCCGACCCGGGCGCAGGCCCAAATCCATTCATTCGAATTGCGATTTCAGTTGCAGAACTGAGTGATAAGGCCAGGTTAAACTAAGAAGATTGGCAAAAGTGCGACACAGATCAGATTTTATATTTACACTGGGCACAGATAAGCTAGAACTTGATCCTGTCAGCACTTGAGCTAAAACTATAAAAGGACGACTCCCAGGATGTCATTTTCTGCGGAAAATTTTAATTAATCACAAACTATCTCAAAATATATGGGCATCTGAAGAGCACCATCAGATAGCTTGATCTATTCGAGATTCGTCACTTGAGAAAACTTTCCCAAGACTCTGATAAGAGCTAACAAACAGGCAATAAAATGATTATAACTATGTCATCATGTTCTCAGACATCGGAATCATATATGTATATTCAATAAACAAAAACTCTATCCGGCTCAACCATGACTCGTGGTTTACCATACACTTGGCCACGATTGGTTCCTCCAGCATTTCAAGTCAGTTTGCGATCGGCTTATAGCATATGTACATATATAATTAAGTATTTCAAGTTAAAGGCCATTGAGGTGAGTATCCTTTTAGCAATAAGTCAACGATTTGGCAATGATATTCATTTCTGAAAGTTCTTGCTTGATATAAACTGAAATATTCTGAAATGTATTCCAAGTTATTCCAAATGTTTGTAGGAATAACAATGGATTTTGCAACGATTATAAGACACATAGAGTTGGGAAGCGTATTTGCTCAGTCGTTGCGATCGAAGCAAAGAAAATCCATTTCTTGTTTTGATATTTTTGTTGTTGTTTTGTTTTGGGGGCTTTTTTTATTAGCTAATGACGTCTTTTGTTTGTTGCAGCACTGGCTGCTGGTTGAGGCAAACTCGTGACCGCAAAAATGATAATTGAAAAAAATAATACAAAGCAAACACAACAATCAAAAAGTGCACTTCGAATGGCTTATTCAAAAATCAAATTCAAATTTGACTAATAAAGGAAATGAGATGTTGAATGCTGCCGTTCTATGCAATCAATCTTCTTAGACAACGTCTGTCATCAGGAACAGCAATTAGGTTTTGTAACACTTTCGTGTCTATCAACTATCAAAATGGGCAGGCTAGTGCAAATGTCCGAGGAGGATGGGGCCAATGGATTAATCTCAAGATCCTTTATAATATTAAGGCTAATAGGTACAAAAATTGATAGGTCAGTGGAGAAATTGATTATTTGATTATATAATCAATTACGCAAGGCTTGAGGGCATCATGTCAAAAATATGCGAGGTGTTAAAGCAAATTTGTTTCAGTCAGCGCAACGTCATCATCATCATCATCATTAAGATCATGATCATTACGACGCTGGAGTTGGAGGCGCAAAAAGTAAACCAACAAAAAAAAAAAAAACAAAAACCCTTTAAAAATGTCACATTTGTCCAATTGATTAGCGGTACGTATGTATACTCGCACAGTGCGCCACAAAAGTTTGTATTCACAGCAGTAAATTGATTTTACGTTGCGGTTTGATGAGTAGTGCTAATTCGACCGCCTCCGCTGCCAGCTGCCAAAAGCCGGTTGGGTCTGGTCCGATTTGGGGTCGGGCTGGGATCCGGAGCACACTATGCTCGGCGCGCTACTCCCGTCAACCAAATTGACTACTTGGTGTCTTTCTTGACGTTTGTTTAACGTTTAATGGCCAATTCATTTGTCTCGCTTGTTTGCTCTTAATGGATTTACTGCTCATTTGCGCCGGCTTTTGTGGCCTCAGAAATGTCTGTCTTTCTTTCTTTATATATATATATTATATATATATATATATATATACAAATATTTATGTTTAATTTTTTCAGCATTTTATTTACGTGTGAAATATGGCATTTGCCGTGCGGAAAGTTTTCAGCGCCATCCATTCGATTAAATTATATTCAATTAGAGACTTAGGGTATTTTAATTTTCGCATTGCCGCACCAATTACCACCCGACCGCAATATATACGGTGGCTCACAGCTCAATGCGACCGAAAATACTCAACTTTAGGTAAATAATCCGGGTTTTATGGCATCCAGGTGACCATAACGTACTTGTTTCAAATAAGGATTGACAAAAAAATAGGGCACTTTTTTACACAATCCCACCTGGCAGATGGGTAAACCTCAGTTTATTGGGATCATATATTCATTTTGGTGGTAAATATATGTACCTACCATAGATCTTTGGAATTTTTGAAAAATAACGTATAATTAGTTAATGGCAGGCAAGTACATTTTTGACACTGTTCCAATTGAGCTTTGCGACACTGTACATCCAAAATGAAGGCAACTGAAGGGATACTATTACTGTTTACATTAATTTGCTTTCCAACACTTATCACTTATCGATTATCGATTGTCGCCTGTCAACGTTGTCTGTCCTGAGCAGTCGTAGAAAGACGCTGTAAGAAAATTTGTGCAAATTTTTATTTTTTTTTTATAAAAAGTTAAAAATTGGCAATTTGAGCATTATAATGTCGCTTCCAATTGACGGGAATCGCAAGAAACCGGAAGGAACTGTGCAGGTAACTTCATGTGAGGTGTTTCAACGTGCAGGGCCAGTGAAGTCACCAGAAGTGTTTAAGAAGCCAACAGGCAGTGCGCTGCGCAGTAAACCAGCCGATATGAAACGAGTCGCGCAGACATCAACTGATGCTCTTCCACTGGTCAAGACATCGAAATATGAGATGCAGTCGGGTGCCTCCACTTCATCCTTGGCTACCTATGTCGGAGGCAAGCCCGCACCGGCGCCTGCTGTGGGTTCGGCTGTGCGTAAAGCGGTGCAGCGCAAGCGCGATATGCCGCAGCGACCGATGCGCAGCCCGACATGGAGTGTGATTGAAATTGACTCCATGATGCATTTGGGCATCGCCAGTGCAAATATGCCGCTGTTCAAGCTACAAATTCACAAGTTCGGCAATTTGGCACATGTGGACTGTGGCATAACGCTGCGCAAGCTGCGTCTCAACGAGCCCTTCTCGGTGCTCGCCCAGTACTTCCAGATGTGCGAGTCGGTAGTGGAGCAGACGTTTAAACGCACCCTGGCCAGGCTGGCATTCAGCCTGCGCCCGCTCATTCGCTGGCCAGATGCAAAGCAGTCTTCGAAGGACCTCAAAGATGTGCCATTGGCCTACAGGGCCAACCTTTTGCAAGCCGGTTCGTTGATTCAGTGCGTCGAGACGGATGTGAATGAAACGATTAATTCCGGTTGCGGCACCTACAAGTTTATACTCTGCATCAATTCAAGTGGTGAGTGTGGCAATTGCTTTCAAGCATCAGTTGTTATCAAATGTTGTTGATACACTTCAATTCCCTTTCAGGTGTTCTCAGCTTTGTATCTCATGCCTTTCGCGGCGACTACGATGATCTGCAAGTGTTTGAGGCGAGCAACTTGAAGAACATAATACCCAAATATCTAACGCTGGTAGTGGAACCAGGCGAGGCAATCAAACGCTCCCCCAATGCGATGGACAAAGATGAAGATGCTGAGCCGAAACCGTCGCTGAAGAAATGCGAATTGGCCAACCAGCAAACGCTGTTCATCTCGGCTGAAGGAGCACTTTGTTCCACGCGTGTCCCACAGTTGCAGCTGCCGACAATGCGCCCCAATGAGCCCAACTGTCACACGCAGATGCTGCACGCAATCCATGCGATGCGTCAGTTTAAGATGCTGGACCACTCAGCATTGCAGCAAGCATGGACTATGGAATACCTAAACGATATGCTGATTATCGCGGCGGCCATTTACAATCTAAATCAGCTATAATTTTCTTCATAATAGTTATCCAAGAACTTCATATTAACTTCAGGTGTTTTTTCCCTGTGCACTCGTATAGATGTACATATATAGATGTATATATATATATATATATATATATATATATATATATGTATGTGGGTTTACTTGTGTATGGGTCATCTACACACACATACATATACACAAGTGTTAACAACACAATACTGATGCATAACTAAACAAACTGTTAATTGCCACCAGAAGGTACTCTAAATGATGAGCTCTGCCTGGCAAACATTTATTATAGAACATTTCCAAAGCCCGCTCAGTCGAATAACAAGTCTGGGTGCTAATTTCTAAAGAGACCACAACAATATGCCATAAAATGTTCAAATTTGATTAAATCGGAAGCTATTAAACAGTAAACTGTAAATTAGCTTACGGGCAACACAAAATGTTTCTTCTTCTTATCATTATGAAGCCAAGAATGGAGATCGAATCTCAAGTTTTGGTTCCGATTTATGTTGAAGTATTGCAATTAGTAAATAAAATATATTTTCAATTAGATATTTTTAAGAAGAAGATTTAAAAACATAGAAAACCCAAAGAAAAAATATATATGTAAAGGACATGCCTATGTCGACTCGTGAGCAGCAGCATCTGCATCCACAGATATACCTCCTTCCGTGTATTACACACAAATGTTAATACTAACCACAACAATATATATTTTTGTGATTCCTTATCGATCGGTAGCCAAGTATTATCGACTTTTGCTAGCTGGCAATTTGCTCAATGCTTATGCACCAGTTTGCATACGGAAATGGACTCAACATTCAGAGCTGACCATTTGGTAAAGTGCTGGAATGAAAAACATGTTTGCTAATTAATAAGCAAAAAAATGCATTGTAAATATGTACAATGATTGATTCTAAAGTTGGCTAAGTGAATAAGTCAATACATTTGCAAATAGTTTCTTTATTCAGTTGTTAGTTTCTTTGTAACTTAGCTGCCTGCGAATATGTACACAATTCAGCCTTTATAGTATATAGTACAACTTGACACTTAATAAATTTATATTCGCAAATAGTTATTGTTATAGTCACCATCTATATCTTCACCTAGGGTAACCATATTGAATTTGTACCCTTATATATATATATAACCCATTGAAAATGGTTAAAAGAGTATAATGGTTTTGTGGAAGGGTATTTAACAGTCTTTAATGGACTTTAATGGACATCAACAGCCGATTTGATTTTTTTTCGAATATACATAAGTGTTTTCGTATACCTAACGCAGATCCAATGTATTTCATTTCATATATAATATTATTATTATTATAATTGGGGAAACCAGCACTGCAATCTATAAGGTCCCTTTTTGAGCCTACAGCTCTTCCATCAACCCCCGCTCCTGCATGAATGCCAGGATCTTTGTTTGGTTGAGGATTTCTATGTCCTTGAGCCTCATGATATGCTGCCCTAGGATGCTGCATCTTTTCTGCATTCTGCCAGGATGTGCAATGAGGATTCCTCGTCATAAATACCATAAATACCTAATTTGGTTAGGTGACTTCTCAGTCTAGAGTGTCCTGTCAAAAGACCGTTGAGTATCCTGAGTCTGTTCTTCTCCATGGATATTACTTGCTTAAATAGCTTTTGATTGTAGCCACCTGATCCTGGTGCATATAGATTTATCTATTTTTATCAACTGTAACTTATATTTTTTACTTTTCAGTGCCTTAAAATGGTACACAAAATGAGAGCCTTTCCCCGTAAAACTTGTGAACAGAAATTGGTCAATAAAGCTGGAAATAATGTAACAAATGTCAGGGTATATCGTAGTCGAGTATTTGTAGTTGTAAAAATGATAGTAGTTAATATAATATAATACAATTCTGTAAACATTTCAAAGGCATTTCACAAATTTGAACATTTAAGCCACAAATACGTATACTCAATTTTAAATGATCAAAATTTGTAATTTATATTGCAAATAAATATAGTTAATTAATTTGATTTCTAACTGTGTTATAAGCTGCACAATTGCACAAATGTCATGTTTGGTACAGAACTATATATATATATAGACAATATATATACTCTTATTCCTTGCCAGTTGTTATAACCTTGGCTTCATTCTATTCGGGCAATTTGGATGTCATGATTTCTCCTTTTGAATAAATCAACTTTTGATATTTGATTGATATGCAGGCATTAACGATAAATGGCTAACAAAGAAGTCTTTTGGGACTAATTGCATTCATTGATTGCAATTATTTGGCCATTGAACTAATTGAAATGACCACGCCTCTATACAAATTAAATGACTGCTTAAATCATTGGCAAAATGAGCCAAAAGTGTAATTGAATAAATATTTCATGTTCACAGAGAACACCTTCACCTTCAACTCTATCGCCGTTCCGTGACTCTGAAGTTCAATCTTTGCATATTCATAGCCGATCTGTGCATTATTCATAAGTTTAAACAAAAATTAACTCTGTTTGTAAAGTAATTTGGTTTTTTTTTTTTTTTTTTGCCTCTTAATCAGAGAACTAAAATAAAGTAAATTGGTCTCGCTTCGCACAGTGTTTTCGAAAAGCAAGTTAGTTCCACTCAAAATCGCCCAACTTTGCTGCCATAAGTGAGTTCCATGGCCAATTGCATGTTGGGATGAAAGTAGGTGTTTTGCATCTTAAAAAAAGATATCATCAGTCGTGCTAGAAATCAAATGAGGTTAATCTGAATATATAGCTTAGTTTTCAATAAAAAGAGAATACAAAAAAAAGTTGAGTTTGATATTCAGAACTGACAACAGGGTATTTATCTAACTGTTCATTTCCTAATGCATATTATCTTATATATATATTTTCATATTCACAGAGTATTTAGCGATGATATCCATTATATAATTGGTTGACTAGCAATCACAATTGTTATTACAGCTATCCAATTAGTTAAAGACTATCGGAACTGGGGGAACCTTCATCTCGTTCCTAAAAATTGTTGCATGCACTTGCGAGTTAATCTATCAATTATTAAGTAAATTGAATGCAACTAATTGAAAATAGCTTAAATTAATAACAAAGACATGTAGCCCCCCTCCCCCCTTATCGCCCATCTCGAAGGGGGCAGCGGAGCGAGACTGCCTCCCAGCGAGGGTCACGTGATTCAAATACTTCAAATATTTAAATGCACAATGGTAAGATTTGTGAAATTCACTTGAACTGCGCCGTATCTTTGCCCGATGCTCACTATAATCGGCTGCCGGCTAATGAGTGCAAAGGGGGGAAATGCGGGGAACGAGTTAGGTTGAGGGGAGAGTGCAAAAACCATATTTTATTTTTGCAGTTTTGCGCAATAAGATGTGTTATTTGTTCCTGAGCCAGAGTCTGTTGATATTTATTTATTTAATTAATTTAATTTTTATTTACTTAATGTTTACAGAATATCAGGCAATCAGTTGGAAAATAATAAAGTAAATATGCCCCCAAGCAGTAGCAGATGAATGAAGCGTTCGGTTTTTTTTTTTTTATTTTGTGTTTTTTTGTTTACACTTTTCATTTGCACTCTACGCGACGTTTCCCCTTATTTGATTAAATGCTGTTCTTTATTTAATCAAATGAAACGAAAACAAAAATTACTTAAAAAAAGGAGAATTCAAATTCGGTAGAGGAGCTGCCACTTGAAATAGATGTGCATGTAGAGGGAGGGATGGTGGTGGTGGTGGTGATGATGGGCTGGTCTTATGAATGTGCGCTTGTCAGCGGGGTGCGACAACCTTTATTCTTCTTCTTCTTCATTTTTATTGTGTGTAATTTGTTCATATAAATTAATTTTGTTATTGTCTTGTTTTGTTACATTGCAGCAACTTCTTGACAATCTTGACAAATTAAAAAGCGAGCAAACAGCCAAAGCGAAAAAAACAGCACACGCTCCTGTGTATGATACTGTGTGTGCGTGTGTGTGGGCGACGCTAAACTGTGACAAACATCGGGCTAATGTAACGTAACATTTATGTGTGTGTGTATGTGTGTGTGTGTGTGTATTTAAAGTTACGTAAAAGCGATAAATAAGATGCCTAATTCGTGCAATTTACGTGGCAGGGCCAACTCGACGTATGAGTGATATACAAATGATCAACAAAGGAAGTACAACAATGCAATCAAAAGTGCTGGGAAAACAGTAGCTGTCATCAGCGTTACGACACCGATTGCAACTGCACACACACACACACACACACTCGCACACACCCACACACATTTGAGTAGCTGTAACTGTAAGAGCAACTGCAACTGACACAGTGACTGCTTGTTTCCGGTATCCTGTGCCCATTGTGGGCAAAATTGGTCTCCATCGCGTATACGCGTTGTTTTGAGCGCAGTGCTTTGTGTGCACGAAATGACCACACCGATCGTGAATACCTGTTTTAGTTTATGCATATCATACCTATAAATCAGCCATATCATATGCAAATTTACAGACGAGCTTGACTACAATAAACTGGCAGCGTTTACGCTTACGAAATAATGCGCATAAATACAAGCCATATCGCGTGCTTCACTAGCAGATACCAGATATATCCAGTTTAGTCCAACATTGATGGAAATTACTTTTTATTTTGTACTATCTCAAGTCGTTTTGTTCATCCGCACATAAATTGAGCGAAATAAAAATGTTGTAGGTATAAACATATATACATATATATACATATATACGTGTATATACCTAATCAGAGAATTATTCACTGATTATTATATCTGATCAAGTTAATCGCACTCTTTTGAGTGGTTTCCCCACACTTTCCATGACGATGAGCTCCCCATATTAGTAGTACTTATTTAAAAACTACTTTTCATTATTTGAAATTTTGATATCACGAAATGATCATTCAGCACAAGTTTCGTCCACATTAATAAAGTTGTTTTCGATTTTGGTTTTGGTGTTTCCAATCTTGAATTTCTAGATCTGTATGCTTGTTGAGACGTTCAGTATGTTGAGGTTGCACTGTATACAAGTAAGTACAACATGTGCCATAGAATTTCAACTTCAGCCCGCAAATAACAGGTCACGACCAGTTTGAAGCGCTTTAAAGTCGACCAGCAAACAAAAAAGTGGCTAATAAGAATTTATGGCGCAGCAAACAGCTGTATCTATTATTAGAGTATTATTTTCTTACTCAATTCGTATTTGAAACTATACATTAATACAATGTATGCATAAATACCAGTAAACTGTTCAGATATTTGTATTTCGATGCGATACAAGCTGTGCAAGCAAGCACCCTCCCCCCCCCCCCCCCACCAGTTAACAGAAGATGGCTAAGACGAAAAACATATCAGCTAGTTACTCGTACTTTTACTGTACTCAACTTGTTTTTTGCCCCAAGCTTATTTTTGTATGCATTGTAAATTAAGCGTATAAATCACAGCTACTAGCCTAATTCATATGCAAATATGTATTCTATTCAAAACGAATAAACAGGCAGCAGTGGCAGCAGGGGCAGCAGTGGCAGCAGTGGCAGCAGGGGCAGCAGTGGCAGCAGTGGCAGCAGGGGCAGCAGTGGCAGCAGTGGCAGCAGGGGCAGCAGAGGCAGCAGAGGCTTGAGAGAATACTGCACGAATGAAACGCCAAGGAAAAAGGACTCTCGTCGGCATTTCTGAAAGGATTCCAATTAGAAAGACGGACTATCTTAGGCTCGCTGAAGTTAACATTCCGCTGCGCATCGGAGTTTAGCTGCTGTCATCTAAACTTCATCTTAAATGCCAAAGTTCGACCGATTGTTCTGATATAAGTTATCTGATGTAATGTTGACGATCCTTTGCCCAAATTTAAGTTGCGTTTGATCCTAATAGTTTGATAATTGATAACGATCCATCAATCGTTTCCATGGGAGCCCTATGATATAGTCCTCGGATCACATGAGCCGTCTAATGCCACATGACGGATGTATTCCAAGTTTCATCAAAATAGCTGCAAACCTGGAGGACTAGTTCGCATAGAAACCAACAGATGGACAATGCTGATCAAGAATATATATACCCTGTATGGTTGGAGATGTCTTTCTCAATGCTTAACTAAAATGTCAAATGAAACGAATTTTACAATGATTTAAATATATTTAAATTTTAATAAAATTGAATATAAATAAATTGAAAAAAGTACACACTACTTAAAATAATCTCAAATTGCTTCGCCCTTCTAGAATCTCCTCGAAAAGTTGTTCAATTTTCGTTTAGCAAAATTATCCAAAAAATCCAAACGGACAACTTGCTTTGAAGAATTCGAATGATGATTTGCTCATACAGTATAAATATATATAGAAGGTTGTTTAAATATTTACAATATTTACAATATATATACGATTATCTAAGCAAATACAGAATCAAGTTAAGTGTTGCCAGTTAGAGTTGAACAGTCCCAACTACTTACACTGTAAGTTTAGTTTGATGAAACAGCGAGTGCCAGAGTTTACTACATACATGTACATATATAGATGTATATAGATAACTGTTTAACTATGTGATCAAATGACAAATTCTATTTAACTTGACTATCTCTGAAGGAAATAAGTAGTTAAAGGTAGATAGCACTTGTGCTGTATAAGTAAATAAGGCTTGTGATTTATAGCCTTATTTTGTAATTATTTTCATTTTTTTTTTTTTTTTTGATACCTTGTGGAACAACTACTGTTTAACTAATCTTAAGTTTTTAGCAATACGCTCTTCATTTACATTTAAAATTGTACTTAAAATAAAAAATTGAAAAAGAAAAATATTTTTAAGATTTCTGATAGTATTTAAATGCCAAATGGTCCAACATGGGTTGCCTGAGTTGGGCAAAACCCAGAACAAAAACCCAATCAGACCAAAAATAATTGGTAAGAACTCATTAAGCCCCAACAGCTGTGCAATCATATTTTTACAGTATTCTTAAAAATAAACAAATACATAAAATAAATATCTGAAATAGTCTTAAAATTGTTTCTGTTTTGACCTGAGTAAAGGGCAGTTTCCAGTTGAAGGATTAAGGACTTTTTGGTTTCTGATGCCGCTTTGTGGCTCATGTGCTGATATATCAGAAAGTTGGCATGGTTCGCATTAACTTAATGAACTCCAGTCAGTTGGAGTGCAATGACAGCTGCGCGACTCGCATTTAATGTAAGCCAATGCCAATGGCAGCCAGATTCGACTCGACTCGACCACGTGAGGCTTGCCTAGATAGTCTGTGGCGGTGGCGGTGGCGGTGGCTGTTGCTGTGGCTGTTGTTGTGGCTGTGGCAGGGAATCCGCAGAAAAGAATAAAATAATAAAATGAGGGCCATAAATTCTGTGGGTGTTTGGGCATCACGCGCCAGTGGCTGAGCAATACATAAGAATGAGTTCATTTGCTGAAATGGCGCTGACTTTGAGCCGTGGGTAAATAGCTATGGGGATTACGGGAGCAGAGCGTTCCATTTCATTTCGTTGGGATTACAAATGCGACTATATAGACGTCTGTTCATATATATATATATATTAATATGTATATCTCTGTGTAATTCGCTTATCAATTCCAACTTTGGCTGCAAATTACGCGACATTTTTATACAGGAATATGAATATGAGATATCTTGCTTACTTGCATTTAGTTTAGATATATTTATGTACTCGTACACGTGCAAATAATAAAATAGGTTGCCAATGGGGATGCCAACCCTAAAGTGTTGCATACACATGAGGCAACAGTTATCCAAATCGAATTATTCATATTCTCGAGATCAAAGTTACTGTAAAGTACATAACCACACAGGTCTTAATGCCACCGACACTGAAGTGGACGACAGCCTTTAGATCGCCATCAACATTCCAATAGGGCATATTCCTCACTGTCATTCGATTGGTCAGATTTCTTAGACTGTAAACATACTGAAAGTCAATAAAATGATTAATAGAATATATATACAAAACATATTTCACATAATTCCCAGTCGAATGCCATATTTGTTACTTACTCCAAAACTTCCTTTTCATCAAGGATCTATTAATCTACTAATCTACTATTAACCGATGGAAATATAATCACATACTTACACCGATTTGTGGAGGACACTTTCGTTGACCTTGGGGTATCTGTGTAATGTAATAGTAATGCCAGGGCTCGACGGGATCCTTCAGGGACTTGCAAAAGTCATCGCGCTTAAGGGAAGCAACTGTTGGCACCCACTCGCCCCGCTCCAAGTGGTTGATTTCCACCTGAAATTGAATGGGTTCATTCGGTATTTGCATCTTAACAGTGATGTCGCCACTGAAGTAGATCGTTTCGTAATCGTTGTCAAGGACGACCGTCAGTCCGCTCATGTCCACCAACTTGCTGATGTGCACATTGCCTTTGTCCTCATTTCTGGCACAGGACTCTTCGAAAAGACGCTCATCGATAACAATGCCATATGTGGCCGACTGTACAAAATGTAGATTTGTTACAACTTTTTTGGACTTGGGCTGCAAAAGCAGACTCACCTCAGCACCATGCAGCAGCAGCAGCAGCAGAGCTGACAGTAATGTGATGAGAGTTAGTCGCAACATTTGGACACTTTCGCGGATGCTGCTGGGTGGCAGCTGATGCAGCCAATTTATAGGTAGTCAGATGTGGTGGCTAATTGGCTGGCCAATTAGCTTTGAATGCAACTGTATTTATCGCACCGTCTATCGGCCTAATTGCCAAAACAACGCAGTCCCATTAGCATTTAATTGCCACTGATTTTGAATTCGATATCAATTTCAGTATCAATTCAAACTAAAACTTCCACTCAAAATTTCATCGTCGTCGCCTTGTTTGGCACAAAACAGATGTCCCGCTCGGCATGCCAAGCAGCGTAGACGATAGCGAGGCCATCCTGTACGGAAGTCACCTCAATGCAAATTGAAAAAATATACTTATCAGGTACATTCACAGTTATGCATGTAGATCGATCGCTATCACGCATGTCTGCCGTGTGCGCCTGTGGGACAACATGCCGCTTGACCTTGGGCCACAAAGAGGCGTGAGACAGCATTGCAGGCCATGGCCCACTATAGAAAAAAAAAACAACAAAAAAAAAAAACGCTCAGCGATTCAGCAAATAATGTGGGCCACACGCCCAGCCAGATAGTAGACTTTACCACCATAATACCATAATATGGCTATGCCAACTAATAGCGTTCAAAAAGCGCGTGGCGCCGAGTCATACTTGGTCAACATTAGCGTTTATTTTCGGCCTGAATTAGACGTTTATGGCATTTACCATGAAAAGGCTTCCATTGCAGTCAAAAATCTCATAAAAACCTAATTGCATAATCGTCTCTATTCAAATAGTGGCTCTCACATTGACATTGTTCTTGGAGCATTCTGCTGAATCATAAACTGGGCGATACCGTTGGTACTTCACCTATCTTAACTGATGGTACGCTTTTTGATAACTTAATTTATTTGAAAAGAACAAAAAATGTGTGTCTCATACGTTTTGATGTAGTATTTATTATTAATTAAAAAATGGTTCACATTTCATAATCAAATTTTCTTATCAGCTGTCCCAATATATATATATATATGTACTATATGTTTAATTGGAATAAATAGCCGAGTCGATCTGGCTTTGATAATCGATTTTACGTGTTCCTTAATTTAAGCAAAATATCTCGGATAAGCTTCACGTCACTCGATTGCATAAATTATAGTATTTAAGTTTGTTTTTATTCATTTTGATATCGTGTTGCAATGGCAATTTAGCTAAACAGTTATTTTGTGCCAATGCTTGCATTTATTACGCCCAATATAAATACAGTGCTTAAAGTCGCTTTGTTTATTAATAGTCATATAAATTAATGCATATGTATGAACAATTTGTTGAGAAAACCTTTATACTTATAAGCGAAGTTCGTATAATATGCATATATATATATATATATATATATATATATATATATATGTATATATAGTATATAAATGCTTTCCCCTACATCTGGCCAAAGGGCAAATTCATTTGAGTTGACTCAAATGTTTACTTTATATTCATCCAAATCGTGGAACACTTGTGCAAACCAGTCAAAATGGCAAGACTCTTGTCTGCAGATCAACCGATCAGCAGATCAACATTAAAGACAAATCATATAGGATTTTATGAATTTGCTGATGCTATGCACAGTTGTATATAATAACGCCATAATTGTTTGGTTTTGGCAGATTATTCATAAGTACACAAAATTTGAATTTTTAGGGGCGTGTCGATCTAAAATTTCGTATTGCACAAATCAAAAACAGCCTTGAAGGATCCATGGGCCATTTGTTGCGGAAAATCGGTATTGAATATATAAAAACAAAGAGTGCGCAGTACTAAGTATATAAAAATAATATATATATACATATATGTATATGTATATATATATATGTATATGTATATATATATATGTATATGTATATGTATACGAATGTAACTTAAATATTTGTCTTATATCTACAAAATATCGAGCGATATCGCGATAAACATACATTTTAAAATACAGAACGTTTCAGCGATTACAAAGTACAAAAAAAAAAAATACAAAAAAAAATAATAACTATTATTATCAACCGTGTTTCACAAACATATAGCATACTTTTTGGACTGTATGATAATTAAATTGAAGTTATCTGAATTATATTGCGATTTGAAAAGTATGTTATTCAGTTTGGTGGCTTGGATCCCCATGATTAAATATACATTAAATGCTAGTGCAGTGCAGGCAGAATAAATTGGCAATCAATTGGAACGGCGGCATTCCTCCGCTCCTCAATTTAGGATAATCTCCGTTGGCGGCTGTACGTTGTCGCCATACAGACAATACCAAATGCTCGAGTACCAGATGGTGCGATCGACCCACTCGCTGCCCGCCAACACGTGCCCAATGTAGGGGGCATCTCGTGATCTGTGAATAATCAAACGAAAACATGTTAAGCATAAAGAGATGCACGGCTGGGAATTATGTGAATACCTCATGATTTGCGCCTGAGTGCGCTCCACGAATGTGATGGCCCAGCTCCAGGGGAAGTCGCGCTTGCGCTCACAGCCCAGATACGCTGTGGAGCTGTGCAAGAAGATTTCGCGCACAATGGTCGTTTTGTCGTTCTTATCCTTCTTGGAGACAACGATTTTGCCGTCGCGCAGCTCACACTGCAGTGTTTTGAAGGATTTGGTGCGATAGTCGGCGAAGCGCAGCTCTTTGCCAGGTGTCACCGTCGCCAGATTCTTGATAGCTCGATGCACTTCGCGCAGTATCTCAATGGGCCGCACCATGAGGTAGTTGTGCTTGCGATCCTCCTCCGGCCAGTAGGACCAGTTCAATATGACATCGAACACCTTCACATCGTGATGCAGTGGTCGCTCCAAGCTGTCGTTCAGTATGACCTCATACAGTGTCAGCTCGTGCGTGGGTCTCCGCATCTTCTTTGAGTACTCGCAGCACAGCTCATAGGCGGTCTTCGTCGGCGAAATTGTGGCATTCACCTGCGTTTTCTCCTGCAATCATGCAATCATTAACAACTATACTCGATGATAAGTTAATGCACTCACCTCTGTGGTATTGTCGGGATTGGGATTGAGACTGATCCAGATCTTAATGTCACCCGACTGCTTAACTGCATCCTTTAGCGATTCGGCGGCTGAATAGTACTTCTTCAGGCACATCAGCATCGCCTGCTCCTTTTTCTGAAAAGAAAGAGATGCCCGCAGCAATTGAGAAAGAGTGGCAAGACTTGAGCTACATATGTATATAAGATGCTGCTGCGGCTTCTGGTTCGTAATTGGTGTATCTCGGTGATTCAGGGAACTGAACTTAATTGAAGGGAATGGTGTTGGTTTGGGGGACTATTACCATTTCATCGGCGCCGCACGGAAATAGATTCTTGTAGAGCACTATCAGATCGGTTAGCACATCGGCTTCCTTTTGAGAGTAGATGAGCTCGTCGCACTGTGGCAAAGTTGAAAAGTGGATTAGTGGATTGGGTTACACACACAACTAATGAGCATTGTATTTTGTCACCTTTTTGGCTAGCAACGTTGGGCCCCATAAAATGGTCAGATTCTGTACGCTCATTTTGTTTTTGGCCTGCTGTGAGCTGATGAACGCCAAGTGGCCGACAATGCGACGCAGAGTCTCCCGTTCAATGGTACTGAGGCGACCGAGCAGCTCCTTGTAGATCGGTATCTTCTCGCTGGCCACGGCCAGTTCGGTGACAAACACAAAGCTGTCGGTCAGCTTGCCCAGCAATCTTTCCGGCAGATCGCGCATGAATCGCTTGAGCACATTGGCCACGTCGTGCTCATTGTACTCATTGCGTGTGATCTGCACGTTGAAGGCGTCGGCACGAAACGCGCTCATCAGCTTGTGCATGGAGTTCTCCGATCCCGACTTGCGATAAATACCCTCCGACATGGAGCCGTGTATGTACACAAAGTTGATGCACTTGTCCACAATCACGGGCACATCGTAGCGCGTCAACTGCTGATCGCCTAGCGAGAAGCCGTTGTTGTGCGCCACCTCCCGTATTATGTGGCGCCAGATCTTTGTCTCGCGCGCCGAGCTCATTATCATGTAGACTGCATACGGCGGACAGTCGATCATCAGCATTGGGCCGCTCTCCACGTGCAGATTGTCAATGGACTCGTCGCTCTCCTTAAGAACTGCAATGCAACAAAAGTTTATTAATATTTGTTGTCAGTCGTTTGCAGTTTTAATAGACTCACCAATGCAACGCGCCTTTCGCAAATCCAACTTCTCCACATTGCCAGTGGCCTCGCTGACAAAGATGAGGCGCCGCTGACTCTTGCGCAGCACCAGCCAAGTGCCGCTCCACTCTGAGGTGATCGAGTTCTGCAAATGCAATGCAAACATGGATTAGAGATGGATTGAGTGTGAGAAATGTGTGGAGGACTCACCTTTAGATAGCACCAGCCGGCTCGATAGTATTGGCAGGTGTATTTCACGGGCACAATGTTGGTGAGGCTCTCGAGGATCTTTTGCATCCAGACGCCGCGCTCGGACTCTTTGCCAACGCCATAGAGATGGGCGACACGCTGCTGCTTCACATTGCCGTTGGCATTGCTGGTCATCAGGAGATTGGGATTGGAGGACATAGTGTCGCTGCCAGTGGCACCGCCATTCTTGGGCTGTGACGTCGTTATCTCAAAGCAGTGGAAATGTGTGGCGCTATCGGTGACGCGAATATTGCTGACGCACTGCACCGTTGTGATGGTATCCAACGGTATTGTCTCTTTGGGCGTCTTCATCTCCTGGTCGAGATACGTCTGAAACTGTCTGTCCCGCAGCACGGCCTTCCGATTCTGCATCTCCTTCAGTATATCCTCGACGACCCCGGATGGGAAACGCACCAGCGGCCCCTCGTAGCGCACCAGCAGCGGCGACAGACTCGGCCTGGGTACCATCTGCAGTGCCAGCCTCACATCCGACTGCCGCTGGACACCGCTCTTGAAGTTTGTCCGCCGCTTTATGACATCGAAGCTAGCGATCACCGTCTGCCTTAACCGGGAACCCAGCGAATTTCGCGTCTCTGAGCTGGCGGCGGGGGTATTCGCTGACGAAGCGGACGTAGCTGTTGCAGCTGATGGCACCGTTGTCATGGCGCCAATGGCCTCCAAATAGGGGGGTGGACTGTCGCCCTCGATGTGCGGCTTGTCGCCGACAAACCAATTGGTGCGTTTGCGTGACGGTGCCGCTAGATCCACAAATGATGTCGCTGGCTTCTCCTCCAGCCGACCGAGAAAGGGCCGGGCGGCCAACTCTGTCGCATCCAGCTCCAACGTGTTCGTCCCATCCAGCATAGACTCCATGCTGTCGCTCAGCAGCTGCGCATTCTGATGAACAATTTGCGGCTCGGTTGGTTTTCCATTTGTTTTCTGGTTTCTAGTTGCACTGGCAGTGTCAGTTGAAGTGGCAGTGGCAGCTGCTGATTGTGATGGTATTGCATCATTTCGGCCATCCTCCTCGGAGGCGCACATGCTGACATCGTCCTTGATAGCGCCATAGGTGTCCTCCTCGAGCATATGCTCGAGTATCAGCAGCTCGTTGCTCTTGTTGGAACGCACCAGTATTGGGCATATAGTTATCATCGGATCGAACTCCTCAATGAGCTCCTGCGGCACCGGCCCATTCACGGCCGAACAGCCGCCAACGGCGCCATCATTGCTATCCAGCTCACCATCCTCACTGATGCATGCCAGCTCCAGTTGGGGCGTCAACAGTTTGCCGCGACCCGTGCTGCTGGTGACTATCTTGAATAGTTCACCATAGGTGGCCTCCTGATTGACATAGACTGGCTCCGGCGAGGAACTGGATTCGCATTCGGCTTCCCCGTCAGCGTCCGCTTCAGAATCGGCCACGGGCTCCACTTCAGATTCGGCTGCCTCGCCATAGAAGTGCCAGGAGTCGCTGCGCTCGGGCTTGGGCGCACGCGCCTCCTCAACGGCAATGCTGGCTGAGATCAGCATCGATTCTTTACGCTCGGCTGCAGCTGCCCCCCAATTGAGTTCGTGCAGTTCCGCGGAGTCCACTTGGGGTCGACGCAGCTCAATGTTTTCGTAGTTCTTGCGTCGCTTGAAGCGCACTGGCGGCTTCACTCCAGCATCCAGCTGTGATAGACGCGGCGGCGGATAGTTGGGCATGGGTTGCTCCTCGCCCGTCGATTCGCCGCTGCTCGACTGAAGCTGCTGATGCTGTGGCTGACTGCGCAGCTGCACCAGTTGCGCCGCTTCATGAGCCAGATTCTTGGCCAGTGGCAAGGGGGGCGCTGGGCGGCAACTCAATGCCTCATCGTAGCTGGGCGGCTTGGCCTTGATCTTCGGTTTGTGCTTGGGCACCTCGTACTCCAGTTCCGTGTGCGCGCTGAGATTCGTGTCACCGCCACCGGCGGCATTGCGAGCCATTGGACTGCTGAACTGTATCGTATTGAAGACGTCCGTGTTGGGCTTGGTGCGATCTAGCTCCACTTGCTGATCCACTTCGGAGTGACTGATGAAGCCTGTTGATTCGGGCGCCTTGTTGTCCCGTCTGCCCAGCGTAAAGTTCGAGCCAAACTGTTTGCCAGCGTTCCTCAGCCGGCTGCCGGCTTCCGCGCTTAGACTGCTAATTGCCTCCGTGGAGCTCTTCAGATTCTTATCCAAACGCTTCCTGGCGCCTTTGGCCTTGAACGCGACACGCTCGCCAATCGCTTCGCCGAGTAGCTTCGAGGTGGTGCCCAGCGAGCGCAGCAGATTTCTGTGAGAGATTCAGATTGATTCGTTTGTTATTCACTTGAATGACTCGAAAACGTTCCCACACCGCCCACTCCAATTGGGGTTAGTAGAGTAGAGAGGGACACCTCAAATAAACAGTTAGCAACCACACACACATATATATATATATATATATCTGTATCTGTATCTGTTTGTTGTCCGACGTTCGAAGCCCAACTGCCAGGCGACAACTGATCTCAACTCCAGCGCCAACGAAACGAAACGGAACCAAAAGTGGAACCCAGCTCAGCGCACATCATTTGTCATTGATCTTGAAATGCCTGACGGCAGGCGACTATTTTTGGAATCGCCCGACATTGGCGTGATTAATGCGTCGGCGGATGTTGAAGATCAGAGTCGCAAGGAGTCCTATAAATAGAGCGAACAATGCACCAGATGAATCAGTGGCAGCAACTAGGGTGTGCTAGGCGGGGGCGGCAACCTCCGTTTGCGGTCCCTGCAACAGTTTCAGCTGTTGCCTGCATTCATCCCAAATCACAATGAAATGCCACAAAATGTATCAGAAATGAAACGGCGAACAGCAGGCAAAAGATCTATTGCTAAACAGATTGGAAATAAATATTTTAAATATGTTTTCAATTAACATAAGCCTATATGCCCCGAACTTCCCCTTATCGAAGAGATATGCTGTGTTCTTATATAATTAGGCGAACTAAGCCATAACTGAATAGCTAATGCAAAATAATAGATGTAAGCTGGGCTATCAACAAAATGGTATATTTTGATAACTTATGCTTCGAATTAATGTGCAATATTCCAATGATAATCACTTGAAAATTTTCGCATAGGTCAGGATTATACGCAAAATAGGAAAAATGAAATTTGCCAGGACTTTTGTCAGTTATTACACTTAATTGTAGATGTTAAATGAGCCCACATTAGTAGATGATATTCAAATGTTGCCACAACTTATCGTAAAGTGTGTGCTTCAAAGGCAACCCAAAAGTAACCCAAACCAGACCAAGATCAAACGAGTCTGGCTTGGGGATTGCTCGTGGATTCCCATATTTATACTACTCAGGTGATCTGCAACTGTTTAATATATACACAAATCCATCAAATGCTTGTTAGCGTTTCTACAGTGTTAATCATCGCAGCCGACCCACTTGGATTAGTTATTCAACAAATACAAAATAAAAATTATTCTAATTCAAATTCAAATTACAATACCATAGATATACGGGGAAGGATGGCACTACTATACATATACATATATATATATATATATATATATATATATAAGTTGCAACATGGCATTAGCAGGAGGATTGTAAAACTACACCAAAGATTCGTACAAAAGAAGAGAACAAAATTGTTGGTAACAAAAAAAGTTTACTTGTCATCGTCGTCACAGGTCGAGGATAGCTCCGCCTGATCGGACGAGGCGGCGCCTTCTGCCCCTGTTTCCGTTTCGGAATCACACTCAAGATCGTCTTGCCCAAGTGCCCGACGAACACCATCATCCACTTGCTCACCCTCGTCTACGTACCCGGGTGATGCCGACTTGTATTTCCCGCTCTGCGAGCTCTCGCTGTAGTCGAGCGATGCATTTGAGGTGTAACGAAAATCATCCTCAGGCAGCCCATTGGCGCCGCCGGCAGCGCCAATGCTCGTCGTGGAGAACTCGCTGGATATGGAACAGCGGTCGGTTCGCCCCCGTTCCAGCTCAATGTTCAGCGGCTTGGACACCTGTGGCAACTGTGGCGCTGCACGCAAAGCGCCCTTCGGCGATTGTTGTCTATCCAACTGATCCTCCTCCAGCTCCGGCAACAGCTCGGCGCGTGCTCGCTGCCTGGGCGCCGGCCTAGGCGTGGCATAAACTGGCTCCGGGCTGGACACATTCTCATTCGCATCGGGACCATATATCGGCTGCTCCACATTGTGCGCCTGCAGTATCAGTTTGCCATGGCTGCTCGCCGGCAGTTTCTTCTCCGTGCAGCTGCCATGCAGATTCTCCGCTTCGATATTTTGCTTTCTGTTAGTGTTGTTGTTGATATTGTTGATGTTGTTGTTGTTGTTGTTGTTCTTGGTGTGGTTGCTCTGTTTGTGATGGGTGTTAAGGGAGTTGATGTTGCTGTTGCTAGTAGTGGAAGTGGCAGTGGAACTGCTGCACACATTGATCTCGATATTCTCGTAGTTGGATGACCGCAACTCCGGGTAGAGGCGACGGGGCGCCGGCACGGGTCGTGTATGTGTGCCGCCCGCCTGTTCCATGACTAAAGACGACTGAAACCAGATCAGAGAGCGAGAAGAGTTTCGCATAAGCATAAGAATGTATATATACAAAAGCAGTAAAGCATATAGTAAATTGTATCAAATCAATCGATTTCACCGATGAGCTCTTAAGACTAAGTGGGCCGAAGAAGAAATAGTTCTTTTTACAATTAGCTACAAGCTTCAAGCCAATTTTTCTTATCTTTAGAGTAAAGGTTTATTTTATATATATTACAAATATTATTATATGTATAATTATGTACAGATGATGAGGAAGGATGATGAAGGACATTCCAAGCATGTGCGAAAATATTGGGCTGCTCGCTTTTATTGGGTTTTTTTGTTGGTTGTTCTTGTTTACCTAGAGCTGGGAGATTCCTTAGACCATATGGGATGTGTGGGATCAAAAGTAAATGGCAGGCAAGGGATTTATGTGGACAGGCAACGCTACCTGTTGCATGTATATAAAAGTGAGCTCTAAGCCATAGCAGCGGCACAGTTAACTGAAACAACGCAGTGCAACAGGAGCATGCAACAAATCGCTAGTCTTAAGCACAATCTGTGGGAGCTGCTCTACTGTCTGTTGCTACAGTTCTTCGGCTCAATCTGCTGCACAACGAAGCAGACAAAGATGACTGGAAACAAGCAACAGTGCGAGGAAGAGGTTCATCGCCCACTTACACAGCGGCATGCCACGGCCTATGACAAAGTGGAGCTGCTGCATCGGATGCTCGTCGCACAGCAGCTGCAGCAACTGGAACAGCGACGTCTGCTGCGACTCGCACTGGAGCGACGGGAGGCGACTCGAGTTCCAGTTTGGCTTGATCAATTATAGGCGTTTATCTCTTGAGTAGTCATAGTTTAAGTTTTGCATATTTAAGTGCAAATTATCATAGAAAGAAATCTGACAAAGTGAACAATAAAACTGAACAATTATAATAATAAAAACGAGGCTCTTCTTCATATTAAAGATGGTATACATGAGGGCAGACATGATAAGTAATAACTTGAACAAACTAAACGAGTAGAATCAGATTTATATATATATACAAATCGACACACATTCACATTACTCTGAGCGAGGGTATTTAAACAGAGAAGAGACCCAAAGTGAAAAACACAAACTGGGCGAAAGAGTCAGACACGTGTTTCCTCTTTGTGTCTACGTTGGCCAATTACTCAAACGACAATCGCCGCCAATGGATAGATAGATAAATAGATATATATATATATATATACGTATAAAGATAGCCATCATTAATTGCCCATTTGGCTTTCACTTTCTGCTTCGATCGCTTGCGAACCTTGTTCTCTATCTCTCCGGTCCAGTTGCACCACACTAAAAATAAAAGTCTTCAATAATGGCACTAAAACTTGGCCAACTCACAAAGAAAGTCAACTTACAATGACCATTCAAGCTACACACACACACACACATATATATATATATATATATATGTATATAAATATTTATATATATATAGATTTATATTACGAGGCTGTTCAGTTTGAATACAAAATCGAACACAAAGCACGGTGAGTGTGCAAGATATTCTTCGACCTGAATTTAAAGAAAGTCGCGCAATTGATCTTGCCCATTGGCCAGGTGCATCCATTGCTAAATATGTATAAAGTCTCAACTCAAAATATATATTTATATACGTATATATATCGGTCCAGTACATAATTGTATGGCAGGAAACAAACGATAAAACGAAATAAATAGAGCAAAACATAACTCAATATTCTTGCTCGAATTCTAAAATTAAATTGCACTTCTCAAAAATAAACAAAGAAAAAGCTAAAAAAAAATTGTACAACCATATTGTAATAAGGAACTAGACATTATTAGGCTGATACCTGAGTATGTGGGGAATTTTGGATATGCAAATGATTATTCGAAAAAGGTAAAAGGTTGAACTTACACATGTTAACAATCATATTTGGCATGTAATTTAAAGATGGGCAAAGTCCGAAAACAACAAATAAACAACAACAAATAAACAACAACAAAGAAATAGACAAGAAACATATGTAAATGAATGGTTTTATTATCCGATCAAGTCTTTTATTTAAATCATCCAATCAAACCAATGGAATCGGAAAATGTAAAGAATGTGAATGTACAAAATGTTGGGCATATTGGGATCGGGCTATAAGGCACAATAGAACAAGTTGGCCGATAGCGTTCGATAACGAACACTCTATTGTGTATATCAGATGCCATAAAGCGATGTAGATTAAATATATTATGGCTTATCAACACCTTTGACTATCTTATACGAGTGCCCAGCTAATGCAATTAGAGTCTACAATTATCCATTTAAGGGAAATAGTTTTGCTTACTGATACTCAGTATTCATGTTGTGCACAGTCCACAGATGAACTCTGGAACCGGGCCATTTGCCATAGACAGCTGGACATTTGGTGGAAATTGGGATGTGGATATGGTTGATGTTGTTGATGCTGCTGATGCTGTTTGCTGCTTAAGTGCCCAGCACTTTAAATGAAAGTTGCGCTGGGCAGCTGCAGCTGGCTCAATCATTTTGTTTACAATGTTAATGAACTTGTTGTTGCTGTTGTTGTTGTTGTTGTTATCATTGTTGTTGCTGTTGCTTTCCGCAACAACTTGAATAAATGGATGAATGAACTTGCATATGACAGTGCGTCTGATGCGTCTGTTGCACGCCTGACTCATGGACACACAGATCGACAGAATGAGACTGGGTGAGACAGAGAGGGAGCCCATCACCATCCCCTACGAAGCAAATCAAATTCTAATTGGGCAACATCATGTGAAGCATTTTCTAGGAACAGCAACTCATCTGCCTCCCCTCTAACCACTCCCCACTCCCACTTGGCTGAATATTGTCGACTTGATGATTAATCGGAAAGTTGCTTGAAGCAATTGTTCCACGTCTAAATGATTCAATGGGCCCACATACATATATGCATGAGCTTACACAACTATGGAGCTCACAGCTTGCGGATATCTGTATAAATATATAGATATATATATACACAAATATGTACGATTTATATTTTTGCGATAACAACAATGACAACGAGTGGCAAGCGACAATTATAAATCGCATATAAGGCATGAATGGGCAGCTCGTTAAATCCATTAACCATCCCCAACTAGGGCGCCCCAATTCAATTCGCCCATAAATCAATCCATCTATTGTGATACATCATGGATCAACATCATCAACTCATCAAAGTATTTGGCTTTAGCTTTCCTCTTCTAGATTAAAAAATTAAAATTCAACACAGACAAATGGTTCAAGTTCACAATGAATTTGCTATATATATATATATATATATATTTATATATACATGAGCATGGTGTATGCTTAAAAAGCCAACAATTTATGACAACAAACGAATATCGTCTTATCTTGTAATTATCGCGAAACCCGTGCAAAATTGTTTGAGTTGCACATGGCAAAATTAGATGTTTTGTGTATTTTGCTGCTCTTCAAAGATGTGAGTTCATTTTAAAAACTATATATATATATATATATACATAATGGACATTGTAGACTGAGAAGTCACCTAACTAAATTAGGTATTTATAGTAGCGATGTGTGCAGGTTTTGTGGAAGCTAGAAGGAATCTTCAATGCACATCCTAGCAGAATGCGTCGAATTAAGTAGGACAAGATGCAGCATCCTACGGAAGCATGTCATGAAGCCCAAGGACATAGAAACCCTCAACCCAACAAAGATTCCAGCATTCGTGCAGGAGCTGGGGTTGATGGAGGAGCTGTAGGCTCAGAAAGGGGCACAATAGACCTTATAGGTCGCAGTGCTGGTTCCCCACTTATAATAATAATATATATAACAATTTATCGCCCAAAAAGTTGTGCACTTAATTAAATTGTATTATTTCACAATACAAAGAAGTATAAATATATATATATATATATATATATATATATTTATATATATATTAGTAAACTATATATACGGGTGCAGCGATAACGCTGCAGAAAGAATCCGAGCTCAACTCCGAACATTTCTTGAACCAGGCGTACAGAGGAACGCCTTAAGTCTGCGGCTGCTGTGAGTTATCAGTTGCTTATTAATAAACATAAGCTGACAAAGAAAATGTACACTTTGAGTGGAGTGTAGGAAAGTGAGTGAATGATTCACTTGCCCTTTAACGAGTACATTTGATAGCTCTTGTTTGCGCCGCAGTTGCTCATGTTGCTGTTGTCGTTTGGCATTGATTCGTAGTTAAAAAGTGTGAATCATACACATAAGCTATAATGATATGTATGCACATATAAACAGATATCCACATATGTATGCATGTATATAAATATATATCTATGTATGAGTATTTATACCTATCAAGTTTATCTGACAGAGTGTCCGGCAAAAGAAGCCAATGCCGCTGGAGTTCGAGTTGCATTCCAAACAACTGGAAATGTATGTGAGTGTGAATGCGAGTGTGAATGTGAATGTGAATGTGAATATTACAAGTGAGTGTGCATGTGCTGAGCAAGCAGAACACTTTGAAATTACCACAGATCATCAGCACAACTTCATTGCAATTCGAAGCACAAAAGTATAAACATAAACAAAAAAATAAACATATATATATATATATACATACAAACAAAATGTATACCGACTTATTTATTTGTTGTCGATCGTAGATCTGTTGTCGCTATGAATAAACTGCATCAATTATCGACTGACAAATATATTTCTTCTTTTTTTTGTTTGTTACTACAGTTTCAATGTGTCTTCCTCTTCGCCGTGAAACTAACAAAGCTTTTAACATAACATTTTGATTTTCTCAATATTTTCGCTCGATTTTCATTTGATTTACACACGTGCCTGCACAACAACACCAACAACAACATTTGAATGCAGCCAGCGAAACGTGAAAAGACTATTCAAAACGAGCCAATGCGAAATGGAGGAGAGAGCGGCAGAGAGACACTTCGAGCGAGGCAGAGAGAGTGGTTTAGGGCGCGCATGCGTTGCTTGATTAGCTGACAGACAAAGAATTACAAAGCTGATTTGTAACGATGTGCGTATGTATGCATGTGTGTGTGTGTGTGTGTGTGTGTGTGTGTGTGTGTGTGTGTGTGTGTGTGTGTGTGTGTGTGTGTGTGTATGTGCATGCATGCATATAAATGCACGGACAGAGGGTGTCTGTGTATGAGTGCCTGCACGCTGTGCATTTGAAGGCAACGTGTTTGCAGCGCGAATGGTGACCCATCTGGTTTTTTGGGCTTGTCAGGCAGCCAGTTATTATTATTGTTGTTGTTCTTCTTCTTCTTGTCTGCAAGTGTGCTGTGTGCTTTTGTGTGTGCGACAAGTTGAAAAGTGAGTCGTGGTCTAGTGTACAAATAATGACAACTTTTCAGTGTGCTTTGTGTTTACCCTATAAGCAAAATTGAGAGTTGGTCAAATAGGAAATTTCGCTCCAACTTTATACAAAAATGTTTTCTATTTTTTTTAAAATTTAATTTGTGTTATAATTTTAAATTATCAGTCCAATCATATTTTGTTGTATGGAGCTGGTTACTGGGTATCTCCAAGTCGACCATCGCTGCAAGGTTGGACTTGAGTTCAGCTTTTTGTTGGTGAATTGAGCTTTTCTTCAATTAGTTGAAATATTGACTGATTCACTAAAAACAAAAGCAAGGCAAATCGATGTATTTATTATGTACCGTTTTGATTAACGATTAGTGACAATCGATTATCAAAGTTCTCAATGGGTTTTGCCAGAGGGAAAACCGCAAAGCTCAACAAGCACACGCGCACACGCACACACACATATATGAATGTGTGTCAGCGCCATGAAACTTAATATGTTTATAATAGTTTCAAATTGCCAAACAATTAAAAGCGTTGGAAACAAACAAATTGTAGTGCACAACGAAAACAAACAAGAACAAAAATGCGAATGTGAATTGGGTGCCACAGTCAAAGCGTGTCCCATTTTGCAGCAACAGGTGGACACTGTGCATACAATAAATATACATACATACGCATACTGAATCGGAGTGACAGAGAGAGAGATAGAGAGCGATAACGGGTTTCTGCTTTCTCTCTCGCTCTCTCGCTTTTTCTGCCTCTATTCGAAATTTGAGTGATAAGCAGTCGTAAGTATGTTAGTGGGCACAACAACAATAATATTTTGTGCTAAAGTGATAATATAACAAATCCAATCTAACGCACACGTCTGTGTGTATGCGTGTATGCATGTATTCATACATACACAATAAAACCAAAACACGCACGTACAATGCAACTGCGAGAGAGCAGATAAATGTTTGCTGCAATCGCTGTTAAGCAACTGTTAAGAGTTAGATAATAAATTATCGATCACATAACATAAAATCGGCATACACACACACACATGCATTCATACTGCATTTTTAAGGCGTGTATTGTTTTCGGAAAGAAAATGCGGGCGCGCGCCTAAAGGTTAATAAGAGAGCCAGCGATAAAAAGAGCGATTGCGCGACAGAGATGGATGGATGCATGTTTCTTTGTTTTCTCCTCTCCTCTCCTCTTTGCTTTGTTATTGTTTTCGACACGGATATAAATGTTTTGTATATGTTAATGTTATGTTCATTTATGCAAATTAACCCAACACCAAAAGAAATAAAAAAAAATCGAAGAAAAACAAACTTTTACCTTTCGCTTTTGTCGCCGGACAGCTGTAAATTTCTATGCAATTATGCGAAATTTGTGTCGTTGGCCCACATTAAAAACACACACACACACACACAAATATAGGCACAATAAAAAATAAAGAAGATTTAAATGCACTGTTTGCACTATTTGGGAACATTTGTCGTCTGGAAGATGATGAAGAAGAGGGATTTCAATTGACAATTGACGCTGCACATAATGATTTATATATTTCTATATATGAACGTGCCAAACTGTTCCTCTCCCCCTTCGGCGACTGTTTGGTTCAGTTTCGCTTCGGTTAGTTTTTGCTTTTGCTTTTGCTGGACACGAACTATTAATTTATGATTTGCGCTGCCGAGTTGAATGATTCATTTCCATGTTTTTATCACAAGCAGCAATAACAGCAACACTAACAGCACTGTCACTAGCAGGTCGCCGATCTCGCACACAGATTGCCTGCGCGACTCGCGAATCGAGATTGCAAACGGAATGGAAATGGAATGTGTCTCTTTTTGCTGACTGACCGGCAACAGCAATAACAACAACTAATGCTACAACGAGAAACAATACTAACCACACACGTATCTACGTTCAGCTCTTGATAGAGTCGCGGCAGAAGCGAACTTATCGCCACAAGAGCAAAATAAAATGCCAAACAACTTGTTGGCTGTCCACTTGAAATATGAATGTGTGTGTCCGTATCTATGTGTGTGTTTACATTTACAGATGCGCTGTTGTTCCGTTGTGTGTCGAATGTTAGAGGAGTTTTTTGTTTATGAAAACAGCGTAGACTGTTAGTTTGGCTCACTGTTGTCGCTCAAATGATCTGTTAACGTCAGTTGTTGCTCAAAAGGATCTGTTAACTGACTGTTACAGCTATACTGATCTATAATGAACGCATATGATTTTCAATTTAGTTTTATTTTACTTTGAGCACAGCCCCAATTCACTTCATTTACCATTATTATGAAAAGAGAATATAATGAATATAGCGAATAATTTTAATATTTTGAATCGAGCAAAATGTAATTATCAAATTACCCGCGTAACAGATGCGTTGGTCTCTGACCTAGCAATTTAAGTACATGATATCGATGATTAATCGATTAAGAATGCCAACTCATCGTTTAAGGTAAGTAGTTGGCAACGCGGCCACTGCTCAAATTTGGCACTCACGCTAAGTTGGCTGCGCCCTCGGATGGCAGAGCTCGAGTGAAGTGTGCTGCGCGCCAAAGCTGTTCCCACTTGAAGTTGGCTGCGCACAAGCCAATGCAATAACCACTATTTGGCAAGTTTTAGCTTGTTACCAGTTATTCCAGGGCGCCCCTTGTATGCATGAGTGTGTGTGCGTGTGGCACGCATTCGATTCAGCAGCCCATGTGTATGTGTGGGCGTACGCAAACAACATCCACAGCTGCGATTGGCCAATGCCATTTAGCTGCTGCGCACAAGCTCCACAAATGACGAAACCCGTTTGGCAACGCCCCCTTTGAAACCGTTATGTGCGTATGCCAACTGCTGCGACGCTGCTGTTTCCCCCATTTTGTATGCGTGTGTGTCTGTGTTGGCTTGTTTGTTTGTTTGCTTGGGCTTCGTTTGTCGTATAAGTGATGAGTCAATTAACCCAACATTCCTCGAGGCCACATATTGCTTTAATTAAACAGACAAACAAAATTGCAACAAAAACACCAGCAGCAGCAACAACAACAACAACTGCACTGCACTACAAATTGCGGTTGTTGTTGTTGCTTCCTTTATATCTGACTTTCGTTGCTGTTGTTGTTGTTGTTGTGGGCATTAAATGAAAAGCACAAACACTGCGACAAGTTAACTATGTATGCATGTATAAGTATATATATATATGTATATATACATATATGTTTCTCATTTACCAACACACACACACACACACACAGGGGCGCAACCTTGAAAGGCCAGCAGCACAGCAAAAGTTGCGCTGTTAATTAAACTTTAATTACTTGTAATTAATAAACTAGATTGAAAGCGTTAAGCTTTTTTTTCATCTGCTTACATTTTTTTGCAATGCATCAGTCTGCGTGTGTGTGTGTGTGTGTGTGTGTTTCCCTAGCTAAGCAATTGCGGTTGGCATATGTTGCCTACCTTAAGGCGCACAGTATGCAATTTTCTTTCTACTTAAGTTCTGCAATATCTTTAAGTGTCCACAAGCAATTACCGATTATTCCGGATCGTTTTTACTATTACTATATTATTTTCAATATGTCGTCGAAAAAAATCGACGCCGATTTGGCATTATATCAAATAATCTGCGGAATTGCTCGAATAAAGTTTCTTGCCTCAAAAAGAGTTGTTTGTGCAACAGTGCTTAAATATCGTTTGTGCTCCTTTCGTTTCTTCTTCTTGTTTCAAAAGTTGCATGTTAATTTGTCGCCTTGGCATTGAATTTACAGTAAATCAATTGCAATAACATTTAATTAATAACTTTTTGTATTTTGAGGCGAGGCATAAGAAAAGTTGGCTATGATGGCAAAGAAGCCGTTATAATGCCTGGGATGATGACAGGTCGATGACGATGACGATGACGATGAGGATGAAGATTGGAAATTGAAGATTGAAAATGGAAAATGGAAAATTGGACATTGGTGAGTTCATTATTGAGGGATCAGAGCTAAACACAATTGGAAACACAGACCCAGCAATTTGCCTGATGATTGCCAAACAATGGCAAATGGCAAAATGCAAAATGCAAAATGCAAAATGCAAAATTGCAAATGGCAAATGAGAGACGACAAATGAAAAATGCATGCCAAATTTCAATGGTTTGCGAGTGAAAATGGTAAACTTGAGGAAAACGACCGCATGCAAATGCAGCCACCGAAAGGAAAATGAAAATGAAACAAAGCAAAACAAGGCGAAACAACAACAACAGCAACAACAACTGCAACAGCAACAACAACTGCAACAGCAACAACTACATCAAACAGTGGCGAACAAAACCGAATTTGGGATTTCGGTTGAGCTGAGGAGATGAGGACAGAACTGAAAATGCGAACAAGAATGTGAATCAGAATGGGAATGGCAATGGCAATTGGTAGGGAAAGGGGAAGTGGGGAGGGGAAGGGGAAGGAGCAGCGGGGAATGGGAATGAGGTTTACAGTTGAAAACCGTTTCACAATGAACGAAAATGTGAACAATGACAGTAAACTGCAAACAAATTTTGCATGCAAAACGCAGCAAACAAATGAAATCTATGACAGAGAGAGAGAGCAACAGAGAGAGCTGCAGAGAGAGAGAGAGCGAGAAAGAGAGAGCGTAGAGCGTAGAGCGAGATGGAGGCTGCAGGTGGGCTAATGAGTGCGAGCGGGACAGCTGCAGTGTGGGCGCTCGACCAAAGGCAAAAACACTCAAAGGACTTCCACTTGAATGTGCTTCAAAACAATTGAAACACACAATAAAAAAAAAAAAAACATAAATGGAAATTGAAATAAATAAAAATAAACACACACACAAAGCACGCACAACAAAACCAGCAGCAAAGCCAAAGGATAGTTAGAGACGAAAGGAAAGAGCTGGAGCGGAAAGGACTCGAAAGGACTCGCAGACCCATATAAAACGCAGCAATACAAATACGCAAAAAAGCAACTACATTTTTCAGCGCGCTGCATGTTGCTCCTTAAGCCCTCAGACAACAACAACAACAGCAACAACAACAGCAACAACAGCAACAACAACAACAACAACAATAAGAATGGAAACAGATCCTTGCTGCTGCTTTTTCGCCATGTTTGCCACACTTTATCGACTTCTGACTTCTTTGCCGACAGCTCCTCAGGCAATTTGCCGAGTGCAATTTAGCGAGTCTTGCAAATTTCACGCTACACACACACACACACACACACACACACACACACACCACACACACACATGAATGTCGGGTCGAATGCACCTTTCAATTGTTGCTGCTCCTCGCAATGCAAACAGTCCTTTGAATAGACACTTTCCCAACAATCAAATGTTGTTTGTCGATTTTCCATCCGATATTTGATACAAATCGAAAGCGACGAGCTGGAAACGTCGAGTGGCAGCCTGCCCAGGATCGATCGCTCCTTTCCCAAATCGCTAATTACCGGAACTGCTCAAGTATCGCAAATTGCGCTGAAGCCAAGAAATCAATTGGAAAAATGCATGTTGCAAACACAAAATAAATAAGAGCAGCAAAAGTAAGTCGAAAATCAAGAAATAAAAACCAAAAAAAGGAGAAACAATTATGCAAAAATGTAAATAAATTAACGTTGATTACGTAATTATATAATAATTAGAAAAATTAATAATGATTAATACTTAAGCATGCCCATTTCAATGAAAGTTTGCAAACTAGTTTTGGTTTTGGATTTTGGTTGACAAATAAATCAATGAAAAATGTGTTGATGAAATTAAATAAATAAAAACTTAATAATCTCAATTCTGATTATTCAGTTAAGAAACTTTTCGATTTTTTAACTACAGTTATACAATCCAAACAGCTAATACTTCGTGCAACGCACACTTTTCTGGTAACATCATTCACAAATCAAATATTTAGAAAAATGCTCAATATTCGAATAAATATAAAGAATGATATGATATGATATGATATATATATATGATATGATATATATGTCATGAATATGACAAACCTTGTAATTAGATAGTTTGCTCCAGCATATGCATATATAAGAACTCATCAGCAGCGTGCCAGCTGAGGGATATATGACAATGTGATCCAGGCAATATCCAAGTTTCAACAATATCAGATTCAGCGAGGGGCTTATATATAAGCAGACAAACTGATATAAAGATAAGGAAATATAAATGATAAATAATTAACATAAATCACTAATATAAATATATATAAATCGTTCTTAAATATATATATTATATAAAAAAACCCTCAGAATCTCGACTAAAGAATTTTCGAATTCCACACTTAGAAATCGCACATAAATAACTTAAAACTTTAATCGGGAAAACTGGCATATGCCAGAATGCGAAATCGTGCATAAGGGTTAAATTAATTAATTAATTAATTATTAGAATTAATTAACAATTATTTTTTAAAAAGAAATCGTCAAAAAAATCGTCAAACCCAAATCAAGGAGTGATTTTAAAATAAGAAGAAAAAGCCAAAGAAATGTTTATTTTAGCCGAGAATATATACATATATATATATATATATATATATATGTATATATATATATGTGATTTTTGTTATTTCCGGTAAAAATATTGCGGCCAAAATCATTTGGCACGCATGTGCACGCGAGGCAGGAACTCATTTTCTATGAACTAAGGCACATACATAAGTGTGTGCGTGTGTGTGTGTGTGTGTGTGTGTGTGTGTGTGTGTAGTTGACTCACACTCCATGAGCAGCACACACAATGCCTGCACGGCCCTCAAACACAATGTTGTTGTTTTTTGCACGTTCCTCGCCGCCCGCGTCGAATCGTCATTTCGGCAAGATTCGGAATGCGGCATCAAATTGGGAATCAGAATGGCAATGGCAATGGGAATGGGAATGGGAATGGGACAACTTGAACGCAACTATTTTTTATGCCTGGACGACTTCCTCTCCCCGCTCCCCGTTCCACTTCTTTTATTTTTTTTTTTTGTATTTTTTATGAGCAACTATAATTGTTTTGGCTAAGGACGTGGAAGCGGCAAACTTGGACGAGACGACGACGACGACGACGACAGTCAGTCTGGCAGGGCGGCCATCATTTGGGATTAGTGTGCGTGTGTGTGTTTATGTTTTCGTGTGTGTGTGTGTGTGTGTGTGTTGACCTTTGCATCTGCCAGAGGTCGTAACAGTCGCCAGGCACTAGGAGAAGGAGAAAGAGAAGGAGTCAGAGGCAGAGGCAGAGTCAGAGGCAGAGGCAGCGGCAGAGTCAGAGGCATAGTAGGAGCAGAGGGCAGGGGTCGGCATCCGCATGGCCCAGGAAGCCGTGCTCGTTATGGAGTCACGCTCATTGCTGCTCGTATATAAATTAAGATCCCTAAATGCTGACAGAGGGCACTAATTCAATGGCAATAAAACAGATATTAAACACACATCGAACTGGCTACCGACTGCCTGGCTGCATAGCAGGACAGTGGCAGGGGGCAGGGGGCAGGTGGCAGGGGCATTAACAAAGGGGGACACCCCGTGAGCTCGGACCAACTCATGATTATGCTTATGATTATGTTCATCATCATCATCATCATGTAGATTTGAGGCTGCCATGCATTAATGAATCAAATGCACATACAAAAAAAAAATGCATTTTTTTATTTTGGTTGTATTTTTTGGATTTTCTTCTTCTTCTTTTTTTATGAAAGAAGAAAATGTTGAAAGAAATCGTAGGGAAACAGCGAAAGTTCGTCGTCGTTGTTGTTGTTGCCACTCCCCGCGCTGCATCACTAATTCATTTTTCTAATTTCCACATTTCTCAGATAACAACGGTCCATGTCCAGGGCGGTACGGGCAGCGCGGGGTGTGGGGGGATTGGATGGGGCATATTTGGGCAACCAATTCATTTTGTGTTATAATTTATGTGCGGCTGTCAACTCGAACAATTGCGCGACTGCAACTGGTCTTCAAATGCGCAACGCTGCCTCTGCCACTGATTCTGCCTCTACCTCTGCCACTGCCAGTGCCACTGCCACTAGCTCTGGCTCTGCCTGCTTGCCACCGATGTCAAAGGTCAGTCACACTCAGGGTCAGTTGCTCAGGTGTAGGCCGCCTCGGTCCCAATATAAATTAACAATTACCAACCAATTATTGGTCACAACAATGCAACAGGAAGCCGCTCAGCATTTGTCGCATTTGTGGCATTTGTCGCATTGTCTCCGAGCCCCGTCCAAATTATCTGGCCTCAGCAGCCTAACCTATTCCGATTCCGATATCTATTCCGGTGCATCAAATCCGGCAATTGCAGCCACTGTGCGGTTTCTGCAGTTCAACTCTATTGACACACACTTGCCGCAGCTACTTGTCTTCATTCATTCATTGACTCAACTGACCGGATATGACCAAGATGACAACAGCTAAGTGTGTGTGTGTGTGTGTGAGAGAGAGAGAGAGAGAGGGAGTTTTTGGAGGTGGTCCCAATTCCGGGACAACAATTGCAATTGTGCAATTGAGTTCCTGTTTCCTCTTCATATCCATAATACTTAATAAATGCGCTTATTTTCTACTATTATTTACTGCCAGATATATATATACATATATATAATATGGATGATTTCATACTCTCCATGAGCTCTCTGAAATTAGCTCCTATACTGTTAATATGAATGCTGATCAAGAATATATATTCTTCTTCCACGACTTCTTCAATGCTTTAGACACCTCGCTATAAATTTGGCATATCCAAGGAATCAGCAAGGATACTCGATGGAGGCTAGGAAAGATGTATGTATGTATTTGCATCTTGGTATTATCAACTATATATATATATGCCATATAATAAAATAGTAATTGGCATCTGGCATCAGCTATAACTGGCTGTATATGGGAGAGTTCATACTCAGAATAATTCTGAGCCAGTCAATGTCAGCTTAAAGAGTTTAGCTCGGAAAATACTCGACTGCATCATGTGGCATTAATAATTAATTTTTAATTTATTATTACTTATAGTTATTACTTATTAGTTATCAGTTATTAGTTATTAGTTATTAGTTATTAGTTTGAAATCTACTTAAACAACTCATTTTCGACGAGCTCGCAAAGTGTACATATCAAAAAGTCAAGTGCATCAGCTTTAGACGTGGAATTAATGTAAAATTATTAATTTATTATTGTTTATTTGTAAATTTATTAATTTATTATTGTTTAATTATTATCTTATGTTAATTCCTGGTCACAGGGACATAGCGGGGAACGAAGAGGCCGATAAGCAAGCAAGAATGGGGGCAGAGAGACCCATGATAGGCCCTGAACCGTAGGCAGACACACAATACGGCTACAAATCAGGGATGAAGAAAGACTGATGCGGGAACGGAGCTGGGCAGAGACACCAGGACTCCGACAAGCCAGGAGTCTCCTAGGTGGCTATAATCAAAAGCGATTTAAGCAAATGATATCCATGGGGAAGAATAGACTCAGAATACTCACAGGTCTATGGACAGGACACTGTAGACTGAGAAGTCAACTAACCAAGTTAGGTATTTGCAGCAGCAATGCATGCAGGTTTTGCGGCTACGAGGAATTCTCAACGCACATCCTAACAGAATGCGTCGCCTTAACCAGGAAAAGATGCAACATCCTAGGGCAGCATATCATGAGGCCAAAGGACATAGAAACCCTCAACCCAGCAAAGATTCTAGCATTCGTGCAGGAGTGGGGATTGATGAAAGAGCTGTAGGCTCAGTAAGGGGGCACAATAGACCTTTTAGGTCGCAGTGCAAACTTTCTCCCCAACTATAATAATAATAATCTTATGTTAGTTATGAACTATTTATGGGCCAATTTCTGGCCTAAGTGAGTTGGCTTTCTTGGCCAGCAAACCTGATAAATATTTATTATCATACATTAAATATATTTATATTAATAAGTATTTTTGATTTAAATTTACTTTTAACTGCTTAATCATTTTATATGTAATACTATATAATAATCGCAATTCGATATTTGGGCAAATTTACAGTTGTCTCAATTACAATTACAAATCCAAGGAACGCGAGTGGCGACAACGGATTACAGGACCAGGACCAGAACCAGGACCAGGACCAGAGGTGCACTTACTTCACTGACTGATTGCTGAACAACAACAACAGCAACAACAAGAACAACAACTGGCTGAAACTTTACCATGATTGTGGGCAGCTCGATGGGGCGTCTTCGAAAGAAAGTTCCATGTCGAGCGATGTGAGCCTTTTGTAATCCGCTGCGATGCAGATATTAACCGAAATCGTTTAACAAATCGTTGACATTGGACAGCATATCAAATTTTCCCATAACACGGCAAATCAATCAAACGATTGGAAAAGCGGCCCCAACAACAACAACAACAACAAGCAATACTAACAAGAAGAAGAACGGCAACAACCACAACAACGAGGACCACCCTGTGCGACGCCCTGTGACTCCTGGCTAGAATTGGGCTTGTGCTTAGTGGAGTTTTTTCTTTGGCTTGGGGGTAGCAGACAACGACAAGCTGCAGCCGGTTCCTAGTACCGGTCATCCTACAAGTGGTGCACTGCGAGAAATAACTGAAAAAGTTTCGATTTAAGCTTCAGTATGAAACAACTGTAACTCGCTGCTTTTTTTAAACAATCAAATCAAAGAATTAATTTAAGTAAAAATTGTTTCAATTATAACTTTAAGCCAACATGTTTCGCGCTGTGTAGTTAAAGTCTGTGTCGCAGTCGGCGTTGGGGGCTTAGCAGGGGATGGGCAAGGGGAGAGGGTGGTGCGGGGGGCTCTGGGTGGTTGGGGTGCTGCCGTTTTGGGATGCACGCTGTGCCGCTTATTAATGACACACAATTTTTGTATCATTTACGGGTCACAATAATATGTTCGGCTGCAGACCTCTTCCGATCTGTTCTGCTCTGCTCTGCTCTGCTTTGCTCTTCTTCTTATCGTTGTGGTTGTTGTTGTTTTTTAAAATATACTTTTTCGACTCTTGGGGCGTTTTGTGGCGTTGCACAGAAGCGCATTCTTAAGCTCTGCCACAGCTGCTGTCGCTGCTGCTGCTGCTGCTGCTGGACATTGAGCAGCCTCGATAATTTATTATGCGAGAAATCTTATTCACGTGACTTATTTGCTTCTGAATGCCAAGCGACGCGTCGACGAAACGATCGCTGAGCCACACAAGAACAACATGGAGGCCCCCAATCTTTAGGCTTAGGCCGAGCCCCAGACCCAGACCCACAGCCAGCTCCCAGTCCCAGAAGCAAACACAGACGCATTTGCAGCTTCCAGTTTAGGCTCAACCAGTCGGCCAGTTGGCCAGTTGAACTGTTGACCAGTTGGGCACTTGGCCTAATGACTCATACAAAGATAGTGAAAGAGAGCAACAGAGAGAGAGAGACAGAGAGAGAGAAAGAGAGCAAGAGAGAGAGAGAGAGAGAGAGAGAGTGAGATAGAGTACCATCTGGCTGCGTTACGGCGGTGCCTTGATGTGGGTCCCATCTCAACTCAACTCAACTCCAAGCAATACAAATACAAAGCAGAAAACAGAAACAGCGAATGAAACCATCTCAGCAGCTCCAGCAATTCATTTGACTTTTCAATACCCTTACCAAGTGGAGCTTAATGCATTTCAAATGGCAAAGGATGCAGCATACATATTACTGCTAACTAAGACTACATTTCGAGTTAACTTTGATGCATTTCCGAGAGTTTACTGTACTTAAACTTAATTCATTTCTTTGAATTAGAAACTTACAGCAAAAGTGAAGAAAAATTCGAGTTAGTTTGGACGCATTTCCGAGAGTTTACTGTACTTAAACTTAATTTATTTCTCTGCTCAGCCACATTTGCATTTTACTTGTTCGATATTTGCAATGGTTAATCACAGATCAGGGTATGCTGGAGTTCGTTGTCAGCCGATTTGGTATTTTGTATTTTAGTTATCGCTTTTGCTTTGCTTTACTTTAATTTATTTTCATTTGTGCCGTGTGCGAGTTTTATGCTCATTTTTGTCGAAGACATTTAATGATCGCATATAATTTGAGAATGCGAGCTGCGAATGCGTGTCCGTGTCCCTGTCCCTGGATCTCCACTTGTTCCCCATTGCACACCCCGCCCCGCCCTCCCTTTGAACGTTTTGCGTCATCGTCCGTGTCGTTGCTGCAGTTGCTCATAATTTTATGGGAGCTGCTTCGGAGCCCCTTCAAATACACTGGCAAAATTTATGCACATTCCTGCCGCCTGCTGCCTGCTGCCTGCCGCCTGCTGTTGTTGTTGCTGCCGTTATTATTGGTGTTTGTGTTGTGTTTTTTGCCGGTGTTGGTGTTGGTGTTGCCGTGTGACAACAACAAAGCCAATTTGCATACCAAAAGGTGCAAGGACAGCAGGCAGCAAGCAGCAAGCAGCAAGCAGCATCAGCAGCACACTAAAAAGGAGCCGCTCGCGCTGTTGGAGCTCATAACAAATTTGTTCAGGCAACACGCCCAAAACAGATCGCTGGCCAAGTGCTGGCCGAGATCCCAAGATCCCCAGTTGGACGAGCCGCAGCCTCCATCTAATTACGGGCGCGTGCAAGGGTCTCCAGATTTTGATTTTGGTTTTGGTTTCGGTTTTGGTTTTGGTTTTGGGTTGTCTGTCGTGTTGCCTCGATCTGTTTCGATACGCTTCTGGTTTTTGGTTTCTTTTCACTCCGCTGCGGTGACAACATGAAAGGCGCAACATCTGAAAGCCAATGCCGCAAAACAGACAGCAGGCAACTAACTGCCAACTGGCAACTGCCCAACAATAACAACAACAACAGCAACAATAACAATAACAATACCAATAACAACAACAGCAACGCATTGGTCAACGCTGGGTCAATCAGGCAGCACAGGTTACAAGCTACAAGGTGTGGCAGATAGCCGTCTTTTGATGCCCCTCCCTCAACATATGGATTATATGTGCTGCAAGTGGCCAAGTCACAGATTCAGATCTAAATCACCACAATGCACAGAAGCTGCACAATTTAACAGTTAATGAATATGGCTATTGAAAATCATTGATACATTGACGCATTGCCTCATTGATGACTCCATGCTAGGTCAAAGGGGAAACCATCTTAATGAGAAGTGCGAATGAATATGAATAAAAAGGCATTCGTCAAAGATATTACAATTATTACAATATTTATTTATTATTAGTATTTTAATGATAATTAAATTAAATGCAGAAGCTGAAAGCAATGCTCAGATTTGGGCTTAAAATGCTCTCCTTTGATATGTTTGCAATGAGCGTTTGCATCTTTGATCTTTGACCTTTGAGGTGCTGCATTGGCATTGGTTGCAAACAACAAGAGGTTGCAACAACCGCCGCGCGCAACCAATTGCCATCTATCGGCATTGTGCCAGATGGAGAAGCCTTCGAAATTGGAGAATTGCGCGGCGCCCGAAAGAGAGCTATAAAATTGGCAGCAAATAGCAGCTGGATGGATTCAATTGAGGCATTTTGAACAATTGAACAAATCGACAGCAAATCAGCTAACAATTTATTGTTGAAATATGAAACATATATATATATATATATTAGGTATATACATATACGTATGTGTTTATATATGTATGCGCTTATGTATGTGAAAGGGCCAATGCACAATTCATCTCAATATGCCAATGTTGCTTTCAACGGGCGCATTGTTTGGACATCAAACCCAGAGCCGGGTGCTCTAAGTAGCCTGAGAGAGCAACACCAACGGAGACGGACAGAAAATGAGTATGAGAATATGAGGTAGACAGCCCGACGCCGTGCTCAGAGAACAGACAGAGAATGAGAACAAGAACGAGAACAAGAACGAGACCGAGACCAAGACCGAGACCGAGACCCAATTTCAATTCCAAGTTGTTGCAGCTAAAAAGAAGGATTATCCCGGCAATGATCAATATTGAAAGAATGAAGACATATCAACATGGGCACGTTGTCTATGCATGTGCATACAGTAGGCCAATTCACACACACACACACACACACACGCGCACAACATAGACAGACATTGGCGTTGGCGGCGTCGACTCAGATTTAAAAAAAAAAAAAAGAAGCAACTTGTAGACGCGAACGGGACTCAAGAAATTGAAAGGTTAAACAAAACAAAGAGCCAGGAACGAGGGATTGGGAATACACATAAAACGAAGAAGGAAAAGGGATTGGAATGGGGATGGGGATGGGCAGAGGGAAACAGGGAATCAGGGTAACAGGGACCGTGTGAGTGCTTGGCCAAGTCGAGCATGAAAGAAAGTAAAAATCAATTTGAACTCGAGCAAAACAATTACTTTCTCATATGCGTGGGCTCAACTCAACTGAACTGCATTCGAAAATTTGGTTGTCTTCAATCCGCACGTAAATAGTGTCAATCAAAAAGGTTGCACAACAACAGCAACAACATCAACAGCTACAACAACAACAACAACAACAGCAACAACAACGACAGCAACTGGAGACGTCGCCGCAGATAAGCGCAACGTATCTCAAGAAACCGTTGTACCGTCTCCAACTCCAACTCCAACTTCGACTCCGTCTCCGGCTTTCGCTCTCGGTGTGTGCATTCCTGGAAGCGTTGGTTCGGTTCTCTTCCATCTTTGTTGGCCATTGTTGGCAACTCGTTTCAGAAATTTTCTCCGTGTTTCGAGTGAACTTTTTTTTTTTGTATTTTTTTTTCTCGTTTTTTTTTCTTTCCCCCAATGTGGGCTTAACATTTACAGTACGCCTCGTCAGTTCACTGCCATTGTTGATCTTGTCAATGTTTTGTCAGCAGTCGCCCAATAAGCCCGGTCTGATATCAAAACTATCCAACAGATCTAACAGCACACAGTAAATTTGATTGACGCCGCTCATTGTTGTTGAAAAGTTTAAAGCACACACACACAGACACACACACAGACACACACACACACACACACCGTGCATACACCTGTCCAGCAAACTTACCAGCTAGTCTGACAGCTACTTAAGCAAATGTTAACCTAGACTGAGTAAGTGAAATACGTTAACTAAACTAAGCTAAAGAAAAAATGTTAATTGTTGATTGCATTTTTGGATGACTTCAAAATGACAAATGGCTGCACAATACTCAATTTGTTTACAGCTTATATCGAAAACTATATTCTCAGTTGATTGTTTCTGAGTTCAAGTGAGAGTAAATTAAGATATTAACCCTTGAAAGATAGTTATTCTTTCCATTTATGGAAAATTGAAATTTGATCGAAATATATCCCGGCTTTAACTAAATCGATGTTCGAGAGTAATGGTCAAAACTACTTTCAAACACAACTTGTGCTAAAGACTTGAAATTTTGAAACATTTGAAACTCTAACTGGGAAAAACCATGCAAAAAGCAAACAAGTTGACAACTTTAGATATACAAAGGAATAAAATCAGTTAACTAAAAGGCAGAAATTGCAGTTTGTAATATATATTTTCTATATATTTTTTTTAAATTTACTGATAAAAATATTTGAAAATATTTACTTGACACAGTTTTTGTGATATGTACAAATTTAAAGTTTTTTTTTTTAATATTCTACAACTGATTTTTGGGCAATGGCAATTTAAGTACTCTCGTCTCCAGGCACGATTAATTGGCTTTGTTTTACGGTACATACTTGCCACAATAACTACATAGACATGTGCTCTTCTAGAAGCCAACAACTTTCCATTATGCTGCAAGCAAGGAATTGAAGTAAGACAATCAGCGGACAACAATGTGCGTAATATGTATGAAACTAACCGACACTTGTGCCCTACTGCAAACTAGCCTTTAACTAGAAGCCCCACTCCCCACTTCTTTCACTTGTGCCACTTCTGTGAAGTACGCCCCCTTTGGGCAACGCCCCCGTTGCGACCCACTCACTCACTGACAGGCTGTGATGCATTTAATTAATGCAATTAAACGAAGGCAAACCAAACAAATCCCGGAGGGAGCGAACCATAGTGCGCAGCCGTAAACTTTTGCAACAACAACAATAGCAACAGCAGCAGCAACAGCAACAGCAATAACAACAACAAAAGCAACAGCAACAACAAAGTGTGGCATACGGTGGCAATGGCTGCGCAGCTGGCGTTGGCGTTGGGCCTCGCCTCCAATGCCACCATGGGCCTCACCCTCTTTAATCACCGCCATAAGATTGTCCATAAAACGCGCCCAAAAAAAAAAAAAAAACAACAGCAACAACAACAACAGCAGCAACAGCAGCAGCAGCAACCGTTGCAGGTTCCCAATCGTGCAGACAATAAACGTAGCAAGCAAGTCGCAGCTCCAAGCTGCAACAGCTCCAAGAGCTTGCTTGCTGGTCAGCTCCTCGCGCACGAATCGGTAGCCTAATCCCCTGTTGTACGACTAATAACATTGTTACGATTAATGCTTCTTTTTTTTCTTCTTTTATATTGTGTGTGTTGTGTTGTGTTGTGTTTTTTATTCTCTTTCGATATTTCTGCTGCTGCTGCTGTTGCTGCTGCTGTTGCTGCTGCTGGCTGTGGCTGCCTTTTATTTATTTATGCTCTTGCATGCTGCTCTGCTGCCTTCTGCCGATGGCTTTTCTTATAAGAATTGGTCAGCATTGGTCTGCGGCAGCTAGCCTCCCTTCAACTCCCTTGGCACACCCCCTTGCTGCCCCCCGTGCAATGCAGCTACCGTGTCTGCCTCAAAATCAAGTTTCGTTAAGTGAACTCAAAGATGCTCTTTGCCTTTGCTGCGAGACTTTGCGTCGCAGTTATTGTTCGCTATATGCGTGTGTACGTGTGTGTGTGTGCCTGTGTGTGTCTGTGTGTGTGTGTGTTTTTTTTATATCTTGAAAAGAATTCGTTTGATATTAGCGCTCTGTATCGGGCTTGCGCTGCTTCATATATCAAAAATTATTATGACGATTTTATGCGTTCGAAATGTCGTCTCATTATTAAACAAAAAGCCCAAAAGCAAAGCAAAATACAGAAAGAAGAAAAAGCATATATACAACAACAACAACAACAACAACAACAAGAACAGCAGCAGCATCAATATATATATTTATATATATATATATGTAAATACATATATGCATGCATATAAAAACTGAACGGCAGCAGAGTTTTGTAGTCGCAGCGAAGATCTTTGGATTCAAAGATCTTTTGTATTATTGATTTTTGTTGTTGTTGTTGTTAAAAAAAAAGAACGGCTGCTGCTGCTGCTGCAAGTATTAACAAATAAAATAAAAAATAAAATAATTATGAGGCGTCGATCATGGTTAATATATGCATGGTGCCCAGATCCCAGAGAAAGCCCAAGGCAAAATATTGCCAAAAAAAATGTTAAGGGCATGGAAGATGCCAAAGAAATATCTACGCCAAACAGCAAGTGTTATGCTTATAGACTCCCCCTTCCCCTTCCCCTCTCCCACACCCAGTTCGCCCCCCCTTCAGCCCTTATAATGTGTGTGTGTGTGTGTGTGTGTGTGTGTGTGTGTGTTGAGAAAGCGACGAATTTTGGTGGCTTGGTTCATTTGATTATTCTTATTGATATCATTTCATATTCTCCTCTTCGGTTTATTGGTTTCCATACATAAAGAGCGAAAGAAAGAAAACTTTTAAGATGAAATCTCTTCTTCTTCGTTATTATGGAGGAGTGGGGGGGAGAATGGGGAACTACCTGATGGAATTGTCTTTGTTGTTGCTATTGCTGTTATTGTCTGACCGTTGACGTCTTAAAATTTTCCTTTAGAGGCCACCGGAAATAACACACAATGGACATAGAATCATATAAAAAACAAATACTCACACACACACACACACACACACACACACAAGAGTAGCTGCTGGCTGGCATTTTATTTTATTTACAGCTGCTCGACGCACGAATACGCGGCGTATGCGCAATTTGATGTTGACTCATATCGGATTGCTTTGACGACTTGATGTGTGCTTCTGATGTGTGCCTGATTCCGAGTTTCTTGCGCATTTGCCTCGCTGCCTCAGCCTGATTACTGTTGCACAATAGAATTGCAATGCCAGTTGCAAGAATGAAACAAACCAAATACCTTTGAAAATGCAGTCCAACAAAGTTAATATGACTCTAATACAATTGAAAGAAAGAAAATTAACTCAATGATTAAATGTAAGCGATTATGGCTCTAATTTGAAATTCGATAATTATTATTGTGTTGATTTGCCGTTGTCCTAATAAACAATAAACATTTACACAAAATGGATATAGATCTTAACTTATTCATCTGTTTGCTAACTTTGCCTTATTTTGTTCAATTTTTGACACTCGCTGCTACTGGAAAAATGTTGCTTCTTATCTCAGACATGGAGAGAACAAGCGCAACCAGATACAAAAATAAAATAGCGTAAAATAATTAATGAGCAATAACGAAGTATGAATAATAAAAACAATTTCACGGAGGAATCAGCAGCGCTAACAGGAACAGTGAAGAATATTAAGGGGTGTGTGTAGTGTGTGTGTTTTGTGAGTGGTGTGTGAGCTGTGCTTAAAGCCCGGAAAATGGAAGTTGATAAGCAAGCAAGGCAAACCGAATTTGGGCTAGAAGCAGTTGCCAGGTTGGGGTGAGAATTGCGTGTTGGTTTGCTTATGTATCCCATTATTTTCCCATATTGCATAATAACAAGTGCATACTTATACATATACCCTGCCAATTGCGAGAAACCAGTATATATATAATGTCAATAATAAGAATAATAGGAATAAGATGAGCATAAGTACGGCCACAGATAAAGTCTAACAGATTCAGTTTTGTACAATCAAAGCACATGTCTTCAAACAGTGTATTCGAGCTGCGGTTATGCCTACAATATTTTGCTATGCTTAGCTTATTGGTTTTTTTGTTTTTTGTTTTTGCTTTTTGTGGTGTAAGGAAGTAAAAGTATTTTCACCTTTTACGCTGAAATTCATTCAATTAAAAACTCGCAAAGGCACCGCGATGTCTGTGCTCAGTGCTTGTTGTTGTTGTTGTTACTGTTGCTATTCTTGTTGTTGTTGTTGTAGTTGTTGTAGTTGTTGCTGATGTTCGTGTCCTCTCACCGTGTTACCCCTATGACCAGGCCCATTCCCATTCCCATTCCCAAACGTATACTCAAACCCAAACCAATTCCCATTACTCAACCCAACTACTTCTCAACTCTTGAGCTCGTGTTAATTGCGCATGCTTGCACACACACACGCACACACAAAGATTTGTGTGTGTGTGTGTGTGTATGCTTATCGTTAGGCTCTATCTGTGGGCTGTGGGTCTATATGGTAACCCGATGTGCAAATAGCCTGCAGCGAGCACCGCAAGCAGCACTGGGCAACAAAAAAAAAAAAGGAGCAACAAACGCTGCAGGCAACGATCGATAAGAGTTTTTGCCTTTTGTCTGTGTGTGTGTGTGTGTGTGTGTGTGCGTGTGTGCGTGTGTTATATGATATGCAATTATTTGGCAATTACTTGAAGGGGCTGCCCTTGTTGCTGTTCACTTTAGGTGCTGCCCAATCAATCGTCGATCAATCGATCATTGCGGTTCCTTCGCTCTCCTTTTTCCACACACACACACACAAACACACAGTTACACATTGTACAACTACTTACCCTACACACACTCTGACATTCTCTTTCTATTTCGCACTGTTTGCCATGGGCGTTGACACCGCTGACGTCTCAGTCCCAATCATATTATGCAGTCGCATTGTTCCTCTGGCTTTTATTCCTGCTCCTTCGTCCTATATATACACATATGTATATATGTATGTGCACAGTCGCATATGTATGTGTGCAAGTGAAGAGGCTCATTTTTGTGCGCTCATTTGTTCGGGAGGCGTTTGTTTATTATTTGACTGCGTTCGCAAAGTATTTCATTGTAAAGTACCCAAGATGATATACTCCATGGTGTGTGTGGTTATTGGATCTAGATATAGATAGGCTGGTATATGTATACTATATATATACATACAGATAGATATCTCATACATGTTTGCTGTGATAAACGCGTATTACAAGTGTATTCCATTGTCAAAAATTAGCTTTTTAGGTCTTGTATCATATTATATATATTTACTATATGTAAACAATATTTATCCAATTATCAAGTTAGCAAGTTGTTAGATGTGGGTTTGATGGAGATGCTCTCACTTGAGTAAATTGAGTAGTTAATGTACGATTTTTATCTGAAGATATTAAGAAAACAGCTTGAAATATATATTCTTGACAAAGCGATAAGTTCAGTCAAAACTGAACAGAGTGATAAAACTCTTAAGGTAAGAATACGATTGTCTTAAGTAGAACATGTTTGTTGTAGACTGAACAATCGTCAATTAAGTTTGACCTAAATTGATTTTTTTTTATGAATCTGATTTAGATTTTTTTACCAATGTAAGATTTTGAATTTTGGCTATTTTTCTGATCTCTTCTTCGCGCTGCAATGGCATAATTCATTATGTCAATTATATTTTATTTGATTTATTATAGTGGCAATATATAATTATATATATAATATATTCAAATATTTCAAGTTTCCCGTTTCTTTTCAAATATTTATATTAATGTATTCCAAATGTAAAAAATCTATTTTTCTATCTATATAGAATTTTAATTTATAACTATTTGGCTAATGTGTATTTTGACTTGGAATCTACACTCTTTTAGGGTTATTTGGCACTCCCACTTTCACTCTGCAGCCGCCTCTGACCTCCACCCGAGCGAGCCACCTTTTCCCTTACTCCCTCCGATGCCTCAACAGTTGTACACCTGTTGTTCATTTAATGGCATTAAGCGGCAATTCTCTGCATTATTATTTATTTTTTGTTCATATTTCTTGATTTGCTTTCTAACTAATTTTGAGTTTGTTGTTGTCTCCAGTTGCGTTTTGGTTGCACCAATTCGAAAGCGGACAGCAACAAAATATTGCTTATGGATTTTGGTTACCCTGTAAAAGTGGGTTAGGCGGGAAGCATGGCATGAAACAGGCAGAAGAAGAGCCGAGAAGATCTATGTGGGTTGCATCAGCTAGAGTATCTCCTAATCGATATAACTTGACTGAGACATTCTTATTCAGTTTTATATGTATGGATTGGAAAGTAGTTCAAGGATAGTCAAGGCTATTTGGGAACAGAGTATTGTGCAGTCGGATCGATGCGACTGCAATGCTTTTACTTGTTTTTTTTTGGCTACTCATCGCAGGCGAGCACAGCTCGCATCCCGACCTTAAACTGCTTATGGAAACTCTACTCGAATCGCTCCAACAAGTCCAACAAATTGACAACTCAGGAAATGAAGCATGACATTGCACTGTCTCTGTCTCTGCTGCTGTCGCAGTCAGCGTCACAGTGGCTTTAACCACGCTGCGGCATCGGCATCGGCATCGGATCGGATTGTTGCATACATATTTTTAATGATTGACATGGCCAGCAGAATCGCGGAGGCAGGCAGCGACGACCAACCAACGGCAGCTAACCAAACTAATTTGTGGCAAGATCATGCCACAGATATAGTCATACATATCACAGCAAGCGATCTTGGGACCGAAACGTTGCCACAGTTGAATTGGCTGCGTGTGAGTTCAAGCAGAAGCTGAGACCGGCAAACGGCGAACGGAGAACGGCAAAGTCCCTCCGATTGTCAGTCAGTCAGTCAGTCAGATATGCATATATACACACACACACACACACACATATTTACATATATATATATATATTCATATTTGTATATAGTATAGAGTCGCGTATATAAACAGTATACTTTGTCTAAGTTGTTGGTCGCCAGCAGCGCACGCTGAAATAAATCAACTGGCTCTGTGGAGGCCGTGGCACATGAAAAAAATTAGTTTCATCAAGGCAGGATTAGTGTCAGAAACGTGTTAAATGGACTGAAGGGTATATGATGAACGGTCGTGCAACAACTCACTGCCCGGCTCGGCGAGATGGCGATGGCTATGGAGTTGGAGATGAAGATGGAGATGGAGAGACGACTGTCGACTGCCGACTGCGACAGCCAGACGAACTGACGGCCACAAATCTTCAAGCACTCAGAGAGACTCCGCTCGAGACTTGCGCTGAGACAGTGGCTGTCGATCAAGCGAGAGGAGGACTGACGGTCAGTTGTTGTTGTTGTTGTTGTTATTACTGGTTGTTGTTGTTGGTTGTTGTATGATCTACAACTTGGCAGGTTTCTTCCTCTTCGATGAATATTTACTGCTTGCCACGGCGTGCGATCGTTGCTGCTGCTGCTGCCGCTGCTGCTGTTCTCTTTTTTCGTAACTGATTTATTTGTTTGTGTAATTTAAGTCAGTTTTATTAATGAAAATCTCTGCATTAGGGGGGAGCTCAATAATCTGGGAAACGGTCAGCTAAATTAGACCAAAAAGAAGACAAACAAATCTTTGATGGCAAACAGCGCTTGTGAAAGAGGAAATACAACTTAAGCATTTAACATGGACATGAGCACATCAAAACCGCAAATTTGCATATCATTACGGGTAAAATTTGAATACGTGTGGCAAATGAGATCCACAAGTTAACCACTTACTGCAATGGGACTCACATTTCATTTGAAATAGCTATAGAGAACTGGCAATAACATTTATATACATATATAGAAGATGATATATATATATGTATACATATATACTTAACAGTGTTAATGGCTTCTGACTCCAGCATCAATTGCTTAGTCCGATATCTATATATTTCTACACTTCCCCATTTGATAGCTATATTAATGAAACCTGAAGAATATCATTTTTTTACTGGAGTCATCAAGCAATTGGAATATCATATTTGCTTAACAATATAGCCAAATGAAGCTGTCTAAAATCTGATCGGTATATAACATATTCCCATAGGAACAATCAGTTGGTTCTTCTTTTTGTTCGTTTTGATCATTCGTCGTTTGTATTTATTTATAAGCTAACAGTCGTCAAAAATCTGAAAAACTATCTGCTAACAAATAAGAATTCGAATTAAAAGTCAACTTTGTGAGAGCTAAATGTAAACTTAATACACTATTCCGCTAAATTGGCACAACTTGTATAAATTAAAAAAAAGAAAAGAAAAGTAAATAGATAAATATGAATAACAGTGGCAAAAGTGTGTGTTGTGTGTGTTGTGTGTGTGCAGCTCAACACTTTTTGCAGGCCAGCTCTTTCAAATGGGATTATACAAATTCTTAATAGCTACTTAGCTAATGCTAATGTTATCATGTTATCTGATTGATACATGTTGCAAGGTACTCGATCTCAATAGTAATTGTTAGTCTAAATTCTCTTGATTGACGCTTTCTTAGAAAGTGCCAACAACTTTCGACTGGGTGTTACTACACAACTACAAAAACTTAAAATTTAGTTAAGTAATAAAATCGTGTCGAAAAATAAATAAAGTTGATAATATATTCATAATATGTGTGCAAGTAGTCCATCATTTAATGGTTTAACTTGATTCTTACCTTATGTACATAATCTGTACATAACATATTAATTATAAAATCCGCCTTAACGATTCTCCATATATAGTTGGGCATCTGAAGTAGGTATTTGTATGTGAGCAAGCAAGAATGCTAATTACTCGTATTACACCTTGACTGCAGAGGAGGATTTTGTGGTTGAGAGCTATGCTGATGAATCCTGAAGAGCGTCTCATTCAATTGCTAATCGCTTATGGTCCAAATGGGGCAGCACAAGCAGCCGAAACCACCCAGAACAAACACAACGGCTAACTTACAACATAAATCTCTGACTGAAAGCGAGGACTCAGATTCAGATTGTGACTTCCCTCAGACGCCCCACTTCTCACTTAACGCTTTCGAAACTCTTCACGTAGTGGAGTGCCATATGGCAAGTGGATTGACATAACTTAATTGCCAGCCCAGTTGGCTGGAACCGCCCTTAAACTCGACAAACGAACGCAGCCAGCAGAAAAAAAGCCAAACCAAAAGCAAAAACAACAAAAACAAAACAAAAAAAAAAAAAAAGCAGAGATTCTGGCGCAAGGGGTAAAACGCTGACGAAATCATAAAACGAAATCTCATTATCGAAAACGTGATAATCGCTGATAATCGTTAATGTTGTTGTTGCTGCTGCTGTTGTTGTTGTTGTTGTTGTTGCTGTTGTTGCTTAGGCGATATCGAGCGGGATGCAGCTGGATCTACGCTGTTGGGCCTGGACACACTCTGACACTGGCACAGGTCCCGTGGTTTCAATTACCAAAAACCCATAAATCCGTGAGCTCAAGTAGCTGCTGCTGTTGTTGTTGTTGTTGCAGCTTCATTTTTGGCGGGGGTTCAGCTTTATTAAGGCAGCACGGATTTGGCAAAGGCGTAAAGCCGTCGACTATCGAATGTTGCTGCTCTTGTTGCTGCTCTTGTTGTTGCTGCTGCTGCTGTTTTTGCTGCTTCCAGTTAAATTTCTTAACAGCTACCTGATACGGGCACGGAGAGATCATAAACTCATAATCACCTCGTGCTTCAGGTAAGAACTAGGGCTCGCAATTGGAGTCCTGCGACTGCGACGCTAGCTCCTTACAACTCCTTAGTTCAGCTCCGGTTTGCGGCTAGTCTGCGCTGAGTCTGAGATTAATGCGCTCGCATTTTTATTGTTTCCGCATGCTTTGGCCTGCCCTGAAACAATGAACACGATTAAGGCGTTTATCCGGCTAACCGCAGTTCTCCTCGATGCTTAACTCAACTCGCGCCGGGTCATCAAGTTGCTGGCCCGAGACCGAGACCGATACCAAGTACGAGTCCGAGCCCAAAGCCAAACCGCTCGGAATGCAGTTAATCCTTTAGCTATTTTCTACGTCGCGCGCTCTGCGGCGAAACGGTCCAGGCTCGGATTCGAAACTCAGATTTAGACGGACTCGCTGTGCTGTCAGGTAGCTGCTGTTGGCCCTGCTCCTGCCCCCGTCTTGGGTCAGGCATTGCCGAAACTTGAACAGCTTACGCGACTCTTTTGAGTGTTGGTCTCTCGTCTCTGCTTTGTTTTTGTGTCATACTCATGCTGATGCTCATCCTCGTGCAGGTCCTCGTCGTCAGCGTTATCTGCAAGCAGCGCAGGTCGCGCGCCGGTCACTTTGCGGTTTTTGAGCGCTTAACCGCATCATAAAACCATCACCAAATATAAAAGTAAACCATTATCATCATCATGAACGCACCGCGGTGGTCCCTCTGCCCTGAGCCAGGCTTTTGCTTTGGTCCGCTGACCGCTGCCCGTTGCTCGCTGCCCGCTGCACGCTGCCCGCTGTGACCGCCCGCTTGCCCGCCCATTCTGCACCAGCTGCATTGATCCTTTGTAGTAGCATTTTGTCGGAGCCAGAGTGCCTTTTAATGAACGAATACAAATTCCATCCACGAAATAAATTTCCACTTGCCGTTTTAAAGAGGACGTCGCCCGGTTTTCCACCTTGATTCCCGTTGCCTTCCGCTTGCGTCCACTTGCGCCGACATTTCCATTCACGGAGACGCCCTTGGGTGTATCCTTGTTAAGCACCAGCTCTGTCGTCTTGACAATCCTTGTCTTATCCATCAATTAATTAAAATATACTACTTGTTTTTTCTTTTCCTTTTTTTTTTGCTTCTCGAGCGTATTCCATTTCTAAGCAGTATTTATTACACGCTTCTCGATTTCCAGCTTGTGACTTTGTTGGTTTTGTGAGGAAACTCTTTGCAGGGTTTTCCCTTTAGTTGATAATAATGGCATTTCCAGAAATGCATACACATGAAATTAAGTCAAATAACTTAATATATATATATAGATATAAATTCATAGCTTAAGCAAATATAATTGGAAATATTAAGGAAATGTGAATGTAAAGAAGTATTGAAAATGGCCTAATAAGAAACTATTCAAAATCACATTTGCATATGGAAAAACTAGTTAATTGGCAAGAAAGATGGCAAAACCAACTTAGCCACATTATTTCTTTCATTTAATATGTCATATATCATATCTGTTTAGCTTTAAGCTTGTGTTAATCAACATGTTGTGGACTTTCATTTTCTTGTATCAATTGCTGTGTGATTTGCAATCATCATGCGATGAGTTGCCAGCGGTAAATCTGTGATAAAAAGATATCAAATATTACGTATACGTTGCGACTGGCCAATTGAGTCTTTTTTTTTTGCGACATTTGCAGCTGTCACACATTTCAAACTTTCTGCTGCTGATGTTGATGCTAATGCTGATACTGATGCTGCTGCTGCTGCTGCGGCTGCTGCTTGTTATACGCAAGTTAATCATGATATTTATGCCACGCCCCTTTAGTGTTGTCGCCCCCTTGTGGCCGAGCTCGCTTTAGACAATAAAAGACAACGGCTCAGGCGCTAATGAAATTTACTGGCCCGAGACTTGCAACTGGAGTCTGGACACGCGCCTACGACAGCGCCTAATGAATGTGCAACAGCACCAGTAACAACAACAACAACAACCGCAACAACAACGAGCATGAGTGGCATTCTGCATGTGGCAATAAAATATCTGGCAAACGAATTGTCGTTAATCAGCGCTCAGGCGAATGGCGAAGTTGAAGTCCATGTCCAAGTCGAAGTTGAGTTTCTAGCCGCTCGATGTTGCTGCCGCTGCGGATGTTGTTGTTGTTGTTGCAATTGTTGTGCAGTAGATAAACACCCACACATCAACAAAAACATACACACAGCACACTCACACTCACACACACACACACACACACGTACACGCACATAGTGCAAATCTCCACCTTGCCCATATTCTCCATTCTCAGTTTTGCGCTCCTTTCGTGCCTGTAATCAAAACTGTCGCCTATGAAAAATGTGCAGGGCAATGGCGTCGAACCCTGCACATAAGCAACAACAACAACAATACACACTCGCACACTCACGCACACACACACACACCCACACATATAGAAAAACGCCCACACATGCAAAAGCTTTCGGTTCTGTTTATATCCTGTACCCATTAAAAATATGTCTGTAAAATATGGGTATCATGAAGTTGTGTAAATGTATGTAACAAGCAGAACAAGAAGAAGAAGTTAGTGTGCACACCCATAAGCTACATACATATGTGTGTACATGTATGTGTGTTAGCGCTAGAGCACCTTAATACTATGTCAGGATATATAAATGATTTATTATTTTATTTTCCTGTCAACTCCATTGCTACAAATCAATGAATTTCGATTTGCTTTGCAATATTTCGAAAGTTATAGGATATCTACAAGTCGAACATGCTCTCCGTATTGCTATTAGCAATTCTGTGCTTATGTTTCCCTTTTTTATATGGGCACATTTTCAATGTTGTGTGGCGTAAAATAAAAATGTAAAATAAAAGTGGCTGTTAGTTTGAAAACCGCACTTTGCAAAACTGTAGTTAAAGAAGTGCAATTGTGTGTGTGTATCTATGAGTTAATTCGAGTTGGTTGCCATAAATGTTTTTGCATTTGTGTGCATCTATGTGTGTGTGTGTGTGCGTGTGTGTGTGTGTCTATGAGTTAATTCGAGTTGGTTGCCATAAATGTTTTTGCATTTTTGTGCAGTTTGGTGTTTGAAAGTTCGCTGGGATTCATTAGTTGAGACCCAAGTGATATTCTCGCAACCAAAATAATTCCAATTAAATAACTAACTATTAACTTTTATTTTGCAGTTTTATATAGTAGTTGAACTACGAAATTGATACGAAAACTAAACAATCTGCACAAATATGACTGTGTTCATTAGTTCAAGTCGAATGTTTCTTCTCGCTCGCTCCTAGTGCTTTTTCACTCGCACGCCGCACGCCCAGGGCTCACCTGGAAAGTTCTTTTATCATAAATAATTTTCAACATTTTTTCGGATGTGCCAAATTTAAGGGGTTTGACGGGATATCGCCGCCATGTTTGATATACACATCAATTAGCCAGTAAAACTTTTTTCGATCAGCGCCAATGGGACAAACAACATAAAAAAAATGTGAATAATAAATGTTTTTCAATTTTCGTTTGTGTTTTTCATTTCTGTGCGTGTGTGAGTAAAACTTAATGAAAAAAAAACTGTCGTCAGCTATTTCAAAGTGGCATACAAATTTGATAAGGCATTTTTTTTTTTGTTTTTTGTTGCTACTTGCTCTTTTTTTCCACTGCGTCAGCTATAGCAACAAAACAAACAATGCCAAAATTATATATATATATATATTAAAAAAAAAACGAAGAACATTTTGAAGCGAATCTGACCGACTGCGCAATACTTTGTCTCCGCATCAACTGGAAATGGGTGGCGGAAGTCATCTATTGGATTGATATGTGTGGCAATTTGTGACTCTGGCCACATAACTGCGGCAGATGTATTGGATCAATATATGTGGGCAAACAATACGAATGTTCAAAGTGTGCAGTATTGTCAAACATATTGCAATATGTATGCCCACTTGACCTATGGGGGGCAGGGTATAAAAAACTCAGCGAACGAGGAGCCATGTCAGCCATTTTGTTGTTGTTGTTTTTTGTTGTTTTTGTGGGTAGGCTAACTATCATGTACAGCCGAGTCGCAGTATTGTATTAACTTGTGAATGAATGTAACATATACATATATATATACATATATATGAAACTTGCTATGCAACCAATTATTTCCATTCCATATTTCAGTTAAGTTTCAGCTAAATGAAATTTCTTTTTTTAGCTTTTTGAAAATCAATAGCTTTTATAAGGTTTAAGGCAATAGTTTAGCTTCAATACAATCAGTAATCCAATTAAGTAAATTCGCCATTAATATTCAAATTAATTTAATTTATTGAGTTGTCTTTCTTTGTGTGCTTCATCATAAATTATGCATTTAAAAATAATAAACAAATCAGAAAATGCTTAACTATTCATACTCTGGTCATAAACTGTGGAAAATATGTGTGTAGAAGTTTTTCCTCTTTTATTTATGAATGTTGCAGTAAGCTCCGGTCGCGGAGCACTTTGAAATCCACTTGGCAGACGCAAAAGTGAATGATTTTTTCAACTACAGGACGTGCCGCTATTTTGCTTCTTGTCGTTGCAAGGGGGACGGGAACGGTGATGGAAATGGGGGTTGGGGGTGGTGATGTGGTGGCGTGTACATTCTCCGACTCCATTAGCATTGTTGCTGCCTGCCGCTAGTATATAGCAATTTTGGTTGTGACGACAACGTCGGTCGCTGCTGCCGTTCCTGCTGCTGCTGCTGCTGCCGCTGCTGTTATGTTGGCTGTTTGTCGTCCTGACCAGGGTCCTTTACCTCATTGCCCCGCACAGTCTGCAACATTCTTCCTCTCTCTGCTCTGCTTGTTATTTATTTTTATTTCTTCGTTTTTTTCTCCTCCTTTTTTTTTCTTTTCTGTATTATTTTATTATTTATTTTCATTCCTGCTAACTAACAATTTCGGCATTGCTTTAGTAGTTGAGTTTTGCGTGTGTTTGGACTGCTGTCATTCTCATTAAAATTTCATTGCGCGCGCAAAACTCAGCAGCAACAACAACAGCAACAGCAACAACAACAACAACAGCAATAACAACAACCACAACAACTAAGGGGAATCAAACAATTTGTGCAAAAACAACGAGAAAAAGATAAATAAAAAGCAAAGTTGGCGCTCTGCTTGGTTGTTGAACCGAGTGCAAAGAAGTGGCAGCTAGCAGGAGCAGCAGCAGCAGCAGCCGCAGCAACAACAACAACCACTGAAATTTTCATTGCTTTTGGGGGTGTGGTTCAGCAAAAACACACAAACAGCAACAACACATAGGTAAATACAGCTGCCAGATGCAGCGCACTCGCTCACACTTGCCCCACTGTCGCGCCGGGGTGAGCGAGACAAAAGGGAAGCCGCTGCCAGCGTCAACAAAATATACGCTGCCAGCCAGCCAGGCAATCGCTGCTGCATACCATCCAGTCATCTCGCTCTGGCGCACGCTGAGCTCGGCTCACGTTCGCTGTCAGCCATTGCTTAACCGTTGCGCTCTCGCTCTCAATCTACGAGAGTATGTGTGTGTGTGTGTGTGAGTGAGTGTATGTGTGTGTGTGTGTGCGTGCGTGCGTGGAAAAAGGAAGTTGCTTGGCCTCTTGTTGTTGTTGCCGTTGCTGTTGCTGGCGTTTGACGATATACGACGACGATACGACGACGACGACTACGGCGACGACGACGACGACGACGATGACGACGACGAGAGTAGAAGCAACGGCAGAAACAACAACAAATTGGACTGGTCGAACGACTTCTGCTGCCGCAGTCGCTGCTTGCTTGTGTGCTTGCCGCTGTTGGGTTACCGCTGTTACCGCCGCTGCTGCTGCTGCTCGCATTGAAGGTGTCACGACGAAAATCAGTTCCAAAGTAACATTCGTGCCGCTCGGGTTGTGCGTTCGTCGCTCCGCTCGCTCGTTTTGTTGTTGGTCCACAGCGTTTCATCGTTTACCGTTCACCGTTATACTTCGCCGCGTTTGTTGATTGCCGTGTCACGCACACAACCATAAGCACACGCAAACAACACACACACACACACACACTCAAGCACACACTCTCACACCCAGAAATAATAAAAACAAATTCGATATAACAACAGACGTCGCAAAAGTTATATGCAAAAATACAAAAATTCAAAAAATATATATTTGAAAAAAAAAGAAGAAATAAAAACACAACAACAAACATTGGTGTATGCGCGTGTGCAACAACAACCACATCAACCACATCAACAACAACAACATCAACCACAAAAAGAAAAACAAACAAACAACAACAACAACGAGTACAACCGCTAGCAAAAGTTCTTAAAGATACTCCGTTCATCAACGCAAACAGTGTGCATTGTTTTTTTGGTGTCTGTCGCAAGTGTATTTGTCCTTAACCTGGCTATAACAACAACAATAACTCAACCGCCACAATAACTGAGAATCGAAATCAAATTTTCCCACATATATATAGTTAATACTATATGCAATCAGCCAGGCAGTGCATAATCTAACACATGCCACCAACGCAAACAATTGGATCTACATACAAATAATATATATACCACCGTCATATCCGATCTCCGATCTCCGATCTTTGATCTCCGATCTCTGTAAACGGTCCTTTCCTCGATCGTTTGGAATATCCGTTCGACGGGGCAAGTTGCGCGTTATTGGTTTTTCTTTTTTTTTTGGTGAGTGCAGTTTCCAGATGAGTTTTGCATTTGCACAAAACCATCGATGAAATAAATCTATATACGTACTACTACTACCACAATCTAATATCAACACATTGTATATTTTGCAACCAACTAACACAACGACGACGCTGCAAACACGATACGGCAAGGATTATAACTATCATCTAGATTCCTCCAAGCTTACATAGTAGTTATAAGTTATAAGTCAAAAGAAAAAGCGAATATAGTATTTGAGTTTTGGTTTAACCCGACACCGATCTGATCTAGTCTTATACATCCGCTTACTATATATAAGTTTATTACCTCCAGCATTGCACCGTCGAAGTGGCAAAACTAAAACTAAAACAATGATAGAGCAGTCATATATAGTCATATATATATGCACATTCTATGAATGAAAACCTAGAATATGAGTATATTGGAATTGAAATATTTGGGAATATTGTATACTACCAGAACTTTGACCCATTTAATTCCGATAATAAATGAGCAAAAGAAATACAACTAAATTATAAACAAATCTTTCACAAACTTGTAGTAATTATTGTAGGGATATGTTTAGGGATTTCTATGTGACAAAGGAAGCAGAATGATGTGTTAATATAATCCATGCATATGGGTAAATAGGTAGATAGATATGCAGTTAATGGAAAATCGATTCATATTATTCGATTCTTAAGTTATTTGAATTTGAAGCAGTGTTTGTAGCTGAAATCTAGCACGCAGTTATGCATCGCAGTGGTAAAGAGTATCAATAGGATTATAATTTATGTTCTACATTTCATACAGCATACTAGTTGCACTAAAAAGCAGTTAGTCCAGTCGCTTGTGGATGATTGTGGACGATTGAGGATAGAAGAAGAGTTTGCGATGCAGGCATACAGGAAATTCCAGATGAGTAAGCTGCATGGTGTTCGCAGCGATATTGTTAAAACTGAAAACGCAACGAATTCGAAATAGATTTTCATAATTATAATGGGCATATTAATGCCGCCCCTTTTGGACTGTTTGTTAATTAGGCAAAGGGCGAACAATCTATATGTGGCTGTAATCAGCAACAACAAAGGCCAAAAAGTCAAAAGCCATGACTCAAGAGTCAAGAGTTAAGAGTCAACTCAAAAGCAAAACATTAGCAGCCAACAACAAGAACAACAACAACAACAACAATAACAACAACAACAACAACTAACTTACATACTATAAGTAGTATGCATATGCTATAATTATATGCGAGGGGCTACCTGAACCCAAAACTACTGTGCAGCAGCGCCTCACAATGGAGCTGAACCAAAACTATGTTGAACAAAACTATGCTGAACCTAAGCGATGCTTACTTCGGTCTCCAATCCGATATCCACTCAACTAAAGCGTTGTTAACCGACGGACCCGTTCAGGTCACATTATTCACACATTTTGATAAGTTTTTAGGTTTTTTTCTTATTTTTCTTCTTGTTTTTTTTTTTTTTTTTTTTTGGGGTTATTGTTGCTGTTGCCGCCGCGCTTTATTAGCTAATTTCAAAGCGGCTTGGCTATAAATTAAAACATCGAGCGTCTTTTCTGTATATGCATACGTACATACAAACAAACGTATATGTTTTTAATATTTTTGTGTCTCGTCGCTGCTTTTTGTATTATTATTATTATTAATTTGCATAGATATGTATATGGATGTTTCTGTATGTTTTCTGTTCAAATTAATATGCAAGGCAATTTGTTTTGGCTTGCTGGCTGGCAACCGATAACCGACAGATGCTCTTACTCCACCGAGATTCATTCTCCCCCCCCAAAAAAAACTGAGACTGCGACTGAGACTGACACCGCGACAGAGACAGAGACAGAGACAGAGACTGAGCTGAACAGAGCATAAAAAGCCGCCTTGAATCGCCCACGCCAAAGCAACAACAACATCAAAATAAATGTACCATTCCACTAGCAATTTCAATTTCAATTTGAATTGAAGCAGGCGAAGCAGTTCATTCATTCATTCATATCCAGCATTCAGCATATAGCATACAGCATCCAGCATCCATATCCACAACCAAAATCCACATCCGTTACTTGGTCCGTTTCAATTCATGAATTGAATTCAAGTCAAGATCGCGTCGCGACACTTTGATAGCTTATCTGAGAGAGCCAAAGCTTCCAGGCCCAGAGTGCCATTGTTTAGCATAGATACATCGATGCACGCCCAATATCTGTGTGCCTACACTATTTTGATTTCTTCTTGAGCAACTGAGCTGAACACGGAGTCGGAGTCGTTGGTAGACGGGGGCGGGTGCGGAGGCTCATACGGATTCGAGTCTTTGTCAATTTGTGACGCCTTGGCGTCGCCTCGCCTTGCCTCTTAAGTGAGGTTTCATTTCATTTCGATTGACTTCTTTTCTTCTTATTATTTCGTGTTTTTTTTTTTCCTTTTTGTTATTTTTTTTTATTTATTATTATTTGTTTTTTTTCCAATTATTTGTATTAATTTTTATCTCTCTTCACTCTTTGCTCATTACGCGGCTGTACCTGAACTTTTTAGTTGTTTTTGCTTCTCGAATTTCGTTGACAAAGCCATTTAAATAGAAATCACTCACGGGGACCAGGCCAGGCCAGGCCAGACCAGACCAGACCAGACCAAACCTAACCGTACCATGCCGAACCGGCCAGTTATCAAGATCACATTGACAATGCGTCAAATAATAAGTTTGTTGTTGTTGTTGTTATTGCTATTGTTGTTGTTGTTGTTACTGTTTTTGGTCTCAGTGTCTCTTTGCCCAGTCAGGGCTCTTTACTCTATTACCGTAGCGCATTATTATTGATTTGTGCCTGTGTGTGCGAGTGTGTGTGTGTGTGTGTGTTTGTTTGATTTATTTTTACTATGATGCAATCATTTGTACAAGCCAAGTCCGAATTGAAGGCAACATTCATTCATTTATTCACTCACACACTCTCACACTCGTTGTCACAATATTTCAATAATTTTTTTCTGTTCATTTGTTGTTGTGTTGCTTGTATTGTGCGGCTGCTGTTCCTATTTTTACAATATTGAATGGGCCAAACAATCATCCTTATGACCACAAAGTTCAACGGGCAATGGACAACGGCAAACGGCCAACGGCCAACGGCCAAGGGGCAAGGAGCAACGTGCGACAGGCAATTGCACCCAATTAGCCGTATGAGCATGAAAAATTGTTAATTGATTTGCGTTTGAAACCTGCTCAGTTGTTGCAAACATATCAAAATTGCAGTTGCAATTTACATTTAACAACTCATTCAGAGAATGCATAGAGTTCAGTTGCATATTTAAGATTGCGCCCGCCCGAGTTGTATGTCTGAGCTGATTGCAATCGCACTGACCTGTTTTTCAAATAACTATAACTCTTGGCCAATTTGTCATTGGGCAATGGCTGATTGCTGATTTAATTGCTAACGGTGTGCTTCTATTAATTATATAGTCAACTGTTCAATTGTCAATTTAATTTAATGTGTAATGCATATGATTAACAAAATGAGAAACTATTGCAACAAAATACAACAAAATCAAAATGTAATTAAAAATAAATAGGCAAGTTGTCGCCATATCTAGGCACATTAGGTGCGTTGGCTGCATTGGCTGCATTGGCTGCATTGGCTGCGTTGGCTGCTGGCTGTTATCGGTTTAGCCGCAAGTGGTTTCTAGGCCATGTGCACATTTTAAATGCGTCTTAAACTTGTCAAATCTTCACACTTTTTCAATTATTTGGCACGTTTGTTAATTAAACTTCAGCAACGTCAACGTCAGTATGTCACTCAGTGCAGTCAGAGAGTCGCCGGAGTCAGTAGCTGGAATTGTACACATCAACATCAACAACATCATCAGTGGCAACAGCGCGGCAACAACAGCAGTTGCAAGGTTGCATTTTCACCAATGAAAAAATAAATATAATTTTATGCGAAAATTGCAAATTTAAATGTCAAAATGGATTTACGTAGAAATGGCACATGGTCTAAAACTGGCTACCAGTTCCAGTCTCTCTCTCCTTCTCTCTCTCCCTCTCTCTCTCCCTGTCTCCCTGTCTCTCTCTGTCTGTCTCTATCTCTCTCTAGCTATCTCTATCTGTCTGTCTTCCTTTCTCTCTGTATGTCTCACTCTCTTTCCCGTTTTCAGTTGCCAAGTTGCCAGCATTGCAATGTGGCAGCTTGGGACGTGCCACCTCAGCCGCCTTGCATTCTTTGCTGCGTTTATTAAGTTGCATTATTTTCGACAGACAGCTTATTATGCTAGGCTAGTCTTAGTCTCAGTCTGCGTCCCCTTCTACATCTCCGACTCCGAATGCGACTCCGTCTGCGTCTACGTCTCCGTCTGACTACTATTTTCAGTCACACTCCGCTCGTTGAGCGACTTGTTGTTGTTGCTGCTGCTGCTGCTGGTTGCATATACATATATTCCAGTAGCTACACGCTATGTAAATGAGCCTGAGAAATATTTCTCAGGTCGGCCATAACGTTAGAGTTATTCACAATTTTTCTACACTATGCTGCAAGCGATACGCACAACCTATGAAACTTGCAACATTCACTGTTGACAGCTTTTGTTCACTAAATTCCTATTAGTTGAAACTTTCACACACACAGACACACACTCAGACACAGGCAGTAATGTTTTGCCTGTGGCATTGGCGATATGGTATCATGATGATTTCCAGTCTTGTGTTGTGCACTGTAAATCCACAAGCCTGGACATATCAAGCGGTTACAGAGCTTGTTAAGGCAGCTAATAGCCGCAATTGCTGCAGCACAACACCAACAACACCAGCAGCAGCAGTGGACTACTTACAACAACAACTGCTTATGACAAGTGAGCACTTTTGACAGCTGGTTGCACTCGCTTCTCGCTATCTATCTGCATTCATATGCACGTCTTAGAGCTTAAGTATCTCTGGTAATTTGCCGCTGGATTTGGCCGAATGTTGCACAATAAACTTGGCTGTCAGGTCTTTGGTCTTTGGTAATAGAACGGTATATATTCGCAATCGTGGTATCAACAGCAATAGCAACAGCAAGTCGACTCGTATTTCATTTGGCCAGACTTTGAACTTGGCTCCATTTGATGTGGCTCATCTTTCGCTTTCTAAATACACATTCAATGCTACAAGTCGGCTGAAGAAGTCAATCAGCAATCAGCCGTCTCCATTTGGATGCAACAACATTTGTATTTGTACAACATTTGAATGGCCAGCAAGTCATTAATCAAATAAATGCAAAATATATTAATTGATCAACTTGAAACTGTCGAAGAGTTTTTAGCATCGACAACATAGGCACAAAAAAAATATTCCCATGGCACAAATTAACAGTAGCCAAAGCCAAAAATCACCAAAATTTGGTTACACACTTTCCCAGGGTACCATCAGAAAAAAAAACAACGAAGAAAACAACAAAAAAAAAAAACAAAAAACCGAGATAAAAACACAAAAACAAACTAAAACATGAAGAAGAAGAAGAAGGGGAAGAAGAGGAGCAGACCAAGTCTCTAACACGATCTGCTTGGGCTACTGTTTCGACAGTTGTCCAGCGATCTTAAAGTGCGGGTCCATCTGACCAATTGTCCACTGCTCAATTGTCAGTTAGTCGTTTAGTCAGTGAGTCAACCAGTCAGTCAGTCAGTCAGTCAGTCAGCCAGTCAGTCAATCAGCTGGAAGATTCGGTAGCGTTCGATTTGTTTATTTTCCTAAGGCTATTTACTTTCGGATCGCCGCTGTCAGCCAGTAGTAGTTTGAAAATATTATTTTGACCGTAATTACGAGCAAGGGGCAGGAGGGAAAATAGATGCGAGTACAACATTACAAGAATCATAAGCCAAACACACCAAATAGCGACGGCATCAGCAGGATAGGCGTCAAATTCGAAAGGTAGAGGCCATAAAACAAGATGGAACCGAAGAAACCTATAAAAAAAAAACACACAGAAAATATATAAAAACCAGAAATAAAGAAGAAACCAACTCAAAGCAAAACTCAGCCCGGAAACTGAAAGTGAAAATGCAGAATGCCGATTGTCGATTGTCGTCTGTCGTCTGTCGAATGCCGAGTGAATTTTTTATGAAAGTGCGTGTACGTGATATATGTCGAGCCGAAATGATTTTGTGGCATAGAGGCATAGAGTCCCCGTTTTCAAGTCCCCGAAGCGCAATCACAAAAGCCAGCGGGGCCTTTGGCTCTTTTATTTTTTGCCATGATTTTTCATAATCAGCAGCGACGAATGACAACAAGATCACGTAGCTCTCTATTTTGTTTTGTTGTTTCTATTTTAGTAGACTTATTTTTTTTTTTGCTTTGTATGTGCCACATTTGGCAATAAACAATTAAGCCAGAAACAGATACAGACACAAATACATGTCATGCTATATATATAATTATATATAGATAGCTCTTTCGGAGGTGTCAAGTTGGCAATGTTAGTTTCATTAAGGTTCTGCGACGAGTGATGGTTTCAATTTCTACTTGTTCAATGTTTATTACCTAATATATACAATTTATTTAGTTAGTTAAGAACTGAGTTTTATGTATGGCTCAGATTTGGGAAGGTCTGTTATTGCAATGGCACTGCAAGATTACCCAACTCGATAATCACGCCAACTGGTACCGCCTAGACTTAGACTTTTTGGGCTGTTTTGCGGTTCGAAGATGTTTGATCTGTGCTTAGCCACTGGATTAGCTCCGACACTCACTAAGAGGACGAAATGCGATGTGCAGAGTTGAGGTAGGAACACACACACACACACACACACACGCACATACGCACACATGAGCATTAAGCACTTTGCATTAGGCATCGGGTATTGGGCATGATGAGACAATGGTTTGGGTATTAAGATTAGGCGCAGACAAAACTGAACCTTAACCTCAAACTGAATTCTGGCTTAATACTCATATGCCCGGCGACCAGTTCAAAACTCTTTTGTCCAGCTTCATTTTTGTTTTTTCTCATTTAAAATTGTTGGTCGTTTCGTGCGAAAAAAATTAGCACTATCGAAAACGAACTGTGTGGAAATGAGACGGAGAATTGTGACAAGGACAGGGATAGGGACAGGGATAGGGACAGGCAGTAGGGAAGTGAGAGGCAGTGAAATTGCGGGATTAGCACGGACACCTCGGCGGTCTTTCATTGTTGTGAAATTGGCAAATGCAGCTAGGCTATTTGTCACATAAATATGTATATATATATATATATATATATATATATCCATAAGCATGCATGTCTGGCATCTACCCGAAAAATCGATCCACACATAGCACACTAAGTAGCCTGCAATAGGAACAACAAATTTGTTTTGTTTTGTCATGTCGTTTTCATGGCTCAATGCATCCAAATGCATCCAGTGAACGCAAGCGAAATGGAAACCGGCAAAGCCAAAAACCAAAGCCGCAAATTCATCGCAACATCCACTCGAGCCAGAGAACACCCGAATCCCTCAATCTACATGTATATGCATATGCTGAGATAACAACTTACCGAAATCGAAACAGAAACCGAAACAGAAACCGAAACCCAAACCCAAACCCATACCCAATAAAACGGAGTACGCTCGCCGTCGCCGTCGCCGTCTCCGTCTCCGTCTCCGTCTCAGTCGGCAGACCGCAAATTACATGCTCACGCGCACACTCAAATTAATAACACATCTGGCTCAAATTGATATTGAGGCGCAGGCCAGTCGACCAGATCTGACCAATCTGGCAACGCGGCACAGTTCATGCCCCAGGAGTATACGCGGCCCATTGAAATTGTTTCAAGTTGTTTCGTTTGATCACCGGTTAGGATATGCCGCTCTGAATATAGATTAACCAACATAGAGCATCGGTTTAAAGTTTACGAATATTATTTAAAAAAAATACTGAAAAGAGCTGTACAAATAATTAAATTTATAATCAACTTTGTACAAATTTTCCATTTTAAGTTGCATATCAAATTTGTGAAATTCCAGATTATATTTGAATACATAATTCGAGCACAAATGAAAAACCAACCAATTAAAATACAATTCAGCAGCAAACGGTTTTTCAACTCAGTTTTCCGGGTGCTAAGCTGTTGCACAAGTGAATTACTAACTTTTAATCACATCAAAACAAAAATCATCAAAATTCTTTGCAAATTGCAAGTCAGCATTTCAAAAGGAATTTGCCCTTTTTGTATGCGTAATTATGCAGAAAGTAATTAACTGAATGTACATTAGATAAACTTGCTTAAGCTGGTCGTCCCTCAGTGACGATGAGGTGCATGATGAGGTGCATTCAAAGGGTTCTGCTTTTGACACAAAGTAAGCATGTAAAAAGCGCAATTTTTTCTGCCACACTTTGCTGTGTTTTGTGTTGCCCTGCAAACATTATCATATAACATTCTGCTCTTCATAATCCGTTTCAAAGTAAATAAATTATTAATCCTTTGCAGATAGACGCCGAGCAACAAGTGTTAAGTGAAAACAACGGAGCGGTGACTGCAACGTCCACACAGATCCGCAGATTCGCAGATCCAGAACCGCAGGTCCACTGGTGCACAGAGAGGAGGACGAGCACTCAAGGGACAGAGAAAGAGCGCGAGAGAGAGAGAGAGCGTGATAGCTCAGCAGTAAGTCAGAAAAAGGATCTGCCAAAGGATATAAATAACAGCATCAACGTGGCGCTGCACTCAACGGAAGCCTTAATGGCGGCGGGCTTTCTCAAATCAGGTGATTTGGGCCCACATCCGCACAGCTATGGCGGCCCACATCCGCACCACTCGGTGCCGCATGGGCCGCTGCCGCCGGGCATGCCGATGCCGTCGTTGGGTCCCTTCGGCCTGCCACACGGACTGGAGGCCGTTGGGTTCTCCCAAGGTATGTGGGGTAAATATCGCATTGCAATTTTGGTAAAAAAAAAAACAAAAGAAAGAAAAACAACAAAAAAACACACGTAAGAACTGAGCGAAAACAATGTGCTGAAAGTTGAATGCGGGGAACCAACCACAAATCTCTTCAACTAACACTTCTCCCACCACCCTCCCGCGCAACTCTGCCCCTCTTCAGTTATAAATGATATATGGGGCGCATGAGCAGACGCCGTTTTGCCAGATAACTCAATTTGCATGCGCAGGATGACGTTTGGGGCCAATATTGGGGAAAACGTTACTCGGAATGGGTATTGAGTATTGAGTTTGGGGCATGTCGATGTCGATGTCGTTGTCGTTGTCGATGTGCAGCCCAGTTGTCGCACAAAATGATTTTCAATGCCGTTTCGCATCGATTGCATCATTATCAGTTGAATTGTCAAAATGAATAATGAGCTGAGGCTGAAGCTGAAGCTGAAGTCGAAGTCGAATCTCAGCTCTGGGAATCCATGAGTCGAGTGTTTGGGTTCCGGTTTTTTTCTTCATCTTTTTATTTTATTTTATTTAGTTTTTATTTCTTCTTTTTTTGGGTTTTTTGTCTCATTTTGGTGACGCTGCAAATGACAAAAACCTGACAAAAATGCTACAAAATGCCCAAAAAAAAACCAAACCAACAAAAAAGAAAAATAAAAAACTTTAAAACCAACAAAAGATTTGCGCAGAAAAAGAAAAAAATGTATATAAATGAAGCAGTCAGAAAGTAGAAGAAGAAGACAGAGTCGAAAGAAAATAACACAATCGAATGTAATAAATTTATATTTATTTCAACTTGTAATAAGCAGAGTTAAAGCAGAACCTGACGATTGACGATATACTCGTGTTATATAAGGCACATATTTTCGTGGCTTGTGCAATTGACAAAAAGAAAATACAATAAGAAATGCTCAGAGTTAATGAAAATTGATGTGAATCGAGTACCCGTCTAGATGGATAAATATGCTGTGAATGTCAGCAGAAATACAGTTCTGGGATATATACCTAAACATTTGATACGTAATTCAGGGATTCAAACAAAAATCGACAGCATGAATATAGTAGTCATGATTATTGATACAAATGAAAAACAAATACGAAAGATGTGAAAAACTGCTTTGATTGAAATTCGACATCAACTTTTAGTTGAGAGCTGTCTAAATATTGACTCATTAGCAGCTGAAACTTGGATATCATTTCAGATCAGCCTTGGTCTTTTTACTATTCAGGTATGTATATGCTGCGAGTCAGTTTGAAGCATTGGGCAAATATCAATTCCAGAAAAAAAAACAACAACAACTGATAAATATGAAAACAACAAAATAACCAATGGGCGCAGTTAATTTTCCAAGGTTTCGGGGCACCACAAAATAACATATAAAAACATAAAAAATAACAAACCAAAAAAGAAAAAAAAAAAATGCTCTTGGCTGATTTTGTTATTGTTGTTGTGCGTCGCAAAAACCAAATTACAAATTGCAATTAATTTTGTTTTAAACCAGCAACAACAAGAACAACAACAACAACAACAACAACAACCACTGATGTGGCGACCATTTTGAAAGCGACAAAATAAAAATGAAAATAAACTAAAAGCAACAACGAAAAGCGGCAGCTGCAAAGACAGAGACAGAGACAGAGGCAGAGGCAAAGGCAAAGGTAGGGGCAGAGCCAGAGCCAGAGCCAGACCCAGAGCCAGAGGTAGAGGTAGAGGGTGAGGCAGGGGCAGTGGCAGTGGCAGTGGCAGTGGCAAAGGCGATACGCGAGCCAAGTGAAGTTAAGTTTTTATTCAATTTATAAATTCATGACCAAAATGACTAACTCATTAATTTTTGATAGAGCCAAAGACTCCACACGTGCGCCAGACAGAGATGGGCATACATGTGTAGCTAGCTCAAGACAGGGTGGCTGGATGGCAGGGTGTGCGTGGTGGAGCGGGGTGAGCGGTGGGTTCGGTTCGAATTGAAAAGGCATTTTGTCATGCCCTGGCCAAAAAGGGGTGCTCTCGCTGAATATTTGGGACAGCAGCACAGCAGACACGCACCGACAAACGGCTGCCCGGCAAAAACAAACAATGCCACGGCTTAGCACACACACACACACACACACAGAGTCGCTTTTATATACATACTTGTGTGTGTGTATGTGCGTGAGTATATTATATATATACATTCATATAGAAGATATTTTGGGTTTGCCGCTGCTGCTGTGCGGGGTTGGTTCAAAACACAGAACGCTTTTAGGGGTGGAATTTTTTATAGGGGTTGCTAAGAATAACGGTTTGCCTGTCGGTACAAATATAAAAGCCAAAAACACTGGGAAAAGTATGACAAGAAAAAAACACACACACACACACACAAGAATTCCGATTCGGCATGTTAATTAAAGTTTCCATTTGCCCAGGATGCGTATGCGCAATATATGCATATATATAAATATATAGATATATATATATATAGAGATACATAAGTACTTATATGTATATATGTATTATATATGTTTGGTTGCCCCAACTTTCAGCACATTTGGTTAGGCACTCGACTATTTGAAAATGGTAGCTAATGTACGCTTTTTCCTTTATTATTATTTAAACACATTTTACAGGAGTCAACACGAGAAAACAGCGTCGGGAAAGGACAACATTCACACGGGCCCAGCTCGATGTTTTGGAGGCGCTCTTTGGCAAGACACGTTACCCGGACATATTCATGCGCGAGGAGGTCGCACTAAAGATAAATCTGCCCGAATCCAGAGTACAGGTTAGTCACACACTTCAAAAACCATCAACTTAATTTCAGAAAAAAAACAAAAAAAAAAAAACAAGAAAACACAAAATTAATTATCGGAATACAAAACCAAATTTTGCTGACAGAGTCTTCTTAAAGTGTGAAAAGTCGTTTAATAACGGAATTGTGTTTTTTTCTTTAAACTAATATGTATTCATTATCATAATAATAGGCAATTCATATTATATATAAATATAATCATTTTGAAGGTGTTCAACTTTTATAACCACATCATTCACTCATTCATTTCGTAGTCAGATAACTTTTATATCCACATTTTTGAGTGAATGATTTTGAGAATATTATGAAAATGAATTTTTGTCGTTGACAAATTCACCACCAGCTCAAAATGGAGCCATTTCGAAATATTCAAAATGTTGCCAACATTTGAACAATTTGAATTGAATTTATTTGAATCAGACAGACAATTAATATCATTTGACAGATTGCTCAGCATTTTGGGGATATATTACCTTAACTTTGATTAACAGAGCGATTGATGCGAAACATTTGTTTCAAGTTTTTTTGTTCAACTATTTGAGATGGGTTTAAGTGAGCTGAATTCCCTTTCAGATGTCAAATAAGACAATATATATAAGTCTATTGCTTGACCTGTTGACTGCTCTTGTGACACCTGCTCTCTGTGTAGAAATTGACTTCGATTCCGAATGGCTCAACGCCTTGGAGAGTGTGTTTAAGTGTGGGTGAGTGTGTGTGCGTGTGTAAAGGAAAAGCTCCCCTCAGCAGCATGTATGTTTACTTGATTTAAGTCGTGTTTGCATTGGGTAGAGTCTCAGTGGCAATTGTTTAATTAAGCATATGTCGAGCCAAAAGACGCCCTCGAAAATCAAAGTTGGCAAATCCATAAAACAAACAAATTACCAACAGCCAACAGATTGCCTAACTCCAAATGCGTTTCTTGTGTATCTACTGTGTGTGTGTATGTGTGTGTGTGTGTGTGTGTGTGGGCGTGGCACAAATGTGCTTGCGAGTAACGAATTCATGAATTTTCCACAAGAAAATCGCTACGCAAATAGAATTCGAAAATGAGAACAATTGCTTGGCATATTTTGAATGTCAAATTGCGCCCCGAAAGAAGCAAAGAACCAAATGGGAAATGGGAAATGGGAAATGTTGCAAGCAGAACGATGAGTGTCGACTTTTTTATATTTGCACAAGGCATTTGCTGCGAATCATTCAGAGGGTTGGACAAACAGGACACAGGACATTGTAACAGGAAGCAGTGGCAAGGACGCACACACACACACACCAGCCTACAATTGCGTTTATTTGAGTTTGCTTTGCGCATTAGCTGCGCATAATTTGCGCTAATTTTTTTTTCTGTCTCCAGCGCACAAATGCGGCCAGCAGCAACAGCAGCAACAGCAACAACTGTGACAACTTAATTTGTGCCAAGCGGATCTGTTGGGCTAGGTGCAAGGATGCAGCATCTCTGCTTGTTTGCTTAGGTGCCTTCTCTCCCTCTCTCGCTTGGTGTGTGTTGACAGCCAAACATATCCTAAGTAAATAATTCGCTAGCGCCGTCGGCCAAACTGCCAAATGGCCAAAAAAAAAAAAAAAACAACTAAATTCGACTATAGCTGGAAATTTGAATTAAGGTTTCTCCGTTTTTGAGAAATTATTGGACGATTGTCACCTAATGTGAAATGCAAACACAGCCGCATGTATCGATCAATTGTTGACATGTTCATTGATTTGTTTGCATTTGCCTTCGCTTGTAATTTAAGGACCTAAAGACCCAAGGACGTGCCCTGACATTACAAGCTGGCTCCGCTCTGCGGTCCGGCTGTGTTCTGTTCGGTTCGGTTCTGTTCTGTTCTGTTCTGTTCCGGTCGTTGGCCCATTTGGGAAGCCCCTGCAGTGGCCGGGCAAGTGAAAAACGACACGTAGCCTAACGGCGAGCACAGCCAGGACATAACAATACACTGCAGGACACACAGCAACAACACAACTGCTGCGCCTAATGCAATGGATACTTCGCTTAAAGCACACACTCTGTCCATGTGTCCCTGGTCAGTTTGCTGTTTAGTTTTTTACACAATTGATTTTCGTAATGCACACGCTGAATGCCAGCACAGAGAAAGGCGTGCATTGGGAAAGTGCATTGACAATTGTATGGATTTTCCACAAGCCCAACACACACACACACTCACACACTCGCACACATCCGCCTACACAGTTTTGTTCTTCGTCTCTAGCATAGGTCGCACCGTGGCCTCAAAATGTTGAATTCATATTTTTATTTAAATACTGAATTTATCAAATGAATGATCCAACTTTTTACTTATAATCTTTGTGCTTTTTGCTTATCACAGCTTTTAAAAACGCTATCGTCTTGCCATATTTTGCTCCACTGTGACTATGTGTGTTTGTGTGTGTGTAAGACAACACCTACAAACAAAACTGTGGCGCATATTGAATTACAGCTGCAGCTAGAAAAGTGCCGTAAAAAGCCCCCCTAAAAAAAGCGAATAGTCGAAACGCCTAATGTGGCAACAAGAACAGAGGCCCGAACAGCAGCAGAAACAACCGTCGACATGAAAATCGAGTGTTGCATGCAACTGTCTGGTGGAAGCCCAAGGAAGCCAAGCAACTCAATTAGTAGGTACGCAAGGCAAGGCAAGGCAAGGCACGGCAAGGCGGACAAAACTAGTTGGCAAGAGGCAGTAGCAGTAGCGGTGGCAGTGGCAGTGGCAGCGACAGAGGCAGAGTCAGAGACGCCTCTAATTGACTCGCCCCCAAGGCTCCACCTACCACCGTCGCGCTGTCTGCGCTGGCAGCAACCAGAAGCGGCCCACGTCGCACATAAATAATCATTTCTCACAAATGGCAACAAAAAAAAATTAACGACTCTGCGCCGCTTGCCCTGGCAAATATTAATTGAATGATAGGCATCTTTATGTGGTACTTGCCACAGTAGTGTTGCAGTTGTAGTGCCGCAACCAGCACCCAGTACGTTACGGTACAGTACAGTACGGTACCATACGGTACCGTAATACAGTACGGGCCAAAAAAAAAGAGGTGGGCGACTGGGCTGGCTGATTGCAACCAATACAAATAACGTAATAATTTTACGCAGCTTATCTGCACCAGAACAGAGCAAACATTTACGCCCTAATGTTTTCATTCGCCGTCGCTGCTGTTGCTGCTGCTGCTGCTGTTGCTGCGAGGGGTGCGAGAGGGCGCGTTGAGGGCTGCCATCGCAATCATAAATCACAAGCAGGAGCTTGCCTTGTCCCCCCCGCCACATCCCTGCCCGCATCTACTTCCTCTGCGTATGGCCTCATTGTCACCTCCGTTTCAGCTGTTCGATTTTTCGCCGTCGGGGGTTGAACCAGCAGCCGACGGAGTTTCGCGGTTGCTGTCCACAGCGGCAACAACAGCAACAACAACAACAACAAAAGGCAGCCATTTTAGTTGATCCAGGCACCTAGTTGCCGCTGCAAAAGGAGTGAGAGTGAGAGAGAGCCAAAAACACCAAAAAATCATTGCCCGATCCCAGGCGTAACTCGCAACTCACAACTCGCAACTCGTAACTCTTTGCTAGGCATTTTCACATTTTCCCCCTTTCTTTTCTATTTTTTTTTTTCTTTCATTTTTTGTCGCTAGTTGTTGTTGTTCGCTCTTATAAAAGGATTTGTCTCGTTGTCACTGCCGTTGCCGCATGATAGCGCAATGCAGCGGGCACAGGATATGGCACAGGACGACTAAAAACTTTGTTATGTGCTCGAGTGTGTGTGTGTGTCTGTATGTGTATGTATGTGTGTATGTGTGTGTGTGTGTATGTGTGTGTATGCGTAACGCGCACAGCTGTTTTATAAAATTAATTTTCCCATTGCGGATTAACATTTTCAGTCGCTTTTTTCTCCTCACGAGCAGTCCACATAATACACACTCGTATTCCTTTTTAGATCTGCATCCAAAGGTTCAACAACAGCAACAACAACAACAATAAAATCAAAGCTGAATTGAATTTTTTAAATGCGCATTGATTTATTTATTATGCAAAGTCTTGCATAATTTGCCATTGCTTAATGCACATCATTTTTCCAGTTACACAACTTGATGAACCAAGTCAAAATTGACTTGATTCGATAAGTTTTCAAAAGTCTTTTCTACGAAATTCACTTGGATCTATAATTATCAGGCTGAAAATACTTATTATATAAATATCACTTTTCCTTAAATATGATATGTGCCCTGAGAATTAGCGAAACTACGTCGAGCAATCTGCAAAAAAAAAAATGGTTCTTCAGTTTTTCTGTGAAATCTCGTGCATTATCCACTTGAACAAGTATCAATTGCTTCTTTCATGGCTCCCGTTTCAATATTAGATTCACTGAAATCAACATCAATGAAAATCAAGCTATTGAAACCCTCTTCATTACAATTATGAGAGAGAAGAGCGGGGCGGGGATGGGGCAGAGTAAATTGCTTTGATGTTAGCCAAAGTTCATTAGAGCCACAATCGAATCTTTTTGGGAATTTCAAAATGATTTTTTGCATTTTTCATCTCTGCTTGAAGCAACATTTTTATGCCAAAGCTTGCAAAAATTCCCAGGCTTAGAACATGTTATGAAATTTGCGCAGCTCATTAAACGATTTCAAACGAGAAAACGCAAAATGCAAAAGGAGAAAAATATATATATATATACATATATATATAAATATATATACATATTTTTTTTCACGTTCGTCAAAGTCAAAACACAAAGCAGATTTTTCAAAATGCAAAATTAAATTAGAAATTGAAATTGAGTTTTAAGCAGCGACTGAAGCACAGCGTGCGGAAAGCGGCAAACTGACAGAGAGAGAGAGAGAGAGAGAGAGAGAGAGAGGGAGGCGGGCAGGTTGGGTGGCGGGGTGGTGGAGTGGGCGTTTTGTGTGGTGCTGACAAATAATGAAATTTGATACGCCTTGTTTAATGCTCTTTTTTCGTCAAGTGCGTAGCTGCGGCACGCCCCTTCAAGCAAAATCACCGCTCAAACCTCCATCCACCGCCCACTTTCCCCCCTGTGCCTCTCTCCATCACTCCACCTCGCCGCCTGCCCCAGCCAACACCCATGCCATGTTGCGTTACGACTGCAATGAAACGCTCGAGTGGCCACAGCCGCCGCGTGGCAAGTGTTAACTTTGGGAAATATGCCATCAAGTTCTTTAGCTGGGGTGGTGCGGGTGGCTGGAGTTATATGGGTGGTGCTGCGGGGCTGTGCGGTGGTTATGTCGGTACGGTAATAAATTCTGCTGTTTACCAAAGCACAAGCCATTAGCAAGCAACACCAACCCCAAATAACAAATCACTGAAACAACATTTCGCTTGCGTTGCGGTGTGCTGCACGAAGAGCCGCAGAGACGGGTGCGGCGTCGGGGCGGGGGGGTGAAGAGGTTGATCCTGTAAGGGAGTTGTGGGTTGAAGTTGGTTACTCTGGGTACTGGGCACACTCGGGGCTGTGATGTCTGCACTTAGCGGATTGTTTGCAGCCCCTTAAGCATAACAAACAAGGCTAAGTGAATTCCTTGCGCTCGAATGTGCCGCTTTATGGGCTGTTTATTGTTGTCTTCAGGCAGCAGCCAGGAGGCAGGAGGCAAGCGGAAACGAGGGCGTACAAACATAATCGAGTCAATTTTCGGACTCTCGACCGTCGGCTGTTGATGTAACTTTTCTTTTTAGCCCGGCGGCGGGAAGCGCGTGACTTTTTGCACTTGTTGTTTTGAGTTGCAAGTTGCGAGTTGTGCCCCTTTGCTCCGGCGGCAAGCAGCTCATATAATTTATTCATTGCCAGTCCAGAAAACTAATTGATGTGGGAAAATTGCAGCCGTTGGCAGCCACACACACACACACACACAGAGACCGCACAGTCACACTTGACTAAGCAAATACTTGTCGCGTTGCACGTGGCGAGCTGAATTGAGTTATCGATTTTGATTGGCACTTAGTGTAGTATTATAAATTTCGTTATGGGTTCAATCCAAGGTCAATCGCAATTAAAAATTGTATTTTATTTTGTCTGTTGCAGGTGTGGTTCAAGAATCGACGGGCCAAGTGTCGCCAGCAGTTGCAGCAGCAACAGCAATCGAACAGTTTGAGCAGCTCCAAGAATAGTGGTGGTGGCAGCGGCAGCTGCAGCAACTCCGCCAATGGTGGCCGCAACAGCAACAACAACAGCAACAACAACAACAGCAGCAGCAACAACAACAGTTCAAACAGCAGCAATAACAACAACAACAACAACAGCGCCAACAAATCCAGCCAGAAACAGAGCGGATCTGGCCAAAGCAGCTCGAGCAATGCGAGCGGCAATGCGAGCAGCTCAGCAGCAGCCGCTGTTAGCGCTGCGGCCGTTGCGGCGGCGCAGTCCATTAAGTCACATCACAGTTCCTTCCTCAATGCTGGCGCCAACAGTAACAACAACAACAACAACAACTCAACGCCCAGCAGCAGCAGCGGCGGCAGCCACAACAGCGGTCCGGGCAACTCACATTCGCACATCTCCGCAGCGGCTGCGGCGGCTGCCTTGAATGTGACGGCAGCGCACCAGAACTCGTCGCCGCTGCTGCCGACGCCGGCGACGTCCGTCAGTCCGGTGAGCATTGTGTGCAAGAAGGAACATCTCGGCGGCGGCTATGGCAATGTGGGCGGCAACAATGGCGCCGGCGTTGGGATTGGCGTTGGCGGTGTAGGCGGTGGTGTGGGCGTCGGCGGCGGCGGCGGCGTTGGCGGTGTGGGCGTTGGCGTCTCTGGTGATACACTGCGTTCGCCGTATGACACGTTAAAGGATGCGGGCGGCGATATTGGGGCTGGTGCACATCATCATCACAGCATCTATGGCACGGCGGCGGGCAGCAATCCGCGCCTGCTGCAGCCGGGCGGCAATATAACGCCAATGGATAGCAGCAGCAGCATTACGACACCCTCTCCGCCAATTACGCCAATGTCGCCACAATCGGCGGCAGCAGCGGCGCATGCCGCACAGTCCGCGCAATCGGCATCGGCACACCACTCGGCGCATTCGGCATACATGTCGAATCACGACTCGTACAACTTCTGGCACAATCAGTACCAGCAGTATCCCAATAACTATGCCCAGGCCCCCAGCTACTACTCGCAGATGGAGTACTTTAGCAATCAGAATCAGGTCAACTATAACATGGGCCATTCGGGTTATACGGCATCCAATTTTGGTCTGTCGCCGTCGCCATCGTTTACGGGCACCGTCTCGGCGCAGGCATTCTCGCAGAACAGCCTGGACTACATGTCGCCGCAGGATAAGTATGCGAATATGGTGTAGAATCTGCTGTTCCAGTACTGCAGCAGCTCCGGCGGCAGTGGCGGCAGCAGCGCCAGCAGCGGACGCTCGCCACAGCCACAGCCACAGCAACAGCTACAACAGCCGCAGTTGCAGCTGCAGTCGCCTGCGCAGCAATACCATCAGCAGCAGCAGCAGCAGGAACACCAACAACAACAACAACAACAACAGCAACAACAGCAACAACAACAGCAACAACACCTACAGCACCAGCAGCATCAGGAGGATCATCAGCAGGAGGATATGGCTGAGGTGCATGGACACGATCATGTCGCCTATGGCTAATTGTGATTCCTCATCACGTACATATCTGACCTCTCTTTCTCTCTATCTATCTATGTCTCTCTCTCTCTGTCTGTCTTACCCATTCCTAATCTCTTTCGCTGTCTCTCAAAGAACGGGCGCTGCATTCTCTCATATATGTATGTATATGAAAGACAAACTTTAAAATAATATATATATATATATATATATATATATATATATATAAAATATAAATACCTATTTTTTTTTATTTTTTTTTTGCTAGCTAATAATTTTTTTTTTACAATTATGCATTAATAGATTGCTATGTGTGTGTATTAATTTAGAGCACGCGATACACAGACAGGTGTGTGTATATAAGACATGCATATGTGTGTATACTATATATGTACATAGGTATGTACATATATAGTATAACTTAAGCAGCCAGGATCAACGAAGAAAATGAGTGATAAACTAAGAAAATAAACGTAAAGCAAAAACCCGACACATTTGTTAAAACTCGTAAATAATATGCAACTAAATGTAAGTGAGCAAAATTTAAAATACAACAACAAAAAAAAACAAAAAACAAAAAATATAAAAAATACAAAAATATATATGTAAAATAATACAAATTAATAAGAAGGAAAAACAAATGCAATATACAGACCATCTCTTGGCAGGATGGGCAAGTAGAGCGTGGGCGGGGCATAGTTCTGATAATACCTATTTACATATAGCTGCTGGCTTTCTTGAAGTGGGGCGATTTATCAGTTACCTTCACCTCGGTTTGTATAAAGATTCGATTCCATTTTTTTTTTTGTTTTGGCAGCTGTTTAGTTTTGTTAACACACGTATTTATTTTGTATCAAAGTTTCTCAGAACGCCCCACAAAGCCAGTGTTTCATATCATATATAAAAAGCAAAAAAAAAAAAAAATAAACAAAAAACTTAAAAAAAAAAACTAAGCAAGTTTTAACATACATAAAACGAATTCACCGTTCTTAAAGCAAGCATCATTTTTTAGCTAACAAAAACAAAAACAAAAACAAAAAATGAAATCAAAAATATATATTGAAATGAATTTCATTGTGACATCAAGTTTAAAAGTTCAAAGCATCATTTTTGTCGGCTTTATATAACACACATATTTATATAAATATGTATACATATATATATATATATATATATATATAAATATATATATATAGTAAATAATATGATAAGCAAAGCAAAAACAAAATGCAAACACCTTATAAATGAATTCACATTTCAGACTTTCAAAGCAAAGCAAAAGTATTAGGACTTAAGAAACTAAATCGGAATAAATCAACGGTCACTATATAATATACACTTATATAGCGAATTTTATTGCAAGTAAATATATATATACGTATGTACATATACATATATGCATGTATGTATATTTATATACATATACATATAGTATTTATAAATGAAAAATCAAATCATGCCACAATCCAAAACGAAGCAAAACGCAAAAAAAAATCAATATTTATAATGAATATAATTTTCAACATGTACAAAACTAAAAACAAATAACTAAAAGTCGGAAATCTTTTGAAAATACAAAAAAAAAAACAAAAAAAAAAAAAAGAACTTAGTATATAAGAAGTTTACGTATATATATGTATATCTATTTATATACATACATATATGTATATAAGTATATGTATATATATACATATGTGTGTGTGTGTATATATGTTCATCGTAAAGTATGCTAACAAAAAACCGTTTATACATATTTAATATACATAATTGAGAAACAGTTTCTAATGTTAAAATACACACACATCCACACACACACACAAATAAATGCATACAAACAATTGATTAGTTCAATGTGCTTGAAGAAGAAGAAGAAGAAGAGATACTTTTTTTTTTTAATTTAATTTTTTTGTTTAGTTTTAAGTTCAATTTAATTGTATTCTAAGCGTATCCATTTTGTTTGTAAAACACACACTCACAAACACACACACACAGACTCACACACACACTCACACACACAACCACACATACATACATACTCACACGCCTACACATACACAAAAAGACACACACACACATGAACGATATTACGCTATACACTGAAACAAAAGAAACATTTAGAAACTAACTAGAAATAAGTGCATTTTTTTGGGCATACATTTTAAGCAAAGACGAAGACGAAGACGAAATATGAGAACAAAACAAGAATCAAGAAAAATAAGTTGATAATATTTAAGTGAGTATAACTGTATATGCTACATATATGTATGTACGTGCAGACACATTCGTGCATATACATATATACTACATATATAAATACATACATATATATACATAAATATATATATATTTATATATATATACATATATATGTATATGTGTATATCTATATATATATATATATATATATATATGAGCAAACTGGTTAATTCTTTTTTTTAATTATAAACTAAAATAATTGTAAAAAGTTCACAAAAATATGATCAGATGAATAATATATATATAAAAACCAAATCCAATTCTTTTTCATTCCCCAACTCAAATCAAACCAAAAATGTTAGCAAACGGAGAATGGCTCCTGGTTTTGATCCTTGCCATCGAATATCGCCTGCGTATATATTGTTTGTGAATGGCGATTATAGAACAGAATCATCTCCAATTTTCTGTTTCAAGATTTCACAGATAGAAGTTGGAAATTGTTCACTTCAAAAGACATTTTGAGCTCAGCATTTACAACTTGATTTGAATATATTTGAAAGTTTCAACTGAATTTCATATGCATAATGGGCTAGAAACTTCAAGTTTTGCTGGGATTTTCTGATATTTTATTATTCATATTATTATTATTATTATTTTTTTCAGCGCTTCCTGAAAACTTTCCCACTGAAATCCAACTTTTTTTAGATGCCAAAAAGTATTTACAAGCGGCCCAAAACTGATTCATCAAATTAAGTCTTAAACTATATTTTGAGTAAGTCTTGACAAGACTTATCTGCATTCGCTTAGATAACCCTAAAAGTCGCATATATATATATATATATATATATATATATATATATACATATATTTGAGTTCTATTATTATATGATTTTTTTTTATGATGTTCTGTGGAAGTGTTTGTATTTTGTATTTGTGTTTGTTTCGCATATACAAAAGCTATTTATGGGCACGAGTCGCTTTGGCTTGGGGCTTCTGGATGTGCTGTGGATCGCCGTTTGCCCCTGCCCCTGCCCCTGCCCCGTCCCCTTTTGCCCTGCACCAGGTGCTTGCCAGCGACTCCTCGAAATGGGTAGGGCAGGGCAGGATAGGACAGGGCGAGGCGGGACGGCGAGGGAGGCACGTCAGCGTGTCCGGCGGCCATCATCATCATAAACCATTAATTCAGCTCATAAAGAGTCGCAGTCACAGTTTGCCACGCCTCGCAGTGAATATGTTTTTTCCTCCGATTTTTTTGCCATAAGTATGCCTGATTGTAGTTTTTTATTCTCTTCTCTTTTTTTTATGTTTTTAATGAGCCTGGTCAAAGTGGCTGCTGCTGCTGCTGCTGTGTGTGTGTGTGTGTGTGTGTGTGTTTGTTTGTGTGTGTTGTTAATCTCCGGCATTGTCTTGGCGCACAGAAATTCCTTTGGCTTGAGTGAGATGTGTGTGTGTGCGAGTGTGTGTGCGAGTGTGCGTGCGTGTGTGTAAGAGCTTTCATCTTTCTATTAATTATGATAATTAAAAATGAAAATTCATTTGCCATTTGCGGCTAATTGTCGCTCCCCGCTTACCGCTTCACGTTCCGTCCGCATGTGGCACGCGCCTCAAATCGACAGCAGCAATCGCAATGCGATTGTATTTATGTGTATCTCACAGATACAATTTGCCGCTCGTGCCTCTTTTTATTATCTAGCACGCGCCCACGTCTAACGAGACGAGGCGAGACAAGACGAGGCGAGAGGCGAAGCGACGCAAGGGGATGCAGTGGCAAGTAGTGGCAGGCAGTGGCAACCGGAGGCGAGTCAAGCAACTGGCAGCCAATCCATCAATGGGCGCGTGTTGCTTATAGAATTACCAACTAATTCGGTATTTATGAGGCTTCGTCGAGTGCATTGCGGCCTGGGACTGCCGCTGGTTCCCCCCGTCCCTCGTCCCCTTCCCCGGTCTCCAGCAATAGGAAACCTGCAAATTGAGATGCTAGCCCCGGCAGAAATTGTTTTTAATCTGCAACGGGCGACGACTTCGTTGCGCCTTTTAGCGGCACATAAACCCCACCAAAAAAAAAAAAAGAAAAAGAACCTCACACACACACGCACACACACACACACAACACAGCCATCAAAGCAGAAACCGTTTTGAGTTTTCAGTTCCCAGGCACACGCCCTGCTCATTATTTTGATTTTAGCTATTTGTGGGCGGCATCGCCGTAAGGGTATCATCCGATTGGGGCATATGTCATCCATGCTGCAGCTGGTGGAGTCAAAAGGGTAATCAAATAGTGCGCATCACAATCTTAGCTAGCTAGTGTCTCATTAATCGCAAGCCAAGGATTTCGCAGGCTCAACTTATGTGGTGGCAATTCGTCCTTTTAATTGGCATATTTGTTGAACTCACTTCTGTATATATATATATATATATATATATATATATACAGACGTGAGTTCAACAAATATATAACAATTCCGTTTCTATTTTAGTTAGTGCGTTGCCTTCAAGGACAGAGTATTCCAATTTCGGCTATCGTTCACTTTTCAAGTTAGTTTGCCCTTGTTTTTATTGTTGTTGTGGTTGTTGTTGCTGCTGTTGTTGCTGTTGTTGCTGCTGTTGTTGCTGTTGTTGTTGCTGCTGTCAGTGCTGTTGCTGCTGGTGGTTGTCTGCTGTCGCTCGCCGATTTGACTGGCGACACGTGCGGAAATGGCTGCTGCTCCTGGTCCTGTTTTTGCTGCTGCTGCTGCTGCTGCTGCGGCTGCTGCTCCTGCTGGTGCGCTATGTTTTCTGATCAGATCGGTTTTCATCTTTCACGCTGGGCTGCCTTTTTGGCATTTTATTTATCAACTCAACTTAATTCTTGGCTTCAGCTAATGGACACCGCAGCAGCAGCAGCAGCGGCAGCAGCAGCCACCGTGCTGCACTTTGCTGATAATGTGTGGCGTGTGTGTTTATTATGATTTCTAGCACACACAACTCTTCCTCCCCTCTTCCCCTGCGTACAGTGTAGAGTGTTGAGCCCGAGGCCACACTTTTGATGTTGACCGCCATTCAGTTGGGGTGGAGTTGGAGATGGAGGAGGAGTGGTAGTGGGCGGGGGAACTTATGCTAAACAGCGTCGTCAAACTAACAAGTGGTTTTTGTACAAATGCTCAACGCATTTATTCAAAATTGATTAGTTGTCATTGTTTCGGCCATTGGGAAATTCTCGTATATGCCAAAAATAAAAACACAAAAATTCGAAAGAAAACACACATCAAGAGATATTTTGATTGGCAGCAGCAGAAGCCCTTTGTCTAAGCTGATTTTGCTAAGCGGTCAACTCGATGATGATCTTGGTTCGGTTTGTCATTTAGCCTGAGAAATTTGACATGATGACATCCAGAAGCAATTCGACCTACAACCAAAGGTTCCTCCATGACTAATATATTATATAATATAATTAAATGTACTGATTTTTGGCAGCAATTGCTGTAAATCAAAATTGTCTGCGATAATAATCATTTAGATCTTTTATTATGATCTTAACTGCAGCATAAATCAGAAGCTGATCTATGTAAATAGCGTTAAGATCTCACTTGGATTTTTCTCGATAAAGACTAAAGAGAAACACAAAAAAAAAAAAAACGGAAGAAAAAATAGACAAAGGTCCCTTAAAAATTGTTGATTTTGTTTATTGTGCGCGATTTCAGTCTGAAAAGAGGGGCAACAAAAGGCGCAGCTTAATTTGATTAATTAGTATAAAATTAAAATAATTTGATTAATTTGTATAAAAAATGCTTTGATTAAATGCCCATTTAATCTATGTGCGTGTGTGTGTGTGTGTGTGTGTGTAAGTGTGTGAGAGTGTGTGTGTGTGTAAGTGGAGACAATAAAATGCAGCATTAAATGTTTTGGAATGTGCCACTCGTGTTGAAAAATGGTCGCGACAAGAATGATAATTTCGTAAATAATATATTTGTATATAGATATGAAAAAAATACATATAAATATGCATAAATAAAGCGTGAAATTAAAGATTGAAATATTTATTCTCTGATTTATTAACAACAACAACAGCAACAACAACAACAACAGCAACAACAACAGCAACAAGGCGGGCATTATTGTTTTTTAAATACATATTTAAGTGACTCGTCGATAAATGCGATAAATAATGCAGTTTTTACTCTGCTTCTTCTTCTTCTTCTGGATTTCTGCATATTTGAGCATTTTTTTATTTTTTTTTTGGTTTATTTCTGTTTTTGTTGTTGCTTGCCTTTTTTTGCGCCGTCGTCGTTGTTGTTTGCATTACATAAATTTCAGTTTTTTACACACGCACAACAAAGAAAATGACTTGGCAGTCAGGCATTTGGACGGACAAAAATTGAAAAGAAAAAAAAACATAAATAATAATAAAATCACACACACGAAAAATAAAACGGAAAAACGGCCGCAAAAACTGTTCCCAGTGCTGCATTCCACATGGATTCCATGCGTTCCACATGTTCGCTGTACTCTCGCCTCGCCGTTGCCATCTCGCTCGCACGAGCGCGGGGCGTTGCCAGCTACGACGCCGACGACGACTGCAGCGACGCCAACGTCGACGCAAGCGTTAAATTGTCGCCATTGCAGTTGTTGTTGCGGCTTTGCTAAGCGTGCGTGCGAGCGAGACAAACACATGAGCCACTGCTGACGCCCATACAAATTTTGTCTTTGCGTTGCTTACATTAATGATGCGCCCCGCTCCCCTCCACGACCAACGCTCACCTACCACACACACACACACAGGCACAAACACAAACACACACACTGCACACCCCCTACCACTGCACCCCTCTATACCCACTAACCGTCATTTACCGTCCAAATGTTGCCTCGCACTTCAAAGTCACAATTTTCTTCAAAAACTTTGTTGTTGTTGCTGCTACTGCTGCTTTTCCCGTAGATGGGTGGTTGTGTGGGCGGTTGGGTGGTCAGGCTATGCCAAGGATATTTCTTTTCTTTCTTTTTTCATTTCGCTTTTTTTTTTCTTTTACTTCTGCGTTTTCTTATTGCCACGATTTTTCCTTTGGCATGTGCACGATTTTTTTTTTGCCTCTGTTTCCTTTGACTTTTTTCTGTACACTTTTCTTTCTTATTTTCTTTTTTGTTGCTTGCTTTCTTCATTTGCTGGCAATTTTTCTTTTCATTTACCCAACCAAGCAGTCAACGTCAATCAAGCCCCAGACCCAACCAATCCCGAACCCGCACCCCAAACCCACACCCCTGCCCAAAACTCGCTCCTCTCTATGTATGTGTGTGTGTGTGTGTGTATGTGTGTATGTGTGACTGTTCACGTACATGGGCAATATAAGGTACCGTTACCCAACCAACCCCACAACCCAACCATAGCCTAAATATTATACATAAAACTGCCAGCACTCGAGTGGCACAAGGGGCAAGAAGGAGGTGGGGAGGGGAAGGGCGCTAGGGATGGGGATGGGGCTTGGTTGCGTGTTCCTTGGCCAGCTAAGAGATAACGAACTAACTAACTAACAAGCCTTGATCTGATTGTATCTGTATCTGTATCTGTATCTGTATCTGTATCTGTATCTGTATCTGTATCTGTATCTGTATCTGTATCTGTATCTGTATCTGTATCTGTATCTGTATCTGTATCTGTATCTGTATCTGTATCTGTATCTGTATCTGTATCTGTATCTGTATCTGTATCTGTATCTGTATCTGTATCTGTATCTGTATCTGTATCTGTATCTGTATCTGTATCTGTATCTGTATCTGTATCTGTATCTGTATCTGTATCTGTATCTGTATCTGTATCTGTATCTGTATCTGTATCTGTATCTGTATCTGTATCTGTATCTGTATCTGTATCTGTATCTGTATCTGTATCTGTATCTGTATCTGTATCTGTATCTGTATCTGTATCTGTATCTGTATCTGTATCTGTATCTGTATCTGTATCTGTATCTGTATCTGTATCTGTATCTGTATCTGTATCTGTATCTGTATCTGTATCTGTATCTGTATCTGTATCTGTATCTGTATCTGTATCTGTATCTGTATCTGTATCTGTATCTGTATCTGTATCTGTATCTGTATCTGTATCTGTATCTGTATCTGTATCTGTATCTGTATCTGTATCTGTATCTGTATCTGTATCTGTATCTGTATCTGTATCTGTATCTGTATCTGTATCTGTATCTGTATCTGTATCTGTATCTGTATCTGTATCTGTATCTGTATCTGTATCTGTATCTGTATCTGTATCTGTATCTGTATCTGTGATCTTTGTATTTAAGAAGAAAAAAAACTAGAATTAAAAACTGAAGCCGCAGTGGAATTATTTCGAATCCTTGACTTGGACTTGGTTTTACAGATTTTTCCTTTATCGAATAATTATATTATTTTGTCAATCTGAATTGGGACCACGTGCTTGTATTCGAATGAGAGTTTCCACCTGGCTAAACATCTTCAAACAGAGGTCAAATTTAAAGTGTAAATTCTAAAAATACCGCTCAAAGATTAGTGCTCGTAGATAGATGAACATGTTTTAAGCTATCGCAAATGTCAACAGGTTCGAACTTAGAGTTTTGCCAAAGTCAAAATGTAAATCGCATTCTAAGCTACTTACAGATACGATTATTACAACAACAACAAAAACAGCAACAACAACTGAACTCTGAGTAATTGCATTAAAATTGTTGTTAACAAGAAAGACGACACCAAATCAACAAAATAAACAGTATGCGAGTCGTCTTTTTGTTGATGTTGTTGTTGTTGTTGTTTATTTTACACGAATGCTAAACTGTTGTTGTTTATTGTTTTTATTTGCTGATGTTGTTGTTGATTTAATTTTTGTAATTGGCTGATTAAAACAACAGGGCGAGGCAACTCTGGACAACTCGGGGCAGCTGTCGGAGACCCTGTCCTCGGTGGCTGGCTGTCATTATTAGCATGTTGTCGCTCTTGTTGCTCATGTTGTTGTCATAATGTTTGCTTTTGAGCATTAACATTTAATTTTTCAATTCAGTTGACTTTTCATTGCGAATGCCAGGGTATTATCCACACGCTTTTAAATTAATTAAAAACTGTTGAGGGCAGCCAGCGGCAACAGCAACAGCAAACAGCAAACAGCAAACGGCAAACAGCAATAAAAAACAAAAAGAAAAAAAAACAACAAAAGTATTTATTAAGTACTTGTACAGAGAGCACAGAGTGAAAGCCCAAGCCCGGTAGTCAAGCCAGTCAAAGTCGCTGTTGTAATCAGGCGACGACATCAACGTCACTGTCGACAACGACTGCAATGAGAATGAGAACGACGATGACGAGTTGAGAGAGATCAGCCCGCCCGCAGGGGTAGTTTAAAATCCAGCCAACAACCAGCAACCCAAAACACAACTGACAACAGACAACAGACAAACGGCAACAGCCCAGCGAGACGCAAATGCGCTTTTTTTTGGGCATGTCGATTATGACGTTAATAATGCACACATTGTTGTGCCTAATGACCATGCCCTCCTGCCAGCAAACAACTCCCTCCCACCCTCCACGCCCATAAGCCCAAACAAACAATAGGGTAGAGCATTCAGTGTGCAGCATGCAGTATGAAGCATGCAGCATTAAGCTTGCAGCATGAAGCATACTATAAAGCATAGAACATGCCCAATCCGTTGCCGTTACCCTTACTCATCAAATTTGGCTTTTCTCTCTATCTCCCCGTCTATCTGTCCGTTTGTCTATCTGCCTGTCCGTCTTTCACTCTAGCTCTAGCAACGGGTATCTGTGTGCGTTATGCTAATTGGCATATGCTCAATTAGGCGCTGCGGCAACCCGGGGCAACGAGCGGTCGCTCCAAAACAATCCAAGGTTTGCCGGCTGATTAGATCGGGGTAACTACATAATTCAAGAGGCGAGGCGTTGCATAAACTCCGATTTGGCATCCAGTTGCTAGGCGCTGGCATTAGCCACAAGCCCACACACACACACACACACACAAAACAGAGCGAGTATTGGCCAAGGGTAAGACTTAGGTGAGTTTAAAGCTAAGCGAGTTCCTTTCATCCATATGGACGCATATGTCAGCATTCTGGGGGACACATTATAAAGATCGAGAGAGCTGATAACTTGTATCTAATTGAAACGTTTGCGTCGCAGCTTTTGAGTCTGCCAGTTAATAGGCACTTATCGATAAACAAAATAGCGATGCTATGTAAACACTAAAAAGCGAGTGATTCGATCTTCAAACATATTTATGTTGGGGAGGCTCATATTTTGGATAATATTGAAACGTTTGCAATGCGCCATTAAACCACTTATCGATAAATAAACCGAAAGTATACGAAAAGATAAAGACACTCATTACTTGTCCACGTATTGTCTGCTAAGCAATAATAAACTGAGCATTCCATTTGAAAAACTATTGAGAGACACTCGTATGAAAGGTATTTGCTGGGAATGTAGTTATTGATTACTGTTATCGATAACTGGTATTTAAAGAAAAGCAGCAACTGACAGTTTTTATCGATTGCCTTATGCATACCAACTACTTCAAACATGTTATTACTGAACTCATGAAATCGTAAATGATAAGTCTTATCAGTTAAGTGTCGCTGATAACTGCCCAGCACAGTTATCGACAATTCTTGAATAAATACAGAAATAGAAACACATTCGATAATTGTTGTCGATGAAAACTGTAACTCTCTGCTTTGCTCATAGATCTTTAAACCAATACTTATCTATCTTATCGAAGGATTGACCGTTCACCATTTCGACGAACAGAAGCGTAGAAAAGATAAAGCAAGTGAGATGGACATAGACAGAGAGAGAGAGAGAGAGAGTGAGAGGGGGATGACATATTAAATTACCAGATATTGCCTAATTGAAATGTTTGCCCCCATTATGATTTTATCTTTTTGATGGCGCGTTTCGTATTCGAATCCCGAATCCCGAATTCCAAAACCCAAGATTGTTTATCGCGCCCAAGTGAGAAATGTCAATGCAAGGCTTGGGCTTACCTCTATATCCATAACAATGGCAATAGCCAAATGGCTCGGCTACAACACCTATTAAACAGTCGCCCATGCGACTCGCCCCGACTATCATCATCATCATCAACACACACAAACACAAAACAAAGCAACACAACATAACATAACACAGCACAACACAACACACAAAACATTCAAACAATGCGAGCTGGGCAGATGAGTTGAGTGCATTTGTGAAAGCCGATCGCTTGATTGACAGCTAGCAGGCACTGTCGTATCGGTTCGGTTCGGTTCCGTTTGGTTCGGGTCGGGTCGGGTTGGGCAGTCAGTCAGTCAGTCAGTCAACGGAGGCGAAAAAAGAAATTGGAACTATCAGCAGGCAAAAGTAATAAAAGAAAGATTCGTTGATCCAGGCAGCCAGCAAAAACTTAATGTTCGAGGTGTTGATTGTCAGAGAGGCTTGGCAATTAAGACAGCCAGCGAGAGCGAATAGGAGCGAGATAATGAGAGAGAGAGAGAGAATATATATATATAGAAGCCCAATCAAGTAGCTCTTCGCCATTGATCTTCACTGATTCACTGCGATTCGACTGCATTCGGATAGTGTAATATGATCGTGAATGATCGATTTATTGACAACTCTTAATTTTATTAATTTTCTTTGCAGCTCTTGAATGTCCCAGGATAATTTATTACAACAAATTTTGAACCTTTTCCTAACTAAACTGACTACGAAGGATTGGTCTATGTATACCGAAAATACTCAACTTTAGGCAAAAAATCCGGGTATTATGGCACCCAGGTGTCCATAATGTACCTGTTTCAAATAAGCGTTGACCAAAAATCAGGGTACTTATTGTGCATAATCCTACCTAGCAGGTGGGGAAACCTCAGTTTATTGTGGTCATATATTCAGTTTGATAGTTAATATATGGACCTACCATAGGTTTTTGGAATTTTCGAAAAATAATGAATAATTAGTTTATTTTTTACTTGATACTGGTCCAATTAAGTTTTGAGACACTGTATGTGATATGAAAAGTTTTCAAAAGTGTATTTATTAAATTCTTAGGTTTAAATGGAAGTCTCATAAAAAAGGGTGAGAAATAAAATATATTTTTTTCGTTTTCAACTTATTTAATATTTAATAATTAATAATAATTATAATAATAATAATAATTTAAAGAAATGAATAGTTGAATTGGTTTTTAGTGCCTGCGCAGACCATTCCGAGAGGAAACTCTCGGGGTGTTCAAACTTTTGAGTTCAGTTCTCTGAGACGAACTATTTACATAGTCGTAGTTATTTTGAAGTACTGTTTTTTACCACAGTTACATTTTCAAAAATTTAATTCTCTCAGTATTTTCTTTATAGTACATTTTGATTCCAGCATCCAATCAATCGATCAACTTCTGTTTGCAATTATCCATCGATTATCATACTTTCTTCATGGTTTCACTTTATTTGTTAAATTAAAATTTTAGAAAATGTAGCAATAAGATAATCGTAGTCAAATCGCTTTAAAATATAAATTCTATAATCGCAACTCTGCGAAACATAACTGTTTCTATGGCGGATCAATGAGTGGTGCTATAATTTTGTTCGCTATTTATTTTTAGCACTTTTGCCATCCAATTAAATGAATGATAAATGTTGAAAAGCAATGCTAACTTTAACGTAATGACTAAATAATATAAAAATAGCATTGCAAAAACTACAAAAGTAATTGTTTGTTTTTTTTGTTATCAGCAACAAAATATGTCAAAGTGAAACAACCAATCAACAACAAGTTGTTATTTAACACAAATTCGATTGCTCGCTGTGCGCTCAGCTGTGGTGGCTAATTTTGCAGCAAATTTGGACAAACTTTAGCTGGTGTCTCCAAAGCCACCATTTTGTTTTCGATTGCCTGTCACTGGGAAGCGATCCGCAACGAACTAAGCGTCCAATTAGCTTGGCTCAACTTACCACGAGCTCTGCCTGCCCCTGCAACTGCGCCTGCCCCAGCCTGCCTGCCTGCCTGTCGCAAGCCAATCCGCCTCCCTGTCAGCCTGCCCGCCTGCCTGCTGCTTGCCGTGTTCACCTGGCCACTCCATGCTCGATGCAGTGCTTCAGCGTCTTTGCAACTGCAATCTTAATGTTGTTGTTGTTATGCCAAACGTGAAGCACTTGCAGCTTTGCCACTTGGCATCCAGCCAGACGATGGATGGATGGATGGATGCACTGTTCCCGGCACGAGTATCTGATGACAACGGTCACAACTATAGATACAGATACTTGTCGATGGTGGGCATGGGTGGGGTTTAGTTGTCAGAGGGTGCTGCATCGTGGCAAGGGTGGTGGGGGCAAGGTGGGGTGGGGTAGCCTTATAATAATGTTGGTGTAACTACGGTCGAGAAAAACGCCAACATAAGCGGCCAAAGGTATTATTTTTAAGCTCTTCCTCTCATTGTCTACCCGCCCAGACGAAGACCAAGACCAAGACGAAGACGAAGACAAATACGAAGACGAAGACCGAGACACAGCAGAAACAGAAGACAGAAGACAGCGACGAAGATGTTGGCGTTGACGCTGTTTGGTTGGTTGGCTGCTTGCATGCTTGTTGCTGCTGTTGTTGCTGTTGTTGCCTGGGCTTGCCTGGGTAGATCGAACTAAATAAATGTGTATTTACTCATGTTTGTTGCCATTGTATTGGAGCACTCTCGCTGACTGGGTGGGGGTGCACTGTAATTCAAAACCCGCGTCCCAACTGCGACTCAACTGGAAGTGAATTAAGAAATACGATTGCCAATGCGAATGCGAATGCGAATGCGAATGCGAATGTGAGCGAGCCAACTAAGCAGCGGACAGAAAACACAACAAGACAGAAAACAGCAACAAAGCACAACAACAAATGAAAAGAAATATGTCAATGAATTCCAAATACCTGACGACCGATGTCCAGCGATTTAGTGTGGTCCAGAGTCACAGAGAATGGTGATGGCGGCTGGCGGTTGGCGGTTGGCGGTTGGCGGTTGGCGGATGGCGATGTGGCAACTTGCAACGTGGGACGCCATTTGCCGTCAGCGTCACATTGACGGACGGCAGCTTAAGTTCGCCTGGCCCTGGGGCCCGGCCTGTACACACTTAGCCCCCGCCCTGCCCCTCCATGTTACTTGACTTTGATGAGGAAAAATGTGTGCTCTAATTGACAGTTTTTAGATTTTAATCTTTGGCGCAGCAACAACAGCAACAACAGCAGCATCAGCAGCAGCAGCACCAAAGGTGGTGCCGCGTTGAATTCGACTCCTCGTGTGTTGTTTGCTTAATGCATTTTCAGCGTTTTGGACGCCCATGCGTGCTCCAGACACAAGACCCAACAACAGCACCAGCTCCAGTTCCAGCTCCAGTTTCGAGTTCGAGTCGAGTTCGAGTTAAAGCAAAACAGCAGCCACAGCAGCTTAAGGCCACCAACAATGACAGGCACACATTCATATCAACATTCACGAATGTGCATGAGTGTATTCATATTCATTCATGCATCGCATATGCTCTTTGTCAATTAAGCAATCAGCAGGAAGTTTGCCACGCACTTTGCCTTATCACACCGAGAGCTAAAATCGAAGAGCCGTGAGCCGTGTGAGTTGTGGGCCCTACTCCTCCCCACTCCGCCCTGCTGCCCCATCTGCCCCTTCTTCCCACAGCTTGGCTGTTGGACACCAAATCACATCATCAAAAGCCCACTCTAAGCGATGCTGCCCCCGTCCCTTCCAGCGTTTGACACTTGACGTTGCCGGCAGCCGATTTTCATTTTCGCTGCCTTTTCCAATTTTTATTATACTCTGCCCCACCACAAATGACGTGGGGAGTATCCGTCTCGCTGTGTGATTTACACACAATCAGTAAAAAAGAATATTTGAAACACAAAATTGGAAATCCAGTTTCAATTTAGATCAAATAGAGATGCTCAAAAATGTTCTGTTTTAACTTAAATCAAGAATAACTTCATTGCTTCATTGCTGTTTTTTTCTTTCTTTATTTTATTTCTGTGTGCAACTGTTCTCATCTGCAAATAGAGTATTGTGAAGTCGTTTATTTTCTACTTCGTTTTGTACTTTGTTGTTGCATCGAAAAGTATAAAAAAGTAGAAAAAATAAAACGCAACGAAATGAAAAGAATGTTAAACCGCATATTAAATACCACCGCCTGAGCTCAAGTGTCAACAGAGACAGCGAGCGGTGCTGGACCTGGAGTGTGTGTGTGCAGGGCGTTACGGGTCTAACGGCAGGCAATAAAGAGTGCCAAGACCCGTACTCAGACCCGTAACCAGCGACCGCCCGTTGTGTAATTGAATATTTGGAGTGTAAAAACCGCACCAGGCTGCACCCTCTCTCTCTCTCTCTCCCTCTCTCTCTTTCTCTCTCTCTCTCTCTCTCTCTCTCTTTCTGTGCGTGAGGATGAAGTGAAGCACATTCAAGTCACACACATCGCACAATGGATGAAATTCACCAACGAATTAGCCAAAAAGCTAATGTCAGTCATCAAATAAAGTCGAGATTCCATTTTGAGCACAAATCACACAATCCATATAAACAATAAAACACAAAAAATAACTGTAAAAATATATACAAAAATCTAGAAAAATGTATGCAAGCGCATTCTAGTACATCTTTCCAACTCACAAAATCTAAAAAAGTCTGCAAATGTTTTGGTCCTTGAAAAACTTTATTTATTTTATTATTTTTTGATATGGAAAATTTTGAGCTATAATAAAAAATCAACTTAGTTTTGGGTTTATTTTGTTAAATTGTGATATATTCATATCAATAAGATGAACTTAAGTTTTGACTTATTTAATAAAGCCGTGCGCTAAAATTGGGTTGTTGTTTGGCCGCGGAATATTTGCTGTAAAAATGTCAGATTTTCCACCGTGCATTTTGCAGTGGGCCAACATAAAAGTGGGTGGCATTATGAAGGCAATCGCTGTGTGTGTGTGTGTGTGTGTGTGTGTATGTGTGTGTGTGTGTGTTCGGTATGTGTGTGCGTGTGTGTGTGTCTATGTGGTGTGTGTGGGTTAACTTGTAAATAATAATGACTGCCTTTTGTACGCATGTGTGCGAGTGCAACAACAACAACAACAGCAGCAGCAGGAGCAGCAGCAATAACAACAACAAGAAAAGTCAAGTCAGTTTATTATTAAAAAATACAAGTACAATAAAAATACATATAATAATAATAATAAGCATCATAATAATGACGAGATGCCTGTGCTTAATGCGCACCGAGCACAAAGGCAACGCTAGCGACAATAACACGCCCCGAGTCACTACAAAGAAGAAGCACAAGCCGAGGAGATGGGGCATGAGGCATGAGGAATGAGGCATGTTAAGGAATAGGAACGAGAGCACGACGAGTGGCAGAGGAGAGCATACTCTCAAGTAGGGTTGCCAACAACATGAATTGCTCATTTGCGTTTAGAGAACCACTCGAGCCACAACGAGGAGCTGTGGAGTGGCCCAGCTCTGCTCCTGTTCGCTCTTAGTGGAAAACAGGGACAATTGCAGCACGTCGAGTGGGCAACAAGTTGAGCAAAGTCGTCGAGTCGCCGACTCGACTCGACTCAACTCGATTCGATACGAGACAAGTCAAGTCAAGTCAAGTCGAATTGCGGCGAGTCGCTAAAAAACAATGGTATCCCTTGTTTATGGCAAGTGGCAAGTGGGAAGTGGGTCTCTGGCCCCCTGATTGCTCGAGCAAGTGGCACCTGTGACTCAGCCGCAGCCTTCGCCTCTGCCTCTGCCTAAGCGTCTGCCTCAGTTACAGCATCTCTCGGCGTTTGTGGTAGTAGTAGCCGTAGTAGTAGCAGGATGTATATTTGTCTTTGGCATTTGTTCGTTCAGAGTTTGCCCATCGGCTTAAGGGGCCATCATCGTCATCGTCATCGTCAACCAACTGCATCCACACCGGGTTCTCATCTAACTTTATCAGGCAGTCAACAGCCGCAGGTCGAAACATGCGCAGATCGTGCCGCAAGGCAACCTTAGGATTTGTCTAGCGCTTAACGTGATAAGCACTAAGCAGCGATCATTGCAGCCTTAACACATCGCCAAGTGGCTTACTTCCAGCCAGATTAGCTCTTGTTTACCTCCCAACATTGGATCAGCCAAAGGAAGAGCAGCAAACTGCACACAATCACCACAATCGAATGCAATTCATCATATTCCACAGCCCAGTTCTGATTTTTGGCGATCCGATTGGATTGGTAGGAAAATTTCCCAAATCAAAAATCAGAATTGAAATATATCCATTATTTCGCAGATGCAGAAAAATGTTTTTCAAAAAAAAAAAACTGTATTCAAGAGTTATACACATATGTATATATAAAAGATAGAGGAAAATTTAATTTGAGTTTTTAGAATCTTAATATTCATAGAGTTTTTCAATATAGAGCTTTTATTCTACGCATCTACAAAGTTAGCTGTTAGTACTACATATTACTACGTTTTCAAGAATTAACATTTGAAGTAGTATTATTTGATCTACATAAATATACGAAGCGTTAAAGTGCGATCTGTGTGCATTGTTTGTGATCTGTGATCTGTGATCTCAGAGAGTACAATGCTCACGGAGCATTGGCCCAAGCTAATTGCTCAGCCATTGTCCAAACAATGACGGAGTTGAAAACTTTCAAGACTTGATTTAATTAGCGCGCTAATGATCAAACCGATCACCGATCACCGATCACCTGTGTGATCGCTGTCGATCGGTCTGCTAATTTAAGTCGCCCCCAAATATTGGCCAAGTCATCGTGTTAATTGCGTAGAACAGGAAGGGAATAGCAACACTGATTGCGAGAGAGACAGCAATAGAGAGATGGTCAACGATCGTGATGTGTGTGTTTGTGTGTGTGTGTGTGTGTGTATGTGAGTGTGTGGAGGGAGAAAATGTCGACATCATGATATTGGCTAATCGAGAATAATTGCTTGATGATGCTCGTCACCGCTTCCTCGAGCTCTGACGTTGGCTGAGGGGCGCAGCAGGGAAGGGGGCGGCCAGAAGAGTGGGGGTCTCTAAGCAGGGGGTGCTGAGAATGTATAGAAACTAAATTTGTCAAAGGTATTAACGATAGAAACCTTCGGCCCGCTGGATGTAAACACGGTGCCCCTCAAACAATAACTGTTGACAGCTCGTAAATTAATAATTTCGCACACAGGGCCTAAAACACGAACAACAAACAATAACAATAACAACAACAACAACAAAAACAAAGAGAACAACAATGAGGCAAGCTGAGCAACCAAAAGGAGCAGCAAACAGTAGCCGGGCACAGGAACTGGAGGAGGGGCGCAAATTAGCCGCATTTCCGCCTCGGTCTGTTGATCGACATCGACATCGGCATCGACACTGGCCTGGCTGACACTTTTGACTTCCTGTGGCCTTTTCCATTCCCATTCCCCTACCCTTTGCATCCCTCGCCTTTACAGACTCCGACTCCGACTGCGACTCCGACTGTGGACTCCGCCTCTGAGCCTCTCTATTATTCTTGTGCTGCTTGTGTATGGCATATTAATTTCATGCATAGCAATTGCAATTGCAATTGCAATTGCACCAGTGCAATTCTCCGTCTATTCGAGCTCAAACAATTCTCAAATACAAATCAAAATAGATTTCGCTACGCTTCTCTCGCTTTGTCTCTATTTAGAGCACATTGCATTGTTCAGCGCTGTTTGTTTTGATAGTTGCCGCCCAAGGCGAACAGAACCCAAGAAAATAAATTATGCTTATCGAAATGTTTTTCCTTCTCTCTCTATTTTTTAATGCAGTTCAAAACGGATCTAATTGAAAATATTTTCATAGAGGTCTTCGGCACATAAAGAATTTGTAGAATAAGACTGAAATTAATTGAATAAGATTAACATTAAAATCGAATATAATATATCAATTCTACTCATTATTGTTGGAGCGAAGTTTCCACGCGTCAGGGAATGCCTTATGGAAAGTTTATTTGGGACTAAATATTGCTTAACATAATTGATACGCACTAATGAGGGACTTAACATATGTAAGGATGCACGGTTGCACTGAATGTAAATTAACATAACTTCAACAATTATAAATTTGAGTTTCAGTAAAAAATCATCTTAATTATTATAGATATTATGTTGACACATCTGTTGCATCATTACATCATTGCTAAAAAAAAATCATGAGAAGCATTTCACACATCCTTTGCACCACGATGTTGAGTGTCCTTTGAAAGTGCTTATTCAAATAATGATGAATGAATCAGCATCACGCATCATGCATCACGCATCATTTGAACTGCAGTCAGGCGGCATAATTGATTCATGTTTAAATACGTATCACATTGTTAGATATGTTTTGTTTAAACAAAAGCCGTTCAGCGAATTGATTGCAATTTTAATTCAATTATGCAGGACCTACACTAAGCTTGTGGTATTGATACTAGCTAGCTTAACCGTGGACTATGTATTTGTCCCACTTCAGCAGGCAGCAGAACACTTCAAGCACATCAGTTGGCTAACTAAATAAGTTAAGCCTATGGCCTAAATATACACTAAGAGTCTGTTGAGGCAGTTGTTCAAATGCAAATGTATATATATTGATCAGTTTTTGCTCAAGTGTGTGCAGCATAACTAGTGATTTTGGTTAGGATAGAAGCTCAAACGCTATCCTCACAGAGTTCGACCAAGGGTGTGCTACACTTTGTGGCAAGCTCGATGGATGGATAGATGTGTGAGAGGCGAATGGGGTTGGCAACACGTCATGCGATGTATGACAAAACAACTTTCATCACCGGCTAGCTTGATGGCAGAGAGATGGCAATTTGGAAGCATGACTTGTTGAACGGCTATCGAGAAGATCGGAAGCTGTTGTGACCAGCTGTGGAAACTGCCCGATCATGGCATCAGCAAAGGCAATGTCAAAACGTGAATCAAGCTAATTTGTTGCAATGAAGCTTACAGAATGCCAGAGGCAGACAGAAAAGAGAGTCGTGTTCGCGATCGGGGTCGGGGTTGGGGTTGGGTTTTGAGGCAAACGGAATTGAATTTGACAGCTATTTATGGCTGTCGATGGACAGGTCGACAGATCAAAGCGTGGGCAACAAACAGACAGCAAACAGCGGACAGCAGACAACAGACAGAGAGACAGAGGGACAGAGTGAAAAGTGTGGGAAATGCGTTTTCTAAGAAATATATCCGGTGAGGCGATGGAAACCCGGCCGCACACAATAGCCGTATTGTGCTAAGGACGTTCGCCGGTTGCGTCTCTCGTTGCAAGTGTGTCAACCTGTATCACTCTCTCTCTCTGTCTCTCTCTCTATCTCTGTATCAGTCTGTCGCATTGTTTGTATACCTGAATAACTACCCCTTAGCATAAACCATTACCGCATTCCCATTCCTTCAGCCGTTTGCCATTCATTTTCACTTTGGCTATTACAATTTTAATGCGTGTCTCTTTTGCCTCAAACGGCATAATAAAGCGAGTCGCAAAGCCGAGCGAAGCGAACACACACACACACACACACACACACACACACACAACTACTATACTTAGTATACATATGCTTGTCAACATCATGCAGAGAAAAATAATACATTCTTAATATCAAAATGCTTGATCTTAATATTAAAATGTAAAATTGCAGATAGCGAAATTAAATCTTAAGAATATATTTATTATTATTATTACTATTTATATAATACCAATACTATTTACCTTAATTTACATTCCAACACTTATCACATATCGATTATCGATTATCGATAGTCGCCTGTCAACGTTGTCTGTCGTGAGCAGTTGTAGAAAGACGCTGTAAAAAATTCGTGCAAATTTTTATTTTTTTTTTATAAAAAGCTAAAATTTGGCAATTTGAGCATTAAAATGTCGCTTCCAATTGACGAGAATCGCAAGATACCGGAAGAAACTGTGCAGGTAACTTCCGGGGAGGTGCTTCCACCTGCAGATCCAATGCAGTCAGAAGAAATGTTTAAGACGCCACCAGGCCCCAGCAGAGCGCTCGGCGAAAAACCAGCCGATATGAAACGAGTCGCGGATACATCAACTGATGCTCCACTGGCCAAGACAACGAAATCTGAGGTGCAGTCGGGGGCCAGCACTTCATCCTTGCCTACCTCTGCCGGGGGCATACCAGCACCGGCGCCCGCTGTGGGTTCGGCTGTGCAGTTCACGGGCGATATGCCGCAGCTACTGATGCGCTGCATGACATTGGATGATATTGATATGAACCCCCTGGTGCACCTGGGCATCCGCAGCTCACGTATTGCGCTGTTCAAGCTAATAATTTCCAATTCCGGGAATTTGCCGGAACTGGACTGTTGGATAACGCTGCGCAAGCTGCGTCTCAACGAGTCCTTCTCGGCGCTCACCCAGTACTTCGAGATGTGCGAATCGGATATGGAGCAGACGTTTAAACTCACCCTGGGCAAGCTGGCACGCTGCCTGCGTCCGCTCATTCCCTGGCCAGATGCAAAGCGCCACGTGGGACTGACCTACAGGCCCAACCTTATGCATGTGCGTACGTTCATGCAGTGCTTCAAAACGGAGGTGAATGAAACGGTTAATTCCGGTTGCGGCACCTACAAGTTTCTACTCTGCGTCAATACAAATGGTGAGTGTGGCAATTGCTTTCGAGCTTCAGTTGTTATCAAGTGTTGTTGATACACTTCAATTCCCTTACAGGTATTATCACCTTTGTATCTGATGCCATTCGTGGCGACGGCGATGATCTGCAACTGTTTGGGATGGTAACAGAACCAGGCTCGGCCAATGCGATGGCCGAAGATGAAGATGCTGCGCCGAAACTGTCGCTGCTGATAAAGGGCACCAATGCGCCCATCAGTCGCATAAAGCTGCTGCAAGCAATCGGTAAGCTTCGTCTATTTAGGATGCTCGATCATTCTGCGTTGCAGCAACCGTGGCTCATGGAGCACCTCAACGATATGCTGATTGTCGCGGTGGCCATCTGCAATCTGAACCAGCTCTAATTTTTTTCGCTTTGGCAACAAAATTTTGATTCAAAATAATTTTGATTCTATATACAAATAAAAATAATATGTAATAACTTCATACTAACTTCAGGTGTTTTTTTTTCTCTGTGCACTTGTATATATATATATATATATATATATATATATGTGTGTGTGTGTGTGTGTTTACATCCGAAATGAAGGCAACTAATGAATTTTTAGAGCGATTCCTGCGGGAAATGCCAATGGAAATGCCTTTCAACAGCAACAGCAACAAAAGCTGCAACAACATTGTGCTGGGACAGACGCAGCTAGACACACCATACATGGAAGCCACAAATATACTGGACGGACGGACAGACAGACAGGCGGATAGACACAAGTGCAGGCCATTGAGGCCACCTAGCTACAACAACAACAACAACAGCAGCAGCAGCAACAAAATACATCCACCCATCGAGCCACCCACTAGCGAGCGCTGAACAAAAGGAAACACAAACCGCAGCGCAGGGTTCGTACAAAAGGGGATGTGATGTATGGTGGGGGCAGCGAGGAGGGTTAAGGGGTGGAGGGGTCTCTGGCAAAAGCTATTCAACCAAATGTTGTATAAATGTAATTCAATACTTTTTTCAATCTTCCAGTTGTTGCTGTTGTTAATGTTGTGCGGCAGTAAGTAAGCCCACAACAGGAACAAAAAAAAAACAGAAGAAAAAGAAGCAAAATGTTGCTAACACACACACATACAAACACGCATATAGACACATATATATAGATATATATATACATGTAGAACAAATTGGAAACACATTTTACCCTCCAATTACTTAAATACAATACTCGCTGCGATTGATGACAAGACAAGACAAGGGGCCACTTCGGGGTGGTTGGGTGGCTTGGCAAAGCAACACTACAACGCACACACACACACACACACACACTCAGGCACACTCATACTACAAAATGCTAAATAATATATGTGTATAAAAATCAAAATTTGTTCAAAACATTTATTTATAATTAAGCCGCAATTGGCATTGATAATTACATTTAATTAGGTGTTGATTATAATCAATCAAAGCAAGTTCTAATAAGCTGCTCTTTGAAGCCAACGTTTTTTTTTTTGTTTTCTGTTTTTCGTGGCATGTTGCATAAAACAAAATGAATTCAACAGGTTTTTTATTGTCTTCATTTTGGTTTGTAAATCTTGTTGATCAATAAAATGCACAGCAAGAGCGAAAGAGAGAGAGACAGAGAGAGAGAGGGAGAGAGAATAAAATATGATGTTATGCACAAAGTTAAAAGCACTTTTGGCTCAAACAAATGAAACTAAATTAAATTTCTTACTTTTTGTATTTTTGTGTTGACTGATTTTGGTAGACAATAAATAAATATAGTTGCCCTACTCTCTCTCTTTCTCTCTCTCTCTCTGTCTGTCTGTCTTCACGCCAACAGCTTAATAATATCTTGCGTCTGCTCAAAAGGATGAATATAAACTGGAAACTCCGAACTTCATGCCCCTCAAGCCCCTGCCACGCTTTCGCTCTCCTGAGAATTTTGCGTTTTGTGCGCGCTAATAGATTTTCTATTAGGCCAGCAACTTTCCCTCCCCCGCCCCTTGCGGGCATATGCATGAGCGCATTTTCATTTAACGCTCGGCGAAAACGCTCGCGCGTGTTGCCAACCAACTTGAAATGCCCAAGGGAAACACACAGGCATCAGAGCAAAATTATGATTACTCGCCATTATTACTATCATCATCATCATTATTGCGAACAGAAGTCGATGGCGATGTCGAGCAAACAGAGCCACCCCCTCAATAAACCGCCCCCTCCCACTGCCCTCCCCCCGCGCAGGAGTGACCACAGCAGGCGGGCGGTTTCTGTTACACATGTCAATATTAGATTTGAGATTTGGGCATAAGTTAAATGGGTTATAGCCAAACAGCGACCGATGACAACAATGTGCCGCGTAGCAGGAGTGGGACAGGTGGATGGGGGGAGGTGGGGGTGGCTGACATACACTTGTGCATCGGTTGCAATTTACAGCATATTTTGGTTAAGCGAAGCAGCTTATCGCAAGCCACATTGTAATTAAATTAATGTTGCCGCTAGCAGAGAACAGCAACAGCAGCAGCAGTCGGGGCATCCTTAGTGTCCTTTGCATCCTTGGCATTGTCTCAGTAGCGATGCCAACGTTGAGGCAGATTTATCTTGTGGCCACAAGCGACTTGCAAAACAAAAAAAAAACAAAAAACAATTAATTTGCGTGGGCCAAAATCAATTTCGAAATTTTGAAAAGAATCAAAATCAAAAATAAAACTTACCAAAATTCGCACTTCAACAACTTTTAGTCACTTAAACGTGTTCAAAAAACAAGCAACGCTTTTTCCAAATATTTTTTACTGACATTCTATCTATATTCGATATCTGCAAAACAAAGTGTTTACAAATATTAAACGATTTATTAAAGAATATAAGTAATATATATATATTAATTTTTTTAAATATATTTTTTTCAATATCTTAGATAAGTTTGTAGAAATATCAGGAATTAATATTTTCCGAATTGTAAATTTGCTGTGCTTCTTACCAATTTAACTGCACTCAAATCATAAAATATCATTTCAATTTCATTATCGTAAATTACAAGCAAAGTCGAAATTCAAATCATATCCAAAATTTGTAAGTAAATTTGTCTGTAATAGAAAATTCCTGAAACGAAAATTAATTTTTATTTTATTTTTCAATTTTGGCAGCCTTTTCACACAATTTTTGAACTTTGTGTAGACACCAAGAAATATGAAATTGGCGTAACGGTTGCTCTGTATTATTATTGATTATTTGAAAGTCTAAAAAAGTTAGCAGGCTTAAACAATTTTCAGTCAACTGCATTAAACAATTTTCTGTTGAGTGCATTTGTATTAAATGTTTTCACATTTTGTATAAGATTTTAAAATTTAAATTAATTGCCCGCCAAACGATAAAATCTTGTCTGGCAACTCTCCCAAATGAACAGCAGCAGCCATTGCTTAAAAACTAAGTTTGATATTCTGTCTAAAAACGGAGGAGACTGACAGGCTCAGCTACTGACTAAATAGCTGCTTTAGTAAGTTGCTAATTTATTGAATAAAGCAGTACAAAACGTACCTAAATTTTTTTCGCGGCCGTTAATTTTAAGAGAGCGTCGTCTGCCTGTGGTGTATACTAAAGCCTGCTGCACCGCAACGCGTTGCCAACCATTGCGAGCTATCGAAACCATGGCATCCAGCAACTCTGCCTAAAAAAACAGCTGTGCGTGTTTTGTTTTTCGCGCGCTTTACGACTAGTGCCGCTGTTGTGCTTGCGTGTGCTTGTGTGTGTGTTAAGAAAACGAGGAAGTGGAACCGATCTGCGCTACGCTGCAATTAATACAACAATTGAAGGAAAATGTCCGCCAATGGCAATGTGAAAACACCAAAGGCGACAAGCACCAAGGAACAGAATCAATCCAAATCGAGCAGTGGCAAGAAATTAGTCCAAACGTGTCTGCCTTTTAAGGTGTTGACGCCGCTGGCCAAAGCGGGTGGCGAACAGCAAACAGCGACTGCAGCCACAGCCACAGCGGTTGAGCAGCGTGAGCCGCGCAAGCGCAAATTGTCCTATGACGATGACAAGCAAGTAACAAGCGGATCTGGGGTACCCGAGCAGGACAAGGACGGGGAGTGGGGAACGGAGAAGCAGCTGTGTCGCTCCAACAGCAAAGAGAATCTCGATGTGCCCAGCAAGAAATTCAACAACGAAGATGTTGACGACATGCAGGTGGACGAGGAGCTTGTAGACGAGGAGAAGCAGGTGGGGAAGAAGCAGGTGGAGAAGAAGCAGGAGCAGGTGGAGCAGGTCCCGGAGCCAGCTGAAGCAGAGCCAATGCTGGAGAATATAGGCAGCCAGAAGACGGCGCCAATTCAAATCAAACTGCCGCTAAGCAACAACAAACGCGGCAAACGTCGCAAGGCGTTAATCAAATCGTCAGAAGAGGAATCTATGAAGCAGGCGGTCAAAGAACGCAGCGAGTCCAGCGATGATGTTGAGTCACTGCAGCCCCAAAAGCGTCCCAAGGTCATTGAGCCAAAGGAGAATGTCAAACCCAAGCCCAAATCCAGATCCAATCCTAATGCAAAATCCAAAATGGATGTGGCCCCAATACTGCTGGACAACAGCGACGTGGCTATGAACATGGATGTATTGGAGGTGAAGCAGGCGGAGGAGGTGGAAAGGGATGCTGAATCCGATTCCACTGCGATTCCCGTTGCTGAGAAGTCGCCAATTTTGACGGCGAAGCAACAAAAGTTATTGGTGCAGCGACGCAAGGCACGCGAGGAAAAGGAGCGCAAGCTCAAGCAGGTGGAGAAGGAGCAGCGCTTTCAGCAGAAGGAGGCGGAGCGCGAGCAAAAGGAGGAGCGTCGCAAGGAGCGTGAACAGAAGGGGGAGGAGCGACGTAAGGAGCGCGAGGAGAAGGAGCGCAAGCGGCAGGCAGAGACCGAGGAGAAGCGCAAACGGAACGAGGCCAAAGAGGAGCTGCTGCGCAAAAAGGACGAGGAACGGCGCCGCAAGGAGCAGGAGAAGGAAGAGGCAGAGCTCAAGAAGAAACGCGCCGCTGCATCCTTCTCCAAATTCTTTGTGCCCAAGCAGTCGAAGCAGACCAGCAGCAGTAGCCATAACAATGGCAATGAATCCGGCTGCTTGGAGCACGATCAGAACAGCTCTGACATCGGTCCCAGTCAAAGCAATGGCAGTGGCAGCCAAACGCTTGCCTTTCGTCCCTTCCAGGTGAAGGACGACATGATTGTGGCGCCCGTCACACGCAGCACGCTGCCAAGCGAGTCGCGCCAACTGCTGGACAGCCTCTTCCATGATGACGACCTGGTTGATGATGATGATGCCAATGAGAGCATCACTCGTGCCCAGCTGTACCTCAACGAACTGAGCCTGTGCAGACACAAGCCGCTGAGCGGCAAGCGCGATGCCCGACTCGATAGATGCGCTAAGGACGAGGAGGAAGACGATGATATCCAAGTGATTGGTAAGCAAAAGCAATACTCCAAACTGCAATCTCAAATCTTCAATCTCCAATCTAACCATTTAGATGACCTGGCCACTGCGGGCACGCCCATTGTGGTTGAGAGACCCAAGCAGCTTCCCTGGACACGTGCCAAGTATTTGCATTTTGCGAACAATCGTCGTCCGCCGTACTACGGGACCTGGCGCAAGCGCAGCCAGCTGATCAGCGCACGTCGACCACTCGGCCAGGACAAGGCGCACTTTGACTACGAGGTGGACTCTGATTCCGAGTGGGAGGAGGAGGAGCCGGGCGAGTCGCTGAGCGCCAGCGAGGATGAAAAGGAGCGCGAATCAGAGGAGGAATCGGAGGAGGAATACAACGAATGGTTTGTGCCCCACGGCCATCTTAGCGACGAGGAAATGCAAAACGATGGCGAACTCGACGATGGCAATATGCGCGAGGCGCAGAAGGCCAAGCTACAGGTGCTGCAGCAAGAGTTCGCCCAGGAGATGAAGAAACAGACCAAGAAGATCAAGCCACGTCTGCTCGGCCCCGTCTGGCTGGACGAGAATGGCAACAAATCGCAGCTCTGTCCCGCTGTCTTCATACAGACCATCGATATGTACGCCTGCTGGCAGCTGAAGCCGCTGACGCTGGAGCCCCCACCGGAGCCGACGCACGAGGAGGCTGCGCCCGAGGAGGCTAAGGCCAAGCCGATCGTTATGCAACTGGATGAGCCGCTGGTGCAGCAGCTGGTGCGCCTCGTCCATGGCAATAGCAACTCTAAGGCATTCCTCGTCGCCGAGTATTTGGAGTATCTGAAGACACAGATTGTGCCGAAGTCGCCAGCGCCGTTGCTGCTGCCGTCGAAGACGCTGCTGCGCGAGAAGCTGGTTGAGTTGGCCACATGGAAGCCGGTCAAATGGGAAACCGGTGGCGAAACTAAAAAATCCAGGAAACCCAAAAAGCGCCTCTGCTGGGTGGTCAATGCCGCTGGTCTCAACAAATACCAGCTGGACGATCTAACGCTCCAGAATCAATGGACCTACACGCTAACCCCCAAGACTAGCAATGCAGCGGACACCTCGTTGCAGGAGGCCACTTCGCCATCTCAACCAGAGACGCCCCCTGCTGTTGTCGCCTCCACATCGGACATCAGCAAGTTCACCACAAAGAGAGAGGATTCGATGTTGACGCCGACAGCTGCTCCGTCAGCGGCTGTGCCGTGCACCAAGTCCGTGCCGCGGGATCAGCAGTTCCATGCGCCCACCAAGAACGCCCTCATCAGCCAGTACCTGCGCAAGCAGAGCGATGCGGTCAAGGCCAAGAATGACTCGCCGCCAGCAGTGGATGATGTCATCGAGCTCTCCGATTAAACACATCTATTTCTATCAATTTTCGCTTCTAGTTCATTTAGTCGTAGTGTTCACTGTACCCAGCTTTTTTCATTTTTCTGGCTAACTCTATTCTTATATTTATACTAACCAATACTTAAATATTTTTATTATTTATGCTAAAATCAAAAACAAGATAAATTTATATAATTTTGTAGAAATTTCAGCTAATATTTGTGGCATTTTTGCCATATATATATTTGTTAGTCGTAGTTTTTGTTAGTTAACTTAATTAATTGATTTTTCATTTTTCCATTTCAATTATCAAATTCTTTTTTTCCAAATTTACACTTTTTTGTTAAATTATTTTGTAGGTGTATTCATTTGTGTATTTAGAAATAAAAATAATAATTTACAAGTAGAAAAAACAAATACTTTAATTTTTTTTTTTATTTTTTATTATTTTTGCAATTAGTTTTAAGTTAATTTAAATATAAATATACATTTACTTAATATGACCGACAAAAAGGATTTCTGAAAAGATATATGATTTTCTTTATGATATATATTATTTTTCCTATAGTTTTTTTTTTTTAGTTATTTTTTTATCTGTGTGTGATATTTAAAAATTGTAAATTTAATAACATTTTGCTTTTATCTCACGGATTTATTTATATTGCTTTTGTAATCGTTGTTTCTGTTGATGTTGTTGTGGATGTTGATGCTCATGTTCATGTTCATGTTATTGTTGTATGTTGGTTGTTTGTTGCGCCACAATTCCAGCCCAAATAAACCCTAAGCCCAAACCCTTACCCCCCATTCCCATTCCCCATCCGTTATCCGTTATCCACTGATTTTCGAGACGTTTCATTTCGTTCGCTATCTACATCTGTCGATGATCGGCCGCAGCTCGATGAAATTAATATTTTTGAAATAATAATCACAATTTGAAGGCGTTGCGATTGAAATGATGACATACATACTACTACATATGTATGCTGCGGGTATGTATGTATGTATGTATGTATGCATGTATGTATGTACATATGTATATAATACATCCTTCATACAAACTAATTACAGGCAGATCACACATGCATTCTATATGCACATGTTCCGTTATATTATATATAATAAGGCAAATATGTATGTCGAGGGTCAAGTTTGTTGCGGGAAGTCGAATATATAATATAGAGAAAACAAACAAGTATTCCTAGACACGCCAAGTTTCCCATGTTGTGTGTGTGTGTATTGTCTCAGAAACCAGTCATTTATAAGTGTATATATGTATGTGTATGTGTGTGTGTGTGTGTGTGCGAGCGAGAGAGAGAGAGAATGCTAAGCAAAAATGAAAATTGTCAATTCAAATATAAAGAAAAACCTCAAAAATTAAGTACTTAAAATTTAAGTTGAAGTCATTTACAAGTCAACATTTTGTTTGCTTTTTGCTTTGCTCGTCAATTGTGTTAAGCGTTTTCCACTTGTTTGTTTGTTTGTTTTTTGTTTTGTTTTTTTTTTTTTGGTCGCCATGTCTTTTAGGATTTCAAATCTGCATTTTTCTCGTTCACGTCCACGTCTATGTCTACGTCCACGTCCATGTCGCCATCGTCCTCATCGAGATCTACGCTGACCGCACGTCAAGGCAGCAAAAGGGGCTTAAAATATGCCCGACAGAAGATTGTGGACGCCGATGGTGGCAGATCCTGATTGCGATAATACATGTTGCATTCGCGTTCCGTTAGCTTATCAAAGACGGCCGCATATTCGCGATGGAATGTGGCCAAATCGACATTGGCACGCCCGATGGCCGTTAGCGCCAGAAATAGGATATCCCGGTAAAATGAATGTGAACGTTCCACGCCGTTATTCTTCAGCTTGTGGCGCTCGTTGGCCAAGCGCTTCAGCGGCGTGGCCAGATCATTGCAGCGTATCGCTGACAGAATCTGCTGAATGACGCTGCAACAAACAAACGAATTAAATCAAATATTTTGCAATAAATAATGTACAACGAGTAAATAAATATATATATATATATATATATATATATTTGTCTTTGGCTTACTTTTTGCTGAGCTGCGCCTGATCGGTGAGCAGAGCCTTAATCAATGGACTTGTGGGCTGCGTCTCCCTGTAGAGGATGTACATGGGTGATCCGCTGGTCTCACTATGCAAGTGCAGGTTGTCCCACAGGCACTGGATGTGCACGGTTTTCACCTTGGTCAGTGGGTCCAGTTGCTGCTCGTCACTCTGCAATTGAAGTGAATGAATCAGATGAGATTTGTTGGATGGGATTGGAGCACTCACTGTTGGCGGCAGACAAAGCTCGGGCAGATGGGTCTTGCCCTCGATACGCTCCATTAGCCACAATAGATTCCAGTAGATGATGGGATGTTCCTCGACAAAGTTTGGCTTGATCAGCGCCATGTCGCCCTCTTGGGTGAGTATGTTTTCCAGCTCCTTGCGCAGCACCAGCGGATTCAGATACGGCACCGCTATGCTGCTCTTATCGGCTGCAATGGCTTCGTCATTGGTTTCGCTCTCGGCGGTTGCTAGACGCGTGATTTGAACGCTGAGAAAGGGCACCGTCAGCTTGTTGCACGCGTGGCAAGTGGTATTCAAGTTGGAATCCTCCGCCGACCAGCCGCTCATGATCTCCTCATCATAGACGAGCACCGAACAGTTGTGGCACTGCGAGCAGGTCGTCAACTGTATCAGCACATCGCATTCTGGGTCCACGCCACCCTGTTTCAAAGCACATCGAGATCGAGATGGATACATTGATTTGTATAGAGTTTTCTAGCAGATCTTACCTCGGCTGTTGGGCTGTAGAGATTGTCGGACAGGGCGGGGAAGGCGAACATGTGCATCGCCGCATTCGAACTGTTCTCACCAAGCGGCACCAGATTGTTGTAGCTCGATTTGCGCGACTCGCTCAGTTTGCCCCAAGGGTCCAGATCGCTGGGGACACGTCGCAGTTTGCCCTCATCGGCACCACAGCCAGCTATGTCATGCTCTTCGCCGCCCGCACACGCCTCCTGCTGATGATGATGCTGATGGTGATGATGGTGCTGCAGATGGTGATGATGATGGTGATGATGCTGCCCATTGTTCGTCTTCGCCGGCGTCGAGTTCGCCGATATGGCGCCCTTAATCTCATCAAATTTGCGCGTCAGCGAATTGGCCGCAAACTTAATGCTACTCAGGCTGCCCTGGATCAGCTCATTGGACTTCTTGCCCGTCAAGCTGGGGCTGTTGGGAACGTTAAAGAGGTTAAAGAGCACATGTTAAACTATTATTAATATTATTATTGTATTATTATTTAGACAAACACATAGGCAATGGACGAGAGTGTTACGAATGAAATACGAACAACAAACAAGGATTGCAGCGACAGCAATTAACGATTTCACATGGAGTAAGCAAACATATATACAAATATAAACACATATATAGATAGATAGATAGAGCGATTTATCCAATCAGTAATTGCTATATAGAATTTAGTTTTATAAAATCATTTAAATGAAACTGAATAACCAACTCTATACATGAGCAAGAATGCATTCAAAGTGAATTGTTAGTTGCTGTGCTGATCACAATGTGCAGAAAAATAGAGTGAGACGGGGAGACAGAGAGAGAAAGAGACAGAGAGAGAGTGTGATCGAGTGTTTGGGTGCTGTCGTGGGTTAAGACAAAACTGGTGTCAGTGTGGATGTTGAGGTTATTATTTTGTTATTCATATTTATTTTATGATGATTTTACAAACATGAAACATGTTAACGATATATGTGTGTATGTGTATATGTGTGTCTGTGTGTGTGTGTGTGGATGTATGTCTGTGTGTGTGTGTGTGTGTAAGTGTGTGGTTTGTGTCAAACCTTGAATTGCCCGCCAGCGCCACCATCACCACCACCACCAACAACAACAATAACAACGCCGAGGAGCAAGTTGAGTGCTGTGCCACAACCCAGAAACCGAAACGGGAAATTGATCCAATGTGGAACTCAAGTGGACTCGAATGCATCGTGTTGAAAAGCGAATGCTGTGCAACACCAATTACTTAAGTAATTAAACAATTACTTACTACTTGAACTGATAATTAAATATGTTGTGCGTCTAATTACTTGGGCAATTGCAATTGCTCATCAATAATTACTTTTATGATTGCAATTGAAAGTAATTACAGTAATTGTGGCAAGCGTATTTCTTTTAAAACATGTTCCAAAATTGATTTTGAAATGGAAATCGGAATAAACTAATTGAGTTTTCAAATAATCATAAATATAATTATAATTCTAATTAAATAATTGATTGTAATTATATTAATTAATCAAAAAAAATGATTAGAAAGTTTGCCAAAGTTGAACAGACTCCGCCACCAGCTATAGTATAATATATATAAGTTGTAAACCCATGGAGAACCTGTGAGAAGTGAATTTCAAATTGACATACACACATAATGCATCTGCAGTGTGTATGTTTGTGAGTGGGTCGAGAGCGAGAGACAGATACAGCGAGAGAGAGAGAGAGAGAGAGAGAGAGAGAGAGAGATAGAGTGTAGATCTTTTCTGTCTGACTTACCTTATGCTTGATATATTTTCTATTATATTGGCGGGCAATTTCAAGTCTTTCTTAAGGGACAATCGTGCGGGTGAATAACGTCTACGATACAAAAAATATATGCACAGAAACGAATTGGAGCGATTCAGTTTTGATATGTAAAAATAGAAGAGAGGCAAACAAATTAAAAACAGTTTATCGAATTCAGAATCTAAACGAAAAACATAAATTTGCATTTGACTGAGTTTGCATGTGTGTGTTTTCTGTGTGTATGTGTGTGTGTGTGTGTGTGTGTGTGTGTGTGGAATGCGTGTGGATTGTTTGCAAATGATTCAATTGAAAAATGACACACAACAGTTTATAAAACAACAATGCTTATTCATTTTTGACTGATAGTTTTCGCTTGGATGGCGGGTGTGTCACCAACTGGTGGCGATTTAGTTACCCGAAAGTGAACTTGAGCGAGGAGCCAATGTTGGCCAGACTGTGGGTGACCCCGCTGCTGGCCACTGGCATCGTCTCGGACCGATGCATGCTCTTCCCAATCTGCGTCGACTCATCGAAGGTGGCGCTGCGCTGTCCCCTGAACAGAATTGGCTTATCGCTGTACATGTTGCTATTGAGAGCCGTTGCAGCTGCCATCATCTCTGGCTGCACCTCTGATGGCTCCTGCTGTGTCGTGGCGGCCACAATCTCCTCGTTCAAAGCGCCCAGCGGATCGTTTTGGGTAACAGGCGTGCGTGGCGATATTCTGCATGCAACAAATAATTTTAGTTTGATTTCAAATGGGAAACGAAATTCGACTCACTTGGTGGGGCTCTGCACGCGTTGCCTGGCTCGCCGTACGACCATATGCTCATCGAGCTCATCTGGCTCCTGCTCTTCATCGACATCCTCATCCACATCCACATCAACATCAACGTCGAGTTCGTAATCGCCGCCGGCAAACTGTAGTTCCTGCTTGACCTTTTGCGGTGTCAATGACGCTGCTTGCTCCTCATTTCGAACCTGCTCATCATCATCATCGTCCTCGCCATCCCCGATGCTCATGATTTGCTTGCGCGACTTGCCGCCATAGGTGGGCGTATGGGGCGTGTGAGGTGCACTGCCGTTGGCGCTATTGCTGGTCGATTCACCGCTGATGAGCAGGCCCGCGCTGCTCACCACATCCTCGGTGGGCAGCGCATCGGGTGTGCCGCCCGTTACCGTTTGGCGCACGATGCTGCCCAGCTTGTTGCGCAGCCTGTCGAAGGCGCCAAAATCCAGCAGGCCACCACCGACACCTTCGCCGGAGCTGGCCAAACTGCTGCGCGACTGCCCGTCAACCGTTTCCAGTGTGCTAAGATTATGGTCATGCGACGAGCTGAGCGATTTGCACACCTTGGCGGCGGCATGTCGTTTGCCGGCGCGTCGAAAATGCGCCGCGCCCATAACGACGTTCTTAATGCCGTTCCAGCGGATCTGGCTGAGCGTCGTGCTGTCGCTGGGCCACTGCGATTCGAGCACACATCGATTGTAGAATCCATAGGTGAGCGCGTTCGGCTGCACACCCGACCGTTTCATCAGATAGTGGAGACGCACCGCGAGCACAGGCAGATTGTGAATGCCGCACAGCTGCATCATGATGCGATAGCAGAACTCGTCGCAGGTGATCTTCAACTTGCTGGCACGCACTAGGACTTCGTAGGCGGCGCGCAGAATGTCATGCTCCTTGCCCGCGTGCCGCGTATCTATCACCATGGAGGGCAGTATCAGGAAGTAGAGCGAGTAGCATGTGGCAAGCAGATATTTGGACCACGCCTCCGGATGCTGCTGGCAACGGCTGGCCATCTTCTGCGACAGCTTCACCTCGTGCTTGGTGCGACGCGCTATGGGCGATCCCGGAGACATCGATGCATTTAGCTGCATCTGCAGGAACTGCGACAGTGCCGTCTTCCTAGTGCTTTGCAGCAGCTCCGGCTGCAGCGTGAAGTTCCTATTGTAATTGTAGCTGATAGTACCGCCAGCCGTCGCCGAGACGCTGTCTGGTGGAAAGATGTACTTGGTGCGCTCGCTGCTCTGGCCCGTGTCCCAATCAACCAGATGCAGCTGAGCGGGCGTCTCGTCATAGCCGCCCACCTTCTCGGCACACTCGTCAAAGAAGCTGAGACCATGATCTCCGTCCGACACAAAGCTCCGCTCCTCAATGAATCGAATGAACATCTGAGTTTTCATCAGCAGCTCAAAGAATTTCTGGTGCGACTGTAAAAATAGGGAGAGATAACCTTAATAAAATCCATTTTGAGATTATGCAAAAGCTAAATTACAACTACAAAGTGAAATATTAATATTCACCGATTTCGAGTATTTGCCTTGCCTTCCTTTGTTTTTTTTTTTTTAGCCTGAATTCAGTATATGAGATCACACATTGACTCATGACTTGACCGAGTTTTAATTGGCTCAGTTCGTTCATTAATTGATTTCATAAAGGAAACCATTCAAACAAATCAACGAGAAAACTTGCGAAAGAAAATTAAAATGCGACAAAAAAAAATAAAAAATAATAATAATAATCATAATAATGTAGATGATTTAAATTGTAGCAGTTCTTGTGTAATTTAAATCATATTATGCCAAATTGCCGGTTATCAAAATATTTGAAATTGCAAAACTGATTTAAGCCAGCTATATTTAAATAAGATAAGCATAAAGTATTTTGATATCAGAAGCGTGAAGAGTATTAAAAGATAAGGAGAATTGATGTGTGTCTGCAACACACAAAGAGGAATTATTTGTCTGGCCACAGAGTGGCAAGAGGTTTATAGCGATGACCGCTTCCCTCATCGATTGATTGCCACTTGTGGCTGACGTCAGCCGAGTAATGCGAATTTAAAAATAGATTTCAATTTGTGGTAGATTGAAAATTGCTGCTCACAGCGCACAGCAGCAAGATCAGCAACAGAAATTGTCGCAATTTATACGTCAGCATTGTGGATTATCTAGAGAATCCTAATCCTCCTCTTACTTTCCACACATACCTTGTCGCGCGAGCGCAGAAAAGCCTTTAGCTGAAATAAGGCACTTGGATCCGTGGCGCCAACGGAGGGCGCCCTTGATATGGGCACCAAGTAGTCGCGATAGCCACGCAATATGGACGCCATAAAAAGCAGAAAGGCCTCCTGAATGCGCTGCTCCAGCACCAGCTGTAATCATAAATCAATCAATGTCATCAAATGCAAAGAGATGCCTTCGTTAGCCTACCTCACGCTTCCGCTTTCGTATGTCACGATCCAAGCTGTTGGTGGAGTCATAGCTGATAGGCTTGACGTTCTCCAACTCGGTGAGCGTTTGTCGCAACAGGCGGGCGGCACGCTTAGGCAGCAGCTTGGTCGTCAAGTGACGTTGCGAGTCGCACAGCTGCGAAGGGAGAGAGTCTGATTAGGGATTCATGAAATAAAGACAGAGGCGGGCATACGCTAATATTATTGGTGTCCAGATCAATGCAGGTCACATCCGTGGGCGGTTCGTACAAATCAAAGAACCGCGAGTCAACGCCAATCAAATAAGGCAACGGTGCATGGAGCACCTCGGCCAAGCCCAGCGGGCATAACGGAATATAGGGGCACTGCCACTTGAACGGAAACAGCAGCGACACAATCGCCTCAGCGACGGCAGTCAGCGTTGCAGGTCTGCAATAAAGATTCCTCGATTCGTTAATGATGTGAAGAAATATATCTATCGTATATAAGGTGTGTGTAGAGATCACCCACCTGAGCGAGTGTATGAGTATCTTTTGCTCGGTGAGCGCAAGGAGCAGCACGTGCAGGCAGTTCTCGGTGCCCAGATTCTGGAGCAACATATAAAAACCGGCGCCGCTGCGTGGCAATGGCGAATCCTCTGGCTGTGTGAGCAAAATGCGATCATTCGATTCGCTGGACAGCTGCAAATGGATGCTGGGTGCCGGGAACGGCACCTCGTCCAGCAGCTGTATAATGTAACGCTCCACGGGTATCGGAATATTGCCGCCATATAAAACCATGCGCTAGAACAAAGACTGCTAGTTAGCACTTGTCTGTGAATTTTGTGCAATTGCTGCTTACGTGCAAGTATTTCAGCCACTTGTCGAAGGTGTCGCCAAACGGATGGTGCGACAGCAGGCAAATCGCTTTGATCATGTGCAGCGAGTGCTGTGACGCAAACTCCTCGTCCCAGCCAAGCAAATCGCGCTGCTCCGCTGACAGTTGCGATTCGCTGCAATCAATGCAAAATGTAAAAATTATATAAATTGGAAATTGGAGAGTTTCAACTCACTCGTAATCCTCGTAGAAGGTCAACGCCGAGCCGTAGACCTTGTATGTGCCATCGCTGACGGTCAGCACAAATGTGCTGAACACTGGACTGATGGGTTTGCGCTTCTCGTTGCCGTTGACATGGGGCCAGGCCTCCAGGCTGGCGCCCATGGGCAGGCAGAAGAGCGGCACGCTCGGACACAATTTAAGGGAAAAGTCTGTGTGATCCACGGTGGGATAGCGCAACAATATTTCGGGCCTATAGCTAATGTGCTTTGGACGGTACATGGACTTCTTGTAGCACAAGAAAACATCGCTGCCCACATAGCCCTTGTTCAGGGTCTTGTATATGAGACAGAAGGCATGCGGCGGCCGTTCCCCCCTGCTCTGGACAATCACGCACAGCTCGGTGACCACCAGCTCGTTGCAGGGCATGTCTGGGCGGGCGCGTCGATATGTGAGAAACGTTTTCGCAGACGAGTTATTCACATTGGCCACACGGCCGCCCGGTGTTTCGCCAACAATTTCCGCATCCGACATGATGCGCTCGTGGCCATCATACAAAACGCCTGCATATGTAGAATATTTATGCTTTGGTTCACATTGGGATTGAATTTGCTTACCGATGTCCACTAGCGGTGGCCGATCCTTGCCGCGTCGAAAGTAGATGTAACATTCGGTAGTGCGCACCGAGCCGTGATTGAGATTCGCCGGCATTCCAGTGGGCGTGTGCTCGAGCAGCTCATAGCCCTCGGGCAGCTGTTCGCCCAGCAGCGGAAAGTACACACCAATGTCTGTGATGGGCTCAATTGTGTTCGCCGCACGCAACCGGCCAGAGTCATTGAATATGTTGTCCTGCAGGAGTTGTGGTTGCTCCGGCATACCGGCAACCACAAAATAGTCCGCTATGCGCTTCTCCTCCATGTCTTTGACTGGAATTGGTCGCGTGTGTGATTGTCTTTAACTGTAAATATGAGAAGCGATAAGATAATAGCGACGGCCAGACATACAAATATAGACAGCAGACAACAGACAGCAGACTCTGTAGACTATAGACTATGGATACATATAGATTTGTATGAAGCCGCGCAGCTAAAAAGCCTGGAGCGGAAGGGCAGCTGGCGCAAATCTTTGTTTACATTGCACGATGGCGCTGCTATCGCTGCAAAACTGATTAGAAATGCGCATACATAAGCCACGATTCGACTTCAAATAAACCAAAACTAAATATATAAATAAAATAACTGAGCGGTTTCGCTAGAATCTCAATAATAGCGGCGTCGTTGTTGGAAATTGTTGTTGCTGCTTTGTGTTGTTATGCTGCGACCACAGAGTACAACAAAAACAAGTTCCGCATGATGATTCAACGACGTTTCCGCTGCTGCTGCTGTTGCTGCTGCTGCTCAATGTTCAATGCCAGGCCTATTGTTTAGTTGCTGCTGCTGGTGTTGCTGCTGATTTGATTTTTGTTTACAGGAATCCAAATCTGGATCGAAATCTGTTCCCCTTGCGTTCGTTTCGTTTGTTATGTGCTGCTTATATGCATTTAAATACTTACAAATTCGTTGTTATTATTATTGCTGTTGTTTTATTAGTCTTTGTTATTGTTGTTTGCTCGTCGTTGTTGCAGCTGATAGAGATGCTGCTGCGGTTTTGATTGTGGGTTCCTAAATTTGTGTCGTCGTTTTTGCAACTTCTTCACACTACGTTAATTTCCACACACAGCGTTGCACAAACACACAAGCACACACACATGGACTCACTCGACACTCGCACTCACACACACTAGACATACATATCGATATGTAGGCGGCGACACTCGCCCACTTGCACTTTGTCTTGACGTTATGCCCTTAACTATCGCGCGTCTTTTGTTCAATTTGTTACGTCGAACCCGTTGGATGCATGTGAAATCGTAGTGTATTAAGTGCTAGGCTCGTTGATTTATCATTGTGTCGCTGACTTACAGTTTCGATACAATAATATTGCTATCGATTATTCAAATAATGCATACTTACGCTTCGAGTATTTTGTCAACTATTGCAAGATAAAAAATATCGATATGAAGCCATTCAAAATTATTACATCAAATCTGTCATATTGTTCTTGCCATTAATATTTCTATTCTATAAACATATAAGTTCTTATGATGGTTGACTTAAAAAAAAGTTTGCCCTTTTGAATTGGTTCTAGTAATAGTAATTTAAATAGTAAATTGCAGCAGCAATTAGTATTAGCTGCGCGGGACAACACAGCAAATGCACAGCTGATGCGCGATATTTCGCATGCTGCTATATCGATAGGTCTATCGAATGCGAACGATATATTGTTGTGCGCGCGAAACATTCAATATTGGAAAGACATTAGTAAGTTAATTTATGTGTGTTTATATTGCATATTATTGTTTAAGGTGCAAGATAATGGTTGTGTTGTGGCAACTATCTATCTCTTTCAATGGCAACCCAATTATAACTTTTTTATTGCATTTACAGCGGATGGTTTTGCTTCGTGGCTATAACAACCAGAGCGCATCCAACCAAAAGATAATAGCGACGCTTGCATTAGACATAATTACGCTTCTGTTGGCCTTAAGCTAAACAATTGTGTATTATGCCCAATTTGTAATGGCGCAGTTGCTGACGGCTTGGTGGGCGTTGAGTCACAATTCCTGCGTTCATTCATAACTGCAAACGACTCGAGCTTTGACTCAATTTGCGACTCAACACGACTCATCATGACTTCGACTCCTGTGCAAACAGATGCGACACACAAGGGGGCACACAGTATTGGGTCCCTGCGAGGGCGACTCTGCTCGGCAGTTTGTCTCACTGTTGTTTACAAATATTCCGTCGTGAGTAGCTCTCGTCTCTCAGGTCCTTGGAGATTTGCATGCGCGCCTGTTGCGTGCGCCCGTTGGATGCCATCCTATTAGATACTTCCTCGGCCTCAATTGCCTTGGTTGCCTTGATGGCCCGGCTGCCATTCTGTTTGCGATAATCAAATTATGCGGTCTTTCCAAGCTGATTAACAGTTGTGCCATTACCAATGTAATTTAATTTTAATCATTCGCACAGACTGTTGTCCTTTTTGCCATTGTCTGACAGTTTCAAAATAATATTTATAACTAAGATTTATCTATGATTAAGAATCACAGCAAAACAATTAACCAAGCAATTTATGTCAACAAATCAAATTAATTAAGCACAATAAACAACATTCAAATGGCAAACAGACAGTCAGTCTCTGCCAGCAAAACTAACTAAGGACATTTGCCAAATTTGTTACTTTTGCTTTTACGTATCGAATAGCAGATACTCTACAAGTTAATGACACAAATGAAAATTTGGCAATATGAAATTTGATAGTGTAAAATGATAAATGATTTCGCTAGAATTACTTCCAATTCAACCGTGTGTTAATAAATAAATAAAACACTAAAATTAAGTTTAGAGTTAAGTCAAATACATAAATAAAATAAGCTAAATAAAATATTTGAAATTGAAACACTTTTTCGTAATCTAGGTAACTTTAGAATTAAAAAACTTAAGCTTAAAAACTGTGGAAGATTTCTGATTTCTGATTTTTGACAGTTTGTGTCGATCTGGGCGTAGCCGATCTTCAACGGAGGTCATCAGTTATCTAGCCTTCAAAATTTTCGGAAATGTGTAAGCTTTGCCAAAATCCTTCTTTTTTTTTTTGTTAAATATAAACATACTCAGCTAAGTTCTAAAAAAAAACTCACTACTAAAACAAATGAATTGCTAAGGGTTTCAGATAGACTTTATATTCATTTTTGTAATTTGTGAATAACTTTTCGATTATCTTTCATTTTGGCTTGTGTTGCTGGATGGTAAATGTAATTATATTTGTGTTTGTCCGTTTCGAATCGTGTGTTTTGTGTTTTCGACGCATTTCGCTCAGAAAGCCAGCAGCTCACTCAAAGCAAATGAGTGGGCGGCCGCCGAGAAAGCACTCGGAGACAAAAGGACAAAAATTGCGCATACGCCGCATCGGCAGTCGTTGGGTGCGTGTCTCGTTCGGGTTTCGCCTCGTTGTTGTTTTGGTTAGTGCGATACGGCGACTGGGCACTTGGATTGTGTTTTGAATTGTATGAAGCGCGCAGTTCGCTTGCGAATGTCCTGACCGACGGTTGTGTGGCCGGCTTAGCATCCGAGCATCTGAAGTCCCCAACAAAACACTTCGAAAATGTTGGTTTTTTGAAAATGTCAACTATTGTGCAGCTGGACGAGTACTTAAATTTAAACACCATTTATATATAAAACTATATCTCTATGTGAACGATTTTTATTGTTTTTGTTTTTGTGTTGGCAAAAAGGACAGAAAAGAAGCGACAGAATCAAAAGTGAAATATAATAAAATTAAATATAATAAAATGAATTGAGTACGCATAAACAAAACAAGAAGTGCTGAGTGGAGTCTGGAGTGTGGCAAGCTGCGTCTTCCGACGGATCACTCCTGATTCTTTTGCATTTGACGTCGCATCCAAACAGGTGAGTCTACCGCATAATTGCCAGAAATTGAATTAAGTGGCGAGGCGTAGAGTCTGAAGTCGGTAATTGCATTATATTGCTTCGCCTGGATCCCATCCAAGACAGCAGAAGTAAATTTAAAGACAATTTCAGTATTCTCCTAACGTATGTTTCACTTGTCTCTGGTTGGATTTAAATGAATTTTGCGGTTGGTTTTGAAACCAACTCATAAGGATAAAACTATTAATTTTTACGTAATTTAATTAGGCACCTAGCATTATGGGTGTCGGGGTGCGAAGGGGGTGTTTAACCGGAGCAATATCAAAGGCAACAGCCAAACGATTTAGGTTCGTGGATGTCATAAAACTCATTAGCATATTGCCACCAGACAGAAAGCTCAGAAGCAGATGTTTGCAGTCTGCAGATTTAATTTGTCATTGCTCAGTTTTCCACTTGATTGATGAGTCCAGTTACAACGTCAAATTGTTGCCTCATTATTTCCACTACACTGTGAAACGCAATGAAACAGAAACTTGAGCAAAACATTAACTCCAGATAATAATTTTTAGAACTATTCTTGATTAAAGAGCCTTTAATACAATCATAAAAAAGTAAATTTCTTGTTTATCATCTTTAGAATTAGATATAGATTCACTAATTGGCAATCAACAAGCTTGCACTCATTTTATGAGAGAACAAAAGATAAATAACTGATTTTGCTTTAAAAATGATCTACGCGATGTTCAGATCGGCTATGCTATATAGGCAATCTAATAAAAAAAAACACAATATGAAATTTGGAGTTCGTTCGATTTGAAGTTTAGATTGTATTCAATGAAAGCATATTGTGTGATCGCTATTTCGAATGACACTTTCTTGATTTTTGGCTTGTCGATAAAACTAAATATATACATATATATACTATATATATGTGTTGGAATAGAATACCCTTGAAGAGTGTGTTTGACCACAAAATAATCTTAACATTTGCCATTTAATTTTGTTGCCAACTAGATTGCAGAATCGATATTTAGCTGGCTTTCTTTGAGCCCAGAACTTAGCTCACATTATTTTTAAATATTGGGTGATGTCATTAGCAAATTTCTCACTTTCTTGACACGCGATTTGATTTCTTATCAAGTACAGAGTAAATTAAAAACAAAAAACAAACAGAAAAAAAAACACGAAAGCAAAAAGCAGAAACGTGAGACATGCATTTAATTTGAATTCTCACTTCATTTGCATTTAATGCGCGTAATTTTAGTTGAAATTTAATTGGGCTAATTAGGTGCGACATGGCCGTAAATGTAACGTGAACATTCGCATTAAGTGATTAAGTGAAGACATTGGCCATAAAGCTCAAGTGAAATGAAGTGTAGCAAGCGCAAGATATGCGAATTGCGACTTGAACTAATGAGGCAAATGTCAAATTTGAATGGGTTAAGTAATGTCTGACAAGCGCGACAACAATGCCAAATCAGGAGAACGAAGGGGGGATGCTTAACCAAAAATCTCAATGGACGTGCTGACTGAAATTCATCCAGCTGAAAGAAATATAAGAAGAAATATTTATAAGCCTTTTCCACAATATATTTGAACAAGAATTTAACGCTGCAGGCGAGGTAGCGCTAACATTTCCCCACCCACACACACACACACACAAACACACAAACACACACGCACACACAGACACACGCACACATACAAGCAAGCTACTACACTAAGGAAAACAGAACAAGATAAGGCATTAAATATGAACAAGATAGAATGCCCAAAGTCAGCTCTGCGACTTTTGTATGCCCTGCTTACCAGTATGCTGCCAAAAATGCGAGTAATATTTTCCAAAATCTTCAACACAAACATATTCTGTTTTCGAATTGGACTCAAACAGCTATCGAACCCCTCGGCTAATAAGTATGCATATGAAACAGATTTGACTTCTTTTCAGTCATGCAAATGGGAACGGAGACATAAGAGTGCAACATCACACAGTCAAAGCCAGAAGGGGCCCAGGTGGGGGCGTGACATGTGCCTGACCAAAAAAAAAAAGGGAAGCAGAATAAAAACAAAAACATTTCCTTCTCTGCTCACTTAACTGGACCGCCCACCCATTCCGCTTGAACCCGTTCAAAGCCCTTTTCTATCTCTTCTGAGCGGCCTGTCAGGCATAGACAATATTTTGCTTGTTGCTGTTGTCGTGGCAAGTGGAGCCGCAGCACTTGCAGCCGGCAAGCCAGTAAGACAAGCATGTCCGGCCCCCTCTGTACGCTTTGCACTATAGCAACAAATAGACACGTATCCTGACATAAATTCATGTGTATCTCAAAGATTTGGCCACGTTTTGGAGTTCACTCGACAGTCTTACATTTTTAAATATGTTCCTTGCACCGATCACGCCCTTTCCAAGAGGGGTTATTCACCAACTATGCCACAAATTACACAAAACATAAGTGTTAAGAGAAGTCGATTTTATGTATATAAAATGTCTAAGTCTCAGCTTACAATTTAGGTATCTGAAATGACCTATAACAACATCCCTGTTAAGCGGTCAAAAGTGATTAACTGACTGCGTTACACAGCTCACAACAAAATGAAAATACCCCCTGGATATTATTGTTACCAAGAGTATACACACAAAATAAAAATCTATGATACTTATGAAGTTAGCGATTTGCTTTTAAGCTAGTTTTTAAGCTCTTAAGCTGGCAGGCGTGAGCAGAAAGTTTTTGCACTTAATTCATAATCAGTGGGCAACAACAAATAGCTAATTCTTTTGGCTTAGTGTATGGCCTTTAAAGTATATCTCATTATGTACAGATAGTAAGTTGGGAAATGGATGTGCCATTCAGTTATTCGCAAGTCAATAAAGCCAACAAGTTATGCCACACAAAAATTCAACTTTATTATTTGATTTTTCACGTTTAAAAATGTTATGAGCACACACACATACACACACCCACGCACACACACGCACAAACACACGAGCTTATGCATATCATGCAAAATTTGTAAAATTCTACCAGCAGGCGATTGCCACACCCCTCAGGCAGGGGGCGACCTGCTGTGTGCTGCTGCTACTGCTGCTGCTGCTACTGCTGCTGCTGCTGCCGCTACTGCTACTGCTGCTGCGTCTGCGTCTGCTACTGCTGCTGCTGCTGTAGCTCCACTGTGTGCAAATTTAATTGATTGACATTATTTAAGCGTAAAGACAAAAATGCGACAGAACACAAACGACATGTAAATTGCTTTAGCTCGCACACAAACAGCTCACTTGCCTTGGCCCCCATTCCCAAAAGCAATAACTCCAAAATTGAAAATGCGAAAACTGTATATCTTTGCATACAAGAAAATTCATAGAAAATTTAACAATTTATGATTATATTCAATATTTTTCAGTTCAGAATTTAATAGCGAAATGTGCGCGAAATTTGAGCGAATTTTCTACTATGCTTATTAGAATTGTAAGCCAGCTTGTTATTGTTCTGGCTATGTATAAATGAAATATGAAATATTCCTGGCTAAGAGAAATACATTTGGCTCTCTTCAAGCAAGCTTACAATTAGTTAATTGACTTAAAATTGTTAATTTTGTTGAGATGAAAGCGAACTGCCGCTGCTCTTCCCTTCTCGCTTCGGGGACAACATCCAAACAGATAAGCATGTCAAGAGAGACAAACAGAGACAGAGAGAGAGCGAGAGATAGAGAGGGGGAGGGGGAGAGAGAGAGAGAGAGACAAAAAGAGAAAGAGCAAAGTCACTTTGAAGCTCCCCGCAGAAGCAAATATGGGTGGCATGCTGCCAGCGGCAATTGCTGCTGCATGCTAATCGAGTCCAAATATGCCCCAGGAGCCGTTTCCATGCGGTTGTTCTTTTTGTCGAGGCATTTGTAAATAATTTATGAAGATGTTAAACTGCTTTGGCTTTTAATCTCCCCACCTCCCCTTCCCCCCCCATCCCTGCCACACACACACACAGACAGTTAATTATTCGCTGTCTGTTGTTTTTTTTTTTGTGTTGCAAATATTTGGTTGAAGCTGAAATGATAGAAAGTTTAGCATTGCTTTTGGCCAACGCGCTTTCCCGACAGTTATTTGTAAAATAACAACATGGAAACTGTTTTTGGCTTAAAAACAAACAAACACACATGGCTACACACACACACACACACACACGCACACATTGGTAAGCAGTTTTATTGCCTTCGAGTTGGCGGACAGTCAAAAGTTCGCGCAGCCATAATCCATATTTGTCTTGCCCCAAGTGGGGGCAGATGGCGGCTGCCAATGGGTAGGGCGGGGGGTGGTAAATAACAAGCTGGCATAGCTGATTTTAGCTTGTTGCTTTTAACATGGGGTGCACCAGGCCAGAACACTTTGTCCGTCAGCATTGGTTAGCCCCGTACTTTGGCCAAACAAAATTGCAAGCATTCCGACAGTCAAGCGAGCCAAACTGGCTCAGAGACGGCTGATTTGTATCATTTGCGAAGCAATTTACTATGTTCGCATGCATCTCATCACAGGGAGATCATATTCGCATGCAGTAATCGGCTTAGCAGTCAATCAGCTACTGCTATACTGACTATGAATAGACCAACTCTTTATGGCTGCATTTCATTCAAAATTTCTGAGTATCACAATTCTCGGGAATTTATGCTTTGAGAATTAGGATTTCCTTTGAATTTGCAATGCCTTTAACGCATTTCAACTGAGTTTTGCATTCAATCAAATGTAATCGTACTTACTTTTAAGAGTTGGTTCCTTGCGTGCCATGTCCCCTCAGCCAGAGCACTCAATTGTCCTAGACGATGAATAGGACACATACCCAAGTCCTCATCTCGGGCGATTAAGTCTAATTCAAGCTTAACATCAACGAGTGGCCCGCTTGCTTATTAAAATTTATGATTCTCTCTCTATGCTCATGTATATAAACATATGAACATATGTGTCTGTGTGTGTGTGTCTCTGTGTGTGTGTGTGTGAGAGAGAGAGAGTGTGTGTGATGGAGAAGTTGCACAACTTTTGCCAAATTGTAAAGTCGGGCACGCCCTTAAAGTAATAAAACTTTTACGCCCCTCAAAAGTATGCAATGTTACAGTAGTCAATTGTACTCATGATCTGAGTGCGTGTGTGTGTGTGTGTCACATACACACTCACATGTGACGAGTCAAATGTCACAAAGGAGCATGTTCTTTGAGCAGCGGCAGCAGCCACAGCATAAAAAATTCAACAAAAGAAATGTGAAAATATGTCAGCGGGTTAAGTCGCAGCAGCAGCAGCACCAAAAGCACTGTGCGGCGATAGGGCGTGGCAGTAGGGAGGGGGCTAAGGTGTGCAGGGCCTGTCAGAGGCGTGGTCGTGGTATTAAATTATGAACTCAACAATGTATGTTTCACGAGCTTAGGGGCGTGTTCACAGCGACAATACTCAGCCAAACACAGAGACACAGACACACAACTTTCAATGTGTCTACAAATGTTGCAAACAACTTTGCGAATCTCTCTTTTACAATTCGCAACAATTTCGACAACCACCCCAGAAAAAAAACTCCCTTTTTATGTGTCATACAACTCTTTGGCGTTTTGGTGTCCTTAGCTACATTGGGAACACCTTCGCATGCTGAAACACTGTTGCATGTTGACTAGCCGGAACATAACTTGTGCTTAAATGTTAAGCTACACACACACACGCGTACACACAGAGTCACGCGAACGTAGACGCACACGCACACAGAAAGGGAACAGTCGGAGGCTAATTTGATTTTATTAATGAAATCATTAGTAGAAATGACAAATCGTGGCTCCAAACGTAAGGCCGAGACCGGAAACATGGCCCATGGTCAGCTGTTGGCCAGGCGCATCAAATTTAATGTAGCATGTGAGTGGTCGTTACGACCATTCTTTTTTGATACCCTCTACTCGGACAGAGCACATCAAAAATGGCCTCAACACATTGCTTTGAAGATGTGCCAAGGGCATTCCTTTGCCAGTGTTATTATCATTTTTATCTTTTTTCAATTACAAATGCTTTTAATTCCTAAGAACTGAGTACTCAGAAAAGATAATATGTCTGATCAACCTCAACTTTCCGTAATATATACAATTTGCAAAGCAAAAGTTGTTTAGTTAAACAAATGCATGGAAAATTGACAAATTGCAGTTACAGCAATCACAATTTATAAAAGTCTTCCATGCCACACTTTTCAGAGAGTATCAGCAGCTAATGGAAATATGGAATTTTCCAAGGTTTTTTTTTTTATTTTCAGTTTACCTGTTTACACGGTGTAAACTATTTATATCCATTTGTTTGTCATTTGTTCGCTTTTGTGTTTTTGCGTTTCATTGTTTTATCGCCCTTTCTCATGTCAGTCGCTCATTTCAGGCGTTCACTGATGGTAAACAGGTAACACGATATAACGGTAAATGGAGTTGGTCATCCACATTAAATGAAATATTTGTCGCTCGCTGCCATCGCCATGGCCTGCGCTGCGTTTGCGACATGGCCAACAAGCTTATGCATTTTCCCAACATGATGTTAAGTTCATTGAAGCAAATATTTGGTTGTTCAACAACAAATGGAACAAAAGGTGACAGCCGCGTAACAAGCAAAAAGCTGGCCAACAACAACAGCTGCAAGCACAATTCAAAATACCAATTAACGCAATTCATTTGTGCGCTTCGCTGGGACTCGTGGATCTTTGAAGGGCTTCGCAGGTGCACAGCACAATATTTGAACAATTGGGCATTTAAGGCTGTAAACTGTTGAAAATGAAATTTTTGTTGTAGTTGTTGTTGTTGCGAGAGTAAGTAATTTGCAGCTTAAATCATTTCGATTTGAGCCTCTTTTGTTTGACGCTTCTGACAACAAACGTTGCTCGAAATTGAAATTGCCTTTTAGTGTTTGTCGATCTTCGAAGGCAAAATGAGCAGAGAACAGCTTATGTTTGATACAGTGGGACAAAGCTCAAAGTAATCAGGGTCAGAGAAAAAAAGGAATTGCCTGCCATAAAGTAACCATTCATTATTTTTCAGAAATTCCAAAGACCGATGGTAGGTATATATATTAGCCACCAATATGAATGGATGACCCTAATAAACTGGGGTTTCCCCACCTGCCAGGTAGAATTATAAAAATGTAGCATACTTCACGGCATAATTTTCATTTGGAACAGTATAAACAAAATAATATATTTGGCGTATAATAAATTAAATAAGGATGTTAATACTTAGTATGATATCCTTTGGCCTTAACTACTTCCCTTAACCTATTATTCATCGAAGATACCAGCTTCCTGGTAGCTTCTGGGCTGATTCTGCTCCACTCATCCCGCAGAGCAGTTTTGAGGCCTTCTTTGCTGGATATGTTGTGTTTCCGGATGTTATTTTCCAGCACAGCCCACAAATTCTCTATGACATTTAAATCTGGAGACTGAGCCGGCGGAATTATCATGTGGGGGCAGTTTCTCATGAGCCAGGACTGTACTATCTTGGGCTTATACTTGGGATCGTTGTCCTGGTTGAACCGGAAAGTAAGTCAGATTCCAAGCTTCTCGGCACTTTGGACTAAATTTTCCTTTAGTATGTTGAAGTACATATTCTTGTCCATTGTTGTTTCAAAAATCACCAAATTCCCGAATCCGGCTGACGAGATACATACCATGCCATATCACTTCCTCCACCATGCTTGACTGTGGCCTTTACGTGTTTGGGATTCAGGTCAGTATTGGACTGTCGCCACACATAATTCCGCCCGTCCGATTCAAAAATGGTGAATTTGGACTCATCTGCAATTATGACTATGTTCCAGAACTCCAAATCCTTGTCCAAGTGGTTTTTGGCGAACGTCATCCAAGTCCCTATATTTTCCACGCTTATAAAGGGCTTTGTTCGTGGTACTCGGGCATTAAAGTCATTTTTCCGAAGAAACTTGCACACAGTTTCCACAGAGCACTTTTTCCCCATTTCATCCTCCACCTGTTGAGCCACTTTTGGAGCCGATAGCTTGGGATTTCCCCTTATTTTCCTGGTGATCCTTCGCTCCTCCTCTTCGGTGGAGATCTTGTTTGGTGCCATTCTGCCCTTGCCCCCAATCCGATTTGCGTCGACGAAGCGCCGAATGATGTTATACACAGTTGAGTTGCTCAGACTGACCATTTCAGCTATTTGGCGATGTGAATATCCGTTTTGGAAGTGTTCCAGGATGAGTTTTCGTAGTTCAATGGTAGTCTGTTTGTCCATAGTCCTTTTTGGCTTATTGCACCCGAGATGCAGGATAAAACTAAACTGACTTCGAAGGATTGGTCTATTTATACCGAAAATACTCTACTTTAGGTTAAAAATCCGGGTTTTATGGCACCCAGGTGTCCACAATGTACCTGATCCAAATGAAAATTATGCCGTGAAGTATGCTACATTTTTATAATTCTACCTAGCAGGTGGGGAAACCCCAGTTTATTAGGGTCATCCATTCATATTGGTGGCTAATATATATACCTACCATCGGTCTTTGGAATTTCTGAAAAATAATGAATGGTTACTTTATGGCAGGCAATTCCTTTTTTTCTCTGACCCTGATTACTTTGAGCTTTGTCCCACTGTATATTCAAGAGCGATTTGTGTGCTTAAGGCGTATATCGTATCAAAATACTAAGGTTTGCTAAACCACTTATAATGCTTGACGTTGAGGAGTTCGGCTCGTGCGTCATCAAGTTCTTTGTTACGGCGATTTAACGTTGACCAAAGCCTAGCCGGAAAATTGCACGTTCCTTTGAATGGAATACTTAACAGTGAACGACTTGCATTCACTTGGATCTATTTAAATGAATGCCTTTGTCATCAGTAGCTGTGGAAATAGTTGTGGCAAACCAGGGACCATTCTTATTTGCATTTTGGCACACTGGCCTTTGTCAGGTGGACAGCTTCAAGAGTCATCTCAAGCACAGGCACAATGTGTCCTTCCATGTGTCCTTCTAGGCCCAACATTTGCCATTTTATGTACACTTGTTCACATGTCACAGCTTGTCAATTTCATTTTTCCTGTTTGTGCAACTTGACTGTTCTCTTTTGCCGCATAACAACAAAGCTGTGATTATGCAAAGCAAAATCGGTTAAATTGCAGCTGCAGACCCTAATCAAAGACTTAACAAATACCAAAAACTGTTCTGATATCAAACCCATCGAATTGTATATTTTCTCTAAGCGTAAACTGAATTAGTCGTCAAAATCCGATAAGTATTTTATTTATTAATGTTATAAATTATATCACATTTTGTTTGTCTTTATTACTTTTATAGTCTCCGGTTTTATGTATTGGCAATTTGCTATGATATCTGATTTTTATTAGTAACCAGATTGTCAAGTGTTAATGTTGACAATAGAATTCTAAATAGACTTCAACTTATCATCTACAAGTTCGAGCAAAAAATAAATCGAATTTTAGAAAACATTCCTGGAACAAATACAAGTTGCTTGAATAGTAAATATGTTTCTTTCGGAATGAATTGTATTTTTTCTTTCATTTTCTGAGTTGAGAGTGTAGATTGTAAGTAGTATGCATTGATAAAAGGATATTTCATAGTCAAGAATTGGCTGTGGTTTTTCGTTGATGGTGTTGCATGACAAAATGGATAATGGGGAATGCCAATGTAAATAGGTTTGCCAGTGACACTGGCCTCGTCTCAGTCAACGACTCGGCACAACAGCTTGATGTGTGCTCAGACGCAGACACACGCACACATACACAATCACTCTAGATAAGCATTCATATGTAAAGGGACGTGCCCCCATTTGAAGCGCACCCACCTAAGCACACCGAACAAATCAAATGTGGCAAGGATGCGCTGCGTGCGCGCTGAGGTGTTAAACGTGCTGGCTAAATGTTTGACTTGGCTAGATAAGGACAACAACAATAAACAGCAATGGCAAAGGCAACGGCAAAGGCACCGGTAACGGTAGCGATAAACGGCTTCTTCTCGTATCGGGGCTCTGCACTTACCCACTTCTCCCTCCCCCCAATCGGTGTCTGACTCTACCGCTGAGAGAGGGAGAGGAAGAGGGAGAGAGACAATGTCGCATCGCTTCTGCTAAGACAATAACCGATGCTAATGTTATATACGTGTCAATGTTGAATCACGTTTGACTGATATGTGTGCCCACATCCAGCTGAGTATTCATTTGAGTGTGGCCAGCATCCTTTGAGTGCGTGCCAAATGCCATGCCCACAGCGACTGCCAAAGTCTAGTCAACGACCCGTAGCCGTAGTTGTAGTCTCTTGACAGGAGTGTCGATGCCAATTTATGACAAATATCTTTTGTCGCACAATCGAATTGATAAGCCGGCAAGTTGTGCGGGTAACCGTTGTCACGTGAAGACTGTTTTTTTTTTTTTATCGATTGATTGCCTATATCGCAATATTCTGAAGTGGGCCATCGATCATAAAAACTTGGCAGACAGAATCCATTCGAACGTTTTCGCTGGATTTCTATCAAAATTTACATTTGCCTGCAATTTTCATCTATTTCATTGTCAATATAATTTCGATAATAACTCATTCGCTCAGTAATCGAATAGAAGCGCCAAATTGCTTATACGCATAGCAAGAAATTACCCAACTTAAAAAAAAAAATCGAAGGACAGCTTATCATTGTTCCTGCGAAAGCTAATTTCCAAAACTGAAAGTTGGGGATTTTTAAGATTCAGATTTAATTTTGCAACAGCCAAAGGAACAGCTGGGCCCCACAGCAATCCTTAGGATTCTTATTGTCTAACAAAAAATCACTAGTCAAATACTTGAATTTCTCAAATATATATAATAAATATATATATTCAAAATTCGATGTGCATGAAATTCGCCCAATCAGACTAATGCTTTTGCTCAACTGTTATCGACAGCATACATAAATCAATATGAGTACCAATTATTCTTTGCTCATGTTTGTTAAGAATCATTAATTAATCAATTAAATTAATTGATAATCATAAACTACCATTAGCGCTGATCGACAATTTGTATTGTTATCTTGGCTCAGCCATCACGATTACTCACTGCGATTCATAACTCGATGCCCCGCCGTATTCGACCTAGTCGCACATATTGGCTGCAGTGTTTGTGTTCTGTGTTGTTCAGTCTCGACGTGTTGCAATGCATCAGGCTAAATTAGAGATAATCACACGAGCAGATAACACAAACACACCCACACACACACACCCACACACACACAAACTCAATTGCAGACTGAGTTGCAAATGTGCTTGCAACAACAGTGGGCAGCAGATACTAAGTTCGCTGGCAATATTTGTGGGCCCACAACTGAGTTGTATTTTTCAGTGATTAAAGTGAGACATTTGCGTAAGCTGCGTGAACATTTCAATTAAATAAAGTTGTGGCCAAAAGCGAAATCCTTGTACATTTCGCAACGTTGATCAACTTAAGTGACATTTATGCTTATACGTATGTATTCGAAAGAAATACGCAACTTTCAATGATTTTGGGGCAATGTCCTGCGAAAATAATTTAACTTGTCTGGTTTCTTTTATGTGAGTTTTATACGCATCCTGCCGCCTGGGATAACTGGGATAAAAAGCAAAAGTTTACAGTTTACAGTTTACAGCTGCCCCAAGCAACGCACTCAGTGTCGCTTACGATGCCATCCTCATCAATTCCGGCAAACGTTTCCATTCACAAATTTAAGTAGATGGGTTGGCCTACAAAAACCTCGCCTCAATCCAGTTTCCGTGCTCTGTGCCGCGAAAGTTTAACGCTTGGCAGTGCGGCACATTAAGCATACGCTCTGTTGCATGCGGCCAGCACAGTCTGATGACTGTCGGCTGTCGACTGTTGCTGGTGGCAAAAGTGGGAAATGGAAGTGTAAGTGGAAGTGGAAGTGGGCAAGTAACCCTTCATTCGCTGCCGGGGCATGTCAAAAATTAAACGAAGCAATAAATTATGCGTCTGCCAATGGGCGCCAGTCAGCCAGCAACAAAAAGAGGAGCCAAATTTATATACATATGTATGTACACGTATAAAAAAAAGGGTGTGTGTTTCCCTAAGTATTCCATTATGTATGCAGATTTCAATAATCTTTGGGTTTTCCTCGCTTTGTGTGTGTGTGTGTGTGTGTGTGTGTGTGTGTGCGAGTGTGTGCGACTGGCAGCAGTTTAGCGACTATTATACGCCGGAAATTTTACCCAAAACAGCTGCTTGTTCCGGTCTTTGGATCTTTTTGGTGCCTAGGGACGTCCATGACACGAACAAGGCCAAAGTGCCATTTTAAATTCGTGATTACTTCGTTTTGATTTTCTCCTCTTTTTTTCTCAAGATTTCTTTGCCAATTCACTGAGTTTTAACGACATTTTTGGTGCTACTTTCAACCGGCCTCTGCTTTTATCTGGAATTTCAATTTTATTCATTAATGAGCACAACATTTTTGCTATATTATTCGTATCTGTTTCACACTCTAGAGTTCATATTTAGTCTAATTTTGGCATCGACTTTATTTTGTGCGGAAGATTTTTGTTTTATTTTAAACATGTTCAGCAGATACATAGGGTATATTTTGGTCGAGCATTCTCGACTGGCGTATTTATCCTCGTTTGGGTCAAACTTTTTGCTATTAAGTAACTTGCAAAGCTTCTTTAGATGCGTCGATTGTTTTCCAATTTCCTTTATGGGCTCTGGCAAAGCCTAAGTCCCTGCTACACCCGCAGTCTCATGAGTGACTCAATTGAAACCATTTCTCTAATTGCCCACAAACTGAATGGGCAGCAATGAAATTTGTGGGGAAAATGTCATGAATAACTGTTTTGATGAGCCTACAAAAATTGGTGAATAATAATATGTCTAAAAATATTCCGACTTTTTTTATATTTCTCTAAATATACATATATAAGAATATTTTGTAGGGAACCAGACTCATTAGCTGGGTCCAAGGGGAAAGCCGGATGTCCTCGAGGGGATGGAGTGTGCTGGTGTCGGAACTATGTGTTTTTTGCGAGTTTTGCAAATGACTTCAATTTGATGGGCGGTGCCACGCCCACAGCGCCACAGCATATGTGCCTTGAAACTAATTTTAATGTGTATACTTATTTAAGGTAATTATTTATGTATTTTTTGTGCAACGGTTGAGTCGAGTCTGTTTTAGAGCCTCAATTTGTGTAGTCGCGAATTAAGTTAATTAATGAATTGCATAAGCTGCCGCTTAGGCATTAGCTGACATCCTCGTCCTTGTTGTCCTTCGTCAAGTCAATCCCAGCAACAACAGCAACGCCAGCAGCCAGTGACAAAAATTCTAAATGTTTCTTTGGCAGGTTTTTGTTTTGCCGCATTTTTAATTAATTTTCCAAGGGATTTTTGCGGCTTATGGACTTTAAATATTTTCACCCACCCATTCATCCATCCCCATTGTTCCGTACAACAAACAAAGAAAGTAGCAAACAAAGTGTACATAATATACATATGCATATACATAGATGCAGGGATACACATACATGTATGTATATATATACAAAACATTTACATACACAGAAATTTGTATGCATAAATATTTAATGGGAAAAAGCGACCCAAATTAAGCGAAATGCCCAAATATGTAAATATGCATAGTATGCCATCATATGTGGTATGTCTATCTTGCTATTGTTGTCGTTGTCGTTGTCGTTGTTGTTGTCTCTGTATTTGCTAATGTGTCTGAGACTTTTGTCAACTGCCACAACAACTGGCAACGCCGAGCACGTAATTCATACGCCCCGTTTCACGCATGACAATTTGTTATGAACATAAGGTCTGTGCCGGTGGGAATCGAGGAATCGACGAAAACTAAAACAAAAGTTCAAAAGTCCAAACAACGCACGTAAAGAATGACAATGTTTGTATTCAAATCAAGTACAATAGTTATTGGAAACTTCAAAATACTATATCAGACAATCTTTTTATAATTTTAATCACGAAAGTTCAGTTGAAAGGAGACTTGCTGAATCAAATCTAACCAAGAGACAAACATTCAAAATTTTGCAAAAGACTTAAAGCCAAAACTCGGTTTAATTAAAAAGAAATCTTGAAAGGACTTTACAAGTCACTTGAATTAATTAACAATGAAACTGAACCATGAAATATTCAAGAGTCTGTTTTAAATGTGATGCTGATGCCAAGGAACAGCCACGAGCAAAATGAAAGTGAAGTGTAACTATTTCTGTTATCAATAAATTTCTATAAGATATCAGTTACACAGGAGCCATGGAGATGCTGTATGCTGTGAAGGGGTTGGGCAGGATTACACTGAGTGTAATGTATCCAAGAACAAGGTTGAGGACAAACCAAACGCCGACGCGTGTGTAAGAATAATGTATGAAAGGACAAGGACTGAAGAAGACTCCCACGCAGCGATAGCTTGCTTGCCACACACGAACTCCTTGACATCCTTGACTTCGGCTTCCTGCCATCTGAGTATGCCTGTCGGGTGCAGATCGTCTGTGTGTGTGTGTGTTCTCGTATTTTATAATTTATGATGGTAAACTTAGAGTGCTTTATGCATATGGATGTATGTGCGAGTACATCATTTACACATACATAGCCAAAAAGCAACAAATACTTGAATGCCATCCCCCCAATACAACATGTGCCAGTTGCAAGAGCTTCAATAAAAAATTATAAATTATTGTTCATGCGTATTGAATTAAGCGCCGCTCACACCCACACTCCGACACTCTAGCACACATGCCCCCAAACAAAATTAAGAGTACCAAGCCCCTCTTCTGCCCCACCCACACACACACACAACAAAAGTTGGCGATGATTTGAAAATTTATGCAAAAAATGTTTCGGGCCGCTGGAAAAGTTGCGCAGCTGTCAATAAAATAGAAATTTTGTAGCCAAGGCCAACGAAATGTCAAACGCAGGCATTAAACAATGAGGCGGCAGCAGTCTACGATATTTGTTATTTATTAAGATTTGTTTACATTTTATGGTATTCAGATTTCCACATGCCACTCAGTGACAGTCCCAGCCAGTCTCCAGCTAGTGCTGAACGCCACGAGTGATCCGATATCCTGAGCCGGCCACTGGGAAACTTCGCCCCATCCCGCCACCGCTCCTGACCGACTTGTCCTGCCTTGCGTAACCACATAACACATTGTTGCTTTACATATTTCTCAGTCCACCAGTTTGGCTGCCTCCTTCAAGCTGAATAGAAGCATTTTAATATACGTTCACTTTACGGCGTGTGTCAGTTTGTGGGCGTTGCATGTCAACATCGAAACTTGAGACCGGAAAAGGCAAAGCAAGCTGTTGTCCATGGGACACGTTATGTTTTCCTTGTCTTAACTAGTATGCTTTAAGCTCAGATATAAATAAAATGCGCATCATCAACTTGTACCAATATTATTCAAATTATTATTATTTTTATTATTATTGTTATTACTATTAATATTAGTAGTAGTAGTAGTAGTAGTAGTAGTAGTAGTAGTAGTAAAATGAGTTCTTGCTTAACAAGCTTTTTTGCTTAGCAAGTTGTAAGCTGCTGTATCCGATTTTCCATGTTTGAATAATATTTTCATAACAATTTTAACATGTATATCATTATCATTTCGATATGCGTTCATCTCATCTTGCAATAAAAAATCCACATTTAATATGTGCATTAAATCTTAATAGATTCCTTGTGGCACTCTTTATAATCATAATGCCAATTAAGCACTCAAAAGCAACAAATTATATTTTATATGGAAACGTATACATACATTTATGCAAATGCATACGCTGAATTTATGAGTCATAAAATCACAAAATTCATTTGAATTGCTTTAGTTCCCATTATCATCCCAACTGTATAACTAAGGTATGTGCGGTGGCAATCTATCAGGAATCAGTTTCCAAAGAGAGCCACATTGTTGCTGTGGGGTGGATTAGAAGTTTACAAATACGGGGATCTTTGGCAATTTAATCAAAGACGCAAGAGCCATAAAATTAGAAGACATGCGACAAGGTCGGCCAGCCGATGACAATAAGGGTCACGGTCAGCAATGGGAATGAGATTAGGGTTGGGGAGGAGAGGGACTGGGGCGCAGCTCTTAGAAGGCACGTAAATCCTTCAGATTTGCAGGCATCTTCGCAAGCAGAGTTGATTAATTCGCCAACTTTATTTGGCGTTTTTATGAGCAACTGCAGCTTTGATTGAAGTCGTATCTCGAATGTTGTACGTTGTATGTGGTATGTTGCATGTTGTGTGTTGTATGTCGCCAGGACGTCGCCGAAGACATCGCCGATAGCTTCGGCATTGGTTTACGTGCAAACTTGGCCAAAAATAACTGTGCCTGCGCAGCCACATGGCTATCAAATAACCATTTCCAAGGTCAAAACAGCACTAACATGGGCTTCAAATCAAAATCGAATCGAAGGCCCGAAGGAAATAGAAATAGGCATAGAAATAGAAACCGAAAACGAGAACGAAACTGATCCAAAACCAAACGGAGCCCAACTGAACTGAACTGAATCGGTGCGTCAAAGCGTCAAACGAGCCAAAATGAAGAGAAAAAGCGATACTTTTCATGTATTTGTTCCGTGTTTTATTTTTTTATTTTTTGTTTTTCTGTTTTGTTGTACCATTAATCGTAAAAATTGCTCATTTTATTGCTTTCAAAGTGTTTGCGAGGCAGCCGTTGCTGAGAAAGTTTGCACGTGCCATCGCATGCCGCAAGGACTAGGCTGCCACTCTGAGCTACGAAGCGCGACGGCGTGAAGACAACCGACGCGTGTAGTCGAAAAAGAAAAGAGAAAACAAATCGGAAATAAAAGAAAAACGAATGCGGAACCAAACCAAACATCGACAAAAGCCTCACATCAAATGCCTGGCAGACCAGCAGGGCAGGTGGGCTCACGGCAATTCGTCAAGTATCCATGGCAGGCGTTATGCATAAATCAGCGTACCATCTGAAGCATGCCTTCTTCTTCCTTTGGTCTGTCACCAGAACACACACTTTTTGCAACCTGTAACCTCCCAAGACAAGGGGTGAAAACTGGCATTGTACTTTTGTCTAGGCTGGGAGTGGTCGAATTTAGACACATGTTTGCTTGCTTATGAGTTCAGTCAAAAATTCATAATTTTCAGTGATTCAATTTGGTTGTAACCAAAATACCATATAAGGAATCGAAAAAAATATGATCACAAAATAACTTTAAAGTGTTTACTTTGAGAAATAATCAAAAATGCTCCAATAATATATATGCTAAATATGTATATTTGTTGAGAACTTCTGCTATGAATTACTTTTTAGATCAAATCTATTTCCTGTCGTTCATACACCTTTATAAACCAAAATGAACTGTTGGCCAAAAATATGCTGCGCCTTCTAATACAAAGTATAATCAATATTTAAGGCCACTTGTAAGAAAGGAGTTTCATTCCCATTTTCTATTTATAATCAAATCAATATTGAAGGATTGTCTTTATAAATTCAGCACCGAATTGGCGTATATTGATCTGGCAGCAAACTAAGAGATACAAAATAGAGCAATATTTACATTTTGAAAATACAGATAAACAACTGAAATTTCCTTTTTATTTGTGTTTATTGACAGGGCACAAAAAACAGCGAGCAAAATAAAAAGGCGAATGAACCTAAACAAATTTCGTTGCGCGTCCTGCCAATTGGATTGAGCCATCCACCGACCAAACTTCCTGTCAAATTCTTCCTCACCTTCAGTAAATGTTGCCTGTTACCCATTTTGTTTTTTAGCAGCCACAGTTATTACTCATTTACAGACATTTGGGATACATTTATAGCTGGGGGTTGGGCAGCGGGGGCCCCTTTTGTTATTTGCATTGGACTACAAAATGAGCAGCCAGCAGGAAGCAGCAGGCAGCAGACAGCAGACAGCAGACAGTGCTGAAAAAGTTGAAAATCTTCGAATGAATTTAATATATACAAAGTATGAAAAATTCTCACAATCAAAACTTTCCACAGCTGCGGGGGGATGTTATTCGGGTGAACTCATGCTCTAAACTCCATACTCCATGCTCCATGCTCCATACTCCATTACTAAAATTACCATCCACATCATCATCATTATCATGGCTGGTATCATCTACGACCCGGCTCTTATCGTCAGCTACATGTCGTCGTATATAATTTTGGATTATGTTTATTGAGTTATTTTGCGTAGAAACTTTATTATTTCCCATGCACAACTCTGACAGTCATTTGCTTGCAAAGGGTTGGCTCACCTGTCTCACGTGACCGTCGTATCCAAGCCCAGACAGGTTGGAATTTGTGCCCCAAAATGCTTGGCTTCATATTACATATTATTCATATTACACATCTTAATTACTTCTAAAAAAAAAAAAAAAAAACAATCATTGTTGGCTGCGAGTCCATAGCTTTGCCCCCCAGCCAGGTCGTTATCAAATCCTAAAAATAGAAGGTTTAATTAACTCTGAGTGCAGTCGAGTAAATTAACAACTTGGCAATTGTTTGTTGAGTTTCGTTTCTTAATTTTTCCATATATTTGACACTAATTGATTTGACAAACACATCCACTGTGTTGCAAATTGATATTACTTGGTTGAGGTTCATTACACTTGGTATTTTAATAAAAAAAAAAGTTTTCAAATATGCTTCAACTGAACTCTTGTCGCTGGTAGTACTTTTATGCAGTCAAATTTGTTATGAAGTTCTTAATTTCGGGGAAATTTTGGAATTTTTTTCCAAACTGAAATTAAAAATCTGAAGTTAAGAAATCAACAGCGTGTAAAATGAGATTAATATTGAAAAGTAGAAAGACATAAGCCACATCAAGTCTGTAAACAACAGTATATATGTATATTGGTTTTGTAATAAAAAAGATTTGAAATATGCTTAAAGTGAACTCTTGTCGCTGGTAGTACTTGAGTGCAATCCAATTAGTTATGAAGTTCTTATATTCTAGGTAATTTTCAGTATTTTAATATCTGAAATTGAAAATCTGGAGTTGAGAAATCAACAGCGTGTAAAATGAGATTATAGTTGAAAAGTAGGAAGACATAAACCAGCTCAAGTCAGTGAGCAAAACTTTATATATAAAAGAATGACTGAAGCACTGCAAAAACTGTTCTCATTTGAATTATGGGGAGCTGCTCTGACTGCTTATGTTGGACACTCAGAAATGTACTCAGCTTGACCAATGCCGAATAAAGCCAAAAGCATAAGCTAGAGCAACAAGCTAGGAAAGCCATTTGCAAAATGCTTTGCAAGCGTTGACAGCGCAACTGACCCGGTTCAGCAGTCCGGAGAGCGGAAATCGCTTTGAAACGATGTCAAAGGGAATTCAAACAGGATCACAGGAATGTGCAGTGTGGAAAGTGTTTTGAGCGATGAACGATGAGAGTTGAGTGAAGGCCAACATAGTGTTCCCCCCCCCCCACAATACATCAGCGTGTGCTCAAGAGGAGCATTGAACCAGACACACACACATGCACACGAGATGGGGAGTAGACATTAAACGAGCATTAAAATATATCAGGATGCCAAACGCATCCGTTCGATCTTATTACCCAATCGCATATATCTATGTATACACATACATATGTACTGCGAAATGGGGAATTCAATGAAATATTTATTAACCTTTAATCAGCGAGCAAATGCAGACAACAGAAAACAGAAAGAGGAAAACAGACAGCAGAGAGCAGACAAAGCATATTTTATTACGCATTCCACTGGATATCATGGCGTATGTGTGATTCGCGTCAATGCTCTCCACTGCTACTATGTGCGATGTTTTGCGATATACATACATTTGCTTGATCTCTTTCAGCTGCTGCTGCTGCTGCTGCTACTACTAATAAAAATCACAAATATTTGATGCCAGTTCAGAGCCTGAATGTTAATTGCCATGCCAGGCTACAGGGCATTAAGTTGTGTGTGTGTGTGTGTGAGTGTGTTGTGCGTAACGGCGAAGATTCGCAGACAGGAAACGACAAATGGTCTGGCTGAGAAATTTCAAAGATTTTGTTGCCCATCAGTTTTTATGGCTTTGCATGTTTGATTGGATTTGTTCAGCCCATCCATAATATTTGCTTTACGATTTGCTTCAAGATGCACTTTGATCAATTGATGTCCCTGTTTTGCCAAACAATGCTGCCATTTGTAACTGTATCAACAATGTTATCAAAAAATGCACACCTTGCTATATGTAAACATACATACAGTGTCTCACAGCTTAATTGGACTAGTGTCAAGTAAATAATGTATTTGCCTGCCATAAGCTAATTATTCATTATTTTTCAAAAATGCCCAGCGCTTTGATTCGTACAAGCCGGTGGATGCCTATGCCTTCGGTTTGATACTCTGGGTAATAACACGTCGCTGCAACGTGGGCATGATCCTTGAGGAATATCAATTGCCCTACTGCAGCTGTGCAGCTCGATCTCAGCATTGAGGAGATCAAAAAGGTGGTGTGCATTGAGAAGAGTCGGCCGAATATACCAAATCGCTGGCATGACTCCGGTGTGCTGCACAACATGTCCAAGGTGATGAAGGAGTGCTGGTATCCAAATCCCGTGGCGCGCCTCACCGCGCTGCGCATCAAAAAGACGCTAGCCAGCATACGTGTCGAGGATAAGGTCAAGAACTGAATGTGGCTCTAGTTTCATATTCATCAACATGTTTGTTGATGAAATTTCAGCTTCGAGTGCTTCCGCTCTTGACGTTTATGTGTGCTGACCAATTTGGGTACTTGGCCAAATTATTTCTCTGTCACACTATTTGTTTGAGTGCCACATAAAAAGTCAAACCTGTTGCATTCACATTTAATGTGTATGTGTCTGCCGTTGAGTGCAACATAAATTCTCTAAGGCTAATAAGCCTTTAAACTTGTCTATAACTGGGTCACTTTAGTTGAAATTGTCAAACTGCATACCAAATTTGGTAATGTTTGCTTCAACATCGCTACCCAAAGCAACAGATATCATAAATTCAATGGTCCAAATGCGAATTAAGTCTTTGCCTGCGAATGAATGGCTTTGAGTTTATGTATTTAATGCAAAAATGCGTTGCACATGGCAGCAAAGTGATTAAAAATGTCAATTTGTGTTCAAATATTTAGCATGCTAATGTTCAGCAATGCAGTATCATTAGAGGACGATTGGTCACTTAGTGCTTGGCAAGAGCTTATCGTTGTTAGCGAGACTCCTGCAATCCGCTTAGTCAAATTATCAATATAATTTGACAGCTTGCAGAACCCAACGAACAACCAAAAAATGGAGAGAAATAAGAGATTTCGAAAAGTGTTGGGAATTTGGGAAAGCATTTAAAGAATTAATCTAAACGTTTGCTTATTGACTACACGACTCACACCAAGCGACTGTCCTCTCTCTCTTTCTCTCCCTATTTCTTTGTCTGTGTCTAATTTAGTGTCTTCTTTTGCGCTCAAAGCGGCTTTTGGGGTTGTGGGTGTGTGTGTGTGTATGTGTGTGTGTGTACATGTATGTGTGCTGCCTGGCAGTTCATTTTGTGCTGTTTTTTGAATTTTGTGTGTTTGCCCAAGCAGCTTTAACTTGGGGGCCAAACTTGGCCAAGACAAAATACGTGGCATGTCGAAGACTCAGTTGTTGCTCTTGCTCTTGCTGTTGTTGTTGTTGTTGTTGTCCGCCTAATGTGCTTGTATTTACTTAAACGTAGAAAACGACACAATTCAGCGGCGGCAGTGGGGTCAAAGGCACAGTCTCTGGCTCTGTTCACCACATTAGCGCCCACTTCACTTTTGCTCCACCTCTGATGAGCAGCAAATTGAATTTTATTGACTTGATTCGCGCCCCGACGGCCGCATTTCATTTTGTTGTTTGTTGTTTGTTGTCGTTGTTGTTTTACTTTTTTTTTATTTATTTATTTTTTTTTTTTTTGCTTCTGTTGTTGTTCTTGTTCTATTTATTCGCCTGAAATTTCTGACCATTTGGCTGGCCTTATCCCGAGCATCGTGTCCAGCCGAACGACTGACAGCTCTTGTATACACAATAAATTGATTTCTGATTATCAGTGCATAATAAAATGACTAAATCCGCTCGACAGAGCGACGAACAGACGAACAGACGAACAGACAGTCAGTCAGCCAGCCAGTCAGCCAGCCAGCCAGCCAGCCAGCCAGTCAGCCAGCCAGCAGGTGGTCCCCCCTCGCCCAGAAGAAGTTTTAATGAAGCGTATTAAAATTTAATTAAATAACAATTTGCACAAATGTAAATAAACACGACGCTGCTTATGCAAAGTGAGCGAGAGAAAGCAACGAGAAATAAGCTAGAAACTCCCGACTGGAGACTTACGATGGAAGGCGCTGCCGCTGCCGGTGGTAGGTACGAGGGCGGGTGCGGTTGCAGGGGCGTAACCCCGCTGCCTTGCCAACGCCCAGTGCGGCGAACTTTGGTCATTAAATTAAGTGCACAGGCCAACGACGACGATGTGACGTACAAAAGCCAAGCATCGAATGACACCAGCGATGCCCATGTCGCCGATGACTTCGACTTTGACTACACACTTCACCATTTTATATTAAAAAAAAATAAAAAAAAAAAAAAAAAAATAAAAAAAATAAAATAAAAATAAAAAAAAAATAAAATAAAAAAAAATTAATAAAAATGACAAAAAAATTAATAAAAATGTTATCTAAATTATTATATAATTTATATTATAATTTCCATTAAAATTTTATTTTTCTCTTCGCCAATTCGCAACTTGAATTTCAATTTTGATTTAATTATGAATTAAACTCTGTTTTTTTTTATGTGGTTTTGTTAATTAAACTATTAATTATTAATTATTTTAAAAAATTAGCCACACATGTTTAGCAATATGCTGAATTAGAGTATATTTCTTTGTCAATATTTGAATTAAGTACAAAATCCTTGATTTTCTGCGTTTTGAATTTCAATTTGCCATCAATCATTCAACAATTTGAACTGCCATATTTCGTGAGTTGGCTTGGGTATAATTAAACCATGGAAATAAATATTATTGCAACAAGTTAAGAGATTCCACACTAAGTGGCTTAGTTACTTATGCTGGCCAGTATTATTCCAGTTCTTAAAATAACGTTTATTTTCTGTTGTTTATGTTTGGGTTAACCCTCGCAGCTGTAGCAACTTTATTGTTTGCTTTCGCCCCTTGCAATTAATGTGATTTTTAATATTCGACATAATTGTATTCTACACACACACATACATTCATTATATACACACACACACATACAAATACATATTATTATTATTTTTCCTTTTCTTTCTTGTCTTTTTCGAGCGCATCGCTCATACGCACCGAGGTCTGTGGCAATTTCTCGCGTGTGGCAGGTAAAGTCTTAATTGAATTTGCTGCCTTAGCGTTGGCCGGGCAACACAAGTCACGACAAGCTGCGTACAGCTCCGCTTGCCACATTTGCATACACATACATATATACATACGTATATATTACGCATACGTCTCTCAAGTATAAAATTAAACACAGTTGTTATTAACTTTGTCAATAAAATATTGGCAAGATTCGCAAAATGTTCTCCACCCAAAAGTGGCGAACAGAGAGCAAATAAATAAAGACGCTAAAAGCGACAGCTTAATTTTCATTTATTGATAGCATGAAAATGATGACTGTATTCCATACCTGGCGCGCTGGTCGTAACACCATCCACCACTTTATGGACTCCAACTGTCCACTCAGCTATAAAAGAGATTTGTTATGAATGTGAAAGCGCGACGCATCGTAAATGTCGGGCAAGTGTATCTGTGTTCAGGAGAACACCTAAGCGGCTTGAATTTGGCTTTTATAGTCAACTTATCGGTCATCTTTAGGGCACAGCGGGATGGCTGAGTGAATGGAATGATGGCTGGCAATGTCCTTCTCTTTATATCTTTGTTGTGTCGCAACTTTAGGGTTTGTTTGTATTTGCATTTTAGAATTGTCTCAGCGATTTCCAGTTTATGACCCAGGGCAATAAAAATCTTCCCATTTATTATCATCTGTATTTGACAAGAGCCCATTGCGTGCCGCCTGACAATTAAGTATTCATCACGTCGCAATAGGCTTCAGGCAGCGTGATTAATTTTAACCATTTTTTTCTGTTATCCGCCGCCTCATAATGAACTAGAATAACTATTAACATTTTTGACTTTTTCACAGTCCACTATAACTGCCAACTTTCGGTTTACAACTTAAGCTTATCAAATTAAACGAGTTGAATTTCTCAGAAAAAAATCCATGTCCGAAGTAAATTGTTATGTATTCAGATTCTTATAGCGTGTATGCCATTACAATATCTTTTACAATAGCGATTCATACAAACGCTGTAAACGAACATAGAACGCTAATTACGAAGAGAAGCAGATTTATTCGCTTGGAATACCCCTAATATTAATTCGCAGTACGCGAAAACATATCACTTACTCAGAAATATACATAAAACATATATTTCCAACGTCGTGTTGCATGCAACATGCTCACCAAAACAAAAGGCAGACTATAAGAAATATCGCATAAGAATCCAATACAGACATTTTCACAAGAGCCGAGCAGGTCAAGGTCTTATAAGTGAAAGATTAATTTTCGTACAATCGGCCTTAGGCTATTTGTCTAAGACTGGCCCTGAGCTCATTTTTTTATGTGTTCAACGTATATTTGCTGAAAAATGTACTCATATTAATAATAAATATTATTATTAATATTTCTCTTCTGAGAATTACTTTATTTTGTTGAAGCTAGTGACCTCGCCAGAGTACCAAAAGCATGTACACATTTTGAAAAGTTCATTTTAATAGACAACGTGTTAGCTTTATAAAGAGTAAATTAGTTTTTTATTGGCTTGTTGGTTGTTGATGCTCTTGTCTTGTTGACCAACATGTTGTTTGTTAACGTACTCAGACCAGTTGTTTGTATAGTTTGCTTTTTGTTCTTCTGTTTACAGTTTTTTTATACTCCCTTGTGGAAGGTAAAAGAGCAAGCTGGGTTTGTGCAATGTGGACAAAGATGAAGACAATGCAGACAAAGTGGTCAAGTTGGGGTGCTTAGGAAGTCGATAGTATCGATAATCGCAAATTAATAAAGTCACAAATATCTCATCATTTTAGAGTCCCCAATTTCGGTGGAAGGTTGCTGGCGATCTCCTTCAAAGATCCACATCGGCCACGCCCACCTCTGGCTCCGCCACCCCTATGACCCTTGGAAGGGACTATATATGTTGCTATCAACAGCTGAGATTACTTATTGATATAAGAGTATTTCGCAGTCGGTTACGCTCGACGCTGCAACGTTCTCAGTTGTTCTATCTCCATCTAATGCCAAGTTCAATTTTCAAATTTCACTTGGGTCTGAGGGAGCTGCGCTGGTTTCTTTGGGATTTTTGGTTTGGTGGTTAGGCGGATCGGGGAATCGCATGGTGTTCACATGCAATTGCGAAGTGGAACCCGAAAGATAAAAGCCACAAGAAGCAATGTAAAAAGTAATAAAAATATAAATTATAATTATTATAATTAAACAAGCGGCAGTCAATTAAGCTAGCTGGCTGCTGCATAATTTGTTGGCCAAAATAGGGGGTGAATAAAATTAGGAAATTATTTTAATTTGTCTCAACTGCCGCCGCCGACGTGTCGCTTGCAGCATTTGAAAGTTGCAAGTTGGTTGTCATGCAGCCGCCATTTACATTTATTTATATGCACTTTGTGGTGCGTCCACAAGTTGACTTCAACTTTACACCATCCATCTCCCACCATTTGCCACCTGCCACTTGCCACCTGCCACCTGCCAAGCTGGACAAAACGCACGCAATGCTTGGTTCGTGTGCGTCGGCGGCGTGTATGGCTAGTTTGGGTTTGTACTTAGAGTTATGATGCCTGCCACTGGCAGCACTTGAGTCTAAGTTGCGCGCTCTTAAATAAATTTATGAAAATTTATGAAATTATGCAAACACGCGTTGCGCTCCAGCTAAGTGGAACCAATTGTCAAGATTTTAGTTGGGTGGTTCGCCGGTTGGGTGTGGACCGCATCATGAAGTACTGCCTCGTCGGACTGTTGCCACGCTTGATAGCAGCTTATTATACAATTTGGACTGCCATCCGGTAACAGCTTGTGATTGAAGTTTCCTTGGCAGATTTATAACAGCAGCTAATTGCATAAGCCAACCTCAATTTCTCTCCTCCATTTCGTCTGCATTTACAAAATGAATTTCAGAAAATATCGCATATTTCCTTATTAAAGCGTTCTCATACAAATTCAATTTAAGTGAAATTGAAAATGAAAATATCCACAGAGAAGCTATCTCACTCCGCCTGTGAACAGTGCTACAAGAAACTTTAAGCTATATCACTTTAAACTCCAAGTTCATAATCAGTTTCTCTATCAACATCAAAATCGTCATCTTTCTGATAAGATAAGTCTGTTAAATGAATCTTACTTCTCCTTTGCAATAGTCAAATTGAAGTATTTTGGCTCTAATGCCAACTAACCAGTTTTCAGTTAAAGCATGAATTATTCTTAAGCAGTTTCCACGGCTAAGATTGCATTTAGCCACACTGCGCTTTTTACGTATTCAGCAGCAAAGTGCATTTTGCCATCTTTTGCTAAGTACACATGCATCTTCCGCTTCAGGCAACAAAACTTTGGAATAACTTTAAAATCTAATATTTATTTTTATATATTTTTATATTTTAGCAAATGTTATGTGATAACAAAATATTTTAAATATTTTGATATGCTTGAAACCTTATTTAAGTTCCCAGATTCACAGCTTGACCTCTTGCCAGGAGCCTCCGTTATTGCCAAGACGTCCCCTGCAGTGTGCCGGAAATCTGACGAATTGTTTTGTGTTAAGTTGCTCGGGGAAAAGCAGCGCTGCCAACGCTGTTGTCTAGCTTTGAGTCATCGCGATGAAAGGTAGAAAAGTTCATGTCTCCCGGGGGTCCCGGTGCGCGCTGCGAGTCCATTCACCCCAACTGAGAATGTACCTAAGTTAAGGCGGTGGCGTTGAGTGCTCCGTTGGCGCACAGATTAAGAATTCAATTGGTGAACTTATGTCGATGTCATAGTCAACCTTAGCGTGCTCGCTTGTGCATGTCATTTTAATTCGCATTCAATAAATGAATTGGCAACATTATGCAACTGATTAGCAGACGCCGAAACGTTTCCACTTTAATGTGTAATAAAGCACTTTATTCCTAACTGTTACTTGCATATTATTCTAATTACCAACTGTCATATAAAAAAAAAAAATGAGAACCCAACGCAGCAAAAACATCAGCTTGCAAAAAGCGTCGTCTGCTTGTTTCTGCGCACTCGTTAGTTGGGAGCAGCTGCAGGATGCATTAAAACTTGGACTGGCCAAGCGTCTCACACGCAGCTTAATACACACGCCCACACACGCCCACACACACACACTCACACAGGCACACACTAAAGCACTCAGCCGTGACTCGCGAAATGAGCGCTTAACAGGAAGCAACGTTGCTTCTTCTTCTTCTTTTCAATTTTTTCCAGTTTTTTTTGTTGTTGTTGTTGTATTTGTTGCAGGATTCATGCTTTTGCCTAGCGCCTCATTTTGCATGTCACTTAAGCAGCACTACGTACCTCCTACCATTCCCCCCCTCATGCCATCATCGAGCCCACCCCACGACGTCAAGGCGTGTTGCGTTTTGACTAAGATGCTTGCTTCCGGTCCCTAATTCAATTTACGGGCAAGCAACTCGCTGGCAAAAAAAAAAAATTGTGTTAAGAAAATGTTTTAGCGTTTCCATTACGATATGCTATAATCGAAATTTAAGCAGTCGCGATCGCTCACATTGATAAATATGTATATGATATTGGTTATTAGACTGATATAAAACTAGCCAAAACTATTTTCATTTTAAATTGAAACCTTATATCCAATGATCAGAATTAATCCGTTTTGACCACATTTTCAATCAATTAACAATGATAATACAAATAACAATACTATCGATTACCGGTTTTCAAAACAAGGCCAAACTAACTTAATGGCTAAATCAACTGTTGCCTTGAGATAGAGAAATTAAGGCGATTATCTGTCGCCATTTTTGCTCCCACTGATACACTTTGACAACTGACAAATACGCCGTAGTCAAAGTGTCACCGCATCTCGGCATCGTCTGAGGATGTTTCAAGAATACTTCAACGTTTTCGTTGTGCCTTTTGGCAGCGGCTCAGTGATGACAGCGAAGGTGGCCCACATCGCAGAGGCTGTAAGAAAATGGCAAGGCCACACCCAAAATGTTTCAGTCAATCAGTTAGCTAGTCAGTCGACTTTCACTTTCAACTTGCCGCTGTACTGGGAATTCTTTTGTGTAATGACTGGTAATTATCCCTAATTAGTTATAAAATATTGAAGGGAAAATGTTTTTGGGTTGCCAACAAAAAAACAAAAAAAAAACGAAAAATAAAAACAACCCAAAGTCAAGGGTTCGGCAGAAGCAACAAGGCCAAGTTTATATGGAGGCCATTAGCCAAAAGTTGTTGGTTTGCGAAATTGATGCTTATACTTGAAAAAGATAATGATAATCATAATGGTCATGATAATAATAATAATATCATGATCATGATCATGATGATAATTGCAATAATAATAATAATTACAATTTGTTAAAATGGATTCCGATTTCACCTGTGTGCCATGATTAATAGTCTTTCTATGAGTTGCAATAAATTAGCCAGCCATCTGCCACCCAAATAACCATAAAAGCAAACAAAAAGCCAAAACTCGCAAATGTATATTACCTCTAAATGCATTACGCATACGCCACCGTAAACAGACTTTTAGTTGGACTCCACACATCATACGTAAAACAGTTCTTGACTCTTGCCTCTTGCCCCTTGCTGCTGCTGCTGCTGTTGCTGCTGTTGCTGCTACTGTAATTATTGACGAACAAACAGACAATTTCAACCTACGAAAATAGGATTAAACTAAAACTAAAAAAACTAATTAAAACACATTAAGCACGATTACGAATTAGAATTAGTAGAACTTTATAATTCCATATTTTAAAAATGAATTTTTACCCAAAAAATGCACATCAGTAAGCACTATGGGTAAAAAGTAATGCATATTTGGAAAACTGAAGCTCAACATTATCAGTAATTAGCCCGTTAGCCACCACAATTTTGTTTATAATTGAATCCATTCGCAAAGCCAAATTGAAACATGGCAATTTAACTTATTTGCAACATTTTAAAACTAGCTTAAACTTTCCAAACTTTCGCAGTGCTTCAGAGCACTTAACCCAGATTTTTTCCATGGAACTTTTCTGGTAGTTTCCAGCAAATCTCCCTAAATGTTGAAATAGAAAAAGCGACATGGCAGCAAAACAACAGCACTTTCTGAAGCTTATTTGCATAAATATGAACACAAATTATTGATATAGCTGATGTAATAATGATATAGAAGTTGAATGACGATAGCTAAGAGAATAATAATATGCGAATTTGTTGAATGATTTAATCAGAGCAATGAGAGCTAAATGATATAGGGGTCTATAACCTAATCGACCGAAACAATCAAAGGGACTAGTCTGCATACTGCCCCGCTCAACTCTCAACCGGTTGTTCCGATCGAGAATATAGTTATGCACACATGAGCTTTCAACTTGAAATTGACAGGCTTAAGGCTCACTGAGATGTTATCAGAAGTAACTTCCTTAATGCGCAGCACATTTCGTGACAAAACCAGTGAAATCAGCCTCCACTGTGAAGTGCATAACAATGATATCCTTTGGCTTGTTTGATCCTTGGGCTGAGTGGTGCCATATTAGTTGGCATGTGTCAATGGCCTCGGTCAGAGTCGCCCCTTGCTCTTGCCCCGCTCCCAGCGACACACCCAAAGCCCCATTGACACGCAGTGTTTGACTGGCCACCCACTGATTGGGTTTCAGCCAAATCACTTGCAACTTGACTAGACGTCGCGACGTTTTTTTTTTTTTGGTTTTCACCATTTTTGGCGGAATCTGTTCGTTGCTCTCCATTTGCTTCTAAATACTTATTCAAAACTTTTAATTCAGGTCAGCTGCATCAGTTGGCGCAGCGGGTTTGGTCCTTGGTCCCCATGGCATCTGACACTTTTCTTATTTATTTATTTCGCTTTTGTTGTCGCCTTGTGAAAAATTACATTGAACAATGTATTGCTTTGTGTTGTTGTAAATCAGGTGTGGTGTGGGCAGAGAAGAAACAATGGGAACGGGAACGGGACGGGCTTTGCCTGTCCAAGTATCGCTACTTTGGTCAAGACAACTTTATCAACTTAATTTATATGTGTCGCATACACAGAAACTCATATTTTCAAACGTTTTCTGCTGTATTTTGCACATTTTATATACATATATACATATACATATATATATCTGTGTATATCTTGAGGTTAGCTCCTTGAGCACCTTCTCGATTCTGTGGGCTAAGTTTATTCTTTTGCATTTGGCCCGCGGAAAGTTTTTTGTGCGTTGCTGTCAGTTGTTGTTCTACTTCAAATTGTATTTGAAACTTTTACTTAAGTGGCAAATGGTTTTTTGCCTGCAACTCAAACTCCATTTTCCAGCAGACTTCACACTTTAGGTAGTTGCAAGCCTGCAAAGTGGCTGGTGGGGAAGTCCTGATAGCAGAATAGGCACGTGCCATAAGCCATTTGTCAAGAGGCACCTGATTGGATTTCCCATGACTAAGCACCGCTGCCAAGCCGCAAGCGGAGACCGAGCAGCAGTTTCTTCTAAAACGCTTAAGAACAAAATCTAATCACAGTAGGCCAGCTGGAGCTGGAGCTGTTGCTGGCGTGTAGCCAATTCGCCTTGTGGCCGAACATGACCCACAAATCGTTGGTTAAGATAGGCAGCTGCACCAAATCAGCCAGCTTTAACCCCAAAACCCAAAACTTGCCAAACTCGCCAAACTGATACAAAACTGGCCAAACGGAAATAATAACTGCATAGCCCAAAAAGTTCCTTAGATGTCGGCCAAAAACTTTGCCAATTAATGTAGCTCGACATGCAATTGCCCAACATTACCCAGACTTGGCCCCTTTCAACTCTTTCAAATGCTGTTGGACTTCTTTTTTGGTTGTGGTCTAGTTTCTGGACAATTGCTGCAATCAATTTTGGATTTCTTTGATTTGTGCCGCACTTTGGGACAATAATATTAAGAATTCTTCATAATTGAAAACAAACACTATTGGAATGAAATAAATAATGAATAAATCAGGAATTCATGCAAAACTTTGCACAGAAAGTAATAATAAGAAACTTTCTCGATCTTGGACTCTTGGAAATGGCAGATGTTAATCCGAGCAAATTGTGATTTTCATTCAGTGCTTTATTTTTAGTCAAGCGGCAAGCAATGAAGGTCCTTTCAAAGGATTATGGCATGCCGCCTGTCTAGGAGGTGCACAAACATGATTTACACGGACACATGCAGCAGCAATATCTAAGCAAAATAACAATAACATTCGGAATATATGTATGTGTCCATATATATTGCAGGACAACCCACTTTCAGCTCAGAGCTTGTAACTTGTGCACTTTAAAGTAGTGCAAAAAATGTGTTTGCTTTTTTTTTTGTTCTGTTGCTCGCACACACACTTATGTGTGTGTCTTTGTGTGTGCGTGTGTGTGTGCTTATATCTGCAGTTGCCATGTTTTTAATCCACTCGAAGGCACTAAAGTCAGATCAAGCGAAGCTTCCCTTGGCGTGCGTTTGGCGTGTGTTTGTTGAAATTCATAAATCCAATGAACCCAACACAAAAGTGCTAGACTAGCAGATACTCTGCACCAAATGCATTCTTCAATAAGTGCTACTTATTTAGCTGATCTTAAGTAGTATTTACATTAAGTAAACCCTTTACATCTGCATATATTAATAAACTTTGTTTATACATAAGCACAAAGTATAAGAAAATGCTTAAATTTAGTTATTAATAACATGTTTAAAGTTGAAATTATTTAATATTATTTACATATTTTGAAAAAATCATAGAATTTGAATAAAACACGGAAATGGTTATGCATTCTGTCATTTTGTACAATTTTGTAGAGCACATTTTCCAGCAATTTTGCATAAGCATTTTTGAAGTTTGATAATATTCGCACTTCATTCACGCCTTCAACTTTTTGTTTTGTTTGCATGCCCAAGGATAATCGTATGAATATATAGTGTACTCATAAACGCGTGTGCGTAAACAATAACAGCAATGAGGTCCTTTAGCTCCTTCCTTTATTACAACCGTTCCCTTTCCTGTTTTGATTAGGCAAGGCAGCCAGTTGCTGACTAAGCGGGAAACTTTTAACAACGATACATGTCTTAGATTACTCCACACACTTACACACTCATACACACATACACACACACACACATCATTTCAATGTTGGGAAGAAGCAGTAAGGGCTGTCGGCGGGGGTTGGTTGTGGAACTAGTTTGAAGATTGAAGTGCTAAACAAAATGGCGGCGCACGTTCAACGCTTCACTTAATTAAGCGCCTTTTTGTCTGCAGTAAGTTGATAATTGAGGTTTCGCCGGTTTCCAGTAAAAGTTAATACCCCCAAAACCCCAAATAGCATAAGTGGCACAACAAAGGCGGCCACGTGAACTGGCAATGCCAGTGCCAAAAATAAAACTTTCCTTAGACCAAAACAAATAGAAAAAAATTAGAAGCAAGCAAAACAAAAAAGGGCAATAAGCAAAGTTAAATACTCCAGCAGTCGATATATGTATTTGGCAGATGTACGACGTGGTAATCGGTTAACTTCAAGTTATCTAATTGTCGCCTCCACGCTCATAAGACAAATACAATCTCAAATCAGGAACATTACGCCAAATCGAGGAAAATATTAAGCCAAAAATAAATACTTAGATTAAGACAGTTTTGTCGTAGATTCCCCGACAGTCAATAAAATTTCTGGTCGCTTTGTGTGCATATATAAATTAATAAATATATATACATATGTATATATAATAGTTTCAAAGACATCTGGGCATCTTATTTTATATAAAGCTAAGAAGGTCGTAAGTTCCATCTGTATGAGCGATTCCAGTTTGAATTAACTTTCAATTTGTATACTTTTATTTGTATACTTTATATTTGTATACTCAAACATTGTTGTCGATCTCAAGATTGAATCACAGGTGAAGTTTCTAGGTTTAACAACTTCTGCGAAACCGATATTCATAAAAACGAACAGACAGATGGGCAGTTAAGCTGAAATGGGGTAAGTCGTCAAAAGTGCATTAGAGAACTTGGAAACAAGAAAAAGGCGTTCGCGAAACATAGAGTTTCGGATACAGAAAATGAGGTAAGGCGAATCAACTGAAGTTGGAACTAGCCAAATGAGCAAAGTTCTCGAATTGTATTCGTATAAGTTGGGACAGATATTTGTATTCACAAAAAAATGTTAGTTTTCTTGATTAAGTTATTCGATTTGAGGAACATATATAATGTCATATTAGTTATTAGCTTGATTCAAGAACGAATTTCATTGATGTTGTAATTACTGTAGAAATTTCAATTTAAAAATATTGGGAAATTTCTATGATTAAGTTTTTTTCCCCATCAATAAATATCGTGGAGACTGATTAATTTGCTACAAACAGCTGTATTTTATAGTCTTGAGGAGGCAATTGAGAGAATGAAAAAATCAAAAGCTGAATTAACTCTCAGGCCAATCTCAACTCGTCCAGGGGACTACTTATATACGTACATGTACTGTTATACAGGGGGATATATCTAAAATATATATATATATCGCTTACGGGGTACAAATGGCTATATTGCCGCAGCAGGCGCCATAAAAACATAATCCACATAAAGCTTTTAGCACAAAAACACCCACGCGGGAATTGCTGTGTTTGTTATTTATACAACAAATTCAGGCTCTTAAGCTACTGTAACGTTGCGTATCCGCCGCGTTACCCGCTTACCTGCACTAACACGTACAGCAGCCGTAGAAGCAGCAGTCTTTGACCTGCTCAACTGCTCAACTGGTCAACTGCTCAACTGGTCAACTGGTTGACCTGTGCTTGTCGCGGACAGCGGACAGTGGCTGCTGCAATTTTTGCACAATCAGAAATCTGATATTTGTCTTTGCTTGCAGCTAATTGTATGAAAATAATCAACAACTTGAAGACAGAATGAAAATGTAAGCTAAAGACTGAAAAATAAATAACTTTTTGGTATATCTCTCCTCAGGAAGCCCCTTATTTTCTAAGCAACAAAAGGAACTTTTTGATGATATTGATTCAGAAAATTGTTTTTATACTTGAATTAAGTATCAGTTGAAAAGATTGAAGATATCTTTATCTTTATACTTTATACGAAGGCGTAATCAGTCCGATTTGGATGGCCACTTCTTAAAAAGTGCAACATTCATGGCTATCTTGCTGCCAGTTACATATTTGTCTGACTAAGTAAGAAACTTTTCACCCATTTTGAAGATATTAAGGATAAACAATTATAATTTAATTCTATTTTTGGCTTCGATTTGTATTTTTAGAATGCGTGACTTTAAGCCACATTTTTGCTTTTACTAAAAATATCAGTTGGAAAAGTTTTTGTGCGCCACATTTAAACTTTTAACTCAATTTATTTTTAATCCAATAAAAATCAGCAAAGAACGAGGCGTGCGGGTGCGAGAATGTTTCGGATAGGTGAATCTCGCTTGTGTACCACGTCAAACGAGGTAGTGTGGAATGAAGGGAAGGGCAGTCAGATTATTGAGTATCAGAGGCTTTGATTGAGCAACATGTCGAAGGCCAGCCATCAGCTGAAAAGGTGTCTGGAGTCCAGTCATCGACATCGTAGGTTGTGCGTCAATGATAAAATGCGCAATTTTTCGAGACAAATATTTGCAAGACACTTTAATTCACCGCATACCAACACATCATACATGCACACACACACACCACCGATACACATAAGTGTATAAAAATGTTGCTGGAAACTGTTGACAACAAAATAATTTTTGGGTTGTGTTCGTGTTTTCTTTTTGAAAGCCAGTGTCTGAAGTATGGCATGAGATTTTCATGCTTCGCTCGCCGTGAAACGAGATCCGCACACACACACACACAAGCATACACTTGCTTGTAAGCCATGCCACGTATGTAGAAAGTGATACAACTTGTTTGAGGACGAGCTGAAGGACAAAGTGGAGAGCGAAGCGCTCATCGATGCCAAACCAAAGTTACTACTCAGATGACCCAGAACAAAACTGCCATTAAATATACGAGACCTACATTCAACACAAACTGCAAAGCCTGACACTGAGCACACACACAAACACACACACACAATGTACAAACACCTTGCTGATTGTAAGAACCGCTAACCACAAATGTGTCCACGACGACAGGATGTGTCCCTGTAATGGGATGCCTGTGGGGCTTTATGGGTGTGTAATGGCAGATTTCAAAGTACTGTTCCCTTTTGTTATCCTCAAATGCATCCCACTCCCATTCTGGAGTGCTCACTTAGTTCTGTTGATACAAATTTGCTGTGCAACAGTTTTCCCCCTATTATTTTTCTCCGTCGCTTTGACGACAGGCAATAACAACCCCGACTTCGAATGGCTATCGTCTTCATCATACAAACTAAAGAATAACAAATGTAAATTCCAATTAGGTAAACTTACACATCCCCTTATATCGCAATCTTGTTATAATACTGTTATAATATTAATATCCTTTGGTAGTATCCAGTATTCCAGCAGCTGGCTCTGCTCTCATTAGCAGGTATTAGAGCAGAAATACTCGATACTCAAATAGGCATATAAACCTTCTACAGGGTCCGCTAGTTTCCATCCTCTTTGCTTGTTTGGTTCCCTTACAAATTATATGTTCGAGCATTCTAGAAGCCGGATCAACATTCTATAATTCTCTTTAAAAAATAAATGTTTTGTATTTATTTCTTCAATAAAAAAAAATGTCTGAAAGCACTTATAGGGACTTGCGTTTCATTGGTGCGTTCAAAATTGAATTTATTGGTTATTCGATGTGTTCAATAAATAATAAAAATGAGTGGCAACAAACGCCTATTGACATTCATTAAATGTGAAAAAACCTTTTAAAAAATTGCACGCACCCTTCTGGCCGGCTGCTCGCACCCTGAGCTCACCCCTTTTTGGCAGGGCCAATTGTCAGCCAAGCGAATTGAAGTGACGGCTGTCTGTGCAAGTGCGAAGTGCCAACTGTGAAGTGGGAGGCGCCCAGGACGTATCTGTCATCAAGGCTCTTCACGCGCAGTCAGGCAACTAGTCAGGTGTCTGCCTCTTCCGGTTGAGCCAGAAGGACTGGCTGCCGCACTCTTATGCTTCATACCCATCTACACGTCCTTGTTGTGCTTAATACTTGGCTGTGTTCTTGGTCCTAGCTTGTGTGCAAGTCAAATTAAGTGGAAATGAATTATGGGCCGCACGCTGCGACCAAAATAGCAACGATACGAAACTAAAGAAAAGTAAAGGACGGGCAAAGAGCAAGTTCAGTTCGAAGCACCAGACAACCCGGCCACAGTGCCACGAGGCAACAAATAGCGGTCAGTAGGATTTTGGCACTGGACCAACGCACTTTGACTCATTAGCTGGCATCAGCTAAAACAACAATAGCCAAATGTGGCACATTATTAATATTTGTTTGCATTTCGCATTCCCTTCTGCCCCCAATTTGTTATGGATTAGCTTTAAATGACTTTTTGTCCAACACACATATGCATATGTGTTACGCATACACACACACACGCACACACATACACAAATAATTCATCCTTCATTCGCAGTGCGTATACGACGCGTGACACTCTGATTTATTTGCTCAATTAACGGCTCGATTTGCAGACAGTCACAGCCAAAGCCAAAGCCAAAGCCAAATTATTTTCTTAGCCCGTTGCCGACAAACGCATTAAGTAAGCCACAAGTCAGTTTCAGTGAAGGCAATGTTAACAACTTAATAGCAATCATTCTTCTATAATTACTATGAACACCCTTTCGTATAATTGAATCCCAATTTGCTTTCACTATTATAAATTCAATGTTTTTATAATGCCTGTGAATATATATGACTCTATCTCCTCCTTCTTAAAGATAAGATAAAAAGCAGAAAACAAAAATATTATAAATATTCTCCTAAATTGAACTAGAAACTCGTAATTAGACCACAAACCCACTGGTTTGTTATTAAATCAAATTTATTCAGCAGTGCATAAAATTGGTTAAACATTATCTCTAAAGCTGCAAAGTTGCAGAGGCAATGAAATTGTGGTGGTAAACTACGTAAAGGACGTGTACAGACATTGCTTGTTGTCTATATATATCCAGTAACCAGCAGGTATGGCACACGGAGAAGGGCTCACTTACAAGTCCATCTATTAGTTGGGCTCTACACATAGTGGTGGGAATTCGCGATTACAACAAGTATGTACAACAAGTATCTTTGGCATCGCTTAGTTTCAGTGTCGAAATTTAGCCGAGTTTCACAGCAGAGACCAAATATAATATTATCAAAAAAGTATATAGATTCTCATACTAGGTATGAGTTGCGAAGTCGAGTAAACTGCTCGGGGCGCGAGTTTGTGGGTGGTTTTTTTCTTCACTTGCACAAGTATCCTTGATCCTTGTCTTGCAGCTACTTGGAGCCGCATTTTAATCATGACTTTTGAATGCTTACTTACTTCCTTTCAACTTTGCCCTTGCCTGCCGCTTAGTTGCCTAATTTGCTGTGCCTTTGACTGCTCTCATTATTTATCTGTTCTGCTTGTTCTGTTTGGGAGCGCAACAAAAAAATGGCGAGCATAAAATTTACATTTTTGTTTTTTGGCCATTCCGTTCCATTTATATCTTGTGCCCTGCATTATACACAAATCCCATAGGCAAATCCAAATCCCATTAAAAAGGGAAAAAAGAAAAATGAAAACAAACCTATTTGATATGCCGCCAAATCTCGTTATGCCCAATTGCCGCTGTTGCCACGGCGAGCTGCATTAACAAGTTGCAAAACGAATACAAGCTTGGAAATGGATACGACTATGAGTGTTTTGCAAGCAAACTTTGCATGGCCACGTTTTAAGCTAACTCTCTTTAAGCACTTGACTAAAGAAAAAATATAAAAATCAGAAACAGTGCAAATATTGAAGCAGTAACTGCTCGACCAAAAGATGCCACTGAATTAAATATGAACATCAGGGAGTTTGTCACATACGTCAGCAAATGAGCTGAATGTGATTATGAATTATGAATGTAAATTACTCTGAAAGGTCCACTAAAATGCGAATATATATATTTTAAGCCTTAAATGACACCGGACGACAGCAATTTGAGTGCTTAAACTCGTACAGTGGACTACCGCAAATTGAAACGTTGCAGCGCCAATATTATATAATGTGATAATATATGTGATATTGAACTTTATTGAAATATATATAATAAGTCAAAGAAGTTATTATGACAGTGTAAAGCTATTCAGCTACAGCCCAATATATATACTTTATATGTACATATGTGTCGAGTACAGGATATATAAATATATGCTACTGTTGCGCTGTACAAACACAGATACGAAACGGCAAACGAATACAGATGCTGAACATGAAATGCACACACACACACACACAGAGACATAGAGAGTAGAATGCCATCGATGGGGGGGAGGCACAGATGCACTGCTGTTGGCCGCCATTATAGTTATATGATTTGCACAGTTTCTGTGAACAGAGCGCCATCGTCGAATTCGTGCCAAAGACAAAGTAGCCGTATTAAGTTGCCTGTCGAGTTTATTTTGTAGTGCGACAGCTGGCAGAGATCGCTGTTTGATGCGCTCAATAAAATTCATGTTATGACTATTTACAACCTTCACAGAAAGTAGCCATCATGCATAACTTTAATCAGTCATGCAACGCACACAAAAAGCACGTAAAAATTTACAAAAAAAAAAAGGGCTCATAAAAACGTACACAAGAGTTGCAACAAGAAATTTGTGCAATGATAAAAGCCAAACGATTATGCATCTGAATTGCTTTTTGTTGCAAGTACCCAGCGCAAGGCGTGATATAAAAATAACACTTGACTTCACCTCACTTCGCTGCCACAGTTGTGTTGATAATGATGATGGTCACGTTGCGTGTTGCGAAATGGCGTCCATTTAATGGTCAGTTATCTATTTGACAATATCCAGAAAAAAACTATTATTATGGTTTTTCTTCAACAGGCTTTTCCAGTTCAGTCTGCGCTCTACAAAACTAATTTATGGACTTTCATTAACAATTTGTTAGTTTAAAAAAAAAAAAACTTCTGACGTACTTTAATCGACTACGAAACTATCTTATTAGACCCTGAACCCATTAAAAATGGGTAAAAAGGGTATAAGGGTTTTGTACAACTGTATGTAACAGGCAGGAGGAAGCATCTTCGACCCCATTAAGTATATGTATTCTTGATCAACAGCCCAGTCGATATAGCAATGTCCGTCTGGCTGCATGAACACGCGGATCTCAGAGACTATAAGAGCAAGAGATTTCAAATTTGGATTATAGGTTCTCGTATACCCGGCGCAGATCAAGCTTGATTAGCTGCAGTCCCTGTGCCTGTCATAAGAAAAGAGTGTACTTAAAGACTTTCTCACATTTTTCATTTCTCACATTTGCCAGGAAATATCGTAGTCGATCTCACTCGACTCGATCTCACTTCTTACTTGTTTTTATAATCAGCTATTGTTTTTTTTTGCGAGCAGGCATCTTCTTTTTTGGTGGCTTGTAAATGTATACAAACGACATTAAGTTTATAAATCATTGGATTAAAATGAGAAAGGGCAACGAACATTTATTGGCATTAACCCGAGTTGGTCGACTTCGACACCATTGGAGCAGCAGCTCGTTAATCTTAGTTAGAGCAATTGCCTGGCTACACAAAGATGACCTCCAAGTTTCGACCAAGAAGGGACTGCGATACTTATCCACAGCCAGTTACAGGCACAGCCCCAATGAACTTTGTGGCCACTTCATCATCAGTTGAGATTTTCATAGCCTTCAACAATTTTAATTCGTTTTAATTTATATCAGAACTTTGACCTTTAAATTGGCTTTAGCAACCCTTTGACATTCGTTTCACAGTTTCCCAAGAGCCACAATACACAATTTATAAAAAAAGGGAACACAATTTTTCCAGCTTAAAAGGAAATACAAATTTGTTCAATCATCTTCCAACATAAAAGGAGTGTTCAAAGCCATCATCAATGACCCAATGAAGTGCAAATCTATCAGAATAAGCTGACGCAATATTATATGATTTTCCTTATAATACCTAAAATTGAAATCTCAGATTTGATTGTATTTCACATATGCATATAGATATCCTTATTAATATTTTCAAATTACATTTGTGGGGCTTTAGCATGTTGTGCAAATAAGCTGTTGGTAGACGTATGTCAAAGGCCGAATACATAATTATTTTACCCACACTATTTGAGTTGACACTAAAGAGATATTGTGTGGGAGTCCTTTGTTCATTTGATGCCTTTGAAATTCACCTATGCTGAGTAATGAACATTGATTTTGTGATTTATGCCGGTTATTTAATTAATTTCTTTGAATTTCCATGATGCTTTCCCTTGGCTTCCCTTGCCCGCGTCCCACATCCTGCCCTGGTTTCGGTTTCCATTTCGGTTTCAAGACAAGATTTATGTGCAGTCAACTTAAAGCAGGCACCCAACAAATAGATACAATGGCCAAGCTGATGGCGAGTCTCCATTTGTAACTATGTGTCTTCGTTACATGTACATCAAAATCTGTATCTGTGGGTGTACGGGTGTGTGGCTGGGTGTACATATTTGTACTCGTCAGCATATTTAGTTTAATCGCTTTGCGCAAAGAGAGGTGGAGAATCGTCTCCAAACTCAACATATTGATTTGAGTTTGTTGTGCGCCGAGCTCTGTTCCAGTTTTAGTTTCAGCAACAGTAGCAGTCCCAGTTTATGCCGAATCCTGATTATGTCGGTTGGTATTGGTATTGTTTACTTCATTATCGAATTGCTTCTGGCACAAATATTATGATTACTGATACGAGTTGGGGTCCATTAGTTGGGTCAACTAAACCATTTGGCATGGCCCACATTGTTTTCCGGCCTGGCCTGGAATCATTCAGTAGTAATGTAATTGAACTACAGCTTCTTGTGTCCTTGACAGACAGTTGCAAGTGGCAGTTGGCAGTTGGCAGTTGGCCGAGCAAGTCTCGCAAGTGATTGAATAGCTAACAGCCGACTTTGAAGTTGGCAACGTGGCCAAATGAGCCATTTGCCACATACCACTTACCACTTGTCCAGTGTTGAGCCCCTGTTATTTGGTTTGTTTTCAGCTTTGAGAACATCAATTGATTAGCTGCTTACTTGTATTTGATTGATGACACCACTCATTGAACACGTGCCACGCCAATGCGATTATTTCCACACACTCACTCTCTCACTTCTCCGTCTTCTCGGCAACTTGCTAAACAAACGTATATTTTATTTTGGATGAAGTTCAGGTCTTAGGTGACGAACCCTAATTGATATGCCAATTATTTTCTTAAAGCGTTACCCATGGCTACTTTCCGTTCAAGTGAATAATGTTGATTACACAAAAACATTGCTCAACATATTTCTGGCAACTGTCGAATGGACTGAAATTGTAAGGCCTTCTCTGTTTATATCGTGTGAACAACTTTCAAGACCCCTCCAAGTATAGATTGCGCTTACGCCACGTGTCACGCTTTATGCAATTTACAGAGCACAATCCCGAAACAAAGCTGGCCATTAAATTTGGCGTTGAATGGTATCAGAAACTGTTTCCGCCAGCAGCTTTGGCGATTTATTTATTTTTTTGTTTTGCCAATTTGCCATTGCCTTGAGCCAAATCGCAGTGTGCAAGACTTATCAGAGACAAGCATCGGCGTCGCGACTGGGCAATGGTCTTGGCTGCCAGTTGCAGCTTAAGTGTACCCATGCAGACAGCATTACATTTTTGTAATGGATTTAGTAACCCATTTTCGGAAAGCCACCCGTCCCTATAAAGTATAGCCGAATCGCGATATCCATGTCCGACCATCTTTCAGCCTGTCCTATTGCAAACTAGTCTCTTAGTTCATAAGATATTTCATATAGAATCAGCAGGATAATATCTCTGTTTTAGACAGAAACTATCAGTCAAAACTCAGTACTTACGTGTACTATATTCTATATATATACTCTTAATATTTTGATACACAATTATCAAGATCAGACTTCATTAATTAGCTCGCATGGGAGAAATGCTAGATTTTTCATCTGCCAGGTGGACAAGTTTATTAAGAGTATGCAGTCTTCGGTGTGCCTAATAGCTTTCCATTTGTTTTTTGTTTTTTGTCTTTTTAATTATTGGTGGTGACCATCTCGATGTCCTTGTGCTCGCACCCTACAAGGATTCGTTTAACTGGCCAAGCGATCACAACTTTTACATTTTTAACCACTCTTATTTCGGGTAAAGATATTGTTTGCGTTGTTTTTGCTATTTAATTGGGGCTTTGTATTTTATGGTAATGGGCCACATACAAATGTATGAAGTTCTGAAGGGATTGACTACAGTCATGGTCATTTACATTTAATTTGGGTTAAAATGGAAGAGCTTCGCTTGCCAACGGCACCGTCTGGTCTTGCACCGTCTTGCCTGTTCCGGGGGGCAGCTGTTAATGCGACAGGCAAATTATATTCAATTGAAGAAGCCATTGGCTTTGGCATTTGCCGATTGGCTTAGAAATTGGTTTTGGGCGTGATTGGCGTTGGCATTGGGATTACCCATTTACGGCTGTGGCAACATCAAATGTATTTTCGCACTATCATCAGCAGTGTCGCCAGCAGTTCCACATGCGATGAGCAGCAGCTCAGTTATGCTCATCCCATGCCGTGGTGCTCAAGTGTGCCGTCGTCGGACAGATGGGGATGAAATGAAGTGCATGTGAAGTGGCGGCTCTTTGTGGATGCCACTTCAGACAGATAGACACATGTGTCATGCCTCCATCGCTCTCTGTTTTAATTTTTTGGCCATTTTGCTGACTGTTGTTAGTTACTGATTGTGGTGTGCCTGGCTCATCAATAGATATGTCAGAGGGGCTCCAATCATTTGGTTATTCAAATAAATTGGCTGCTGCGCCATTCAAATGTACTCCACTTACAACCACGCAAACACAAGTACACACACACACACACTCGTACTCACACTCGCAAATATGTCTGAAAAGAATGTGCGCACATAAAAGATAATGAAAGTGTTGCCCTGCCCCAAGGGGACTTTTGTGTATCGCCGCCAACGCCTGCAAATATGCAATGAAATGTAGTTGCGATGGCCAGGTATGACCAGGTTCTTATCTGTGTGCGTGTGTATTTATGTGTGAGTGTGTGTGTGTGTGTGTGTGTATCGGTGAAGTACTCTAATACATGAAATTGCTTTCACTGCCAGCTGGAGGCTAATCAGCGTACATTGAGTCACAATCAAGCTGCAGCAAATTAATTAAGTTGCTCAGCTCTCAGCGGGTTGAAGTGAATAAGCAGAAGCATAATAAGCATTATTAATATCTATACTATTTGGAAAGGTAATTGAGTTGCTTTAAGTATCATCAAAAATAAGCACAGATTTTATACACACAGAGAAAATTATAAGATTCTTAATACCTTTTCTCTCAGAGATAGAGCGAGCTACTCTGTCTCTGTCTCTCTCTCACTCTCTCTCTCTCTCTGCGTTTCCTAGACCACTGTAAAGTCAATGACCTTTGCTTTGCTTTTTGAAATTTCAATATGCACAACATCTTTATAATGCTCCACTCCTGGTCTCCCCCTCTCCCATCGCCCCTTGCCAGTCGTCTCTCAATCAATAGCTTTGCTTGAATCTGTGTCGCCAACGCGATGCTTCCGTTTGGCGCTTTTCGACTGCTTTGATATCGTTGTTTGCCAATCGAGCGCAAATATTTTGCTGAACAAATTGAATGTTTCTGAGAAATTTGCCTTTTGTTGCCGCTTCAATTGCGATATGTGTGAATGGTTAGAGGAACTTTCATTTGAGCAAATGCAATACTAATGAAGTCACTGTGCGGCTTGCAACGTGCCAAGCAAAAGTTTTGTTGCCATCAAGCATACGGCGCATATGCATTTGCTTGATGACATCTGCATGTATGTATTATATGGTGACCATAGCTCTAACTTTGCTGCTGCTCTGGCTGGACTCTGCCTCCTTATTGTTATGTGCTGCACGTGCGCTCATTTTTCACAGCTGCCACAGATTCGCCATTTCATTTCTCATAGCAAGACAATGAGAGGCGGTGACCCCAAGTGATAAACACTGTTGGCCCGAACTCAAATTTCTTTTAGGCTTCATGCTCCATTGGGTTGCACAACTTTTCGCCACAAGTACTTGCAGCTTTTAACTGAAGTAGATGTTACGCCCAAGCAGCAAAATACACATGCCAAATGCAGTTTCATTTGCATTTACTAACAAATGGCTTCTGTGGTTGCACACGCAACTTCTTAATGAGCTATACAAACGTTGCCATAGACAAACACACTCGTACACACACTCGCAACACACACATCGTAGTAGGATCGCATACGGGAGTAATTGCCACGACCACAAATAAACTTCGAGTAGTTGTGGCATTTGCGCTCTACTTGAAAATATGCGAAGAGAAACCACAAGAATTAAAGACTTTGTTCTGCTGGGTGTTCCATGGTGTGTGCTAATGCTGTGCAACATTTTGTGAAGCACATCTATAAACAAAGATAAACCAAATTCAGAACTTTTTGAATTATTCATCAACTGTTTTATGTTGCCGTGTGCTAAGCCAACGTGTTAAATAACACAGCAAATGTGAAATTTCATTTTAATTAATTTTCTAATTTTAAATTTAGGCTTAGATGCTTAACAAAAAAACATTTTACGTATGCGTAATATTTGATATGTTCTCCGTGGAATTTTCCATTTGCTGATTTAATTACTTCGAATTTATTTCGAGCGTTTCCAATCTAAATGATGCTGACCATGTGTGTAATATATGTCAATATGCATATATAGTATGTTGCTGGTGTACGTCAACTACACTGAGAGAAAAATCAAAGCTTGTGTTAAAAATCTTAAAGCAAGGAAATATTCTGAGATTTTATCCGCTTATTGTGGAAACAAAATTCCAACTTTGAGTGAAAAATGTTTCAATTAATATTAAGCGATGCAAAAATGAATGCAATTTGTTCACTGTGCATACAGATGTGGATATGTACTGTATATACATATATTACATATATTACACATTGCAATAAATCGAACTTGCACTTGCTCGTAAATTTACGACGCGGTTGGTTATATTAATCATTTCGCTGGCTGTGGCTGCATTAATTAATTTTACAGAATTTTAACAGTGGATATCATGAATAACTTTTACAAAAGACTGACACAAAATGCGCTAAGCTCGATGGCTTTAATGATATTATCCCATGAATTACTTTCACATTCAATTAAATGTAAATTAGCACTTAATTTCCGTTGACTTTTTAATTAAAATCGACTGGAAAGCATCCATAAAATACTATATAGTTCTAAGTTCTCTAACTCTTACTGATTGGGCCCAAAGTAGATTGGGTTATTTTATATAAATAAGTGTAAAGTCAATATATTTATTAAGTAAATTTGATTAAGATATCTCTACTTAAAGTAAGCAGTCAATTTATTTATGACTTTACTAATCTGAAACGTTCTCGTTTTCTCCTGCAGCTGTTGCTCACTTTACTGCTTGAAAGCTGATTTGAATTGGGATTTTGGGTAAGTTTGTCAAGTGATAAACTTGGATGGTGAAACATGAAAGTTCGCTTATTGCTCGACAATAAAATGAGATTAGTTTACGCCCACACATTGTGCTGCCAACTAATGCGAGATAAATTCCATTCCTGCTGATGCACACTATACAAGTCATTAATTGCAGCCATTGCTGCTGTGCGTCGACTGCTCGCACTCAGTGTGCCCATGCGCTGGAAGCGCTGAGCGATTGCCAGGCCACAGCAGAATACCAATCAAAGACAGCTGCATAGTCAGCCACATGTACGGAGAGACACAAATCCACACACACACACACACACACACATACACACACCACCACCCCACAAAGCCAGTTCCATCCATGCATACAAGTATAAGTACTTTCCAGAAACATTTCCTTGTGCTTGTGTGAGTTTACCTGTCACTTGGAGCCCCCAACACCAACCAACACCGGTAGCAACTCAATCTGGCGTGGCTTCCTCATATCTTTGTCTCCGCAGCATATTGCAATTTTCACTGCCACTTCAGCTCATTTAACGCTAACAACGTCGACGCTGCCTTCTCTGATTGACAGAGCATCGAGGACAAAGTCTGCGGTGACAGCGGCGCCGTGTGTCCTGCACTCAGAACAAAATATTAGACACAATTTCGAAAATTAATCTTTAATGAAATTGTACCGAGAAACACAATTCAAATTAACACAAAAGTGTAACTAAAACTGAGCAATTTAGAATAACGACCAAAACATTTTGAAGCTACACCATTGATCTTCAACTGTTAATAACTATAAAGCCATTAATTTTATAAATTAAGTTATTAACAGTAAATCTACAGAATAATTCATAAATGACATACATATAAATTAATAGAAATCTAACAAATTTGCACAACAATTCAGAAAATATAACACTGCTTATTAGAGGGCTGAAACTTTGAGACCCTATTTGATTATCTTTGGCAGCAAAGGTGGCCCATTTATTTCACAGTGTACGCTTGAGTGATGGATGAGTGGCGGGGGCGTGGCATTGGCAGTTTGCCTGATGACTGCACACGAAACCAGTGAATTTTTATGGCGCCCGCCTGCCCCAATGAACAGCGTAAAACAAAACTTTCAACATGAAATGACATGCCGATTAAATTAATGCTATGCCTACCTGACAAAAGAACGGCAAGGATGGTGCAAGGTGTGGTGCAAGGGGGGAGTGGGGCCAATAATGCGATGTTGTCGTTGCTGTTGCCAGCATTGGCATCGTAAAAACTTTAAGAATCGAAACGCTTGAGCGTTATGCTTTGTAAGTATCGCAAAATCTGTTGCCCCATTGACACCTGCGACCGAGAGGAGCAAACCAATTCGGACCCGCACGTGGCTAGGTTAGGAATGGCATCAACTGTCAGAGCATCATGTGCACGTAATCATAATAAATGACAATGGATGCTTTCGTAAGCTGATACTTTTATTTAATCATGCACCCTTGCCATTGACCTCCAGGGAGCACACACAGACCCGAAACGCCATCGAAACCATCAACCACCAACCGCCAACCACCAAACCACCAAAAACCAACCGCCGTACGTCTGAAATCCCAAACGCCCAGCTGCAAAACTAATCTCAAATTCATGCCGGGGTCAAGGCCAAGTGTGTAAGCCGACGCCTTTAGAACTTAATTTAATCAGAACTGAAAACCCTTTTGAAAACAACAATTTGCGAAAATTATGAAAGACAAAAACAATGCACGAATTCAATTAACTTCTGGGAGCTGCCAGCGATAGTGGTGCGTTATGAGATACCACATCAATGGATAAAATCTTACAGCACCTGCTAAAGACCAATTGATGTCTACAGTGCAAAATACCCGATGCCACACTTATCATAGGGTCTAACTTTTATTATGTATAAATATTTGATTGAAAGTTACCAATGCCAAATTTGGTGGCTGGAGCTCTAATGCCGTCTGATATAGTCTACATCGACTGGCCTGTTGATACTGAGCCAGATTATATATAGCTTATGGAGTTTGAGTTGCTTACTTATTGCATCCATCTTCAGGGTACTGGGATAATAAAACAAATAATCGACAAAAGCTCTTTCGCAGACTTTTGGCCCTTAAATACTTCTTAAGAAACTTCCTACTCTACTTACTCCCTAAAGTCTAAGCCGATTTTAAAGTAAAGTTTCTATTCTATCCACCAGATTGCTCATAATTAAAGTTAAACGATAATATAAAATAGAAGTATCTTAATTGCATTCCTCTCTGTAAACTAAATGCATTCCAAAAGTGTAGCTACAAATAGCTAACTTTTGTGAAACTCATATGAATTCAAGTTGTAGTTTAAACTGGCGAATTCTAACATCCGAACAGCTTAAATATGAATCCCCGGCAAATCCCGTGCGAATGGACAAATGCCGGTCGAACAGAACTAGTTCCTTACTGTCCCGTATCATGAAATACTACTTAAGCTCCATAATACCTTTATGTTATTATGTGTCATTCGAACTTATACATACATATTGTTATGTACACAGGTGAACCACCACCATGTGGGTGGTGCAAAGTGTCCGCTCGTTTAGCTGTGTTATTTAATCCGAGACTGTCACTCTGTGGTCCTCGGTGGACTCGGTTGGTGGACTATCGAGCCCGGCCTGGCCTGGCCTGGCCTGGCACCTGGGATTCGCTGATGTGTTTGCACGGCTAAAGTTCGCTCCAAATACTTTCCAATTGTTTGTTGTCATTGCTGTTGTCAACTGAAGGGCTAAGCCCTTGGTCTATTTCCTAATCCCGGCAAGTTTTGCCAATCTGTGTGCGTGTAGTTGTGTGCCTGTGTGTGTGTGTGTGAGTGTTGAGAGTTTTACAATTTATTTTTAATGCTTTTGGAATTTGAGTTTCTTGCTTTTTATTATGGTAAACAACAAATAATCCCAACGTGCACTACGATGTCGATTTGCAATTAGACTCGAACAAAAACAAGCCCATCCTAATTTCCAACTTTCTAATGCCTCAAGGCACTAAACACGATGGCAAACAGCAACTGCAAGTAAACCCAAGCCTTTATTTTCACAACTTTGTAATTTAAAGTTTTACTCGTTTCTAAGTAGTTATGAGTGTCCACAAATTTGCCAAACTGCCCAGAAGCTAGCTCAACAATTACTTTCATATTTACGATATTGTTGGGCAGTTAAATAACAGTCGCAAGTTGAAAAAAAAGAAGATAAGTTTTAGTTGAACGTTTCTTTTTTAGATGATTGTTTCCTTCATTAACAAGTAAAACTTTGAAATTATAACAAAAAAAAAAAATTTTTCTTACAATTTATATGATTTATACCAAATACTTTGTTATGGATCGATCTCAGACACCTCTGTTAAACATTTCCATTGCTTAACTTAATAAAAACAAAATCAAATCAAATCAAAAATCTCAATTCTATTCAGTTTATTCTTAGTTATACTTTTTGTTGGTCCAACGATAGCATCGCTGGTTTCCATATGGTAAAAGCATATTCCCAGTGCACCCAATTATTATTGTGAACTCTCAGCTGGAATCCCTGCCAGAATTTGGTATTAAACTACCTCTCTCATCTCTTGTCGAATATGCCAAACTTTGGAAACTTTGGAATTTACAAAAATATTTCAACTGTGATTCCAGCATTCCAGCAAATATATTTATATTTCATTTTTTTTTTTAGCTTGTTGCTTTGTGCATACAAGTTTTCCCCCTTTTCCTTTGTGCGGGAAAAACTAGTTAAAAATGTTACGCAGACCCCCAAATTTAATTTGTGCTCAATTAAAAATACAGCTTTTGGGTGTATATCTAAATTGAGGGCGTGGTGTGTGTGTGTGTGTGTGGTGTGTGTGTGTGTGGGTGTGTGTGAGTGTGTTTGTATGAGTATTTTCTGCGTACAAATTCCCCGAACTAAAGCAAAGCAGACTCTCCATGGATTTCTGATGAAAGAATCTGCTCTCAGTTGCTGTTAACCTTAATCAACATGGGCAGTCAAGTTCCAATGGGAGCTACCCAAACTACGGCATATTAGTATATATATACATATATGCTATGTATATATGTATGTATGCTAAAATGAGTTTCACAACAGCTGTTGCAACTTCATTTGTGTCTGGAATATGTTTACGTATTTCTGTTCATTCCATGCTTTTCTAACGTGCTATTATTTAATGAAAGTGCATAAAAAATTAAATCTAAATGCTCAGCACGTGGCAGGGGGTGGGGGCCAAAAGATGAGCGAAATGGATATGATGGTGCTGGCAGGGATGCAAAATGAAAGCCATTAGCATCTGTGGACATGAACATGCTAAAAGAGTTGTGCATGTCCACCCGCACCAACACCCGCACCAACACCCGCACCAACACCCGCACCAACACCTACACGGACTCGTGCACAAAGCAGAGGAGGCAGGACACAGGCTACAGGACACATGACACAGGACACAGGAACGTGAAAAAGACAGTGCTTAGTGCTTAAGCAAATATTTAGTGCCTGATGGTCACGCCCCCTTTTGCAGCACCCGTTCGCATTTTAAACATGCAAATGGATACTCGAAACTATTTTATTATTCACACGAGGCAAAAAGCAAAGCACTCCCTTACACAAGCACACACACACACACGCACACACACACACACACACACAGGCATTCTCCGATTGCCCAGTATGGAACACGCAGCCCTCAGACTCGAGTCCTTGTTGTGCGCCCACACATTCGGGGCCGGTAAACAAAGTAAGCAAGAAATTTTCGGCCAGACGCGTTGGGCCTTTTGCCACGCCCCCGCTTACGGCCAAACAAAGCTCTTTAGTATTATGTGCTGTTTACGATGCCATAACAAAAAAAAAAAAAAAAACCAAATGCTACAACAAAAGCATAAAAAGCACATATATATGCGACCACTCCACTAGTAGATACCCTGTAGCAACTTCAGAACAGCAAACTTGATTCAACTTGAATGGGTTTAATTATCTTTTTACTTGTAAACAAATGAAATGTTGTTCAATCAAAACACTGTTTGATAGATATTTACATATGGCAGCAATTACAACCCGATAAAACACTCTCGATCCATTCCACAGTCTCCTTCAAAGTATTTGCAAACACTAGTTTAGTTTAGTTTACTTCCTTTGAGCATATTTGCATTGATAGTGATGAATATATGCTGTGGACCCGCCACATACATACATATGTCCTGTTCTGCCCATTCCAAACATTTGCCATATTTATTGATCCACCTTTTTTTATTTTTTGCTTGGCAGTCTGTACAGAGTGAGCTCAAAGCAAGTCCGACAAATACAAAGCATAACAAATTTATGTGTAAAATGTATTTATAAAATAAATTTGAAATTAAATCAAAAATAAAGACCAGCAAATGCTCTATTTTTAAAATCATCAAAATAACTTCTGTGCAAATTTTAATTAAAAGTTTTCCGGATGTTTAGCATCCGATTAGAACTTGTGTAAATATTTTTATTTAATTTATTTATTTTTACGAAGTACTACAAGTTGAAGTTTGAAGCATTTACAAATTATATAGTTAGTTGTGTTGCTTGTTGTTGCCATGGCTATTTGGATAGTAGATGAAAACATTTGTTGGATTTTGTATATTTTGGAATTTTGCAATGTTTTCGTTTCATTTCATTTTTGGTTTCGTTCCGTTTACATTGAGTTCGACCTAACGTAAGCCGTGTTGTCAGATTAAACAAAGCTTCATAAATTTTATATATTTTTTGTTGATGCTAGCTAAATTTTAATGCATTTTAAATTTGATTTATTTTCAATTAGTTTATTTTCTTTATTTGCGAATATGTTATTTAGACAACGTTATCGACATCTTAAAGTGCTGCCACAACATCTAGGGGGATTATTTGGAGATGTCAGCGGATGTAAGAGACACAACAACATTTTAAAAAAGATTTTACGCTTTTGAAGGCTCCGCTTTGCCCGAGCACAAACACACAGATCGAAGGACATTGTTAGGGGACACAGTGGGACAGTGCGACGGTGGGCTATTTGAAGAGGGATACACGTGCGGGGGTCTTAGCAAGAAATGCTTTATTGAGGCCTATGCACACAGCGGGTGCCACTAAACATCTGGAAAGTTACTTTCTATTTATCGGAGCACAAGTGTCTGGCCAATAAGCCGCCAAGCCCAGACAAAAACCAAAGCGGAGTCTGGCAATGCCAGCGCCAGAGAACTGAGACCTGAGACCTGGGACCCGTCTCAAAACATGTCAACTTGGGCGCGGCGCGACATTGGCAACTCGACAGCGTTGCAACTCTTTGGTCGTTTCCCTGCCGAATATTTGCACAGGAAACGGAAGCTGTCTGTGAATGTCCCCAGATCAGCACGGACTTCGACTCGGTTCTGCTCTGTGTCGCTTTTCACAGCGGAAATTATTTGCAACCTTATTTGCTGGCCAACAGTCGAGCATTTCGCATTCAATTTGTCTGGCTGCCCGCCTTGCAGCTCTCTTTTCAATTTCGCCTCACTTGCCTCACTTGCCTCGTCTCCTTTTATTCTATTTATGTATTTTGCATATTTTCTTATCATGACTTTTTCATTTGTTACTTACACTACTCACATTTCAGCAGCTGCTGGGCCAATATAAAACTAGCCTTGCAGTCGGGCGTACCTTCCTGGTACCTTCCTTATCAGAGTATCCAAATGCTTATAAACTGACTAATTTCAAGTTTGTTACGATTTTCAATTCAATATGTTGATTGCTAATTTACAGAAAGGATTATTAAATGAATTCTGAAACCCATTCACCATCTCAAATATTCCAAATGTTTAAACTAACTTATAATAAGTTATCTATGCATCAAGGGCTTACCTCTCATATATATTGGCCTTTCCGAAAGACAACAAAGAATGCAATTTGAATACTTCGTAATCCTGCTTCGTAATCTGTCATTTTGAAGTGATTTTATCTATGCTTACATATGTGTGCATGCAAATGATGAGCTCGGTTTGCTCGATGCACTGCTATAATCCGGGTGCTCTTCATATATTACATCGGTTTTTGTTTGTAGTGTGTTTCCTGGTGGGTCACCCTTGACTGGAGCACTCTCAACATAAGTAGTTCGTCTACAAATAATTGTTAATTACACGAAATGGACAACATCTCAATTAGCTTATTAAGTGTTTTTCACACACACATAAAATCTGATTATTTTTATCTTTTAATGGAAGTTATTAATATAATTGACTACCAAGGACGCTTCTTGCCTTCGAAGTCTATTGGCCTCATATTAAGTAGATTTTTTCTGTTCTATTAAATTTTATTGCAAATGGCCCCATTTTTATATGCACTTCAACAATCATTGAAACAGAGACTTTTCCAGATGAAAATTAAAAAAAGTGTAAAGATGATATATGCTGAATATGAATATGAATTAGGGGCACCTCAGTGTTGGTTCATTAATCAAATGATTCGAACATAAATCAAACCCGTGTCAAGTGGGTAAGAAAGGATTCATTAATGTATGATGATTTCTTTTCAGATATATCTTGTATATAGGCACATTTATATTGATGCTCATAATGAACATGCCATTTCCTGACTTTTTTTATTTTACTTCTGTGTTTAGTCAAAGAAAAAAAAGATGAGCAAAAATAAAATGAATTTGGCGACAGGAGGGAAAGAGAAAAGAATATGTGAGTGTAGCATGTGCTGCCCACTTGCCCCCAGCCCCCACTGCACAGGGTCTCGAAGCTCTGTTATTTTTATGGATGGCACAAATGGGTCGTTGCATTCATGCGCCCCTTGTGCCGTATTATCTGTGCGTGGCCGTGACACGCCCAATGGCAACTGGCACAATGATAACACGGACTACAAGGACTACTTCACATGTCCAGCCACGCAGACAGTCAGACAACACGGCAAAAAACAAGCAAAGTTATATAAAGTACACAGACACATAGGCTTATATATACATATACATACATATACATATGTATACATAAATCCAATTGATTCATAAACGGCTACAATGTCGAGATAGCCAGACGACCAGCAGCAAGTGCACACTACGCTGGCCACAATTTGAACGCTTATTAAAACGCTTTCAACATGGCCAAAATCAAAAGGACTGCCAAAGGACGAATGGTCGCTTCATAATCATCCGAAGAAAGGAAGTGTGAAATTGTGCCGTTATTACTACTACTACTGCTACATTGTATATTATGTAAACAGAATATATGTATATAGTATATCTATATCTATATGTATATATGTATATATATGTTTATATATGTGTATATGTTAGTTGGCCGCGACCATTGGCTTTTTGCCGCTGCCCGGGCCATGAATCTAACAGTCGTCGCCAGGAAGTTATTGTAAAATTAAAATTGAAAACAAACACGCACACTAACACAAGCACACACAAACACACACAAAAAAAGAAACTCCATGCGACCACGCACAGTGGTAAGAATCAATGAAAAACTAATTATATAAGCAAAGTATAAACAGCAAGAGAAAATTAACTTGCGTGTTTCCAAAATGAAATTTGTTTATTAACAGAAAAGTTAAAAGTTGCCAGCAATTTTATAAGGAGCCATTAGGAGCCAGTAGTAAATAATGTGTAGCAATTATAACGCATCCTTAATCCTCAGAGATTTGAAAAGTCTAATAAAATGTTGGCTTGCGATTTATCGTTAGACAATAAGCTATTGCTTAGTCTATTGAAAATATATCTAACTTGATTGGTTGGGTGCCAGTGAAGGCAATCAAAATCAATTTTGATATAGGCCAGAGCTTTGCGCCTTGTGCCCACTGTGCGGCAGTGGCACATTGACTAGCCGGAAGACAGATGACAATGGGCTTGGTGAGCAGCGAGGGAGAAGGTCGACCAGGGAATGCCTTTCGATGCCGGTTGCTAAGAAAATTACGCTCGTGGCCATCTTTTGACTTGTGTTTTTGCAGCTGATCTGTGTGTGTGAGTGTGTGTCTTTGTGTGTATAAGTCTGTGTGTCTGCGTGTGCCTGTGTGTGTCTGTGTGTGTGTGTTTGCTCTATTGGCCCCCAACCTGTGTGTGCATGAGCTGGAAAATTTATGTACGTTGACAAGTTGAGCACAGCACAGACACACACACACACACTCACACACACGCACGCACACACACAAGAAGAAGTGAAAAGATGGCGTCGCCTTGGCGATGACATGGAACTGAAGAAACCACCTCAAGTGGAGGTGTGGCGAGATGTTATCCTGGCTGCCTTCTTACCTGACTGCCGGCTGATTTCTCAATGTGCCACGCCTAATCATGCCACATTCGGCAACAGTACAACAATGTCATTAACAACGGTTAGATTAAATGGCAACCACAAGGACAAAAGTAGCAGATTATATCGGATATGCTTAACAACTAGTTTCGCCACACATATTTAAAGTCAAAGGCTGTTTTCCATTTCAAGCTATATATGAAATTGGTTTCTCATAGACTCTGAGGTATTTAGTAAGTGGTCTTAACGGTGAGCACAGTAGAAGTATTCATTAAATCATCACATCCCATATCACTTATGACTTAAATTATGACACTTATGACATTAAAGGTATTTCGGAATTCGTAGACACACTTGAGAGTCGATTCTTAACTCATTTTTAAATATACACTAAGAACAAAATTAAATTTTAGAAAAACTAAAAAGTTTTTCTTGCTTTTAGTAATAATTTCTGGGAAATTCATAATGTTAAAAAATATCTAAAATTAATTAAAGCCACAAAATGTACATATAAAAATCAGCCAATAAATTAGATACATTTTTCCTAAGATAAGAAAAACTTTGGACTCAGCCGGTCGTTTCTTAAAGAGTAATGTAGTGAGCTACCCTTGGTGATAAAATTCGGAGCGATTTTTGTCTGAGTGTAGCTATTAATAGCATACACCTTGTAAAGTTAGCATAATTTACATAATTTACATAATTTGCATAATCGTTGTTATGTGGTGCCTGATTATATTGTCACACGTGTCGTATGTGTAATGTTGAGAGGGTTATACTCAACTGAACGTCGAACAACAAACGTCTGCTCATCTGGTTTCGTAACTCGGCACAAAAGTTTGCCAATTATGCGACATCGTTGTGGCCACAATGCGTGGCGCCACAGGCCAATATATGCAACAATTGCAATTGCCAATGTGGGGTGCACAATCCCTTTTTCCGCTGGCCACTCAGACGAGCACAGTTGAGTATCACAGTGTTCACACCGCATCGTCCTTTCTGGCGGCAACTGAAGTTGTGGACTGTATTTAGCTTTTGTCGGTGTCCTGCTTGCTGGTCTTTTGTGCTGTTTGTTTAGTTATTTCGTTCTGGGCAGTTGCACATGCCGCTGTTCGTTTAGCTGCCATTTGATTTGCAACAACACACATAAGTGGGCCACAAACTTTTCCAATATACTCTTCACACATTGCTTCACTCACTATCTAGCTCACCCTTCGCCCTCGTCCTGCGCTCTACAATTCATCCGCTTACTGTTAACTGTGTCAGTGTCCTGTCCCAGGTAGATGATGCACACACAACTTTTACTCTTTCACATGTGTTGCACTGTTTTTGTTCTTGCTTCATTTTTTTGTTTGCTATCAACTTGTCATGTTGTCGACCATGTTCAGTTGTGTGTTTTTTCAGCCACGCCCCTATCAGCCAACTGGACAGAATTGATTGACCGTTATAGCTCCACATGCCATACAACAATATATCAAATGATTGGGGTCTGCACACATCCCAGAACCCCATCGCCGGCCCCAATCGCTACAAGTTCCCCAAATTGAAAATAGAGCTCCTTAAAGAACATTTTAAGAGTAAATAATTAACTTGTGGAATTTAAGCTATTTTTAACTGGAAATAAATAATTAATTTTGCAGTTATTATTTCATTATCAGTTTAATTGGTGTGCAAGTTGTCAACAATTTCAGTAATCCGGCGAAAGTAGAATAGCCTTGCAGACCAGAGTAAATCTGTCGATATTCAAATTCCTTTATATATTAAACAAAAATGTGATAAATTCAAATTTAAATTTGAGCATTTGTCATGAAAAGTGATCATCTCAACATCATTGTTAAACATTCAAGTATGCTAATGGAATTTCCGTAATAGTTTCAAGTCATTTGCTGAATCGCCCGTCAGAGTCAGATATGTGGCAGATTTCAATGATTATGGTTTGTAAATTGCAATGAAACTATTTAAATTCAACGATGTCAGAAACACATAGAAAAGGTGGGCAGATGCCTAAAAGCGGTCGGAAGCCATCTAAATAGTTTTAAGCTTTCGGTTTTGTTGCCATGGCAAAGAGATACGCAAACCAAGTATTTTATGACAAAACTTTTTAAGGGGATATGAGGGAGGGCTTCACAAAAAAAAAAAGGGGATGGGCTGTCATCAAACTAACTCCTTGACAGTTTTCAACGATGCTTTTTGATAGCTTGTCATTTAAGTTTGCCAACACATCCCAAATCCGTACCAAAGTTTCCCATTAAAGTTGAAAACTGCCTAGTCCCAAGTGCAACATTGCTGCAAATAAGTCGAATCATTCGATAGGATGCAACCAGAATCGAGTGCACTTAAAGCTTAACACACAATTCATATTACAACTAGACTTCAATTTATTGTACTCTTGTCACTTTTCAAGGATATTATAAGTAAATTTCTTACCAACGCTTCATTTAATTATCAAATTTTCCATAGAAAATATCCATGCCAAAAGCCTGTACTGGCTGATACTCGAAACAAAAGGCAAATTAAATTGGTGTCTCCGTCTGAGTTGTCAGCAGTAGCAAAGACAATAGAGGACTAGAACGGGTTGAACAATTGTTTGCTTTGCATTCGTGATGTTCAAAAGGAAGTTTCCAATTTCGAGTCGCTTTTGTCCAGGCATCAGGTATGAACAGTGTCTCATATAACAGTACCGTATAATCTAATTAGAATCCTGTGCACGTTCCGCCTGTGGTCACTTCCACATATGCATACATATTTTGTAGCGCTTTGTGCGACAAAGTATCTCATCGATTCTTCAGTGTTTGGCTGTCAAAAAAAAAAAATTAAAAATTAAAATGCATGCCAAAGATAAAAGCTGCAATTTCGGACATGCCATGGAATGTCCTGGATACCCATACATCTACACAATGCAGCCACACACACAGACCGATGGATGGGACACTCAATGCTCAATGCTTAGGTCAATGGCGAGGGGATGTGCACAAGGCTGAACACTTTGTGCGAGGACATGCAAAAAATTACAATTAAATATTCCAGCACCCTTCTGTGAAAAATATTCTCTTCAAATATGTTCAAGTTTCCTTTTTTTTCTGCACAGCAATTAAAAAAAATCATTTTTTTACAAGCTATCGAATATTTTAGAATTTATGCTTCAGGTTACATTGATAACATGGGGAGAAGGCAAAGGGGAGGAGCAGACAAAAGATCGAAAAACTAAACAAGTAAGAAAGTTGCACTCGGGCATAAACGACTACGAAATTCGCTGTTACCAATAACTAATATCAGAATAGGGTATGTATAGCCAAGAAATACCGATCATTGGAGAAGGTTTCAAGTAATCTACCTTCCCAGTTTGGTTCTCAACTTCAGGGCTGGTCGTGGTCGAAAAAAGTTGTGAAAATATTCCAATTACCAATTTAGCTCTAAAATTGCAGAAGATATAGCCTCCCGAAAAACAGTGTTGGCAGAGTTTCCTCATAATCTAACTTCAGCAAACCAATATACTCTTGCACCTTCGATGGCAGAGTATAAATATCGCTCTTGGCAAGTGCATAAAATTGAAATGCAGTCTGCGTGGTGTGTTTGTGCAAAGAAGTGTGACTGGAATCCCATGCAAGGCACGTCAGTCAATCGATATGAAAGCAGCAGTCATGACCCAGGGCCTGACTATCAGCCTATCATGGGCGATAAGATGTGGTCCTGGACAACAGCTGCTCACTTGCACTTTACACACGCGGGCAAACACAGAGGCATAAAATGGAAACTTGTCTTTGGCACGTCGCAGCCCAACTTTGATTTCTGGCTGGCATATCAACAGGCCCGGCCTCCCAGAGCGACCTTGTTGCCGCCCCAAAATTGTTGGCAAAGCTGTAGGCCATCTTCGTGGCTTCAACTTTTGACAGTTAGCCGACAATACTGACTTTTACCGGATACACGTCGCGACAGCAGACCCTAGAGAGAGATGAAGCTGGTTTATGTGTTGTGCTGCCAGCTTGCAATCCATGGGCAGTGTCTGTACGTGTGGGTGTGTGTGTGTGTGTCTGTGTGTGTGTGTCTGTGTGTGTGTGTGTGTATGTTATCCCAAAAATGGCAGACATAGTTTTGCAGCTTGAAGTGCTTAACTTATAACATCAACCGAGAACAATGGCACCCAAACTCAATTAAATATAAACATTTTAAGGTTTCAAAAATACACAAAAAGTGAGTTTCAAAATAAAATAAAAATAAAAAATAAATAAAAATAGTTGTGGTCTACAAAGCACATTGTTTTAAACTTTTTAAGCAATTACAATTGTTCACCTTTGGAACCGCAGCGGTCAAGTTCAGGCAACCACATTGACTCAAACAGGAAGCATTTAAATTTCAAATTGTTTTTATCAAATGGCACTTTCAGACACTCGGCTAAATATGTTGAATACAACATGGACAAGCCACAGCATGTTGTCGAGAGCAATAAAAGGCGGCGGAGTGTGCCCACTGCCTCAAGCACAACGAAATGCACTTAACAAGCTCGAAAGGGCCTCGAAAAGGGAAAATTAGGGGTCTCCTGGCAAAAGTCATGCCACTAGACCAAACAAGACCGAGCGACAGCATAAGTTATTGTGTAGCGTGCGAAGGAAGTTAAGAGTTTTAATGACATTTTACTCGTAACCTCGCCACAATTAGCAAATGTGTTTCGCAAATTTCGGGCACTTTTATTAGATTATGTCCCAGTGTGCTCATGTGGCAGTCATTATGAGCAAACATCGTGCTCTGTTGTGTGTGTGTGTTTGTGTGTGTGCGTTTGTTTTTTTGTGTTTGTATTTGTGTTTGTGTTTGTGTTTGTGTTGTTGTATTTGTGCATTGCTTGAACCAATTAGGGTATTACTTGTCTAAATGGGTTCATTTATACAATACAAATACAAATAAAAACTTTTTGCTTCCGCGCTGAAAGCGCAACCGAAACACAAACGAAAAATCAACATCAAGTTTAAACTAGTGGGACAACGATCATTAGTCATGCTGGCCGATAACCGAACCCCAACTAAACCACCATGACGATCCCTATGCCTCACCCCCAAATCAATGAAAAATGCTTTTAACTTTTTTGTGGAAAACCCTCCACTTCCTACGAAAAAACGCAGAAGCGTTTCAGTTAAAGTGCTCTGGCTTAGAGTGCCTGACTGGGAGATAGCGCTAAATAAGTACAAAAAAAAAATCCGTACGTTAAAGTGAAGCTTGTATCGATATTAAAACAATCTTAAATTTCAGATATGACACATTTTGGAACCAGAGTTCAGAATGTGTAGTCTCCAAGCAAGCATGAATCAATTTCGAAATGAGTTAAGTAAAGTAAACTGAGTGCTTCGTACAGGGTATCTCATATTCGAACACTGTTGCTTACTTTTCTTCTCTCTTTTTTTTGAAGCTGGTAAGAAAGTATGCCAGAGTCGATAACTTTAGACAGACAGCTGCTTAATTCTGTTTAAATCCATTGTGAAACATAGTCAAGAACTTTGGCAAAAGTGTAATTAAAAGTAAATTAGTATTAATTTCAGCATGGCGCCTTTAAAGCGACATCAAAACCGGTAAAATTGGCATGAGTCTTTGGGCTTTGCCAACATTTTAATCAAATACGTGTCAACGTGGATTTATGAAACTAATTGACTTTAACGGTATCGCCTCGCCCAGCCACGCCTAGCCCGCGCCTCGCCTCGCGTTCGGCACCGGTGTCGGTAAGTTGAAGTAAGTGGTTCAGCCGCAGTTGGGTTTCAGTGGCGCTTCAGGAGGAATTAATTAAAAAACTTAATCTACTTTTGCCACCAGCCGAAATTCGTGTCAGCGCGTCGACGGAAGCCGGATTTGGTGGTTTTGGCGGGTTTGACGGTGTCGGCTGCTTGTTTGCTGGCTTGGTTTTCACTCGGTTATTTGCTGCTTTTCCTTTCAATATACTTGTTCAATGTTTCTCCAGCATGTCTACTGAAATCCCGTCAAGTGTTTGCCACTTTCGCACTGAAAGCTAATACCGCATAACTATAGCTCCCCCAAGGCATCATTTTAGTGCGATTACAAAAATGTAACTATTGATTTGGCCTATTAATATGGCAATTAAAAAAGAGACATCAGATTTCAAATGTTCACAAACTAAAACTCTAAAAACTAAAACAAACTCTCCATAAAGTATATATGCTTGATTAGCAATACTAGCCAAGTCGATATTCTATGCAAAGTATCTCGTCACTTTCGTTTGGTTTTTTAAGTGAATACCAAAATTGAGATGACGGCTATTTGATTCCGGTCTACAAGGGTATAATAATATAATTATTAATTATATATATAATCTTCGTTGTGCCTAAGTTAGTCATTGTTACCCTTTATCCTTCCCCTCACCGCACCATTTGTGTCCCATTCACATTTGAAGTGGGTGTTTGCAACCTTTTTGGCCATTTTGTGCACAATTTAAAATGCGGTTGACATGCAATAATTGGTAGTTATTGGAGGCGACGTACTACGTGTTTGCCACAATGCTAATCCGACGTGTTCTATTTAATTAGTGGTTATTTAATTAACTCCAAAATGTCAATTTAAATTCTTTGAAATTGCAAAAAGATAAATCAATAAGCCATTCATGCTCAGCATAAATATAATTTTATGGTTAATTCCGTACATACCAAAGGACTGAAAGATCCTTCAGCACTCAGACATCACACATTATGTCGACTCTATCGAGGTCTTGGTACTCTATGAGCCATTGTAACCTTGGCATACATATATGGCATCGGCATTATAATGCCATACTCGACAGTCGCATTGCTCAGCTTCTCTTTACAAACTCATTTAATTCCTCGAACATAAGAGTAATATTGGGTTCATTATCTTCCTTTTTTCATGTTACTAATCGACATCACTAAAGAGGGAATAAATAGGTTTTTACTTATAATTTTAGTTTGCCTTGGAAAGTGTTGCTTCCGACTTACATATATATTAAGTTACAAAGCAAAGCCGTTACATAAGAATCAATGCATCATCCCTTTACAGATTTACAGATTATCCAATATTTTGTTTGGTTCCATCAACGGTGTATGAATATATTGAATTGCAAAAGTTAATATTATTATTTTTTCAATTTTATTTGCCCTTGATGTTCATCACAGAATTTCATGGCCATTTATTGTGTTGTCATTACCAACAATTCGAGGCAACTCGTACTGATTCCAATCAACGGATTTAACTGTCTTTGTGTGCAGATGCTTTTGAATCAGCTTTTACATCTATTTGGCGAAAACAAATTAATACTGACAAATGAGAAGCAGATGTTGATGTTTAAAGCGTGCTACTCGCAGAATGAACCCACAGTCACTTGCCTCATTTTATGGCACCGCCATAAAAAGCTCAATTAGATTGAACGCAAAACTCATAAAAGCCACATGAGCAGAAGACCCCTCAATTCATGCCACACGCCTTGCTCACCCCCCGCTCTCTGCAGCACATGTTGAGTAAGTCGTATTAATTGAAATAATTGAAATAATCAGCGCAACATGCAGCATGTGGCTAAGGTGCATGTTTAATTCAATGCCGCGCACAGGCTGTTTAGCGGTTGCATGAATTGCACCGGCAATCACGCGTAAATGGAGTAGTTGTCAAGGTGTTGTCCGTTGGTGTTGTTGTTGTTGTTGTTGATGCCAGTTGATGTAATTAAAACGGCACTCCACAAACATGCCACATGATATGAAGCCCACTTGCCTATCTTATGCGCTTGGTTGCGTAATCTGATTAACAGTTAACCAACTCAATTTAACTGTTAACATTTCGTCGATAAAATGATTTATTTCATTCTCATTGACATTGGATATGTTAATGAATTAATATATTTGTAATATACATGAATACTGAGCTTCAAATCGTTGTCATTATTCAGTTCATTATGCGAAATGTTTCCAAATGTTAGACATATTGAAAAGAAAAGGCCTCGGGAATAAATCAAAAATTGAGAAAACTGCGCATTCGAAATCAAATCATTGAATATAAATCAAATATTAAGAAGAAGATTACGGCTTTGTTTTTCACATTATTGACTAGCTACGCACTTTTATGGATGCTGTCTAAATTTATTTGAGCACCAAATATTGAATAACGAACGAATGAATGAATGAATGCTCAGTGGCTGAATGCTGAATAATGTTAAGCGTTTAGGGCTATTTTGATTTATTACGGCTTCTTTGCCAATTGCCTGTCGGCGAAACTGTCTATGGATTGGCACCCAAATGAAAGAGATATTGCCATTGGCCAAAAGTACCATGATATTTAAGCGCAGTCATTATGGGTCAAGCATCCATGAAATTGAATTTCCACTTAATTGTCCGAACACAACAATATACATACATCAATCACTTGTTTGACCAACTTCCATTCCCATTCCCACAATCCCTGTGCTCTGGTTAACAGTTGGCATCCATAGCATGTATAACACCTAAGGCTATAGTGATCTAATCCGACCAATTCCGATATATATACTGCCTGCAGTAGAATAATAAAAATGTTTTATCGGAGAGTTCTGAATTGCCTTGGAAATACTGGAAGTACTTTCGCATCTAATAACACCAAATAATTAATTAAACGTTATTGCATCTCAAATTGACGGAAATTAGACTAGAGCGCAATTAAATTAAAATGCCATAAAATAATAAATAATTAAGGCTGCCACTTATGTGCGCAACGGACACTTGTCGTGCCTCATGCCACACGGCTGAATGCGAAATCTGTTGTGGAAACCAAGCCGACAGTCATAAATAGTAACATTTACATAATTTATGTATACAGATGCATACCTATCCACGTTAGCTGAAAGCGAAACCCATGAAACTCCAAGGACAACCGAATCCCGCTCTCCAACTCTAACCAAATGCTGTAGGCCGTGCAACAAATTGAGAGTGTTCTTCATTCGAGTTACGCAAGCAAATCGTCGTCTTTCACAACGTGTTAAAATATATACTATATTTAAATCAGATTGATTTGTTGAAATATACCTGCGCTGTATTGATTTAATTATTCAGAAAGTAAAGCGAAATTGTTGAGAAATTGTTTTGCAGAGCGCTTTGGCGCTGACAGCCAATGAATGAACCCACAGAATTGAGTCATTTTCAATTATGTATGAACGCTGTCATCGTTTGTCATCGGTGTCTGCCACTTCGTCAGACCGAGTTGTGTCATTTCTCTTTATGAGCCCGGCTTAATAATATGTTAATTGACAGCTTAAGCCAACTGTCAGCGCTTTGTGCTCGTTCTTTTAGACACATGACATGGCAACACCTTGTGCATACAGTAAGCGTTAGGGGGAAAAAGTTGGTGCCGAGCAAGCTCGACTCCCAGATACTCTGTACCAAACACAGATAGAGTCGCTGCTGCTATAGATGTGCTATAATAATGAATTCATTCGAGTGTCGATTCAAAGAGCAAAGTTTTGTCTATATCTTTTTCTTGTATACATATAGCCTGACTATCTTCATGTTTAACTGGACACTGGGTGAGAAGAGGTAGATCACAATTATGTAATTCCCGTGTTGTCACTGCCAATTGATGCGAGCCACGCGGCGTATGCGCAATGCAAATGGCAACTGACGAGTGTCGAGTGTCCTTGCAATTAAGATTAAAGTAAATGCAAATGCAAATGTATATTTAATAAATGCTCAAAGATTGCCACGATAGCCATGATAGCCATGCCCAACACTGCTCAACAGTCCTTGGCCTGAATCGAAATCAAATTACATATATAAATATTCTTTATTTGAGTCAGTTATTCAGGTATGAAAAACCACTGACACGGAAGTTAACTCGTTAAAGATAATTAATGAAATAAATGCAATTTTTTTGTAAAAAAAAACGAGTTCAATTTGCGAACATTTTTTGAATAACTGAAAATTGTTGTTAATACTGAAAATACTGTAAAGCTTTGTTTACAAGTTGAATAATCCATTATTGCGGCTGCCGCATAGCCCAGATATTCGCGCTGTTACTATTGTGGCGCCACACAGTATATCATTTAATTTTGCTATAATTCACCCTTGGCGCAGAGTAGCGCAGCCATTTGCCACTGTATTATTATGATTATTATTATTGCCACGTTATTCGGCTATGGGATGGGGGGGGTGGGGAGGGGTGGATGGGGCTACGTAACTGTTTCGCTCTGTTTTGTTATTGCGGAAATCTACATTTACAATAGCAAAACAAAAAAAAAACAAGCAAAAAAAAAACAACCAAAAAAAAAAAACAAAATAAAAATACATATTTTTGCGTAAATTGAACCGCAAATGGAAAATTGAAATGAAACGCGGAGAAAGTAAAAACATTTTGATTGTTAATTTGGAAATTAATAAGTGGTCAAAAATCGTGTTTGAATAATGCCAACAATAACTGAAAACTCATCAAATATGCATATCACTCGAGATGTTTACACGCTGATGTAAATATATGTACCTGTAGTTGCCACTATGTATCTGTATCTATAACTGTATATGTAACTGTATCTGTAACTGTATCTGTAACTGTATCTATAACTGTATATGTAACTGTAACTGTAACTGTATCTATAACTGTATTTATAACTGTATCTATTGCAGGTAAATTATTTACGGCCAGCGATCCCCTCGATTGGCGTTATTTGAATTGTGGCACCACTAAAATGCAAACGAGACCGCTCTTCTAAAACGGGGCGTGGCAATTGCGGGCATGCTAAATATGTAAAATCAACAATGTGTACACATTCAGACCTAATCAAAATTTGAATGGAAAACAAAGCCGAGTAGCAACCAGCCCAGCAACGTGAAGAGTTTCAAGATAATTAATAGCTACTTGCGAGAGGGCATATTAAAGTGGGCGTAGCAATGTTCCTGCGCCTGATGCTGGGCCTGGGCCCGGGATATCCTCGCCGCACCGTGGCGCTGACTCTGGCAGTGCTAATTGGCTTCTGGCCAACTGGCAGTCATGGCGCAGCGGCTGTTGACTGTACCGATTGGCTGAGTCCCAGTGGCTGCAGCAACAACAATAGCGCTGCCACTGACAAAAGTGGCAACAATGGCAGCAACTCGCCTTTGGACAATATAAATAGTTCGATGCAGCCAGACAATCTGCTCGAAATGGATCTGGAAAGGGATGGAGATGTTTGGCCATTGGAGCGAGTCGTGTCCATCATTGTGCCCGTATTCTTTGGCATCATTGGCTTCGCCGGACTTGTCGGCAATGCGCTCGTCATATTGGGTAAGTCCCTTTGGTTTGTAACTTAACCGCAGTCGCCTCGTAATTGCACTTGCCCAAGCTCAACCCACTCCGACTCCCGACTGCGAACCTACCTCTTTTTATGGTTAAGGGTCCATAAAAGAGCGGTCCATAAACCCTGCTCGATACCCAGTTGGCCGATGACTTTTGCCAAATTATGCGTAATAATTGCAAATACTATTAGCCCGGCCCGTAATACATCCATAAACGTGGCACCCACAGCGCCCGTAACGGACCCACATCCAACTGGACTAATTGATATTTTATATGCCTCGAAATGCGCATACATATATGCAACATTGCAACTTTACGTGCAGCTCGTCGCACATTAAGCTCGTTTATTTTAACCAATTTGATTGCACTTCCGCTTGAGTGCCACATTTTGAGTCATTTGATAAGCGAATGGCCAATAACTCCCGATACAATGAAATTGGCCTTCCTTTACCCCTTATCAAATATAAATTAACGCCATTAAAGCAGATGGACTCCCATCTGTAAGGACAACCCCAAGATAGCGATTACATTATGGATGACACAATCACACAAATTAGTTGTAATATCATTGTGCAATCAGACATGCAAAGATAGTTCGACAACAACAACATAAGAATATTTGTTGCATTTCATGTTGTACTCTTTGCCCCATCTTGTGCATAAAGTGTGCATAACAATTTATGTTATCATTGGACGTCTCTCAATTCGGTGGCACTCTATATTCAAAGTTGGTAGCGTAATCAACAACCAAAATCCAATTATCCAACGCAAAATTCAGTTACACGTCCCCTGAGTTATAAATCCACCAAAAAAAACATGATGTTTCTGTCATTCCCACTCCGCTTCCAAATTTTTTAGCGACCAGTCCAAAGATTTAAGTTCATTTGCGGTTTTTACGCCATACACTGAGAAAAATCAATTGCATACTACTCTTAACTACTAGAACATTCTACATGAAATCTCTTAAATGACCTATATTTAGTTTTGTTCTGTTATTGTATCATATAGTGCTGAAATTGAAAACGTTTCTAATAAGAAAGAAATGGTTTTCCGGCTCAGTTGGATGGGAAATCGCGAGCTTTTGAAGATCAAGCAATGCAGAATTGTAAATTTTCCAATTAAAAACCAATTTGTAGCAGTCACATTGATGAAGAGAATAGTGTACAAAAATGATTCAATGCTATTGAAATCCCCAATCAAATCCTATTCAAATGCTATAAGAGGTCAAATAAACATACTTATATTTTTCATGAAAGAAAATAGGAACTGACAGCAGTCAAGCTGGCAAAGTGGCAAAATGGCACACTGAAAACTCTGACCACGTTCATGTGCACGCTTGAGTGGCCAATTACAAATTTATAACATGATTTTCTATGTGGCAGCTACAAAATTTGTTGCAGCCACAGCCAGCCAGCCAGCCAGCCAGCGAGCAGGCCAGCCAGCTAGCCAGGCAGGCAGCCTCTCGTTGTTCGACAACCGCTGCTGGTCACCATCATTGGGGACATGTCCTTCGTCCGTGCTGCGGTCCTGTATCAAAAGGGATGCCCACATCATCTGACATAGGCCAATGCAAATTGAAGTGGCAATGAGTCAATGCAGATTCTTCGCTGTTTCGTTTGTTTTTCCTTGTCATCGTCAAACTAAAACATAATTTACAATGAAACAACAATTTGCACAATTTGCCTTTGGCTTACTCGAACGCTGTTCGTTTGAATATTTTGATACGAAGTTTTAGGCATTGTCATGGAACACGAGGTATAAAACTAACTGGCGTGAAAACCGATTTTTCCTAAAATTTTCCACCGCCCACCCAATGTGGCAGCTTCAAGCGACCATTTCACGCGACTTCCCGTCGCGCATTGCGTTTGCTGTGATGTTACTGAAGGCTGCGAGTTTTTCAAACTTTGTTGATTTTCTTAAATGTGCAATTAGAGCCATTTGGCTACTCTTTAAACAAATTACGAGCATGCAGCAAACCAATACCAATTTTCTAGCCTCTAAGCTCCACACCACTGAAAACAGTTGATTGTGCAACTTCTTTGCTTAATCCACAATCTTAATTAGTGGGGCAGTTGTCGACTGAGTTTTCTCAACATCTAACGCTTAAAAGATATTGTTGAATACTTAGGATAACAAAAGCCGTTAGAGGCTCAAAAATTTATGCAAGTCCATCATGTACCTTAAAATTGGCTCTGATGTTAACCCAATATCCACTTGACGGAACTTACCAATCACAATCTCTACAATTACCTATGCTCTTTGATATGTCTGAGAATCAAATGCAAAATATGCAATATATATAAAATATATACCTATATATAGTGCATCAGAAGAGAGAGCTCGACTTGTACGTAATCTTAATACAATAAGCTATCTAAGATGATTCAAGAATATTTTTGTATTTCATAGTTGTGGTGGTTATTAGTGGTTATATGTAGTCTAGTGTAAGTGGTTATAGCTTCAACTGGAATTGACAGATAAAGCAAAGGATTGTCAAATATTTATAATATATACAATTCATTCATTCGAGTTGACTTTGCTCTGCTGATTTTACTTTTCTTTACAATTGATTTATACCAAAAATCATCTTCATCATGAATTTTTTTAATAAGAGCTACTTATGGTCAAAGTTCGGGTATTACTCTGAAGAAACCAGCAAGGAGGATGCCATAAAGCTGTCCCCCAGTTGCCGTAAGTGGCCGACGGTTTGCTGGTTTAGGCTCAAGGTGTATGCTTTATGTGAGAATTTAGCAGTGTACGAGCGGACAATATTTTGTATCATAGTCGCTATTTTGACGCTGTTGTCTATATTTTTAATGCTACAGTTGAAAGCTATGACTAAGGTAAGTGATAAAGATAAAAAAAATAGTTTTTTGGTTGTGAGCAGTTCAAAATTTACAGCGCGCAACACGTTTGGAATCAAGGCTTAAACACGCGAACGATTTAATTCAGCTGTTAACAGCACCCAAACCCAATGAAGGTAACAATGGAGGTGATGATGATACCCACACCCACAACAAGAGTTCGAGTCAGTTGCTGAAGAAAAAACCGCCGAAAAAACTACAGACGTTGCTTGTGGCTAAGCGCCAACAATCTGGATTTCACAAAAAGCCAATGTGGCGTTTCTGATCTGGACATTTTGATTTGGTTTAATTATTAATAATTAATAATTCAAACTTGTTGTATGCACTCTTGCCTCAATACAGACAGTAGTTCTTCAACATCAACTCAGTTTTTAAAGCACTTGATACTGACATTGCTGCATGCAAAAAAAATGTTCATTTCTTCTCAGACAGAAATGGAAAAGTAGCAAAGACATTTGCATGACAAATTAACAACATTGGGGACATGTCCTTCGTCCGTGCTGCGGTCCTGTATCAAAAGGGATGCCCACATCATCTGACATAGGCCAATGCAAATTGAAGTGGCAATGAGTCAATGCAGATTCTTCGCTGTTTCGATTGTTTTTCCTTGTCATCGTCAAACTAAAACATAATTTCCAATGAAACAACAATTTGCACAATTTGCCTTTGGCTTACTCGAACGCTGTTCGTTTGAATATTTTGGTTTTTGTTTCTGGCCCAAATATGTGTTGGCAGATGTCAGAATCTAGTGGCATGTTGTTGTGTTGTGTGTTGTCAGCTGTTAACTGTCATCATAATCATGTTATTATCATCTAAGATGTCACTTTCGGCCACTAGATATTAGCCAACAAGCTGTTTCTTTTAAGTGGTTGGGCAAGCCTTTGTTAGATGGACGTGAAAACCAACCCTTAACTCTTCTTAAATGGGTATTCTATAGTCCAATGATGATTTTACAAGATTTCATTTTACTTTTATTAGTTGCCTGTCAGTGACACTTAGTTGGGCTCTGAGTTTGTACTTTATAAATTAAACATTTATTTATTGTTTACTTGCTTCTTAAAACTTAAATAGGTACTAAATTACAGCAACATGACTTATTAGTCGGATCAGAATCCATGATTTATGTGGCGTATATAAATGCGGCATTTAATAAACACCTGCCTCACCTTGAATCGAATGCAACACTTAAACAGCAGCATAACAACATAATCGCTTAAAGGCCTCACATTAAGGCTGTGAGTTTGCCATAAAACGCAGAGCAGAAGCATATATTTTATGATTTGAGAGCGGAGTCAAGAGCAGACATTGAAGTTGATATTGTTGTTGCAGCTGTTTGCTTGGCTAGCTTGGCTCAGCTTTGACAAATTATCTTTCCATAAGCCATAAATACGCTTGCACTTACAACGAAGCCAGCTAAATCTCATTCATTCACACACCCATCCAATAGCGATTACGCTGCTAATGGGGGAAGAGAAGCAACATCAGCAGCGGCAGAGAGGGGGCGGGGAGCTGGCGAGGACAGACTATAATTTTGCTCATAATTTGCAATAAAACTCATACGTTCATTTACAAATCATTTATCAAAATGCCGCCCAGCCGCCCAGCCGCCCAGCCCCGACAAAGTGGCACTCAACATGCAACAAAAAAGAAAAGTCAAAGTTGGCAAGGGGCGTATTTGCTGCGTGTGTTTGTAGGGTGGGGCATAACTGGTGCCTGGCAACAGAAAGACTCGCAAAGCGAATGAAAATTGCTTTTGACTTTGACGCCAACACCTACAGAATGGAAAAACAAAAAGCACAAAAGTTGCAAACTGGTGAAGAATGCTTGACTAAATGATACTCAGGACTCGATTTATTCACAGTATCATTATATAGCTCAATTTGTTAGTTGATTCAATTCTGGATGCATCGGCCAATTTGCTGATTACAATTCTAGCATCTAGATGTGTTGGAAAAAAACACACATTTAAATATCGATATTTATCGAAATTGCTTTTGTTTCATGCATGTTGTCAACTTTATGAGACGAAGTTTTAGGCATTGTCATGGAACACGAGGTATAAAAGTGAAAAATAAGCGAAATTGTAAACTAACTGGCGTGAAAACCGATTTTTCCTAAAATTTTCCACCGCCCACCCAATGTGGCAGCTTCAAGCGACCATTTCACGCGACTTCCCGTCGCGCATTGCGTTTGCTGTGATGTTACTGAAGGCTGCGAGTTTTTCAAACTTTGTGGATTTTCTTAAATGTGCAATTAGAGCCATTTGGCTACTCTTTAAACAAATTACGAGCATGCAGCAAACCAATACCAATTTTCTAGCCTCATAGCTCCACACCACTGAAAACAGTTGATTGTGCAACTTCTTTGCTTAATCCACAATCTTAATTAGTGGGGCAGTTGTCGACTGAGTTTTCTCAACATCTAACGCTTAAAAGATATTGTTGAATACTTAGGATAACAAAAGCCTTCAGGGACTCGAAAATTTATGCAAGTCCCTCATATAACTTGAAATCCACTTGACGGAACTTAGCAATCACAATCTCTACAATTACCTATGCTCTTTGATATGTCTGAGAATCAAATGCAAAATATGCAATATATATAAAATATATATCGATATATAGTGCATCAGAAGAGAGAGCTCGACTTGTACGTAATCTTAATACAATAAGCTATCTAAGATGATTCAAGAATATTTTTGTATTTCATAGTTGTGGTGGTTATTAGTGGTTATATGTAGTCTAGTGTAAGTGGTTATAGCTTCAACTGGAATTGACAGATAAAGCAAAGGATTGTCAAATATATATAATATATATAATTCATTCATTCGAGTCGACTTTGCTCTGCTGATTTTACTTTTCTTTACAATTGTTTTATACCAAAAATCATCTTCATCATGAATTTTTTTAATAAGAGCTACTTATGGTCAAAGTTCGGGTATTACTCTGAAGAAACCAGCAAGGAGGATGCCATAAAGCTGTCCCCCAGTTGCCGTAAGTGGCCGACGGTTTGCTGGTTTAGGCTCAAGGTGTATGCTTTATGTGAGAATTTAGCAGTGTACGAGCGGACAATATTTTGTATCATAGTCGCTATTTTGACGCTGTTGTCTATATTTTTAATGCTACAGTTGAAAGCTATGACTAAGGTAAGTGATAAAGATAAAAAAAATAGTTTTTTGGTTGTGAGCAGTTCAAAATTTACAGCGCGCAACACGTTTGGAATCAAGGCTTAAACACGCGAACGATTTAATTCAGCTGTTAACAGCACCCAAACCCAATGAAGGTAACAATGGAGGTGATGATGATACCCACACCCACAACAAGAGTTCGAGTCAGTTGCTGAAGAAAAAACCGCCGAAAAAAATAAAGACGTTGCTTGTGGCTAAGCGCCAACAATCTGGATTTCACAAAACGCCAATGTGGCGTTTCTGATCTGGACATTTTGATTTGGTTTAATTATTAATAATTAATAATTCAAACTTGTTGTATGCACTCTTGCCTCAATACAGACAGTAGTTCTTCAACATCAACTCAGTTTTTAAAGCACTTGATACTGACATTGCTGCATGCAAAAAAACATATTCATTTCTTCTCAGACAGATGTGGAAAAGAAGCAAAGACATTTGCATGACAAATTAACGGTGGGTAAGAGTTGGCCTGACTCCTGGGAATAAGTGGATGCAACGGCCGGAAAGCTAAAATGTGGCCAGCAATTTACGTAAGGTTAACCTTAACTGATTGCAGACACTGTGCATCTAATTAGCAAAGGTTTTGCACTGCTAATTGCATATTAAATCATGCCACTGACCGTGCCACAACTCTGGCTGTGGCTGCGGATGACAATTTTTGGTTTGGCTTTTGGGTCAATTGAAGCTTGACAAAATATATTGCGGCCTAAATTCTGTTCTGAGGAGATGAAAACGAAGAGTTAACAGAATTGCCGCAAACAAAAGCCCGTTTCTCTCTGCACCCTCAACACGCAGTGCTTCTCTGCTGATGCTTCTGTCAGCACAAACTTGTGAGCCAAGTCAAGCCGAACTGGAAGAGGCCGAAGAGTTGAAGACCAAGTCGAGGCTCGTTGTGGCCAGTTACTTGCTACCTTCAACCTTTTCACTTGGAACAGGGCACCAGCGCCGCATCCAAAAGCAGATGAACAACTTCAGCCACGCACATATACACAGCACATACGTGTGTAAGAGGGCAGTGACAAAAACAGGCAGCAAGTTTGTTGCTTTCTCAAATGGAATGCGGTATCGAAATGACAACTTTCATTTTCTGTAGCTGCTGCCTTTGACTGGATGGTATTTTTTGTTTTTGCATTTCTTACTTTCGCTGGCGCATGTTGCACCTGCACGCAAGCCTACACACACACAAGCACACATACATATAAATACACTCACACAAAGAAAAAACATGAGCGGATGTGGCTACAAAGATGTCGACTTGAGTCAAGGTTGCAAAACTTGCATGCAAAATGACTGCTGTTGAGATTCTTTTTACCGGGCCACGATAGAGCAGCTCTAGAACACACCCCTGCACAAGTATACAAGTATACACCCACACACACACACACACACACACAAACACGCACACCCACACCTGCTGTGAACTGACATAGTGTTCAGGTTTCATCAGGTTGTCATGAACAGTTGCTAAGCGTCTTTGGTTCTGGGCCAAGCTAAAAACAGCTCTAAACAGTCGTTTTTTCTTCTTCTTTCTTTCCTTTGTGTGTTTAACTAAGCACCATTGAGTAGTTTACGCCTGATTTTTTTATAGTGGACGCCACATGACATTTTAGCAGAAAGCAAAAAGAATATAAAGCACTTTGGATCACAAATAATAAGTCGATACTGGTTCAAATATTAAAGTGTAACTCAAAATATTTAAGCAACATATGTCATACATATATGGAGGTTTGGATGTGTGTGCGTTGTGTAAATTTACACAAAAATCCACAAAGCGCCGCACAAATTTATTTTACTGCGTTGAAAGTGTTCAAATTTATAACCAGCAATGAGCACAGCGCCTAAAAGCAGGCAACAAAAACAATAGGCGCACAAATGTGCCATATAATACCCAAGTGGGCAGCACACACCCGCACAAAAACACACACACACACGCACACACACACACACGCACACACACGCAGAAGCATATGCACACAATACCTTGGCAATTGTGCGTAACCAAGTCCTCCAGCTACCACCTAACGCCCTTCTCCGCAGTCTCATCATTTTCATGACATTTTATGGGGCATGTGCAACTTTATTGTTTTTCTTTTCAATGCATTGTTTGTTTGTTGCCTGGCAAACAGCAAATGGGAGAAATCAAGGCTGGAGAGCCCCAATCGTGACGAAACCTTGGGTCACAATATTTGCCACATGTTGCTAAATTCGCGGAAAGTCTTTAATGCTTTCACCTACACTTTCCAATTGGGCAATCAATTTGTTGAAAATTCCATTTATCGTTGCTTATCCGGTTTTTTTTCCTTTAGAGCTTGCTAAAAAGAGCATTGGATTGTTGCAACAATAATTAAGCTTATCAAAAAAAAAGTTTCAATACTTTTAAGATTGTTCATTTTTTTTTTTTATTTACAATACTGGTGAATTGCCAGAGAATGCGTTTTTCAACACTTAATGTTCGTTTGCTGGCCTTTTGTGGCTGCTGTTTGCCTTGCGTGCTAAATACACAAACATGTAGACATTTGTAGACACATGTATGTACATACTGCTACGCCCATCCGTCCATTCGCGGCACAACTTTTGTCAACATTTGCGCCATGATGGCCATATGGTTGCCAATTCAGGTATCCTTCCATATAAATACGAACAAAATGAAAGAGAGAAAAAAAGACTGTGCAAGCAAACGACCCCGCGTCCACATTTTATTTATTCTTAGCGCCTTTCATTCAATGCAGATCCACCCGAAACAGCAACAACAACAACAACTATAACAATAATGTCCCATAGAATTTACAATGCATCCAAAGTTGATTTCAACAGGAAAAACAAATAAAATTCCGTACATCTCTTGATGGCTGTGCTGAAAGCATCTGCAACTTTCCCCTATTTTTATATAATCTTCATTTTTGTTTACTTTGTTATCTTCTTGGGCTGGGTCTTGCTTAAGAACTTTAGTCAATAAAAGTTTAGACTCTGATTGATTAATTGATTAATATTGGTTTGCCGATGCTGGCGGTGATGATGATGATGATGATGACGAGGATGGGTCGATGTGGTTATTTACCATACAGATGAGACAAAAGGACCATTGTTCAGACCGTTGTAGCTGATGCTGCGAAAAAAATATATGACAAGCTTATCAAAAAAAATAACTCCAACTGAGGATAACACTTGTGAATAACAAATATTCCTAGCTTACAGGAGCTCTGGTGACGACCATCTGTTTGTTTTTCCTTTTTTTATGCTAAAAAAAAATATAAAATATGAGTAAATAAATATTAGACTTATTTTTTTTTGTGAACCAGACTAAAACTAAAGCGGTCTGCAAAAGTTGAATAAAATTAGAGTACATTTTTATTAAGGATAATAAAGCAAACTAACAGTAAATGGAAAATTGACCAAAGATTTATTTCAACTATTCTAAGTAGATATACAGTAGATATACGTTGAGATTCATCTACGGTTGGGTTATTAGGATTATCCGTCGTTTTATTTGCGACCGGACATGTTTCTTAGCTGGACAGGAAGTTGCCAACAGTTAAAGAGGAGAGAAATGCGCAAAATGGACGAAAATTTAAATGAATTGTCCAACTTTGACCGAGTACTGTGTGCAGTCCATTGTGATTGTAGGCGGCGTATGTCCTTATTTGTGTGTTTGTATGCATATCTGTCCTCGTCACAAACAAAAGGTCCTTGCGATTATCAACAAGACTGTACAATGTGCATCTCGTTGTGAGTGTGTGTGTGCGTTTGTGTATGTGTATGTTATTGTGCCTTGAGCTTAAAGCGCAATTACAAATTTATGCATTTACAAGACTTGGCCTAAGGCCAACAATAATTGCCACATAAAGCAATGCCAGCGGCAGCTACTTACAACAATAGCAGAACGACCAGGCCTCAATTGCAGTGTATCATTTTAATTGAAATGATTTATGTGCCATTAAAATGCTCGATTGCGCACGAATTGAGATTTGGTCATAATGTCCTATCTGCTGTCAGTGTACATTTTAATTGTTGAAATGCAATGACCGCGATAATAAGCCAGCTTTCATGATAATAAGCCAGCTTTCATTATATTGACACATTAATTGACTGAACTCAATTAATTGAGGCTCTGTCAAAGTTACTTTAATGATACTACAAAATACACACCTTCCAAAACTTTAATGCAAAAGCAATGCTCATCAAATATTGCCAGGAGCGGCAGGGCAATCCAGAGATTTAATGAAAGAGCCAATTAAGTTGCCAAATTAAAAAAAAAGAAGGAAAATAACAAACCGATAAATAAATATTTATTGTCCGATTCCGAGTACCACTTAAACATTAAGTCCGTGAGTGCTCAATAAAATTGCATTAGTTGATTGTGATGTTGTCCCCGAAATGTAATTAACAATTAATTGTAGACGAACATGTTCGAGTAAAATACAGCATTTGGTTGATATTTGAATATATTCACCTCCTGAGCTAACGAATTTCGAATTACTTTTGAGCAAGTTGCACAATTTTTTAATATATCCTTGGCAAAACAAAGGAAAATCATTAAAAGTAATTACTTACGCGACTGTTGTAAAAGTCTCAATATTTGCTTCAAATTATTATTGTAATGAAAAAAAAAAACAAAACAAACATTCAGCCTGATCATAAATATCATTTTATGTTCAGATATGAACAAGTTTTTTTTTAATTAATAACCGAAGTGAACTGAAAGAGGCAAAAACCTAATTTATGTTTGGGGCTGAATATGAATTTGCTGATTAGCCCTGTACAAACTTGGCTTATACATTTTTCTTGACACGCCCACTTCAAATATTAATATATTTAGAGCTAGGTTGCCCAAATGTGATTAATAGGAAACCCTTAAATAATTATTAGAATCAAATTTCACATATTTCGGCTGAGATAGCTAGCCAGATTCGACAGAGATCAAATAACTCGCTCTGGCAAACCCAGCTTCAGTTTGGAAACTTCTGTAGAGCGAGTGCGAGTGAGAGGGAGGATAGCTTGCGAGCGAGAGATAAACCAAACAACAACAACAACAATTGAATCCAAAAGCACACCTAAAATGCATCAATATTTTGCCTAATGTCATACATTAAAGAGACATTAAAGTTCCATAAAAGAAAATTTATAAGGCAAGCTGTAAACATGAGCCGATGCCTACATCCGCTCTTTATTGCTGTGTGCCTGTGTGTGTGTGTGTGCCTGTGTGTGTGTGTGTGTCTGTGTGTGTGTGTGTGTCTGTGTCTGTGTGTGTAATATGGCATTAAATAACAGCGTTTTTTATTTGCGCTTGAAGAACTTTTTCAGCCATGCTCCTTTCCTCTATTCTCTTTCTATTATATAAGTATTTATTTTCTGCCGCTTGCGCCATAAATTATGCTACACTTTATTATTTTGTTAGGCTAGCTACAAAAAAAAAAACTTCACCTTCAGCTCAGCGCCATTTTATGGCAAGCTCGTAGATACTTTCAACCTGACCCTTTTTGCCTTAACACCCACCCGCCCACAAAATGTCAGTCATAACGGCTTACTTGTTATCAGCAACTGTCTGTGTGGTTGTTACCATTGTTGGGTCTGTGAATATGCATGCATATTAATTGATACTGGGCTGCATTGACGGACTGACACTACTCACATATATATATATATATATCATGTCCGGAAGTGCCTTAAAGCTGACATCAGCAAATCCACAAGGTGTATTTTGTTAGCCAGCAAATAAAATCGAAGCCGCCGGTTAGTCTGTCAACAGCGATTCCAGTTTGGCAACAGCCTCTCTCTCAATTGGCTTATCAAAAAGTAAGAGCAGCACCTGCACACAATCTAAATGTATATATATATATATATATATATATATATATATATATATATCATTATATAATAATGCCAAATAGTAATAGAAAAATTGAAGCTCGTATGCCACACATGGCCACCTGGGCAAGGAACAAGCCAAGCAACTTGTATTTATTGTTCAAATTTTGAAAGGTTTTTTTTCTTTTTTTTCGTTGCTGTTATTGCCACTGTTGCTGCTGTTATTGCCACTGTTGCTGCTGCTGTTGCTATTGCTGTCATCTTTTATTTACTTTGGCTCAGCCAACTGCGCGCAAGCAACGTCCTGCGCTAAAAATATTTCAAAGGAAATTGATTTGCGGCAACAACAACAGCCAGCAACAAACAATAAATCAAACCACAACAATGCTGCAAGTTGACTAAATGCCAAAACTCGACTTGGAATAACCTCCTACCAAATCACAAAATATATATTAAATTTGAGTGGATTTTGCATAAAAATATATATATATATATATATATATATATATATATATATATATATTGTAGCTGATTAATGAGACTAAGCTAAAACCTGAACTACATCACAGGCTGAACCATTAAAGTGCAGGGTATATAAAAATAATCATTTCATATAATAGTAGCTTATCGTCGCGACGTTTCCTTTTCCGAAAATTATTCACCAGACTGCACTTTCAGTGAACCCCCAGCCCACACATACCTGCTGGCATCCGCACACACGCGCACACACACACGGGCACATACACAGAGGCAACCATCGTCCCGCTGACAGCACTATGGTGCTTTGTGCCTCTGGCTGCCATTTTGTTGGCACTGTGCCACATCAATCCATTGAAGTGCTCATATCAGGCATGTACGACCGCTCACCAACCCGCCCGTCAACATTGCATGCAACTTGGCGTTGGCTTTTGTTACAGTGACAATACACCACAACCAGCCCGTTTCCGTTCCCGCTCCTCATTCCCATCCCCATCCCCATCCCAATCGCCATCCCCGTATCCAGTGCTGCAGTGAAGCCACCCGCTGTGCATCTTTTGAGCAGACCTACATAAATTGTTTGGCTAATTGCAAGTGGCTCTCGTCTGTCGTCCGCTGTTCGCTGCTGCTCAAGAAAATCGTGGAGCGACAACGGCAACAACAAAGAGCATCGCGAAGGAACAACAACATTAACAACTACAACGACTGCTTGAATACAATGCTGTTCCTGCGACAGCTCCACTTCCAGCTCTAAGTAGTTTGTGGGGGTTGCCTTTGTGCGCGTAATTGGCAGGAAAAACTTGGGTATTTGGCCCAGCAGACTGTGCAAGGACATTCTGCACAATACGTTGTCAGGGAGCAAGAATCAGCTTCAAATTGGCGTGCGTCATTTCAATTATGCATTTGGCTATAGCTATTAATAAATATTATGTATACATATATATATACATATATATAGTTGAGCTTTGAGCTATTGTTTCTGCTCATCAACAATTCTAGCGAAAACGAATTACGATGCAGTCTTGGCAAACACAATGGCACCGTTCAAAGGAATCGTACTTAAGTGACTAATAAATAGCTAACATCGTTCCAGGTCAGGCAAGCCCGCGAATCGATGTTCTACGACGACAACCAATTTGGAGAAAGTTTGGCTATGATTGCTATGAGACATGAATATTTTTGATATCCTTACTGTAATAATAATACATTGAAAGTGTACTCCAACATTATTAACCCTATAACTGGGTGCAATTAAAACTTACTTGGTTAAGTAGTAAGAACACACAACTCAGAGACGAAGGAAGGCAGAGCTGGGCAGAGGCACCAGGACTCCGACAAGCCAGAAGTCTTTTAGGTGGCTATAATCAAAAACGATTTAAGCAAGTAGTATCCATGGGGAAGAACAGGCTTAGGACACTCACCGGTCTATTGACAGGACACCGTAGACTGAGAAGTCACCTAACCAAATTAGGTATTTATAGTATAGTATGTATGCAGGGAAGAAGAATCCTCATTGCACATTCTAGCAGAATGCTAGCATGTCATGACATCTAAGGACATAGAAGCCCTCAACCCAACAAAGATTCTAGCTATCGTGCAGGAGCTGGGGTTGCCGGGGAACTGTAGGTTTAGAAGGGTGCACAACAGACCTCAAAGGTCGCAGTGCTGGTTCCCCAATCATAATAATAATAATAATAAAAGTAATAAGAGTCTTTTTGATTATTGTTTGCGCTTCAAGAAATAATTTTTCAAAGTTTCCAGCCCTTAAATAAGATATTTTTCAGCAACTTGATGGACTTTCTTTTGTGGGAGTATGTTAGCCTTGGCAAACAAGTGGCAGGCTAAGCAGACTAGAAAAGATAACTTAAATCCATTCGATCTGTTTTCCCGTGAATTTCTTTGTTTTCTCTGCCCGTGGCGCTAAATTGTCTCAAACAAATGTTTCCATATTGTTTTTCACTTTTCAATTGCTTTTCGGCAATCGAACAATAATTTGATTGGTTTATCTGTTCGTTATTTGTTTGTGGTGTAGCCAGCCATGATTTACGACAGGCTTAAATGTATTATTTGAAATTGCATCGAACTGTGATTATTTATTACGAAATGGTCAGCCAGTATGCTGGCTTAACATTTAAATTGATTTGGGTTTTTGTCGAGTGTCATGAATAAATCAAAGTAAATTAAATTCCTTATCAAATTGACCCAGAGCTTGGCAAATGAATGGAATACATAAACAAAGGATCCGCACTCATGTGAATGCAAACAAAGAAGGTGCTAATTACTAAATACTTTCCATTTGAACACTGTCCCATCATAATGAATAACAAACACACACAACCAATTAACTAAAGCCCAAGGCTGTCGGATAATAAACAAATATATCCTGCTTAAAGGCTTACTGGCAGTGCAAACAAGCTGTCAGAACTAGCTGCCAAAATATGAACAGCACAAACCAATATTTTCGAGTTGCCGATGATGAAATTCCCTAGCAGACGTATGAGGATATAGTTAAAAATTCTTAGAAAAAATCATTGAGCACTTTGAGTTGCTTCAAAATTCCCTTCACTTGAGAAACTGAAATAATTAATAATCAAAAAATAATCGACAATGATTGCAGCTAGAAAGCTGTTGGCCGATAAAAGCGGCCTTAAACACTAGACTTATAATGTACTCACTGCTAGTGCAACTTAATAATGCCGTATTAATTAACTGAAATGAAATTTTGCATATTGTGGCATGGATTATGCACCACAAATATGCCTTTGTCTATGATTTGCTGCAAGCAGCAAGCGCATGCAGGACTCTGATTTTACAGCAAACACCGCATTTCTCACTAATGAACTATCTCTATCTCTATGGTTATCCCCCTCTCTCTCTATCTTTCTCTCTCTTTCTCTCTCTCTCTCTATAATATATATCTATATATGTAAATAATTTGCATTGTGTTGCAGTGGTGGTCGTTAACCAGCAAATGCGCTCAACCACAAATCTATTGATTATAAACTTGGCCGTCTCGGACATACTCTTCGTCATCTTCTGCGTACCATTCACCGCCACCGACTACGTTTTGCCGGAATGGCCATTTGGAAATGTGTGGTGCAAGTTTGTGCAGTACATGATTGTGGTCACATGCCACTGCAGGTGAGTGTCTCCAATCCATACAACAATCGACAAGCTTAATACAGCCAGTGCATCTGCCATTCAGTGTCTACACCCTTGTCCTGATGTCCTTCGATCGCTTCCTGGCCGTCGTGCATCCAGTCACAAGCATGTCCCTCCGCACCGAACGCAATGCCAGCCTGTAAGTAACAATGTTAATCCAATTGTTCAAGTAGTCGTAATCACATCAATTAGTCTCTCTGTCTCTCTGTGGTCCAATGCAAATTTGCGTTCGGCTTGCCGTATTGTTTCAGCTATGACCATAGGCTTCATTAAAGATTGAAATACGCTTATCATTTTGCATATGTGAATATGTGTGTGAAATCGAATGAAATCAACTCAAGTTTAGCATGAAAATTGTGTTCTTCCTTGTTCGAGTATGAACATGTGACGCAAGCCAAGCCTTGTTCGGGCAGTTGTCGTCTCAGCGTGTATAGCTAAATATTTGAGTATGATTAAAGAATTTGAAATTTGTCATCAAATTTTGAAGCGCTTTAAAATAAGCCTAAGGTCTTAGACTAAATATGCATAAATTAAAATAAGCTTTAGATAAGATAAATGTAGACGTTCAAATTCAACTGGCTCATGGCACAAGTTTAAAGTTTGTTTTGTTTTGTATTTTTTGTTGCACAAACAGTGCCATTATGTGCGCCTGGATAACGATTGTAACAACCGCCATACCCGTTGCCTTGGCCCACTCGGTGCGGATCTATCAGTATCATGGACGTGCTGGCACCGCCTGCGTATTCTCCACGGAGGAGGAAGTTTGGAGTCTGGTTGGCTTTCAGGTAAGTCAAGCAATTGATTGGGCGTTCTGTGGCCTCTAATCTGGGTGCGTTCTGGGTTCCATCATCATTCACCTGCCGGCACACTTGTCCTGATCTCTGATTAATGTGCCAGCATTATTCATGCCTTTCCGCCAAATTTGTCACCAGCTCGCGGCTCAACACATGAAATTGTGTAAAATGAAATTACATAAAAGCTATTCGAAAGGCAGACACAGACCACATACACAAACACAAACACACACACACACACAAATAAACACATTGGTGTTGTTGAGGCAAACATATATATTTGCCATTGCTTGGCAGCAGCTTGCAATATATTTGCCACTTAGCACACTCGCACACAATGCCGCATAGCTGGTGTGATGAACACGACAAGGACAACGTCGTCCTGCTGACAGCTTAGCGCCTGGATTGCCAGCCAGCACTGGAGACGTGCCACCGCTACAATAGTATGCTACATGTAACCAGCTGCATCATGCAACTGGCATTGTTAATCAGCCGTGCAAATAATGCTTTTGTGCATATGCGACTCCAGCACAGACTATGTTTCTTGCATCTAAAGCAGTGTTGGCCAAACACACATCGCCGACTATTGCAAAGCACACAAATACATGTGAAAGCTTGCTACAAGCCAAATGCTGAAAGCTCACCAACACAGACGCAGAGCACACACACACACACACCAAGAGCCTCAGCAGTAGTCATTGTTTATAATTGCACACTGCTATTGCTGAAATCATGTGCATCTTCATGCAGTCAGTAAAAAGCCATCATCAAACATCAACAATTGTAGCAATTTTGCACATAAATGAAAATAATAGTAATAAATATGAAAATTGTGTCTGCAACTCGATGCACATAGGGTGCAACACATTGTTGTTGCTTGGCAACCGAAGACATTCAGACAAGACTAGAGAGAGCTCAAAGGAGCGAAAGCGCAGTATTCAGTCCAAGACAGACCATGGCCAATTAACAACTTTATATTGTTGAGCTACATACATATATATATATATATATATATACATACATATTTGTATAGTGTATATTGCGCATTTGTATTGCACTTTTAGCAGCACAAAAGGGGAGTTCACAATGTCTTACAATGTGCGCCTCTCAAGTTTTGCTAGAAAAGAGTTTTCCATTTCAATGCATAGTTTTGGTTCCCATTTTATATGATTTAAGCATGTTTGTTTTTCATTAATTGATTTGTTAAAGTTGATTTTATGATTTTCTATATTTTTGATTCTTCAATATAAACCCCCGTTGTAAAGTACGCCCCAGCTTTAAAGGGTGGGGCGCTTGCCAAGAGGCACGATGGGCTCTTAGCACCTTGAGCAGGACAGGCGACATCTCGCCGGAGTCGAACAACATGTTGGCGTGTCTCGGAAATTCTATGCCGGAAGGATGTTACACAGGAACCCACACTTGTGGCCAATGAATGAGCGCAATAACAACAACAACAGCAGAAAAAACAATCAACATGACCACAACAACAAGGTTGACCTACTGACTGCAGTTGTTGTTTGTTTGTTTGTCTGACGGTCTGTTTGTTCCTCTTTCTCTGTGTGTGTGTGTGTGTGCGTGTGTGTGTGTGTGTGCGTGTGTGTATTCATGTGCTAATATGCACTTGTAGAGCTCGCTTCAAATGCTACTCATAGAGCAATTTACACAGCTCGATTCGTTGACTTGGACAAGGACAAGGACAATAATAGTAACAGGAACAGGAACAGAAATAGCGAAAGAAATGAGATGCTGCCTCGATATATTGTGCCGTCTGACAGAGCATATAAATCACAATTACTATAAGCGATAAGTGAGCAATCGCGACCTGCAGATACTCTGTAATCCGTAATGGAACTGGATGGACAGCAAAGTCGATTCATTACGGAACGCTCATAGACACGACACAACTGGATTGTTCGATTCGGAATCAAAGGGAAGAATGATATAAAAATAAAGCAGGGTATCAAAAGTGCGACTCCATGTGTCACTGTGTGGCTGCTCTATAGTTGGATATTTTATTTGGTTTAGCTGTTTATTTCGTTTGGTACCAATATTTTGTTATTGTTGTTATTGTTGTTGCCAGTTGACAAACAGTTGAGCATTTCGCTGGCACAATTTGGCATTTCCATTTATTGCCAGCGAGCACATAAAAATGGATCAAACTTTTGACGCCTAACGCGCAACGGAAAATGTACAAAATGAGCAAAAACTGTTGTCATCGTAAATAAATAATAAACTGAAGCACAACAAAGGCAAAGACACGCCTTGTGTCTGCCCCGTGTGGCATGCGTGACCACAACACTCGCCCTGCTATGCTCAATGGGAGGTTTCGTTTAGTTTGTTTGCCCCAAATTGACTGTGTCTCGGCTGGAAATTGAAAGCATTTCACTTGAATTATGCGCGTTGCTGACATTTCTCCATTCGCCAACAATCTCTAACGAAGTGCGTCTCTTAAGTCATTATAAATTCATAGTTAAGCAATCAATATAAGATAAGTTGCAAGTCTTTTAAATATATTTTGCATATACTCCACTTCATCAATGTATGCAGCAGCAATTTCAGTTTAATCAGCGGGTCAAACTATGAACCATCTATGAATTGGGAATACTTTTAGATCCCAAGCTCAAGTTCGACAAGCATGTTTCTTCATCTGTTAATCGAGCCTTTGGAGTCCTTGGAATTTGACGATCCCTAAATTACTAAAACTCTTTGTATTTCACTTGTGCGTCCTATTCTGGAATATGGATCTTGTATATGATCACCCAATTACAAGGTTCATCAGAATAGATTGGAATCCGTACAACAACCATTTCTATTATTTGCCCTTAGGGGTCTTCATTGGAATACTAATATTAGCTTACCTTCTAACCATAGTAGACTTTTATTAATAGATCTTCCTTCTCTTTCTGATCGTAGAACAATGCTTGGTGTTATTTTTATAAACGGTGAGATTGATTCTTCGGAGTTAATCAGCCAACTTAATTTTACAGTTCCGATCAGAAATACAAGGAATTTTCCGCCTCTTTTTTTTCAAAACTTGCAGTTCCAATTCTGCTATTCATAACCCATTTAGAATCTTGTGTACAAATTATAATACGCTTTTTCCGTTAATAAGTTGTACTTCCTCCATTTATTCTATTAACAAAGTTGTCTTATCCCATCTTTCTCTCAATTCGCGGTTACGAAGTTCGCGTTATGCGGCGCACCCCTCGGTCGGTTGGGTGGCTGGTGGATTGCAGTTTTGCTTGGGTCCCGTGCTTGGTATCGTTGGGCCACTTGAACGTGCTGCTCGTTAGTACTTCAACGTCCAAACTAATTAATATAATTATATAATTTATTCAGCCGTGAATAAATCATTTCAATTTGAACTAATAATAAGGAAAAAAAAAAGAAAATGTTATTTTTACAGTGTAAAATTGTACATTGAAAGTTGTTCGTGTGCTGGCGAATATTTAAGGATGTTCTTGTGCTACTTGTACAGCGATTGCCTTTTAGAATTTATGACGCTGAACACTTTAAATGATAGGCATATAAAGCCTGAACTATCAATAAAGTTTGAAGCGGCATAAAACTTCGTCGACAAGCTGGGCTACTTCAAAAATTGTTAGCTACAGCTGCAGCAAACGATACAGATACAGACACAGATACATCCAATGAAATCTAACTACTACATTATGAACTAAGATGGCCCTGTATGTTGAGGGCGGGCGGCGGGGCAGTAGTTGACAGTGGCCAAAGCAAAAACTTGTAGGCAAAACTTTTTCCACGCGCCTTTAAACTTTACGAGCCGCCCAATAAAAAGCCATAAACTGAAGAGTCTGCCATATGATATACGAATACTAGACAGCAGCAGGGGGCAGGGGCAGGGGCAGTGGCTAGGAGTGGCGTTGTTTTGTGGAGTTGGTGGGGGGCTGTGATGCTGGGGTGGCATCTGGGACCGAAGCGGCTCGTTAATATTTGCCGTGCTCAAATTGCGCCTGGGATTTGGCCATATACAAGCCGAGCGAACTGTCGCGCCTGCTGTCACTCAACCAAATTAATCAACTTGAGTTCGCGATGCCCTCACGCACTTTTATTAGCATTGTTGTTGTTGTTGTTGTTGTTGTTTTTGTTATTGTGTTTCTGTGTAGCATAAAGCACTGAAATTAAAGTTGTGCACAATTTTCGCATGGACACATTTCACGCGGTTTAAATGAAGCACTTAATTGAATAGCGAGGCAACTTTAGTTGCATGTTCAACATATTTATGAAAATCACAATTAAATAATAATTAAAAAATAATGAGCATAATTTTTTTTTGTATATATTAGGGTATATTAATTTGTTAGATCGGATTCATCACAGTTTATGTCTACCTCGATCAAAACAAATAGGAATCTTGGAATGCAGCAGCTGACTCGGCTCGAAGTCAGCATGCCGCAGTCCATGCTTCTCAACAATTGGCAAAATAAATACAAATTTCGATGTCAGCAGATTAATTCCAGTCTACAAGACTATTGTAACGGCGGCTTACCCAAGATGTTAATGATCAAAAATATTAATCTCTATAATTCGTGGCAAAATGTTCATAGCAGCGAATCGAAGTAATGGAGTTAAGTGTGACATAAAGCGTGTCATGCCACAGCCAGGGGCACAATCCATTGTATCATTCGTGTGTGCGTTCATAAATAACATCATTTTCTCGTTAGCATTAAGTTGGCTATCATCGCCATAGTGCCGCACCGCCCGACATTGTCATTGCGAGCAATTTGTTTTTGCAATTCAATCTTTAATTAAGATGTCTGCTTTGGCAAAACACATTCGCATTCACCTTCACATTCGCAACATTTTGCTCATTTTTTTCTCTGTTGCAGTCAGACATGCTGTGTAAGACATTGTTATTGCTTTGGCTGCTTCAGTGGCCCGCCTGCTCCTTGCATGTCAGTTGAGATTATGTTGACATCGCGACGTTGGCTGTCGACGATAGCACGGCACATGTTCATTGGCCGTGGCGCGTTATCCAACCCAAAGTGATTTCAATTCCGGCGCTGTCGGCCATTTTGCCATATGAATGCCGCCCAACCTACCCCCGCCCCCCCCCCCCTTGCCGACCCATCGTTGATGATGGGATGGCTTTCTGCGATTATTATTAACAATTGTGCCAAGCGCGTTTTCCGTTTGCCTCGTTTCATCTGGCTTTTCCGTTTTCCGTTTCATTACATCTGCCCACCTTTGTGCATTTTGTGTTTGTGTTGGTTAAGCATTTCATTGAGATTTACAATGTGCCGCCTACACGAATCATTGCCACCCCCCCTTCGCCATCGTCCCCGCCTTCGACCCGCCTCAACCAGATCCATATCGGTTTCTGTAGTTTTTCCCCAAAAACCAGCAAAACATTTTTCTGCCGCTGCTGAGTGTGTTTTATTGTTTTTTCACCCAAACCAACCTGCCCTGCCCTGCCCCGCCCCGCCCCGCCCCGCAACGCCCACCTCCCAACCGTGGTCGTCGCTGTCGTTCTCCTCCCTTTTGTCCCGTTTTAATCATTTACACTTGGCTGGCGGCTTTATGCCAAGTTAAAGCCACTTGAAACTTAACGCGCCTCAAATGAGCTCTATACATACACATTTTTATGTACGCAGGTATGTACGCAGGTATGTATGTAGGTGTGCTTGTGGGTATATATATATATATATATATATATATATATATATCGTTCTACTGCAGATTGGGCATCGTTTTTCGCATTGTGGTAAATCATGGGATGGGTCTGTTAAAGGATTATTTTAATACGATTTACATTTAACACCAGCTGCAAACGACTCTTAAGCAGATTAATTATGTGGCAACTTAAGCTTTAGGATATATCTATATACGTCTATATATGTGAAAAGCAGCCGATTTGTGCTGCAAATTAAATAAATTTGAATATCATGCAATCTATCAGCACTAAATTGATTCATTACAGTAGCTGATAGAAGTGATATGTTCTTTCCAATTGTCATTTTTCGCCTCATATTTTATGGTATCTCTCTACTATATACCTTTCCGAGTTTTACCTCTTAAAGCCCACATCAAGCTCGATTCTGATGTGCAGGGGAGGATACTTTTTTGAGCGTTATTCATGTCCGTTGAAATTAGAATGAAATGGCAGCAGCTGGTGGCAAGGCAGGCTTTCACACCATGGTGCCTCTCGGTGCGTGTGACTGTGCCTGGTGCCTAGTGCCTGGTGCCTAGTGCCTGGTGCCTGGTGCCTGCTCCTGGTATCTCGGCAGCCTTACGGGTCAGTGCTTTTGGCAATTTCCAATGCAAAAACAAAAGCCGCTGACATGGCAGCAGATGGCATAGCAACTTCACGGCGTGCCAAAAACTTTATGGCAACAACATTGATGCCGGTTTGGCAAGAATGGGCAAGCAGTGGCACATTTGAGGCTGAGAATGACCGCTACTGTGTCCAACTGTCGCCAGTTAGTTATCCAACGCATTGTCCTTTTTATATTTATTTTATGAAGCTATTCGCAAGTGATTTTATGCTGAAATTAAGAACAGACGGAGTGTTTTTTATGTATCCTGTACAACTGTGCAACAACAACAAAAAAAAAATGCCAAATGGAAATTAACAAACAGATATAGAAATAAACTTGGAGTAACAAGGCATAGTATTTAAATGCCGGACTAAAACAACGATACAATTGGAAACATAACCAATAGTCATCAAATAGTAATCAAAGATGAGGCAAGCTAGTGATAGTCATGGGTAGCTGCGAGTTGGCATACTTAATTATATTAAAACATTTCCGATTCCCCCTTCGAAACTTATTTCTTGGTATTTTTATGAACTATTTACAGCAATGACATCAACAATGCGTATTTGCTGTGAGCAAGTGGAAAACTTTTGTGAATATTTCAACTCCAGCCATTAACAGCAGTTTAGACTGTAGTTGGCAAAGTTGTTTGGGGATTTGTTGGACGATGATGACTCGATTCGATTGTTAATTGCATTTGGTTTCTCGTTGCAGGTCTCATTCTTTCTGTCATCGTATGTGGCTCCGTTGACGCTGATTTGCTTTCTATATATGGGCATGCTGGCCAGATTGTGGAAAAGTGCTCCCGGCTGCAAGCCATCGGCCGAGTCCCGGTGAGTTAAGGAAACTGCACAAATATTACGCATACGCCGCATACATCGTAATTTTGTTATTGATATTGGAATTGGAATTGGAATAAGCAGCCTGCCTGCAGGCAATTTGCTTGTTTGCTTGCCACACTTGATACACACACACACACGCACACAGAGGCAGGTGCACCTGCCTCATGCGGCATGATGAATGCCTTTTTATTACACTAGGCATTCCACAACTCTGAGTACTTTGTGCGTGTTGCTCATAAATTTATAAAAGCCTGTTCTGCCTTGTTTGTTATTTACCTCAGCAACCAACCACCAGCCGCCACTAAACTACTAAAGCACCACCCATGCCACACCCACTGCCTGATGTAATCCAGTTCGCCTTGGCGCTGCCCCCTTGCATTTGAGGTGCTTTCAATTTAAAAGTGAGCTGAGCCCTTTTTGCTCGACCAAATCTCATAAAAAAAAACTCTCAATTTTGAAATCGTTCTTCTTCTTGTTCTATAAAATAAATAATAGCAAAGAATAGTGAAATATTGATTGAAATCGATAGATCCTCTAAAATAAAACACAGATTGCTGAAACATGAACTTCGAATTAGATCCGCATTCATTCAGTGTTTGTGCAAAAGCAAAGAAATATAGTTTTATGAGCAGATTAGCTCCGGTCTATAAGCAAAGTTGCCATCATCATTTGAGTCCTGTCTGATCCATTAGTTTACTATCAAATAGATCTGAGTCGAACAGTAAATGCTGCACCAACTTGGCAATTAGAACAAGTTCCGTTAATAATTCAATGTTGAGCGCATCCTTAGTCAAAAAGTTGTCGAGGCACGAACAATTTGTGGCGCCAGCAAGTTGATGAGGGTAATGCAACAGGGCAAACAATAAAGTAATGGGTGTCATGCAAGCAATCCCTTTCACTCGCAAACCACACAGCCAATTGCCTGGCTTTTGTTGTTGTTGTTGCTGTTGTTGTTGTTGTTATTGTTCAACTTTAAAGCGTATCCCATGCAGCGTATGCGTGATATGTCGCTTTGTCGTTACCAAATCAAAAATCCAATTTCAACTTATGCCAACGTTGCTGCCACACTTATTGCGTGTGTGTTTGTGTGCGTGTGTGTGAGCGTGTATACATATGCAAATTGTGTATACGCCGCGTGGCACACTCTGTGAACTTGACATTGGCAATATCCGGAATAAGTTGGAGCTTACACAGCGTTAGTTTTGTAAAACAGTCCGACGAATGCCAAACTCAACTACAGCCATATTAATTTTCTCTCATTTAGATCGAATTGCGCTGAAATTCTAATGACATTTCCATATAATTCTCCCATATTTGTTGGATTGCAGCAAAGGCAAGCGACGCGTCACCCGCATGGTTGTTGTCGTGGTTTTGGCATTTGCAATTTGTTGGCTGCCCATCCACGTAAGTATTGCTCAACATGCATAATTTACCCTTGCATTTTCAGCCAACATGTTCAACACTTGTCGACACTTCCCGAGAACCCGGCTCCATTTTCCATTTTCCAAATTGTCATGTGCAGTCGCAGGCATGCGATATAAACTATTTCACATTTATCAAACGACACCCAGAACTGAAAGTAACAAAATCCGTTTATTAAACAGATTGCCAAATAGGAAATGAAATTATTTATATTAGATCGAATCCAAATCACTTGGTAACTAAATCTGTGCGTAGAAAGTCAGCGAGCATCATTCATTTTACGCATTTTGCTTTAGTTATCTATTTTTCTCTATTTTCCCACTTTCACTTATCACTTATCACTTTCTCTGTCAGTCTCGGTGTCCGAGTTTTTGCTGGGTTTCCCCGACTCTTGCCAAAAATGTTGACCATTTTGCAATTTATTATGTCCTTAATTTTATTTATTTATATTTGTAATTTTATTTTTTATTTTTTTTTATTTTATTTTTTAATATTTTTAATTTTACTTTTTAATTTCATTTAATTATTATTGCTTTTTTATTTATTTATATTTTTATTTTTACTTTTTAATTTAATTTATATTTTATTGTTATTTTATTTTTTAATATTTTTAATTTTATTTTTTAATTTCATTTATATTTTATTGTTATTTTTTTTAATATTTTTAATTTTACTTTTTATTTTCATTTAATTATTTTTTTATTTTATTTTTTAATATTTTTAATTTTACTTTTTAATTTTATTTATTTTTTTTTATTGTTATTTTAATTATTATTTTGATAACTATTTTAATTGAATTATATAATATAAAATATATAATTTAATTTAATTTAATTTGATATTAAAATTTAAATTTTTTATTTATTTTTTTTTTTTTTTAACTGTGAACTGTTTTTAGTACACATTCAATCAATAAAAAAATGCTTAAAAATTAATAAAATTAAATAATTAATATTAAATTAAATACTTACCCATCATAACATTAAATTCTGATCAGAGTCAGCTTTGCTCCTTGAAGCTGTGAGGCACTTGCAACGTGAAATCACTGGCAGCTGTTGCTGCAGTTTGAGCTGGTGTGCAAATAGAAGCCGATGGTGACTAGAACTGAATAAATAATGAATACACCCAAACAAACACTCAAACAAACACTCAAACAAACACTCAAACAAACACTCAAACATACTGCTCAAACACGCAGACACATGTATGTGCAATTGCGGACGTCATTAGACAGCAAATTGACATTTCCGCTTAGTAAATAGTTGCAATTTATTTGGTCGAGTGTCTTCCAGTACGCCGACATACGGACTTATTTGCGAAATGCTTTTGCATAAAATCAATACCCATTCAAATGGCAAACGCATTGGACAATGGGCAAACCACAAATTCCGAATCGCAGAGCAAGTGAAGCGGAGTGGCGACTGATACTGAAACTGAAGTGATATGCACAATAATATGTTGATTATGTGTTGCAGGTTATACTGGTGCTGAAGGCGCTCAATTTGTATGGGGGCTCACATCTAACGGTTATCATACAAATAATATCCCATGTGCTGGCCTACACAAACTCCTGCATCAATCCCATACTCTACGCCTTTCTATCCGACAACTTTCGCAAGGCATTCCGCAAGGTGAGCATTCCTAGTGCATATGCATAAGTCCATGACTAAATGTTTTCTCTCTCTCTCTCTCTCTCTCTCTGTCTTGCTCTCTGAACGTTGCAGGTGGTGTGGTGTGGCAGCCCGCCCCCAATTGTGACGAACCAGCAGATGACAAAGACCACAAGAACTGCAACCGGCAACGGCACGTCCAACATTGAAATGCTCTAAGTTGGTCAGTTGCATAACCTCAATCTCCAATTTTAACTCTCTCACGCTCTCTCTATCTCTCTGTTTGTCTCTCTGTTTCAGTTTGCAGTTTTTAGATCTGGATTATATATATATATATATATGGCATATTTGTGTAAATTACGAGCTCTATATGCGATTACAGAGTTTTAACTAAAATTAATGCACTTATATAATGCGAATATAACAGACTATTTCACACACACACACACACACACGCACATTTGGTGTTGAGAATAGTTAGATATGTGGTAATCTTGTTATGGAACCACAAATACTCAAAATCAAATTGAATGGGTTACAAACACAGCAGTCCAATTACAAGTAGTATTATTACTCTTTTTTTCAAAAAATGATTCCTTTTGAGCTCAACGCTATTGAAACTTTTCCACAAACAACATCGGTAACAGAATTTCCACATTAGGCAAAAATGTAGATACAACAATATAAATATATATTATATATATAATAGCACTCATATTGGTCACAAAATTGTATAACAATTTGTATTTTGTTTATAAAAACAATTTTCTTGGTTTTTTTTTGCAACTTTTCGAATTTCATTTTAAACTGAGTACAACATTTTCCAAGTCCAACTGTATTGCCATCTCTATTAAGTTAAGTATATATATATATATATATATATATCTTAACAACAAACATGCCCAAATATAGAGCCTACCAAACTTGACTTTTCATATTTTATGAATCTAAGATTTGATTTGCTAAGATTTGATCTGATTCGATTATCAAAAATTGTGCTTCTCTTGCAACTCCTGAATTAAAGCCACAACTCAGCAGATCATTCAGCAGATTAAGTCCAATATCCTTGCCATATCATAAGCTTTAATTTTATTTCAATTCTTTTCATTTAAATTACAAAATACCAAAAAAAAAAAAAAAAAAAAAAAAAAACTTTCGCTTGCCTGTTTGTGATTGGGATTGATTGTGAGATGAGATAATTAGATCAATGCAATTATATTAATGTGTCTAGAACTATGTAAATGCAAATATGCCATTGGAATTCGATAACTCCAGGCTAAAGCAGACACGACAACTAACTACATACATACATACATACATACATATATCTGAATGATGTGTGAACAAATACAAACTATAGTTTATAGTCTACATAGTCTATATAGTGTCGCATTAAATTGATACAATACAATTGTCTCAATTACATTTTCATAAGAATTACTTCAATGTATGCAAATTGAAATTAGTTATGTAATTATGTAATTATGTATGTGCGGTAGTTTCAATGATTCAGCGTTTCAAAATCCATTGAAAAGTCATTCAAAATGGATTCAAATAAAGCTAACCAAAAATGTTAATTCCAAAATTCTGTGTGTCTCTAGACTAGTTTAAGCTAAACGAACTTACACACACATACAAATACATATATATATATGTATATATATATGTATCAACCAATTATATATTGTGTGTATATTTGGGATGAGGGGGTGTTATGTGATTTAGAGAATGGAAGCGAATTATGATAAATGTTGTCGTTGATTAATCCGAAATTCGATTGTTAAAAGTGTGTTGTGCAATAGTTGGCGATTGCAGATCATTGACATTATAGAGAAGATATTGCATAAGACATAGGTGGCAACATATATCACAAACTAAATGTATACAGTTCAAGAAAACAAAGCTGAAATATGCAATAACAAAATACTTAAATGAAATGAACATTTTCCAGATAAGCGTAAATAATATATTTGTACTAGAATACTATGTCAAGGGTTCAGCACAAGAGTATCGATTTCATAAGTGATTAATTCTAATTATTAAATCCATTTCATAATATTTTTTGATTATCTATTAGTTTCAAACTAAATTCATTTCCACAGAAGGTTTTTTTTTTTTGAATTTGAAGTGAATGCAACTGTACAAGTAGATCACTTCTGTATATACTCATAAGCTACATATTTTCTGCCATATATTTTTATACAGTAATATCAATTCCTGTCCAATTTCCAATCTTATGTGTTAAGCATCTGAACTCAAACAAATGATCGTAGATCACAGCAAAGTTACTTTTGTTGCTTGGGAATTTGCCTGGATTGGACTTTCATTTTTAGTTTTAATCTGAAATCTAATCCAGTTTGCGAGGTTTTGAGTGTTCATATGATTTATGGAGGTTCTCATAGGCAACGTCAGTCCAGATTTATGTAACCATTTCCAGTTTCCAGCTAGCTGAATTAAACCTAGAAATACCATATTGTTAACAAGTGTTGAATCGTTTTACTCAAATTGATAAGGACAAAAATAGCAATACCAATAAATATAATCGAAAATATGTATATATATATATTCGATTATAGCTACGTAAATGCTATTGACTATTGCATAAGGTTATAGTTTTTTTTTTTTGGTGTTTTTTGTCATTGTTTGTTAACGTTGCTTCGGCATTGCCGAATTAAATGATAGATTAAGTAAAATTTTCAAAATGGCCAACATAATGCAAATACAAATTGAAAAACAAATGCGATAAGTGAAGAATACAACATTTGGATATTGTCGGCGAATTGCATATTTATGTTTGCATATGTAACCTACTGCATTCCTAGCACAGTTGTGGAATTGAACAATATTTGAATTGCGACATTTGCAAAACCAACAATAACAACAAATTTCCAATTGAAATATTTTAGACACAGTCCTAAGGCTTAACCAAAACATATATATTTCGAATTAGCCACTAACTGTAAGTGAACAATTCTGATCGAAGAAATTGATTGTAAAATATTTTAAATACAATAAATATATATATATATTTTTTTTTTTATGATAATCTGAAACTCCATTAACTTTACGTATTATATATAAGATATTTAGCACGCGCATAAAGTTAAGTCAAAAACCAAAAACAAAAAACCAAAAATTAAAGGAATATACAAAAATTGTACTTGGAATGCAATTTGCATGGCTAGCAAAATGACTAACAACCAAAAAAAATGAAAGCTATATTATTATATTTGAATATGAATGTTTATACCACAAACTTAATTCATGTGTTAATAAAAGTACATGTATTTACAAGATGCATATGAATGGAAATAAATTCAAGAAATATTTGCATAACTATTCCTCGGTTTGTTTGATTTATCAATTCGAAAGGTAATGGCAACGGTAAGCTTCCATACATTATATATATATATATATATATTTTCTGTCACACAATTATTTCTGGCTTCTTAACAGTCGTCGTCATCGGACCAAATCGGTAGAAAGAAAGAGAGCAGCATTCAGAGCAGGTGAAGCTGGATACAAACTTATTGCAGAAGATAATGTGAACAGGGTTAGTAGACATGGCAGATTTGCTCTCCGGCTATACATGATCTGCGGATTGGACGAAATTTAAGATATCCTGCATGAGGCCCGCTTGAGGTCCCTGACAATGAGCAGCTGAACGGGGCTGTGTTATGTCGTAGGAACTGCATCGGTTTCCAGCAGTGTTTTTTCAAATGCTCCAAATTCTCGTTGCAATAGAGATCAGGTAACAGCTACCAGGTAACAGGCACTCCGTGTCCGTTAAAAGTTGCCCCATTTCGCATAGCTGCATTGACAGTTGACTGAGAAAAAATAAATATAATTATCATACTTAATTGACAACATTTTCAACTTGAATCTCAAGCATACCCGATGGCAGTCCTCACAGTTTTTAAAATGATGCTCGAACGACTCTTGGGTTCCCTGTGGCATGTGGCATGTTTGGCATTGAGTCGAATCAGCCGTTAATATTGTTATTCTTCTGTTACTATTAGGCACTGTCGTCAGCTTCAGTAAGCCCTGCGAATTGTGACAGTATATTGGTTATATTTAGGCCAGTGGTGGTGTCCGTTAGGGTACCTGCAATCCGTTAGAGTATTTGAAATCCGTTAGGGTACTTCCAGTCCGTTAGGGTACCTGCAATCCGTTAGGGTACTTACAGTCCGTTAGGTTACTTGCATTCCGTTAGGGTACTTGCAACCCGTTAGGGTACTTGCATTCCGTTAGGTTACTCAAATTCCGTTAGGGTACTTGCAACCCGTTAGGGTACTTACAGTCCGTTAGGTTACTTAAATTCCATTAGGGTACTTGCAACCCGTTAGGGTACTTACAGTCCGTTAGGTTACTTGCATTCCGTTAGGGTACTTGCAACCCGTTAGGTTATTTGCAATCCTCTAGGTTACTTTGCACACACTATAAAACAAATTTGTATATTGATATATCAGAAAATAGCCCAACGTTTTTCTTCTTGTACATATACATATTTATTCTAATGCCCGCCCCGGAGAATGTTCGAGTATGAACATGTGACGCTCTGAGATGCTGATAGGTGGCCCACGCAAGCCAGCCTTGTTCATCGTTGTGCCTGCTTCTGATGTTTAAATTCTCAACTGCCGTTTTTGCTGCCGACAATTCGCCGGCAGGTGGCGCCGCGACGCTGTTAGGCGCCGTTGCGGACGGCTTGCCAAAATTTTCCCGTTATACGTATGCATACAATGTAATCACGAGCACATCTAGTGATGTGCAAAAACATCGTAACTTCACTGGATATTTAACACCTTTTGGCAGAAAGATGTAAATGCCAATTGAACATTAGGTGTAAATTGTGCATAAACTAATTAAATATTTGTATGAACGATGAACGATATATTTCTGGGTGAATGCTGAAATCGGCGGTCGTGCTTGTTATCGATAGAATTCTTCGTTATCGATTCATTCAAAGAGAAAACGCTTTTCCGTTTATAAATCTTACTTCGCCATGCCGAAAACACCTGGAAATAAGAAAAACAGCGCAGGCGTAAAAGGAAAATCGCTCAAAGCGTGCGCCGGCGGTAACAGAAAAGTCGAATGCAGTACTTGCAACAGAAAATGTGAGTAGCAAATCAAAACTAACTACAAAACGGTTTGCATAAAAATGTACTTGTATTAGTAGTAGCAGTGTATGTGTGTTGCAACTACAATTGTGCTTTTTTTGTTTTTTTGTTTTACAGGGGACATGGACAGTATCTCAACTACGTTCGCCAGGCGGTACCGCACGAGGCGCATATCTATCGGAAAATGGATGTGCCCGAAATGCTCATCGTGGAAGGCTGCGCCTGAGGTGGGCGAGAGACCTGCACCCGCTGTCTCCAGAGCAACGGAGAATAAGGAAAATCAGCAGGAGAATCAGCAGGAGAATCAGCAGGAGAATCAGCAGGAGAATCAGCAGGGGAATCAGCAGGAGAATCAGCAGGAGAATCAGCAGGAGAATCAGCAGGAGAATCAGCAGGGGAATCAGCAGGAGAATCAGCAGGAGAATCAGCAGGAGAATCAGCAGGAAATTAAGCAGGAGAATCAGCAGGAGAATCAGCAGGGGAATCAGCAGGAGAATCAGCAGGAGAATCAGCGGGAGAATCAACAGGAGAATCAGCAGGAGAATCAGCAGGAGAATCAGCAGGAGAATCAACAGGAGAATCAGCAGGAACAGCCAGAGACTGAGCAGCCAACGGCGGTGAAAACCTGGAGTATTGACCAGGTATTCGCCTACATCAAGCGCTTGCATCCGGAACATGCCAATCTCTTCAAATATCACGAAATTGACGGGCAAGCTTTGATGCTGCTCACGTTGCAAATGATCATGGAATATTTTACTCGTTTGCTTGGTCCGGGGCTGCGCCTGTACGAGACAGTGCGCAACTTGCAGAAGGCAGATGGTCAAGACGATAAAGTTTAAGTTTATAATTTTGTATTTTTGATTGAGACTAGCATTAAGTAACTTTAAGTCAATGCGAACCAATTTGGATTACTGAAGTTCCACAATTTTGTTTCTCATTCGCATTAAGTAACTTTAAGTCAATGCGAACTAATTTGGATTGCTGAAGTTCCACAATTTTGTTTCTCATTCGCATTAAGTAACTTTAAGTCAATGCGAACCAATTTGGATTACTGAAGTTCCACAATTTTGTTTCTCATTCGCATTTATTAATTAATTTTCGTATAGCAATTAAAGTAGATTAAGTGAATTCTCAAGTCTTTTCCTTTTTTGTTGCCAAATTTCCCATTATATGGCTGTGCCCTGTCATGTGATCAATATGCCGAGTTATATACATACTCAATTGGGAGTTATATCTTGCGTATGGAAGCCTTATGCGAAACTCCATCAGCCATGGACAGACTGTTGTTTGCTGATTACCTTATGGGTTCCGTAGGAAGGAACCAGGAAGCACCCTCTGCCTTATACTTACTGTTCCACAACTTTAGTCAACTTGATTGGTTGCCACATTGCCCAACTGCTTACTTGCATTTGAGTGGCATTAAAGGATAACTTTAATGTTTATAATATATTTAACAGCTGTGCTAAATTAGCTTTCGTTTTTATTGTTTAACAAAAGATATAGCTTACTTTATTTGCGTGGCTCTAGCCTGAAGAGGTTCCACTGCAGCACTGAGCCAGCGACTGTGGCAACACCAAAAGGCAAACAGCTTTCCACTTGGCAACCGAGCTGCGCTGAGCTGATTTTAGCCACGTCAAATTGGCAACGTGTGTAAACAGCGACATTATTTAGCCAAGCAATTGCAATAAGTGTGTGGAGCCAACCTGAGAATGAACCGCTCCACTTGACCATACGACGCCGAACCGTGAACCGAAAAACATCGAAAATGCAAAATTCAATACAAATAAAGTTTAGCTAAAGCAGCAGCAGGTGAAAATCACCCAATATTCCGATTGAAGACGAAAACGTTTTCGATATAGAATTATTCATTATTTTTTTAGCTGTAAAAATGAATTTCTTATGTGAACTAAAACATTTATCGGGTGACTATTGTTACGATCAAGAACTAAACTAAATTGCCAATGGATCTTAAAGTTTTGGGCTAATGGAAAATAGATCTCTATTTGAATCGAAAATATATATAAATATATGAATGCCAATATATAATAAATATATCTGATGTTAATCGGAAAACTCACAACATTGAACTATAATTCTTAAAGAGAAATATGTCCAGCATATTTTCGGAGTCTATATATCAACTTTATAAGTTTCTAAGTTCGAAAATCTTCAATTTTTGTAAACTTTAATACCGAAATTGGAAATGACCTAAAATCAGATGAAGGAAGAGACCGCTATAAAGGTATAGAGTTATCAGAGGTAGAAGGGCATACGTCTTTTGTGGCAACTTGTTGCACTGTGGCTGCTGCACAATTTATGCGCATTTGCTAATGAATAGCTCAGCACACGCCAAAAAGAGGTGTTTGGGGTGGGCGGCCAGGAAGGCAAGTGTCCTTTTCGCTGCTGCTGCTGCGGCTGCTGCTGCTGCTGCTGCTGATGATGCTGCTGGACTGTGGCCTGCCAGATTTAACGATGCAAACAAAAATAATCGTAACGTGGTCAATTTTATGTTGTTTGTTTATCAGCAGCAGGCAAGCAGGCAGGCAGGCAGGCGGACAGACGGACAGGCGGACAGGCGGACGGGCGGACGGGCGGACGGGCAGACAGACAGATAGGCAGACAGGTGAACAGCAGAAGCATCCTGCTTGAGTTCGAGGCAACAATGAGATCGTCCGGTTCGTGTCCAATTTGTGCTTGCTTGGTGGGGGGTGTACCGCAAATAAACAAGCCAATAAGCGTCATACGACTAGCCATGTTGCCGTTGCTCCTCATTAGCCGGACTGGGTTGACCCAACTTGCATATGAGTGGGCGCAATTTGACCGCTTGTGCGGCTCATGCTCAACTCATTAGTTCAAATAAAGCGCAGCAGAAAAGGGCGTTTCGTTTAATTATGCAGAGACCGCCGCCAGTTGGCCGACTCGTTTATATTTCAAAACCGTTGAGCGCAGCCAGCAAGCCGCTCAGTCGCCCAGTGTCCACCGTGCGAGCCACAACATAAGCCACAAGCCCAAGACAGCCCCAGCCCAGCTAAGCACAACGCAAAAACCAGAAGAGAAATAATACAAATAAAACTAAGGAATGAGCCACCTCGAGGGAGAAACAGTTGCAAGGCCCCGCAACTGGCTTCTACGCGCCGCTGTTTTAATCCTAACTCTGCAGCTTCTGCAGACGCCGAATGCCCTGCAGCACACCGAGGAAGGGCTCGAGCTGCTCTTTCGCGAGCGGTAAGTCAGTGGTTGCCACACGACTCGATACCACATTACCCACAGCTCAAAATTTGTACTTCTTCAGTTGAAATAATAGTAATAGTTGTGATTGTGACATGATAGCATCTCGTTGGTATACCCTGAACCCATTCAAAATGGGTAAAGTGTGTGTGTGTGTGTGTAACAGGCAGAAGGAAGCATCTTCTTGATCAGGGTCAATAGCCGAGTCGATATAGCCATGTTCGTCTGTGCGTCTGTCTGCATGAACACGCCCATCAAATTTGGAATATAGATTCTCGTATACCCGGCGCAGATCAATAACTGCCTCCATTTCTCAAATATCGATACTTATCGATTTCCACTAGCAATAAATACCACAATTTTAAAGGCAAAGGTATGTTATCCATCAACTGTCCAAATTTCATCAAGATCGGATGAGAATCACCACCTGGTAAATTTGCCAATAAAACTAGCATATATTTAACAACTGGGCTCAGGGTATATCGTGGTCGATCTCACTCGACTACAGCTTTCTTACTTGTTAGATTTTGGTTTTTTCTGACGCTCCAAAAATCTGGAAATCTGGAAATCTGCACTTACAGAAATTACATTTTGATACGCATTTAAAGTCCAAGACTAGACAAGACTACTTGACTTAAGTAATACTTCAATTAAATACAGATTTCTTAATTACATCCCTCAAGACTAAACTATATAATCATTTTCTCACTTTAACCTCACTATTATACACATATTTTTCTGATGGTGTATATATAGTATAGATATATAAGAAAACTGCAAGCGTATAGTGCCCATATTTGGGAATATTTCAATATATTTATATATAGATATAGTATATATTTATAATACATGCGTATATATATATAATACAGTAAACTTGAGATGCGTTGAGCATCGATTTGAATATAAGTATTTTGCGATTACATTTGTCTTAAAATACGAGATCTGAAAATTGTATATAATCGAATATGAATCGGATCTTTTGTCAGACAATCTCTAAGTAAATCAATCAAATAGACTAAGAAGATACGAAACTAAATCGAAACATCGCCTAATTTAAACGATTTCGTACTCTATCTCTATATCTCTATCGTTCCATTTTTTTTTTTATTTTTTATTTATGTTCAGGACAAAAAAAAAGAACGACCAGAAACATTATCAATACAGTTCATTTACAATACAAAAATAATAACTGGAAAATCAACTATACTATATAGATATTATATATATATATATGATATATCTCATAAATTGTATATAGATATGATAATAGGATATGTATGTGAAGTTGATCTAATCATTTTGCACAGTTCACAGTCAGACTGGGAGAACGTTTGGCACCGGGAGGCGCATTCCCGATGCCGGGACAAACTGGTCCGTCAGCTCTATTGGGCTTGCGAGAAGGACATTTACAGGCTGACGCGACGCAATAATAAGCGGAGCGGCAGCGGCAACGGCAACGGCAACGGGATCGGGAACGGGGACGAGAACTTTACCAAGCGTACCTTGGACAATCGTGAGTAGACCAGTTAGCTTCACCTCCACATTGATGGGGACAGATCCGTCTAAGTGCTTCAACCATCCACAGCGTCCAGCATTGGTGCGGCTGGCTCCACCTGGCTGCATGTGAACGTTGCCAACATGCTGTTGCGGAGCAGACGGACGGGTGCGCCCTCAATTACCAACGAGTGCTGCACAAAGACGGGCTGCACCTGGGAGGAGTACGCCGAATACTGTCCCTCCAATAAGCGCCGTAATCACTACTGAGCTCCTTCAATTCGTGTGGCTGCTATTATAGACTCATAATACTATCTATCGCCTATACAACTATCTATCAAATAAATAATAATATTAAGTTTTTTTTTTTTTTTTTTTGCAGTTTCCTTGTCTGTTGCATCGATTGTAGCTTAATAAAAATGTTATGCCACAGAAATCCGTTTTAATTAGTTGTCTTTAAGAAAAAAACCAACAAAAAAAAAATAGTTTTTCGCTAAACTAAATTTGGATTTACATTTTGGTTAACAATACTACTAGGTAAACAGGGACTTGACAACTTTGTAGAATTATTTTCCGCCTATGCATTCTGGTTCAATGTCTGATATGATAATGAAAGGGGACTGTCAAAAAATGATATTGTAAAAGTCTACATTAGTTGATATATTTGGATTATAGTTGTTCTGAACTCAATAGCTGATGAGCAGATGTGTGTGTGTGTGTGAGTGTGTGTGAGTGTGTGTGTGAGTGTGTGTGCAACTCTAAGAGCTAACTAATTATATTTTGTTGTTGCTGTTGTTGTTTCTCATAGACTAAGATTAACAATCAAGATCTGCTTGCTCCACATGCAAATGGTTGCTATAACTTTCTTCGATTATATAGTCTAGAATCGCTTGTTCTAGCTGCAGCTAGTGAACAGCTGTCCTTTTATAAGTAATGTTATCTGTTTCAATTAGAACTGTGTCCGACATGCACACGAAGTACATGGTACATGTAAGCCTACTCTTAAACACAACCTACATAAATAACTACGATATATATATATATATATATATATATGTGTAAAGTAAGATAAAAGCTAAACAGATATGCGATCTACAAATATATATATATAATTATAAATAAATAGCTGCTCTGCTTGTGGCGACACCAAAACGAGCGAAGCAAATTTGCAATCGTACAGCAGCGAAAGAGACGGCAACAGCGTGCAACAGCTTGCAACAGCGAGATTATCATCTATATAAATATGGCTTAGAATATGGGGTATATTGACTAATTGCGGCTGTTGCTCGCATCGCCATCCTTGCAATCCTTGCGCGCCTTGCCGCACTTGTCTGTGCCACTGGAGGACTGATGCTGCCGCTTGGAGCCATTCGCCTGTCCCTGATCATAGTGTTGATCCAGCATCTCCAGCAGCGACAACTGACGCTTGCCACTTGCAGCAGCGCCAGCTCCAACTGTGTTTTCAGCATTGCTGTTACTGATGGTGGTGGTGGTGGTGGTGCTGCTGCTGCTCCTGCTGGAGGTGGTAGTGGTGGTGGTGGTGGTGGTGGTGGTGGTGTTGGTGGTGGTTGTGTTGGTGGTGGTGTTGGTGGTGGTGTTGGTGGTGGTGGTGTTGGTAGTGGTTGAGTTGCTGCTGCTGCTGCTGCTGCCGCCACTTTCCAAACTGGCCGCCAACATCATGGCATTTGCCTGCTCCTGTTCGGCGTCAACATCATCATCGTCATGGTCATCAACATCATTATCGAAGAACAGAACACCGCCATTGGTTGGCGAACAATCTGAGATATCTGCAAATATATCAGGACTTTGTGTCCTTGCAGCTGTTGCAGTTGCATTTGCAGTTGCAGCTGTTGTCGTTGTGGTTGTCGTTGTTGTTGTTGCAGTTGGCGTTGGTGTTGATATTGCTGTTGGTTCTTTGGCTGGTTTCTTGTGCTTGTGCAGCTTCTTCAGCTCATCCAGCACAAAGGCGTAGAGTGACTGGCCGTCGCCGTCCTTCTTGTAGCGACGCAGCACCCCGTACAGTTGACGCACGGTGGTGCCATGCGTCCGGAAGAGCTGCCAGAGCACATGCAGATCGTCGCGCAGATGGCGATTGCCAAATGTGTAGTAGGCCAGGGGACGGCAATGGTGCGCACAGACCATCATCTGGATGAGCGCTTTTAGGTGCGGGTCGCCGCCAAATGCGCCACAGCCCCAGTTGCCGGTGGCGACACCCGGCGCCGGTGTGACCAATCCATGCCTGAACCCAATGGATGCCTTGTTCAGTTCACGCAAAATGAGATCCTCGCGATACTGATGCGATTGCAGTGCCTGGCCAAAGCTGAGCGCATCAATGGCCACAATGGCACTGTGGCGGCGTCTCGAACTATCATACGGCGTCCGATCTTCATGATTGCCCGCCCAGACAAAGCTGCCCGCATAGCCGGTGTAGTTGCTAAAACGTTCGCTGCCCACCATCAGCAGCGCCTCCGTTGGCAGCAGGCACTCGGTGAACAGTTTCGATATCAACAGCTCCGGGCAGATAACGAAACGAATCTCCTCTTGCACACAGCCCTGTCCGAGAACGCCACCGCCGAGAAACTTATTGGCAAAGTCCACCTGCAGCAGGCCGATGCCTTCGTCCTCGATGGTGCCACCAGCATTTATGTGCATCGGTATGCTCGAGAGGGGCGCACCGCTTAAATACCAATTAACCTCATCCTCCGGCTTGCCACAGAGCCGCACAAATGTGAGGCAGCCCGTGGGCACATTGCTCGCATCGCGCTCCGTTGGACAGACGCGACGAAAGTAATGGAAAATGCACTTCAGCTTCTCCAGCACAGACGCACCACTCGACTGATACAGCCTGCGAAAAATTGAAGATTACACCGATTACACATCTGGATATATATGCATAAATATATGGAAAACAAATTAGACCTGCTCACATCCCAAAATGAGGTTACCTATTGAAATTGATGTCCGGAAAATTGCTGTACTCCGATTTGCGTTTGAGTGTGTTGCGACGCGGATATGTGCAGAGGAATGCATTGGCCAGCAGGCAGGAGATTTGCTCCTGGGTCAGTGTTAGAGCAGTTGTCTGATTCTGCTTGAGCAGCGGTATGGGCGCCCGGATCAGCTCCGGGAGACGCAGGGCCAGTCGACTGATCCTCGGCAGCAGATCCTCGAAAAAGCAACGCGACTCACTCTCATCCAAGTCCTCGTTGAAGAGCTTATGCAGCGCCCGAAAGCTCCACTGGCCTTTGTACGTTGTATTGTACGAAAGGATCGCCGCCTGCAACTGTTTGCTATTGCTGATCGGACGAAGCAGGGCACGCTCGATCATGCCCCAGCGTGACTCGATCTCCGATGTGCCATCGTCGGTTTCCACTGGATATTTGCTCTCAGGCGCACACGGCAGACGCACATGTTCCGCATCCCAGCGATGTGTGGCGCGTAGGGAGCGAGGTGGCACATTTGCCGGCTCGCGTATCGGATGCCGGTGGAGCACCTTATGATTACTGCTCGGCTGCACAGCGCTCAAGTGTTCCAGCTCGAAGGGATGCAATCCCCGATGAACGGCCTCAATCGGCTGACAGCGCCAGTGCCACTGGGGCTCCGTTTCGCTGTCGCTGCCTGCGAGTGAAGAATAGATTAATCAAAGCACGCTGCAAGTTGGACGAGCCTACCGCTTGTGTTGCCTTTGGGGGCGTCTGTATCCGTATTGACATCGGCTGCATCTATTTCCATGCTGCTGCTGCTTCTGCTCCCTTTGTCGCAGTCCATTCGACCGTCAGCTAGTGCTGCACAAATATCGATTTTTGTCCATACCGATGTTGCGATGTTTTTTTGGCGAGTGCCAACGATGTATCGATATACCATGTTTAATAACGGCGAATTTTTCACAAATTCTCAAACGATTGTTTATTTCAAATTTCAATTATTTGTTTTGACTAGAACTGAAATATTATAATTATTATAAATATGACTTGAAGAACTACCATTTCCAAACGCAACCACAGCCCAAACCCATTTTTTTCTCAAACTTATGTAGAAAAGCGTGCTATCGATAGACATCAGCAGACAAATGTGAGCGGCAATTTGCGCGTTAAAGTTGAGATATGAGAGCCCGCCAAACCTTTGAATTTACAAAAATAATATACAAACGTTATAGAAATTATTAAATGGTAAACAAATATATGTAATATATTATATTATATATATATTACTGCAGGATGCAGTTGACTAAGCTTAATTGTAAATTATTGCATATGTTTATATATATTTATGTGTATTTGCACACAAATTGTATATGTATATATGGCATGCTAAGTGCTTTTGCAGAGTTCAACACACCTTTATCGCTGTCTAATCAGCCGCATTGGGCTAGCTGCGCAGTTTGTACGTACAAACATACGTTATTTAGTTGTTGGTTTTTGGTGTTTTGGGTTGTTTATTTGAAACTCTTTCGCGGTCCGCTTTGTCGTGCGGAGCGACGCGTCGCCTCGCGTCGCGTCACATGGCAGTCGTCAATGCGTAAACAAATGAAGACAGCAAAAGAAAGCAGCAACAAAATTATCACAGAAATTTCGTCGGCCCGCGAATCTCAATTAGGTTTATTGTGAGTGGGAATGCATACATACGAACATACGTGTGTATGTTAATATGTGTGTGTGTGTGTGTATGTGTGTGGATGTGTGTCTGTATGTGAGGATAGCCTTCAAATGTACGTCGCTGTCGCCTTGACCATAACCTAGAAATACACATACCCGTTGCGGCTCTCTCAGAGATTATATTGGTTTGCTTGTATGCGTTTACTATTTGGCTTATGTGTATATTATTTGCGTCAGCTGAGCGTCGCTGCAAACAGGTACGTAAACGCAGTCAGCTGCGGCGTTAGCGGGGCCCAATCAGGTGCCAAAAACAAATGAAAACAGTGAAAGCAACAAAGCAATGAGAAGTGCGCCAGCCAGCATAAGGAGACACAATGGCACAACGCAAGGCAAGGCACAGAATATTGAATTCGAAATGTTACTAAACTTTTCAAGGTCATCTCAAGTATGAACTACTGACGTCGACGTCAACGTTAACGTCGACGCAGGCATCGCTGCAGCTGCGTTTGTTTGCCTTCAACAAGCTATAAATGTATGTATGTATGTACGTGCTTGTGTGCACATACATATTTATGTTGTTGTTCCTAAGTTTGTGCATTAAACAATTATTATTTATGTCATCTACATTTTCTCACTCTCGCTCTCTCTCTCTCACTCTCTCTTGGTCTTTTTCTATTGATCACATGATCAAAATGTTTGTTTTTCTGCTTGGAGCTTTTAGAATGCATTTCGTTAATTGGGTGTCAACTTGTTTTTTTTTTTAGAGGGGCGGTCAGTGGGCTTACCGTTATAATAGGAAATTACGTATGCCCACAAATACACACACATACATGTGTTTATATAATAGTGGCTCTAAATTGAAAGTTAACTTTCGCATTTTTATATCGATGTCGATATCAATATTCCTGATTGTTTTACTGCATTCTGACGTAATCCATGTCAATCTGCTTGCACACACAACTACATATTTATTTTCTAACTATACAAATTGCTTTGCAAACAGTGTGGCATCGAAATGAAAAATACAGTTGCAACAGATAATTGCGGGTGCAATTTTTATTGAACCATTTTCGACGATTCAGTTTTTTTGTTTTATTCGAAAGCAGAAGAGGAAGAAAGAATACCGTTTATCGCAAGTAATGTAAGTAATCATCCTGCATACTGTACACACTTATGGGTGTACACACACACACACACATTAAAAGTAACTGTCGCTAAAGCCATGCAAAACAAGAGCTTTCAGTGTGTTTCTCAAAGCGCTAAAGCTAAGCCGCATTTGTTTTGATTAGCTGTTTCTTTACTGTTTATTGGCAGCTTATATGTATGCATATGTATGCGTATGTGTGTATTAGCAGCAGAAATGAAATGCGCTAAGTCGCACGTTTGACAATTTGTTATTGTTTTTGTTCTTATCTTGGAGTCTTCTGATTCGCCTTGCTGCAGCAAACACAACGAAACAAAGGGGATGCCATAATCGAAGCAATCAAAACTTGTTTTTGTTTTTTGTTTTTTCTTTTGCATTGTTTGCACTTTTTGTTGTTATGTTTGTATTTTTATGCATATATGTATGTAATTTTCGCTTGGGTGTGTGCGTGTATGTGGAAAATTAGGTGATTGGGAGCGTAATCAAAACGGCGAGTGGGCGTAAGGCACAAGCCAATACAATGCAATTTATGTATATATGTGTATATACACACACACAGAGCCACAAAGTAATACATAAGTACATGTCTACGTTGCTACGTCTATAAATAGACACAAACTGTCTGCGTTTAGTGTAGCAAATGCAGACGGTTAAGGGGTGGGGCGTTGTGTGGTGGGTTCAATCCTAAGGGTATGGACAAGAGGCGTGGCTGACCACGTGTTGCTAAGCGGGTCGCTCAACCCAACTGGGCTGTTCCTCTCTCTCTCTCTCTCGCACTCTCTCGCTCTCCATCTGCTGTTTGCTGCAATGGCTATTTTTGTTTTGTTGTTACTTAACTTTCGCACATACATACAAACCTATGTGTGTATATATGTGTACTGAAAAAAAAGCTTGTGTTTGTTTTTACGTGTTGCTGCTGCTGCTGCTGCCGCTTCTTCTTTCTTGGCTAAATTTTCGCATGACCTTGACAATTCTATAGACATATCTAAAAACGTTGGCGCACTGTCAACGTCTGCGTCGACGTCGACGTCGCCAACGACAAAGTCAACAAACAAACAGCGTTGGACGCGAGAACAAAACAAAATTTTTCTTTATTCTTGTTTGCAGTCAAAAAAACAAAATCACAAATTTTAGCTGACACTTGCACACACACACATGTACACACATACATAAGTACGTACACTTATGCATACATACGTACATAAATATAAATACACAGTTATATGTACATCAATCTATTTATGGGAAAAAGTTCACTGAAAGCGTATTGAGCCTAATAATTGAGGGTTTTGGAGCATTACCTGATGAGCATCGAACACAGATCGAACAACTATATAGTCTTTTGTACGCGTTCATTTCTAACGGTATCTACTTCAAATCGAAACACTTTTGGCTTACAACATTCGAAAATTGCTTATATTTTACTAACCATTTCTATGAACCACAAATTATATATATATATATATATAAATCGCATATTGTGTATGGTAAGAAATCGAAATTATATGCATTTTTGCTTTGTCAAAACACTTTCTTGACATAGTGTATATATATTTTTTTTGCGATTTTGCTCAACGCCCACACGAAAATGTCACTTTATGCAAAAGTTGTCACAACACCAACAAAAACATAAGTGGTAAAAGCGCAGCTGGCGGACAGCACCGACCGCCAAATGCCCTGTTCGAATAGCTGAAAACTAATAAAAAATTTTTTATTTTATTTTAAATTTAATAAAATTAAATTTCGAACTACAGCAACAAATCAAGTTTTTGAATACATCTAACGGAACTTGAATTGGTCGTGTTTATGCCAATCAGCATACCCTATACTTTTGCGGGCATAGCAATGTACAAATACGTACATACATATGAAGACCAAAATTGAAAATGAAAACAAAAAACAAAAACAAAAAACAAAAAACCAAAAAAAAACAAGAGAAGTTTGAGCAAAAGAGAAATCGCTTTGCATTTCGCACGTTTTCAAAATATAGCGCCAGCGATATGAAATACATATACAACGTATGTATAATATCTGCACGCTGAACAAATGCAAAGCAACAAAAAATCCCAAAAATAATAATAACAACAACAACAACAGCAGCAACAACAACAACAGCGATGGCAAGTCAAGAAGGCCTTAACCCCAATAAATTTGTGTAAAACAATTAACAAGCTAAAAATAACAAATAATTTAATAAAATAAAGACAAAAAAATAATAAAAAAAAAAACAATGAAAACAAAGCAATTGTTGAACAAACACTTTAAGTGTTTATTGTTGTTGTTGTTGTTGTTGTTGTTCGTCGTTGCTCTTTAGAGTTGGTGGGCGACAAATTGTAAGCGAAAGTGCCTGCCGCCAACAGATGGCGCCACATGGTGTGCGGCAGCTATATATCATTGAAGGATCAACCTCAAGTTGAGGCAGAAGCTATAGATAACTAACTGCAGATAATTCACTTAAGCATGTGCCACTGCGATAAACATGTACGCAATATTATTTAATTATTATACACACACACACACACACACACACACACACATATATATATATATATATATATAGATATATATATCTTATAAAGTAAGATGTGTCTTGGCTATTATAATCATATTAAAGGCTGCTCCACAAGCGAAGCACAAACTAATTCGATTTTAATGTGCAGCAGAAATGGGGGCACACAGCGATGACTGAACAATATGTTCACTATTTTCAATTTGACCCCATAAAGTATATGTTTCTATATATATTTATGAATTGTGGACTTTTCTGCACTGTCAAAAGTTGAGTTCTGATCTGAAAATATGATATGCGGACAAGAGAACATCGGACAACAATATCACACATATAATTGGGAGCCATTTACCATACTTAGTTAGGATGTGATCAGGTGGACTCTCTGTCTATAAGGTTAAGTAATCTTCTTTTTATATAGAAAAGTCTTCTTCTTCTTTTTTAACTCAAATCAAAACCTTTTGGTTTGAAAGTTTTACTTGTTTTAAATCTTTAGTCAAGAATATTTTGTGTATATGAAATGGTTTTTGCAACGTGTACAGCATGTGTGTGTGTGTGTGTGTGCATTTAACTGCTGGTCTGCTAACATCAAGTGTGACTGGAACATGATAAAGCCAACTGCGAAAGTACAACATATGCACGAGAGCATTTGTGCTCTCTTTATGCAATTGCCTACTGCAAAGCTCATTTGAAGAGACAGAGACAGAGACAGAGATTAAGAGAGCGCGCGAGAGAGAAGTAACAGAAGGTGCTTTTGAGCAAGAGCTTGCAGGCAGGTGCTGGTTGCCTTGCTGCGTGCTGCTGTTGTTGTTGTTGTTGTTGTTGTTATTGCTGCATAAAGTCATTGTACGACCTTTAAATGCCGTTGGCTCAATACAATTTACCAGTGGATGCATTTTTTTCTGACGCTGGGCGCCATTTTAACAGCGTCGTCGTCTCTGACAGCAGCGACCTTCGTCCCAATCCTAATCCGTGAGCACTTCAGTAACTAACGGCTGTACCTGGCAGGGCGGTGGGGAGAGGTTGAGTGAAATTACTCAACTGCCGGCTTATCAGTGGTGCGCTAGTTAACCAGTATAACAACAACAGTCGCTGCACACTTTACACACGACAAGCAGCACAGCACAAATGCCGCTTAGTCTGTGACGGTGACGGTGACGGTGACTGTGCCCGGAGTGTCAAGTGACTAATCTATTCGACAACATGACGTGAGCGATGTTAGATTCTCGCCTATCCACCTGCCCATCTGCCCATGTGCCCAGCTGCGTAGCTGCCTGTAACGACGTAACATGCCGTTTGCTGTTACGTAACTTAACTGTTAACTTTAGTTCGTAACCGTATCAAAGCATGTCGATTTCACAAGACACCATAAAACTCATTATTCATCGTCAATTCTCGCTCTTTCTCTCTCTTTCCCTAAGTTATCTACTTATACATATTACATATATATACCAGTTGCCATCAAAATAATCGTAGTGCTGCTCCTCAAAGCATATGACTCAATTTATGGTGATAAAATCGAGAGTTTTTAGAAATATTTGGATATATTTGGAATAATCTTTATAGCTATGCCAATTTGTAATGTTTACTTATCTGCATTATTATCTGATTGCTTGTCTTTCAATCAAATTTTCTTCATTTTTTAAGCACTTTCCGAAACATATGTGTGCACTACGACAACTATAAGCGCAGCTGTACACACAAAATTTGATCTGCTGCGTTTTTCCAGAAAACTGGATATTAATGCCTTAAAACCTATTTATTTCAATGCGAGACAAGAACACTTGACAAATTTTCATTTAATTCTAGTTAAACAAACATTAAGTTCTTGTCTACCGTTAAGTCTAAGCTTAAATAAACAATATATATTTTTTATTGGATTCGTTTTTTCATTCGAATCGCTGCAGAAACTATATGTTATGTTCACAGAATATCCCTCTCTCTCTCTCTCTCCCTCTCTCTCTCTTTCTCTATATATACAAATATATGTAAACATTTATTTTAGTTTAAATTAAGTAGGAAAACACACACAATTCTCAATGTGGCTGTGATGGATGTATGTTTGCCTATGTATATGTATGTGTACATATAGCAAATGAAAAATGCGAAATGTCAATTTCAAAGTGACATAACTGCACACATGCCTACATACATGCCTATGTACACACAAACATACATACATACATGCATACCTATGTACACACAAACATATATACATACATACATACATACCTATGTACATACAAACATACATACATACATACATACCTATGTACACACAAATATACATGCCTACATACATACCTATACACACACAAACATACACACAAACATACACACATACATACATACATACATACCTATGTATACACAAACATACATACACACATACATACACATATACATACATACCTATGTACACATTTTCAATGTCAACACTTTAATTATTTTCCCAAGCAGGAAACGAAAATTCCTATTGAGCATCTGCCATAAAACATTCTTTACAATATTTTGTTTTCCATTTGCTAATGACAGTTTTATTTATGTGTATTATGGATCTTAGAATCTTTTATTATTGTAGTTTTATTTTCCAAATTCGATTTTTGTAAAGCCAAAACGCCTCACATTTTGTGCAAGCCCCTTTGCAGCTTATCAGAGCTGAGTGATGTCATCTCCGTCGGCTGCAAATCGAAACGGGCCTAGAACAGAGAGTTGGTTTGGTTGGTTGGTAGTTGGGTTGCTTTGGTTATTTTGCGTATGGGCGACAGCAGCTCCTCGAAACCTTGACCTGGCCACGCAACGCACATGTACCAAGTGGGCCCGCCGGCTGGTTGGCCTTGACCCGTGCTCCCATTACCGGTCAATTGTCGCTGGGAGAGCTGACATGGCTAAGATTGCTATTGCTGCCAATTCGGCAGGTATTACTCTGCTGGCACGTGGGGTATACCTGCTCCGTTTGGCATTGTCATTGGTAATCGTTTTGCTGGTGAAGCCATTCAATTGGTGAACATTTTTGCCTTGCTGCAACATTTTGCCATGCGGTGGCCAAATCGTTGCTGCTCCAACTGAGCGCATGCTCTCAGCGATGCAGATGCAGGCAGTTTGCTGTTGCAACATTGTCTGCTGCAACACACTCAAGTTGTGGATGAGATGTTGCAGATTATGTGTGAATTCAGATGGCAATGTTGCACAGTGATTCCACCACCACCACCGATACTCCCATTGAGTCCCCAGCCAGCGCCAGTGGCTGCAATCCTCGAGCTGCTGCCGATGGGTAATTTGCAGCTCTCCCGTATCGATGTCACCGACACCGGCCCATTGCCACCGCTGGCATAACCATTGGCCACCCGCCGCTGTGCACCATTGGACGTCTGGCAGCGTCGATCGTATAATAACATTTTGCCGCCATCTCCACGACAAGAAGATCGATTTGTAGAACCGACAACGCCGCATCTCTTGCGTCCCATTGCCTTTACCTCCGGCACCTCCTGGATTTGTGGCCGAGGAGTAGGAGGACGACAATTGCTGCGGGTAGCCAGTTTGTGGATGCCTCCTGTTGTGATTGTTGTAGTAGGTGTAAAGTTGTTGTCTCTTGTCTCGACGATTGCTGCTTGTGCTGCAGCTAGTCCAGATTCAGAAGACGGATCGATGATAAACCAATTTCTTTCAAATCCACTAAAAATGTTTGGTATCATTGTCTCGGCATGCGCAAATTGTCGATTTGACGCCTTTGTTTATTGTCCAATTGTTGATCTCTATTGCAGGGTGTTATTTGTTTAATCATACAATTTGGTATTTATTGCTGTATTTATTTATATCGTTCACTTTTGCAATTTCATTTCGTGCATTGCACATTTGTTTTTGCCTGTTCAATCATATCATCATCTTACATACATACAAACCGCTTCGTATGTATGTATATCGCACATGGCTACATAGTATGTGTTTATGTGCCTGAATGCCTATTCCTGACTGTGTGTGTGTGTGTATCTGTGTGCGTGTATTTATGTATGTGTAGCTGACATCAGCGACAACAATAACAAAGCAACGTGCACGTCGCGCAAAAACAAAGCAGAAACAAAGCAAAGCAAAAACAAAAAAAAAAAATAAAATAACCAAAGCCCAAACCAGTAAACACGTCAGCCCCACACACACAAAAGAGATACGAAAAGCTAGATAGAGACAGTGAGAGCGTGATGAAGAGAACCAAAAACACAAGAAAAAGAGCAGCAAACGATAGTCAGGGAAAAAAACCGGCTGATAGTTTTCCAAATGCCCGAGAAATTGACACGTGAGCTTTGTGCGGAGATAGACAACTCAGACACAGTGGGAGAGAGAGAGTGAGCGAGAGCGAGAGATAGAGAGTGCGTGTGTTCGTGCGTGCGTAGACAAAAACAAGTTTTGCATACCAATACTATTGAAAGTGAGCAGCTTTGTCGTGTTTTTTTTCTTAGTCTACCTCAGCAAGAGAGAGGAAGCAAGCGGACGCCCGCTCTTTCGCCTGCATTCGCACACCCTGACACACATATATATGTATATATCTATTTTTTTTTTTTTTTGCGCTTGAACACCCCCACTTTAGTTGAGTTGGGCTGTAAACAAGTAACTCAACCCGTACATTGTGTTGTCGCGTGATATTTTGAAGGCGCACACAAAAAAAAAAAGACGTTGTATGAAGAAGCTTGCTCGAAAAGCACCACAACAACAACACACGTCTTCATCAAAGAGTCTCTCTTATATTTTGTTTATCTTTGTTCTTATCAGTGTGGGTGTCTTACGCCTGGTCTATTGCCATCTCGTTTACACGCATTGCTTGCCTCATTATTATTGTAGGTCATAAATGCATTCACATGACTGCATTTGTTTGTATTAAAGCGAATGTCGCTCGCTCTTCATGCAAAGAGAGGGAAAAGTGTGTATATGTGCATGTGCGTGTGTGGCTTTGAATTGATGTATGTATATGTTTGTACGTAAGTAATCTGCCAAGCATGTGAGTAGAGCCCAGCGAGAAGAAGGCCGGAAGAAAAATAGCGCTAATGAAGTTTTCAGTTCTTACGTTGAACAGAAGGCCAGCTTGTTATTTTATGAAGGCCGAAGTAAACAATAACAATAACGGAACAGAAAATAAAATTCGACAACTTGGCACAAGCGGCTCAAAGTTGTCTCGTGGTTATAATCAAAGCTGACGCATTGCAATTAACACACAGATACTCACACGACACAGACACTTGCATAAGTGAAGAGCAACGCTTAAAGAGAGCGACAGCGAGAGCGCGAGATAGAGAACGAGAGAGAGAGCGTGCATGCATTCTGTGTTTGTTTTTCATTGACTTTGTATGTTTGCTATTGCTCTTTGATGAGGGTGTGTGAGTGCGTCGCTCTTCTGCTCTTTATTTATTTTCTTGTTTACAGCCGCTGCTGCAGCTGATGCTGTGATTGTGTGTGCGCTTTTCATTTGTATTTCGGCTGCAAACCAAAACAACAATCGGCCAGTTTGTCAAAAAGCAAACAAAAATCAGCAAACGAAAATCGGAGAAATATCGAAATCTGATTTTGGAATGTGTGAGTGAAGAGCAGTTCGTAAGTATATTTTATTTATGAAGTTGCCCCATTTATATCTATATACACAGATAAGTGTATATATGTGTGTGTGTATGTGTGCGTGTATGTTTGTGTGTGTATGTGTGTGTGTGTGTGTGAAGTGCAGCAAACAAAACGTACAAAGTGACGTATGCGCATTGCACTCTTAGCTGACAGCAGACACACTGAAGAGGCATATGTAAATACATATGTACTTATGTGTATGTCTGTCTGTCTGTCCGTCTGTCTGTCTGTCCCTACATGCAACGTTACAATTGTCAATTTAATAATATAATGGTCAATGCCACATACCCTATTACTGTAGTAATCCATATTTTCTCCCTTATTTTCTCTTTCTTTTTCCGTTTTAGATTAGTTTAGAATAGTTTTATGAGAGATTACTTACTGTTAGTTAGGTTTTTAAATAGTTGAGACTTGACATGATTAACAGTTAGCAGCTTTTCCAATTTGTCTATTTACATCTCGTTCTTCGCCCTTTGATTCTGCGTCTCTGGCATTTCTCAACTGTCAACTGTCATCTGTCATTGGTCATTGTTTAATTTTGCCAGCGAGTACCGTTAAATTCAATTTGAACGGTTCCTTGCACTATATAACATATAGCTCCCGTCGTAACTATCTCTGCCAGAACTTATCTTTGCTCAACAACTTTTTTTGTATTCAAATCAAACGTTGTCAATCTGAGTGTTATTTTTCCCTCCAAAAATCATTGAGATCAGACTACTATATATATAGATTGACTTGCTAAATCCCATCTGTCGAAAGCTAAGTTCTTGTTTTTTTAAACTTATTCAATTTCGGACGAAAGACAACTTCTGCTGATCAAACAGAATCGAGCCATGCGCCTTGAGCCTTGTAATGGTCATAAGATTTGGGCAACAAATCAAATGTTATGAACATCAGACAGCTATATTATATAGATGTCCAAGATTGATATCGGCTGGCTGCTCATTTATTTTATTATGCATTCATTTACATACAAAATGAACACCCGCAATCACAATTAATAAGAGCCCAACAATAGAATTGCCAATATAATGTCGGTCTATATATATAGAGAATATGTACATGTTTGGACACGATGCACCTGCCAAAAGCTGATCGAACGGTGAATGACATCATTTAACAACACTTAAGTGCCAGACACATGTTGGTTCCAGTTGGTTCCATAATGCCACAAAGACTATGGCTATATATTCCTGATCAAGATCAGCCATTTGCGTCTGTCTCCGAAGACAATCAATTTGGAATATATGTATGTTCTTGCTTATCCAGCATATCGAACATTTGTTGATGTTCCACTAACTTGTTTTAGTTCATAAGCGGAAAACATTTCAATTCCCATTTGAATCGAGCAATTCCAGATGATATATGTTTAACGGTAGAAAGAAATAAGTTTGATATATTCAGCAATTACGAGCTGATGCAGCTGCCGACAAACATTTAACTATCTGAGCGATACAAATTTGTGAACGTGCCACAAAGTTGAAAACTCGAATGTCATTAGTTGTAAAGTCAATTTGTTGTGTCATTTTATGCGCCACAACAGGCAAGTGTGTGCATATGCTTGTGTGTGTGTGTGCGTGTGTGTGTGTGTGTGTGTGCGTGTGTGTGTAATGGTAATGAAGAAGACTCATGTCAAACTGGTAGAACGTGCTAAATTGCAATTAGTTGCCGGTTTGCTGCGGCAAAAGTTGTTATAAAACTTTATCCAGCAAGAGTTTGTGGTCCTGCACATGTAAAGCGACTGATTGCAGCCACTGGCAACAACAACATGAACAACATAAGCAACAATAACAACAACAACAACAATAAGAACAACTGACCGTGAAACAGGCAAAAAACACTACTTGCCATATCCCTTAAAATGCCAGTTGCAATTTCAAAGCCACTTGCCACTTGTGCAGCTGAATTGCTTGCTTTTCACTTGCAGCCTTATCAGCAGCAGAAGCAGCAGCAGCAGCAACCACAACAACAACAACAACAGACACAGCTTCAGCATGCAGCTCTTCTTGTTTGCTGATTATGCCTATGTCGCTTGACTGTTGATTAGGTCGCTGCCACATGCGGCTCGCGCCCCGCCGGCGCGTATCTCTGGACGGCGTTGATAAGTGTTTGCATTTATATTGTACATACACATGCATATGTGTGTGTGTGTGTGGTGTGTGCATGCACAGTGTCTGCGATAAACAGAAAATGTGTGTGCGTGTGTGTGTGTGTGTAAATATTGCATAGCATCAAAAAGCAAATAAGAAAAGCTGCAATTAGAAATGACAAGCTCGGCGTGCAGATGCACTGCTTGGCAAGCATTGGGCAAGCATGCCCGGTTAGGCAGCTACCCTGTAATCAACTACAACTCAATTACAATTGCAGTATAATATAGTGAAAATCACATGAATTGCATTAATAATAAAAAAAATACCGTAAGCATGGCTGATCTTTGCCATATCTATGTTGCCCCATTCCCAAGGCTGCATTAGGCTGGGCTCCGTTGCTCCTTACACTAATTTGTAGAGTTGTCAGCTCTCTTCTTTTCCCCTCTCTCGCTCCTCTCTCTCTTTCTCTCTCTCTCTCTCTTTATGGTTTCCTGATGAATCACAGTTTGAACTTAAAGTGCCAATTAAACACAAGAGACTAACAACAGTTATCTTTGGCACACCGAAGTTTTCATACTCTTTGGTTAGTTCTCAAAAATAATGATAAATAAATAATCATCAATCATAATCATTCTATAACATGCCCCCAAACAACTGTACAATTCAGACATGCAGCATGGCTAAATATGTTTTATTCGATGGCCTAGCTTATATGCCCGCTGTAAAACGAATTCTTCTAGGGTATCGGGTTATAGAATGACGAAAGTGAAAAGATTGAACAACAATACACAAAATAATCGTCGTAGAGGCTTTATCTGCCTGAGAAATGCTTGACAAATTCATCGATATTTATATCGATTTGTATCGAGCACAAATTGAAGCAAAATTCCCATTTAAATGAAGATTTTTCATTCATTTTCTATTGCGCAGTGATTGCTCTGAACCATCTGGGAATAGTTGAGAGATGGTGAACAAAGCAATCCAAATGCATTGCTCTCTTTCTCTCTCTCTTTCTCTCTCTCTCTCTCTCTTCTCTCTCTCTCTTTCTGTCACCTTCTCTTTCTCTTGCTCTGTCAGGCACCATTTGACCTTCATCGCAGGGGTGCAACCGATGACGAAAGCTGTTGGAAATGACGCAACAACCGACACTCGTTTGTGTCCACTCCAGCAAAGGCACTTCAACTGCTGTTGTGAATCAACCCCCAAGTTGAGAGTGTCTTCTGGCTCCGCGTCGAACTCAGTTTGCAGACAGGTAGAGCCTTATGGGACACCTCTAACCTCGATCAGGCCCATAAGCTGACACAATTCAAATCTTTTATTAGCTTCAAATTTGTCCTCGCAGCAGGCAGGCTTGAGCCATGCCACAGAGTATCGAATGTGGCAGTTGGGAAAAGCTATAAAAACACTTCTCCATAATCAGCTTTATGATGATCCTGATCAGGTTGAAATACTCACTGGAAACTTAAGTGTTGCAGCTGAAATAAGCTGGGGCAGATCAGATCGAGATGCTGCCCCTCTACTCTTACTCTTACTCTGTATACGGCTGCAACTTGGAAAGGTTTGCCGTGTGTACAAATACATTTTTGAAGTGCCACGGGGAGTGTATTAATAATTTCGTTGTAAGTTTATTGCTCCTCAAACACATTGTTGTGCCTCTTGTTTAACAAGCGTCATCAAAACTAGACAGCATTTTGTTTGAAAATGTCGTTAACGGCGTTGCACAGTGGAGCAACGAATGCAACAAATGGCCATAACAGTTTGTGCCTTGTTTGAAGCTTACCCTTTCACCCGAAAGTGGAAACAATGTGCAACAAATGTTGAATTTTCCTTCAAAAGAAAATGTACCCGTTGAATGTGCGGGAAAACTTTACTAGTTTGCCACACTGTGCGCTGCGTCCCCAGTGTGCGAGGAGTTTAACACTTCAACGCTGCCGTGCAGCTTGGTCGTAATGTGAAAGGGGCATATTAACTATATTCAAGGACTCTTTGCAACAGATCGAAGCCGAATTGTAGTCTACTTTGCCTCCATTTTGTTGAAACTGAACAACTCTTCTTATGTTGGAGAGAGAGCATATTTGTAATGGGTATCAACTAGTCGAGCATTCTATTTGCGGGCAAACAAGAATGTAATTGCTGCCGAGTATGAGAGACATATTTATACATGTATGCAGATGTGCACATACACATATATATATGTGTGTGTGTGTTGCATTGTGTGTTGTTGTTGTGGTTGTTGTTGTTGTGGTTGTTGTTGTTGTGGTTGTGTCTACCCCTATATCGGGTATAGTTAGATTTTTGCTCGCTTTTTATATGCGCAAACACTCTGTTTGATTGATTTATGCATGCAAACAGTTGAGAAAATAGCAAACACGCCATCCTGCCTCCCTCCCTCCCTCCCTTCCTCCATCCCTGCCCCCTCAACCCCCTACCCACTTGCTGCACTTGCACTCGCAACACCACCAGCTGTGGAATAAAAACAAAACCAAAGCAAAGCAAAGCAAAACGTTGCTTCCACGGGTTGTTATTGCTATGGCACTTGAGCGCCTTCAATGGTGCACAACACCATCAACAAACTGTCTGAGTGTGTGTGAGAGAGTGTGTGTTCTTGTGTGTGTGTGCTCTGAGACTACGTGTCCATTACCCATCTAGTCTGGGTAAATATATAGGTATGTCTGCACAATATTGGCAAATTCCATTGGGACCAGCCAGCTCAGATCCCATTAGCAGCAACCATTAATGTCAGCTTTTGCTCATTTTCTCTATATTCTTGAAAATCATTCAATTTCTGGTTATTAACTTGTCCTACTTCCAAACACTTGTAACATATTTTGGACACATCTAGTCAGAATATATATCATATTTTGGGTTAACTGAAGTTCAGCTTTGATTACGTGTTTCAAGGCATTTCAATCCTTTTTGAAGTGCTCAATTTATGAAGTCAATCCTGGACCAAGTTGCTCGATTAACAGATATATATTATTTTCTAATAATAGCACAAAATCCAACGCAGATCTGGCTGCTTTGACTCCATAAGTGTTACAGGATGTGTTTCCGTTGTTCAATGGTACTCCGTTTGTCCATAGTCCCTGTTGGCTTGCAGGATATAACTAAACTGACTATGAAGGATTCGTCTATGTATACCGAAACTACTCAACTTTGGGTAAGAAATCGGGGTTTTGTGACACACAGTTGTCCAAAATGTATCTATTCCAAATAAGCATTGACCAAAAATTAGGGTACTTTTTTACATAGCCCGACCTAGCCGGTGGAGAAAACCCCAGTTTATGGGGGTCATATATTCAGTATATTAATATAGAATTCGAATATTGTGAAATTCGTAGACATATGTATGTATATTTTCCCAATCAGAACAACATCTGAGTCAATCTCAGAGTTGTATTCAACTTCTTGTTTTTTTTTCTTTGCCACTAAATAGCTTTGTAAGCGTGCCGTGTCTGCAACATGATTCTCAACAGCTGTCGCTAATGTTTTGCAAATAAGTTAAGTCGTGAAGTCTGTTGCATGCCTCTAATTGGCTACTTAGTTCAGTTAAGCTTAGCTCCATGCATCCATCACCTTTACCTGTGCTTGATGGCAATCCTTGCCGAGACTCCGAGTCGCCGAGACTCAAATGGCCCATTCAATTTGCAGTTGGTTTCATTTCCACTGCGAATGGGCAGGGCGAGTTCACTATAGCTCTGTCTCTATCGCCATCTCTGTCCCTCTTAATCTCTTTCTCTCTCTCTCTCTCTCTCTCTATGTGAAGAAGTTGAGATAATTTGTCGCATTTAATTAAGAAGTGTCTGAAGTGTCTGCTCGCATTGTGTGTAAGCCACAAAGCAAGTGAGAAGTGAATGTGTTGCATGATGCAGACAGACAGCTACCGTAATATTTAAATAGAGTCTTGATGCATCCACATATATATATATATATGTGCAGCGATGGGGCTTGAATTGAAGAAACCCGCAAGAAAATAATCATAAAATCGCTTTATCTATTTGCTATCGATACACAATTTGGGCATATATATATATATCGGAGCATGATCGGATGACTATGACTACACAGCTGCCATGGGAATGATCGGTCGAGCGTAAAAAGTCGTATATGAAAAACTTTATTTAGAAATCTGAACCAAAACACAGATATCGTATATAAGCTCACCAATTATGCTCCTAGCATATATAGATCGGACTACTGTATATAGCTTAAATAAGAATGATTGATCGAAAAGTTAAGTCTTGTTTTGCTCCAAGCATTTGAAAAGGAAAACATATTTTCGATTATAATGAAATCTTGATGAAGGAATTTTGACTCCTACATGTCTTACGATAAATGCGAATACGATTATTGTATATTTTGCAAATCAGGGAATATTTACTATATATAGAATTCGATATTGGGTATTCACTTTCGCTTTTCGAAAACGTTCTACGATGATAATTGGCTTTTTTCCGAGTATTACAAGAATTGTAGTTGATTACTTCTCAGAGCAATCCATCCCAACTTCGCTGCAAGCTCCTCCTCTGCACCTTGTGTGCGCGTATGTGTGCGCGTGTGTGTGTGTGTGTGAGTGTGTGTAAGTGGCGCGTGCTGATTGCATTTATGTCAACGTACGTTTTCAATGTTAAATGTGGGATCCGCTGAACGAGAGGGGGGCGGTGCACGAAGGTGTGGCAAGCAATGCGAAAAACGAAACAAAATGCGGGGCATGAAATGAAAAGAGGCACAAAAGTCGACTACATACAAGCTGTGGGTGTATGCATCTATGTGTGTGTGTGTGTGTGTGTGTGTGTGTGTGTGTGTGCATAAGTAGCAAACATGCTCAAGCAAGCACAGACTGAGATGCACAGACACAGATACCAAAATGCAGCTACAAATGCGGATGCAAATACGATAAAAGAGAGCAGAGACAGAGACAGAGAGAGAGAGAGCAAAGAGAGCAGCGAGAGAGAGAGAGAGAGAGAGTGAGAGAGAGATTGAGAGACATTTGCATTGGTGTGTGCAACTGCAACTGCAATTGCAATGTGTAAATGCAGTCGAAAATGGAAAACGCTGCGTTGATAATGATTACCCCACGTATTGTGCGTCTATCTGCATTCATATCACTAACTAGGGGCCCGCATTACTTCCAGCAACAACAACACTACAAAATACACACACACACATATATATATATATATATATATATACATTTATAAAATCAAAGAGCAGAGTCGGGAACTCGTTACATTGCAATCAGTTGGTCAGTCGGTAATTTTTTCACTTTGTCCGCTTGTCAATGGCTCGGCAATATGTAAATGGCTACACTGTGAGAAATATTCGACAACACATTGATGTGGCACGCGAATGAGTACTGTATGAATAATAATAATAACACTTTTTATACATAAATATTCCTAAATAACATTTTTATTATGTACAATTTTAGAGCAGATTTTTTTTAGTTGAAAATTTTTAGCTTCGATTTTAATTGGACTAAGAAAATGTGAAAATCGAATGAATAGTTCAGATAATACTTAAAATAGGAATGGCTTTAAGTATTATTTGAACTATTGGCTCGATTTTTGTTGCCATTGTTTTTGTCATTCAGTTTGCTTTAGCTTTTAGAAACGTCTTAATTTAAGCTGAAAACTTGAGATTTCGTCTTACCCTCAGTTCTTAGTTCTAGAATAAAGGATTTCCTACTCAGTTAGGCACTATCTAAGCTATTGGTTCAATTTTAGCTATATGTATGAATGCTGGAAATCACAATTTCATTGTACTTATTTTAAGAATTTTTTACTTGCTTCGAGATTAAAAAGCTTTAAAGAAAGCTGAGTTTAAGCTACCCTAGTTTTTTTTGCTGTGTTTTTTCCACATAACGATATGAATATGAATGTCTGCATATATATATATATATATATATATATATATATGTGGGTTTACCTACTGCAGAAACTGGGGGGCTTATAAAGAGGCTGCGAGCATTGTCGGCAAACGCAGGGTGGACAAGTGCGAGCGATGACCGCTCAAGTTCAATGTAATACAGATATATGCATATAGCTATATATATAGTATATGCGATAGTTATGCCCAATTCCCACTGCGCTTGTCACTTGATAGTTCTTTAAACAGATTTTGTAACGCTGCTTGCTTAAGTCGGTATTTGGGTATTTGGTTTAGTTAGCAATTCTTCGAATTGCAATGGATTCCATTGGAATTGATTACTCAAAGTGTGTGTGTGTGAGTGATTAGTCATCGGTGGCAAGGAGTGTGTGGCATATTGTGACAACAGAGCTGAGCAAGCGATACGCGTAATAACCCACATACGTTTTCTTCGACGTTGTTGCAACCCTTTCTGGCGTGCCTGTCATTGACAACACTGTTATTGCTGCACCCCCATTTTTGCCCCCAAAAAACGTTGATGACGCCAACCCCTTTTTGTTTTGTCATTCACCTTGCCGCGCCACGTTGACACGTAACACGATGCGCAACTGCAAACGAGTACTGCAACAAAATGCGTGCCAAAACGAGCATCGCATTACGTGGCGTATGAGTAACGAGGCACCCTTCTGCACGGCAAGCAAACCTAACAAATGCAGTGCCAATTGCCACACCAGCAACAATAGCAACAACAACTACAGCAACAACAACAATAGCAACAACAACAATAGCAACAAAAACAACAATAGCAACAACAACAACAACAGTAACTGCAAATGAGTTCAAAGTTACGACGAATTTTAATTAAAATTTTAACGAAGCTCAAAACTTATTTTTGAGATCGTTCAAATATATAATTACTCTGGCCGACTTCTGACTGAATTATAATACCAAAAATAAATACAAGTCTCAAGGAAGACATTAAAATGATTTTCCTCGATCTGTCTTTCTGTCTTCTTAGATAGTTTTTTCAAAATATCAGAATGCAAGTCAAGTTTGTGAGGAATTCTGAAAAATAACTGCAAATATAGCTATCATATATTGGGAAACCATCGCTGCGACCTATAAGGGTGTTTCGATGTTTCACTTTTTGACTGTTAATATGAGAATGAAGTCCGTTTGTTCAGAATCTGGTGACTAACATTTTGTGTATATAATTATAATTTCATACCGATATATGCACCGAAGGACAGTGTCGTATAAGCAGTTGATATTAATCAATATTATGCACATATGTATGTAGTATATATATATGTATGTGTGTATGATATGTCTTAGGAGCTCGAAGATGTCTCCGTCGGTGCATTGCACATTGCGTGACACAATTATTATATTTACCCGCTGCAAGGGCATTAGTTATAAATCTTGAATGAGGGCACAAGTGCAGCCATATGCATGTATCGAATGTAATTACTGAGGAGGGCTAACAAGCATTGTTTGTTGGTAATAATGGGAATTGCAAAGTGCACAGTGCAAGAAGAAGAACTAGAACGAAACCGGCTGACAGATGTGGCTCAAAATTACATAGCGATTCGATTGCAATCCAAATTGGATTTCAGTTGGAAATTCCCAAGCTCAAAGGCAATTACTATAAATTGTATTATCCCTTGATATGAACAATAGATTTGTAGTAGCTATGCTTTACTGGCTATACATCACTTAATAGAGCAGGCTAAATCATAGTCTGATAAATAAGCAATGCCAACGAAAGCTAGACAGACACATTAAGTATACGTATTTCTATATACAAATGATTGGGTACCACCTGGATTTGTCAAATCCCATTTATTATACCTCTTCAGAGGATATTTCAATGTGCAAATCCATTAGGTATTTGCTTTGATTATGTAAAATTGGCAATGGATGCCTGGCTGCCCAGTCAACGTCAGCACCATGAACGATCTGGGATTTGGGAGTTGGGATATTGCGGCTGCATAAGCAAAGTCGAAAGGACATTCAATTGGTCGAAGGAGGCGACTGACGTGTGTGTGATAACAGGTTGTCTGTCTCTTTGTCTGCCCGTTGAGATGTCGTTGACAGTTTGCTGCTGCTTTCAATGCACAATTGCACAGTTTCTATCGCGCGCTCTCTCTCTCTCTCTCTCGCGCTCTCTCTCTCTCGTTCTGTCTCTCGAGGCATGTTGCGGCAACAAATTGTTGCATAGTCAGCATCGGGTGTTGACGCCAACGCAATCGCTGGTTGCTGTTTCCATTCACATTTAACAGCGTGGAAAAGACAAGACTGTTCTCTTTTTCCTCTCTCTCAGCCACTCACTCACACATAAACAGACTCCCACATCCGTCCGCTCTCTCTCTCTCTCTCTCTCTCTATCTTTCTCTCTCTGTGTATCTGTTTGGTTCGCACGTTGCACATTGTTGTTATTGTTCATGTTTCTGTACGGTTTCTGTGCTTGATTTCATCTTCTTTCCTTTTGTGTTCCGGTTACTTTTTACTCCTCCCATGCTGCTACATATATATATACACACATACATACGTATTTGTGCACACATACATAGTAAGTAATTTGAAATTCTCTCTGTTTTATTTTCTCTCGTCCTGCCGGCCACCATGACTTGCACTCTACGCACCTGCGCTGTGTTTTTGCGACGCATTTTCCTTGCTGCTGCTTCACATGCTCTTTCGCCATCCTGCTTTGCTCTCATTCATATCTTGCGCGCTCTTTGCACACATTGTTTTAGTTATTTTTTTGGTTTTTTTTTTAGCACCATGCTCCTTGCTCACTTGGTTTTCTTCAACGGGCGCTTTCTTGCTCTCCACAAAATAATCCCGTTCTCTCTCTCTCTTTCTCTCTCTGTCTCTCCATCTCTGTTGCCTGTATTGCGTCTTTGTGTTTGGGTTTGTTTTTGTTTTTGTTTGCGACGCAATAAACTCTCAAGTAGAGCTCGAGTTGCCATTTGGGCTTTCGAATCGCTCTCAGCGCAACGCTGCATTGTTTGCCGGTAGAGGAGAGTCAGTGTAAGCCTGCCTTTTTTGCCAATTACGCTTTGCTTCCGCTTCTGGTTTTGCGCATCTGCCCTTTGAACTTGTGCCATTGGCCCTCGTCATTGCCAAAAGCTTTTCGCTGCATTTTCGCTCAGCTGCAGTTCTTCCCAATTGCGACCGCCTTTATTTCTGTTAGCCTGTTAATGCACCAATAACCCCTAAATCGTAGACTTGTCAATAAATCCAATATAAAAATGTTAACTTTATTTATTAAATAGAATATTTTCAAAAATCAACAACAATTAATAACGTAAACTAAAAAATGCTAATTCATCTGATCTCATTCTTAATGTCCTTGCCAGGACACCGAATTGCTGTTGGTATTGTCGCAAGATGCTCATGGCTGGCACTATGAGGTCGGAGAGCTCTAACCACAGACACACTGCTTAATCAATCGCCGAATCGCATCCAGTTTACTCAGAAGCCCTCTGCAGAGCTGTCCTTGTGATGCACAACCCAAGCAAGGCCTGCCGCCCGGTCCACATGCTCTCCTACTTGCTGTTCTTGTTGGTGGAGTTCTTGTTGGTGGTTTACATGTTGTTGGATTCATTGTTGTTGTTGTTCTTGCTGGTGGGTTACTTGTTGTTGGATTTCTTGTTGTTGGATTTCTTGTTGTTGGATTTCTTGTTGGTGGATCTGTGGATGGACACGCTTCTGTAGTCGTTGGTGGAGTTCTTGTTGGTGGAGTACTTGTTGGTGGATTTCTTGTTGTTGGATTTCTTGTTGTTGGATTTCTTGTTGTTGGATTTCTTGTTGGTGGAGTTCTTGTTGGTGAATTTCTTGTTGTTGGATTTCTTGTTGTTGGATTTCTTGTTGGTGGAGCTCTTGTTGGTGGATCTGTGGATGGACACGCTTCTGTAGTCGCTGGTGGATTTCTTGTTGTTGGATTTCTTGTTGTTGGATTTCTTGTTGTTGGATTTCTTGTTGTTGGATTTCTTGTTGTTGGATTTCTTGTTGTTGTTGGATTTCTTGTTGTTGGATTTCTTGTTGGTGGATCTGTGAATGGACACGCTTCTGTAGTCGTTGGTGTATTTCTTGTTGTTGGATTTCTTGTTGGTGGAGTACTTGTTGGTGGATTTCTTGTTGTTGTTGGATTTCTTGTTGTTGGAGTACTTGTTGTTGGATTTCTTGTTGTTGGATTTCTTGTTGTTGGATTTCTTGTTGTTGGATTTCTTGTTGTTGTTGGATTTCTTGTTGTTGGATTTCTTGTTGGTGGATCTGTGAATGGACACGCTTCTGTAGTCGTTGGTGTATTTCTTGTTGTTGGATTTCTTGTTGGTGGAGTACTTGTTGGTGGATTTCTTGTTGTTGTTGGATTTCTTGTTGTTGGAGTACTTGTTGTTGGATTTCTTGTTGTTGGATTTCTTGTTGGTGGAGTTCTTGTTGGTGAATTTCTTGTTGTTGGATTTCTTGTTGTTGGATTTCTTGTTGGTGGAGCTCTTGTTGGTGGATCTGTGGATGGACACGCTTCTGTAGTCGCTGGTGGATTTCTTGTTGTTGGATTTCTTGTTGTTGGATTTCTTGTTGTTGGATTTCTTGTTGTTGGATTTCTTGTTGGTGGAGTTCTTGTTGGTGGATCTGTGGATGGACACGCTTCTGTAGTCGTTGGTGTATTTCTTGTTGTTGGATTTCTTGTTGGTGGAGTACTTGTTGGTGAATTTCTTGTTGTTGGATTTCTTGTTGTTGGATTTCTTGTTGGTGGAGCTCTTGTTGGTGGATCTGTGGATGGACACGCTTCTGTAGTCGTTGGTGGACTTCTTGTTGTTGGATTTCTTGGTGTTGGATTTCTTGTTGGTGGAATTCTTGTTGGTGGAGTTCTTGTTGTTGTTGGATTTCTTGTTGTTGGATTTCTTGTTGGTGGAGTTCTTGTTGGTGGATCTGTGGATGGACACGCTTCTGTAGTCGTTGGTGGATTTCTTGTTGGTGGAGTTCTTGTTGGTGGATCTGTGGATGGACACGCTTCTGTAGTCGTTGGTGGATTTCTTGTTGGTGGAGTTCTTGTTGGTGGATCTGTGGATGGACACGCTTCTGTAGTCGCTGGTGGACTTCTTGTTGTTGGATTTCTTGTTGGTGGATTTCTTGTTGTTGGAGTTCTTGTTGGTGGAGTTCTTGTTGGTGGATCTGTGGATGGACACGCTTCTGTAGTCGTTGGTGGATTTCTTGTTGGTGGAGTTCTTGTTGGTGGATCTGTGGATGGACACGCTTCTGTAGTCGTTAGTGGAGTACTTGTTGGTGGAGTTCTTGTTGGTGGATTATTTGTTTGTGAATTTGTTGTTGGTGGAATTCTTGTTGGTGGATTTCTTGTTGTTGGATTTCTTGTTGTTGGAATTCTTGTTGGTGGATTTGAGGTTGGTCGATTTGTTGTTTGAGGCTCTGTTGTTGTTAGGCAATCGCACGTTAAGCACAGATCGGCACTGTTTAGGAGCACAATGGTCGCTGAAGGAAGGAATGATTGGTTGCAAATAATCCTCAAGTGCTGTGTTGAGTGAGTTTACCAATAAAGCAGCCAAGAGTTAGTTTCATGGCTCTGTATTTGCTGCGAACTTGTCGTCTTACTTCACTTCTGGAAGTGAAGACGAAAACTGATGATTATAGCTGGCCACCTTTCCCGTTATATAGGGCTCGCTGTTCAGCTGTCCAAGTAGGCTTGCCATTTATTTTGGAATCGCACATTTGCGCAAATAATGCTTATGTAAAAATAAACTTCATTTCCATGTAAGTATTTATTTACCTACGCTTTATCAGTTCTCAATTCTATTTGTAGCTTAAATAATCAATAAAAAATAAAAATGGAAGAGCATTGCGGAAGTAGCTGAGCGCGGAATACTCTGTTACCAGCTCATAACAGGTGCCACAACAAATTCATAGCGGGGTTGCGTGTGGGGCGACAGTAAGTGGACGTTCCTAAACCATTGAAAAACTCCGAGAAAAATTCACCATTTCAATTTCCCGTTTTTACAGGGTATACACATGGATTCTAAGCATCTTCAACTCGAAATAGGTGTCAATCAGATCAGATTTGAGCCAGATTTTATTGTGTATATACTAAGAGCAATAAATACTACGCAATATAATCGTTGCTATGAACTGATTTTGATTATGGCCAGCATTGGGAAGCTAACAACTAACTCGTTGAATATTGCTGTAAAAAGACTATTTGTTTTTGCAACAATGTAAGTCAAAAGTAAGTCCAAAGAACAAGAATTTATAATATGTTAAAGGCGAAATGCGACAAAGTGGCAAAGTGGCAAAGTGGCAAAGACGAAACCCAAAACAGTACAATGAACCTTCTTCAAACTTTGCTGGGTTGGCGGCAGCGACGCCAGCAGCGCGGTTGCAGTGTTGCTGCTGCAAGCTGCCCCCTCATATGCAATGTATATACATGCATGTGTGTGTGTGTGTGTGTGTGTGTGTGTGTGCTCATGTATAAAGGGAAACGCACAATAAAGTAAAATGCAAGAGGAATTGTAAAAACAAACAATTTGCTGTTGCTTTTGTTGTTTGGGGCTGCAAGTTTGGAGAGGCTGTCGCTGCCACTGCCACTGCCAGTATTACATGCGACGCTGGCAGCGAAGCCGCAACGACGAGCCCATGCATATCAAAACAAGTTCCGTTCCACACAAATGCCAGCACGTTTCGAAATTGCCCACGACGACGACGACGACGACGACGACGACGCATCATAACAATAACAAAAGCCCGGCAACAAAACATTTTGGAAAACGAAACAGTGCATAAAAAAAGCGGCTGCAGCGCAGCAGCATTAGCAACAACAGCAACCAAACTATAACTTACAACCGCCGTCGCTGCGAAGCAGCAACAATGCAGCATAAAGAAGCGGCTTCTGCAGCCACGGTCGCTGTCGCTGTCGCCGTCAGCTTCGCAGTCGTTGACGACTTCGCAGACGTAGCGGCCCAGCATAAGCACAACAGGGCATTCGCAGCATCTTAGAGTGGTCCCAAATAGATTCGAAACCCAATGATGAACTGTTAACTTACTCTCGAAATACATTTGATTATTGATAATTACCGATAGGAAAATATACTTATGGTTGTTTGCTTGCAATTCGACAGCTGCCTTGAATTTTAATTTATATGTATATATATATATGTATAACGGAAATTTTGTAAGTTTATGTTGCGTCTTTATTTGGCAGTTGTCTCTCCAAATTTCCAATCCAGTCGGGCTTACAGCGTATTCGGTGCCACCCTAATGTTCTTGCCTTCTCTCTGTTATTTACAATTACAAATGTAGCTGGGCCGTCGTCGCTGACGCTGCTGCTGTTGCTGTTGTTGTTATTTTGGTCTTCCTGTTTCGCGCTCACACAAATGCAAACAAATACAGACAAAAATTTCAACGGGGCACCACGTCACGTGCGCTCACGCTCTCCGCTCTCGCGTACTACGGCTGCACTGTGCGTTTTGCCTTTGTTGTTTTTGCGAATGCTGCTGCTGCTGCTGCTAGCGCTTGTGACTGCGACTGCGACTATGGCAGTCAAAGTTAAAGCCAGCGACAGCGCCAGCATTTAGTTTGCTTTTGCTTGTGTCATTGCAGTGTGTGCGGGTAGCAGCATAAAGAAGCATAGTAGCTAACTCGAGCGAACTATCAACAATAATTCATAATTCAAAATACAAATTACAAAACACAAAATATAAAATAGCAAAGCAGCTACGTTTTTTGCAATTTTATCGTTTAGTTTTTTTTTTTTTCAAGTGTACGTATAAATGTACAAAACGTATCTGTGTACACACACATACATATGATTGTGTGCTTTGACGTGCTAGTGCTTGCTGTGAGTGTGTGTGAGTGTCTGTGTGTGTGAGTGTAAAAAGCAACAATTAAAAATTTGTTCATAATTTAACGGTAATTACAAAAAACAACAAATGCATACATACAATACTATTGAAAATACATATATATGTATATGTATATATAAATGTATATGTATATGTATATGTACATGAATGTATGTATGTACGTAAGAGTAATTTCAGTTCAAAGTGCAGGGCAGAGCAACAGAGAAGTTGATTTTTCCTGCTGCTGCTGCGGACCAGTTCGTCAGCTTTTGGCTTTGTTTTTAGCATGTGCCCTTTTATGAGCGTACTTGCATATGTATGTATATATGTATGTACATTCATGCATACATACATGCATTATAAATATATGTATGTGTGTGCGTGTAGTTAACTTGCACGGGGTGGGGCGGGGCGATGCCAGCGTGCACATCAGACACATTTTATACATGACGCGCGTGCTTTTTGTTTCTCTCTCTCATATTTACGCTTCTCTTTGCTTCACCTACACAACAGACACCAACACATCCGTACACACAACACTCACAAAAGCAATACCAGCACGCGCAAGCTCCATGCAACTGAGTTGATCTCTCTCCCCATTTCGATCTCTCTCTCTGGCTTTTTTTTCTCTGGTTGGCGCTGCTAGCAGTTTGTCAACGTTGGCGTTGCCGCCTGACCGTTTTCATTATACGTTGTTTAGCCGTGCCGTGCGGGTCGGTGTCGCAGTCGCAGCAAGCAGCAGACGACGTCAGTCCGTTGCGTCAGTAAAAACAAATTTTTATTTTTTTTCCAATTCTCCAATACCGCAACAAAGAAGTAGGTGCACAGCATTCAATAAAAAATCGAATTCTTTACTAAAATATGAGAGGAAAAACACACCATATTATTACAAAGAAAAAGTAAAACAACAACAATCAAATACAGCAATTTTAGTTTTAGCTTTTTTTCTTCGTTTTCTTTTGTTTTTTACTGTATTTTTTTTCTGTTTTTGCTCGCGTATGTGTGTTGAGTGTACATTGTACGTGAGCTTTTTCTCGTGGCCGAGCCACAAAGTGCGTTCCCAGCTTTGGTTCAAGCATGCAGCTGTCGCTGTGTGCGTTATTGTTTTTAAAAAGTGAATTCAATTGAAAAACGAGTGTTTATGTACATACATATATATATATGTGTGTCTGTGTGTGTGTGTGTCATTGACTAACGGCAAAAGCAATAATGATAACAATAACAAACAGCTCTGCCAACTGTGACTTGGACTTGATGGAGATCTCATATCCTTTCTATGGCGCTCCCACACTGTCAAACACACACACTTCCATACATACACACACACACACACACACACATGACAAACATCACTCGCTCTTTCTGGCCGCCAGACAATCGTTTGGCTATTTTTATATGCAGCAGCAGCAAAATCAACAACGACGACAGCAGCGAAAGCAACTAAATTGCTCTCTTCTTGCGCGCTGCCAGCACTCTTCTTTTTTTTTGTGATTTCAAAATTAGCAACAATAATAAAACCACACGTACACGACGTCAAAACGAAATGTAAAGAAAGTGCGTGCCTATGTGTGTGTGTGTTAGCCTCTCTCTCTCTCTTCTGCCATCTGTGTGTGTGTGAATTGGCTCTCACGTGTGCGTGTGTGTGTGTTTGTATGCAAAACTAAAGCATGAAAAGCCTCGCAACGTCAGAATCTGTTTTGCTTCGCCCTTTGCGCCAGTCTGCTTTGCTTGCTCTTTTGTTTTTATAAGCTCTCTGCTTGTTATTTTTTTTTCTTGAAATTCACTTTCTACATTCCGTTTTGACAGTCAAATCGGAGTTTTATTTTCATCAACATCAAATGTTTGTCATATATTTTACTAAAAAAACAAAAACAAAATGTTGGTAGAAAGTGACTGTGCAAATTTGTATATATATATATATATATATATATGTGTGTGTGTGTGCGTGTGAGCTTGCGAATGACTTTGAAAGCAAAGAGCACCGGCATTTATTGCATCCATTGCAATGTGTCACAACTAAGCGCAGAATTACTGCAAAATGATATATTGTGATAACAAGCTGGAGCAGCTCGAGATGATCACGTGACAAACAAAAAAAAAACAACATATAAATTGACAAGATAACAATTTCAATATCGTTTCGGTACCGATTTCATAATTGTGCTGATCAGCATTGTGCATATATGTTTCTACAATAATTCATTGATGGATTGTTAATGATGGATTATTAATTTTGAATAATAAATATGGAGTTTGATCAATCAATAAATCATTACGATTTATTTATTTACTTATTTCAAGTGAGCGCCCGACTACGAGATACCCTGCACCCACATAGATCGACAATACAACACATAGAAAGTGCATTAGTAACTTTAATCCAATCAATTATACACGGAATATTTACGCACACTTCAATCAAAGTTAATACGATACCGTCAATTAACTTATCAGCCAATAGTAGCCCAAAAAGAACAGACCTATTTATGCGACAAGCACGATCGCTATGATCTCTGTCCACACATGGAATGGGGGGCTGGAATTAAAGACGTATAGACCGATAGGTTGTTTATCACTACACTGGAGATCTTAACTGGAAACCCGAGGCATTCATTTGCCAAACGAGCGATAACGCATTGAGCCACTCCTTCCCGAATTAAGTGTTACATATTTTTAATTAGTTTGTTGATGATTATTATATATAGGGAATAAGTCCACTCTGGCTAAATATATTTTGTGGCTGCTCAAAGCTAGAGCTTCTTCTGATGCGGTTTTAAGTTTTGGTTCTCAGACGTTGCTCGAACCGGTTTCAGTTTGGAAGTGCTTTCAAGGAACATGTATTTGACTGCGTTTCTCAATTGCAACAAGGAGAATAGAGGAAATGAGAGGGGCAATTCCCCCTCTGTCCTGTGACGGCCTCAAAATGTTCGCAAAGGTTTCTTTCACACGATGCTCTCACTCGATATACAAATAAGAAAAAAAAAAAACAAAAATTACGCAGAAAGAAAGAAAGCCTGACGAACGACAATAGGCCATAAAGTATTGAGAAATATGACAAGGCGTCGTAAGGTGAGAGCGACCCTTGGCCCATTTGGGGTAGCTTGATATGGCATTGTTGCTGTTGTTCTTGTTGCTTGAATTGTTGCCACACGGGGTCGATTGAGAGCTGAGCTGATAAGGGCAGTCGCCGTCGCGTCATCGCTACTGCGTTTCCTTTTTACTTAACGCGCTGAGGGCAAAAGTCACGTTCCCAAATGGTGACCGCAAACAGCCCTTAGTCTCGATATATTTATACATATATGTATATATATATATATATATATGCGGGAGCGGGTGACTGCCACCTTCTTCCGCTTGTTCTTGTTAACACGGGCAATTACTGCAAATTGTGGTTCCATTAAAAGCGATTTGCATTTGAATATTTTATAGAATTTTGCCACGCGCAAGTTTGTCAAGCTTTACCACGCACTCGTCTTTCCTATCTCTCTCTCTCTCCCTATCCATATCTCTCTGTCACTCACCTAGTTGTGTTTGCAAAATGAGAATGTCAACGGCGCACCCTGTATGTGTAAATATACATACATATGCATTCATTCATACATACATACATACATACATACATACATATATACGGACACATGTATTTATATCGTACGTACAGCAACAAAGCTTTGCTCCTGCCAACCCTGAGACGACAAATCAAATTGCTTTGAATGTCAAGGCGAGAATATGGGAGAGAGAGGAAATAGAGAGAGAGAGAGAGAGAGCGAGAGCTATGACAACTGACAAACAAAAAAAGCCGCCTATGTTATTTAAAAAAAAAAAACAAAAAACTAAAGCTCCTGCATGGCAGCAAGCTTCCAATGACTGTTGGTGCATCACTCTCCCACTCTGGCTCTCTCTTGATTACTTACGCTCTTTAAAATATGAATTTGACAGCCGGCTGCAATGTCCTTCTGTTGCCAGGTGCCAATTGCATCGACCCTTGACCTTTTCTTGTATAATAAATTATGAACTATGAAAGGGGCTACTTATGACAAAAATACAAAGCACCATTAGTTGCCAATGGTCACACACACACACACACACACTCACACACTCACACACATATATACACGCATAGATAAAGAGCAGGAGAAGGAGGAGGAGGAGCAGCAGCTGATGTCGACTTTGAATTCGAATTCACGCACGAGTCAAATATAATTTTCATTGATAGGCGTTTGCTGCGTCGGCGTCTGCGTCGACAGCGTTGCGTTGTCGCTGTGCAACTTGTTGGGGCAGCCGCTCTTTTGTCTGTAATTGTTTGTATTTGGAAGTGTGTTGATGTTTTTGTGGTGCTGCTGCTGCTGCTGCTGCTGCCACGCAGCTGTGCACAATTGGCGCAGCGCAAACGCAACAGCTGCCTTTGACTGCTGCTACGCTGCTGCCTTCAGTAGCAATGCGTACAGGCGACAAACAATTTCATATTCGTTTTGCTCAACCATATATATATATATATATAAGTTGTTTTCTATTTTAGTCGACTGTACGACTCATTTAAACAAAGATTTATATTAATCGATAAATCGTTCATTCTACTTTCATTTCAGCATACATGCATATTATGTACATACAACTGTCAAAAGAGAATTAATCGAAAGAAACTAAGGAAACGGTGCTTATTGTAACTGCAATAGCTAACAACAAGAATAACAACAATTGCAGTCCACTCCGCAAATAAGAAGAACCAAAAAGAAGAGGAAGAAGCACGAATAAAGCGGAGCAAATAAAAAAGAAAGAAAAAAACAAACAACAAATAAACAACCAAAATTTTAACTGTATACGTGTCGACCCAAATCTGAGTGACTCCCTCCCTCTGTCTCCCTATCTCATTCTCGCTCGTTCGTTCGTTCGATTGTACGGTCTCTTCGTGTGCGCTGTGTGTGTGCAAGTGTGTGTGGGTGTGTGTGTGTGTGTGTGTGAGTGTGTGTGTGTGTGTGCGAGTGTGAGTGTGTGGGTGTACACGGCTGTGTTGTGAGACGCGGCTATGTCACAGGGCGGCATAGAGGACCTACTGCAAGCTGCTCAATTCATTGAGCAGCAAGAGCAAAAGCTCAAGCGATCTCCGCTAGCAGCGGATGGGCATTTCATCAGTGCTAATAATGGATACAGCAGCAGCAACAACAATAACAACGCAAGCCAACTCAACAGAAACAACACGCCAGCAGCAGCAGCAGCAGCATTATCAACATTATCAACAACAACAAGAACAGCAGCTGTAGCAGCAGCACTAACACCAGCAGCAATAACAACAATACCCGCCAAACTAAACGGCTATAACGGGCTGACTAACGGCATCGGTGCATCATCGGCAGCAGTGATCCGTCTCAGCAACGGCCATCGCAGCAGTCCACGCAGTCAATTAATTGTTACTCACGATTATGAGTACGCTGGCAGCGGCAGTGGCAGCGGCAGTAGCAGCAGCAGCAACGGCGGCGCCGTTGTCGAGTTAGCAGCAGGTCGCAGCAGCGAAGGTCTCAGCATTGTTTCGGGTGAGTTGCAAATCACAATTTTTGATCATTTTTGAACATTTTTGAGCATTGGCATTAAGTGAAATATACACAAACAAACACACACGCATGCATACATTGCATACACTCTCCAACACTCTCCCTCCCTCCCTCTTTCTGTTATAAGTATGTTATCTTTCTGTGCACCAGTCGTGGCTCAGTTGCGCAGCTGCTTTTGCATTTCAACTTGCTTTGACCTTGTTTACAGCAGTAGCAACAACAGCAGACAGCAAAAGTAACAATAACAATAACATTGCCATGAAACGAGAGGAGTTGCACTTTGCGTGGGCGTGCATTACACTCGACACACACACACACACACACGTATGCAGTCGCATAGGTAACAGAAGAAATAACACAAATGAACAAGCTCTCTCTCGCTCTCTTCGACAAAAACAAAAATACTCATGCTCTCTTCTTATGTCGCTGTCAGGTTGCAAGTGCGACGGCAGCAGGTACTGTTATATTTTTAGCGCTGTTGCTGTTGTTTATTGCTTTCTGTTTGCTCAGCTCAAACCAGCCAAATTTGCATGTGCTAAATTTACTGCCTAATATTGCTGGTGTTATTGTTTTTACTGCGGCTGCTGCTACTGCTGTATTGACTAATGCTCGAAGAGGTGTGCGTGCTGCCAGCCCAGCGGCAATATATTTTTTTTTTTTTACGATGTGCTGTGCTCATTTGGCTGAAACACACAAATCAACTTGTCCATACATAAATATATGTGTGTGTGTAAATACATACATATATTGAAATGTATGTTTGTATGTGTGATATTACCATTTTGTCTTTGGCTTTTTGCACGTACGCTCGCTCGTACTTGTTGCTGTTGTTGTTTGCGGTCACGTCATATCGCTGCTCGTTCTTTCGCCTGTTTGTGCGCTCTCTTTTGCTCTTTTTTCTCTTTCCCCTATTCAGTCAACCGCAACCATGAAAAAACAAGCAGAAAAATTAGTCATAGCGACACACACTCATATATATTTATATATATATATATATATATACAGACAGTCCCCATTGTTGTTTACGTATCGCTGTTCTCGCAGCCCCACGTGAACGGGGCGCACTCTAAAAAAAGAGAACGAGAGCGAGAGCGCCCGTGGCTCGTGCTCTCTTCACTGTTTGCTTGTTTTGTGCTACTGGTTTCGTGTGTTTGTTTTCTGTCTTTGCAAACGTAGTATGCGAACTGCGAGATAGAGAGAGCCACTCTTAGGCGCTCTCTTCGGCACGCCGCGCGCCAATGTAAAGCAAAGTCAATGAACTTTGTACGCATTTTTTTGTAGTTGTTTTTTGTTTTGTTTTTTGTTTTGTTGCTTCCCGTACAGAGCTAGTTCATATTTTTATTAGCGTCTGCCTTTCTTTTTATGTTATTTTATGCTTAATGTTTATGTTTTCCTTACACTTATAACGTATGCGTGTCGTTTTTGTTGCATGTTCGCTGCGTGCTGCAATTTGGCGTTTGTAATATTTTGACAGCTGTCTTTGCTTTCTGCTGCTGTTACTGTTGCCTTGTGTGTGTGTAATTGTGTGTTTGGTTTTTCGGTCAGACTGCGCTCAGCTGAGGCCGCAATAAAATAACAACAACAAACAATAAACTGAGGATAGGCAAACGCAAATATTATGCAACTCAAAGCAGCTTATGGTTGCATGTGCATGTTTGAGAAAGTGAGTGTGAGCAAGTAAATAGAAAGGTGTGTGTGTGTGTGTGTGTGTATGTATGTATGTATGTATGCGTGTATGTATGCACAGAGTGGGTGGCTATTCCATTCTTCCATTCCCTTCAGCTTCCCTTCTCTTATGTGTGTTTATATATGTGTTAGGTGATAATTCTCTAGCTTCTAGTGAATTCAAGCGAAATCAGCAAACACAAAGCATACAAACAATTATAATATTCCCACATATACATATACACATAGGCATATACATGTGTCTGATATGCGAGAGAGTGTTTATTGTAATCAGCAGCGCAGTTTTGTTTGTTGCTTTTCATTGTAGATCTTTGTGCTCAATGCAATTCCGCTCTCTTCACAATGAGCGTGTGTGTGTGTGCGTGTGTGTTAAGAGTGAGCTGATGCCCGTGGGGCCAAGCCAGCCAAGCTCTCTCTTTTTTTCTTTTTTCGCATGTCGCCTAAAAGCGCGCAATATAAAAGAGGCGTCTTTTTGGTGCTGTTCATGACAGTTACTGCCGTTGCTATTGTTGTTGTAACTGTAATATGCTAACGAATGCGTGCGTGTCTCGTGTTGCTGCTGCTGCTTTCAATTTGCATTTATGTATATTGCATTAATTTTTTGCATTTATTGTTGCATTTTGCATCAGCGAGCGCAGTTCCAAATTCCATTTGCCGTTTAGTCGCGCGCTGAGAAACACAAACCACACACAATACACCGGCTCTCGATTTTTTTTTATTTGTGTTCAATAAAAAAAATGGAGCGCGAAGAAAACATTGATTTAATGTCATCTCAGCTTCGGCTGCTCGCTGAGCTTCTGACTCGCCTTGACGCGCTGCAAGCTTTGCTTTTGGCGCAGCAGTCACAGTCACCGTCGCAGTTACCCTCAACGTTGACGCTGACGTCAGCAGTAGCGCCGCCCAAAAAGAAATGGATATATCGCCACTATCATCGTCTTGGTATGTGTGTGTGCGTGTGTGTGTGTGTGTACAAACATGTATGCAATTGGGTGAACCACGTGATGAAAGCGCACGTGGCGATCGATGCTCAGCAGCAGCAACAGCAGCAGCGTCGCCAGCACAAACTGTATCAATTCGCTTTGTGTGTGTACACACAGCAAAGCTCATGTAATTTACCCAAGAGAGTGCAAGACTTGAAAGAGTTTGTTGATCGATGTGTTTGCTTCTTTTCTTTTCTTTGAAAGAGAGATCTTCATGTGTAAGTGCTTTATGTGGATGGAATTGATCTCTTTTATATGTATTGAACTTATTTAACAGCAAGAGAGAGAGACAGAGAGAGAGAGAGAGAGTGAGAGATTCATTTAACGTGTCGAGTTGTTATTGTTGTTGTTTTGAAATTATGCCCTCCATAAATATGAATATAATTTCATAAGCATTGAATTGAAATCGCTGCGTAATGTTGGCCAAACAAGTTGTGTTAACGCAAATTAATTAATTAAAGCACAACCTCCTCCTAATCCTAGAGCCTAATTTAATTGACTTGATTCATTTGCTATTAACTATTCACAAATCATCTCATGCATTAACTTATACCTCATTTGAAATGTGTGCTAAATTGCTTTAAGCGTTTCGGTTTTGTTATTTTTGTTGTTGTTGTTGTTGCTTATTATGAATGTGCATTATCCATCCATGCCTTTGATGTTTATTTTTAAGTGTGTTTTTTTTATATATATATATGTTTTTATTCTTGTATTTTGTGTTTGTAGTATATTTGTTCTATTATTTTGCAATGCTTTTGATCAAGATCTATAAGTTAGTTTATTTACGTATTTACAAGTATTTGCAGCCAAGATCGTTTTTATTATTCATATTTTCATATATCATTTAACCTGACAATCACATATATCATTTTACACAAATACTTTTTGGCTTTTGCTTAGATTTGAATTAATTTTCAATTTTTAATTAATATTATTTTGTTTTATTTTTGTTTTTATTTTATTTTAGAGGATGAAAATTCCTCCTCAAACTTCAACTCCAATTCGTACTCCCAACCTCAACACCATCAACAACAACAACAACATCAACCTCAACACCAACAACAACATGTAGCGACAGGCAGAGCAACAGCAATAACAAGTTCAACAACAAAATTAACTGCTGCTGGCCGCTTTGATGGCAACCCTTTTGTGGTGGTGCCGTCGGTTGCAACGCCATTGCAACTTCATTTCCCGTTTGCCAGCACAAGCAGCACAAGCGGCAGCAGCAGTACGGTTACGCCCACTGCCACGCCCACGCCAACGTTGAAGCATAAACTGGTCGCTGGCATTGGCAGCGCTGCTAGCGAGGCGGCACCGCGCAAGTATTTCGTTGTGGCCGATGCCAAAAACGGCGGCCCCATTGTCCAAGCAGCCCCAGTTGCTGGTGGAGTCACGGTTGCAGCTGGCGCTGGAGCTGGAAATGGAGCTGGAAATGGTAGTGGGAGTGGGAGTGGAGCCGTTGCCGTAACCGTGGCCAGTGGTGGCTATAAAATCTCTTGCGATGAATTGGCCGCCTTTCAGGCGCTGAGGCGTCAAACGCCCAAATCGCAAATAACGCTTACACCGCCACCGACGGCGCCGCGTCGCGTGATCGAGCCGCATGCCCGAATCCGCTCCTATTCAATGTCCTCCCATAAACTTTCAGCGCAAACGGGGCAGGCCCTGCTCCTCGGCGGATCGGAGGATGCGCACATGAGTTATGTGGGCGCTGGACGAGCCACCAATACGAGCGCAACCAATGCCACAGGCACTGGAACGGGCACAATAACAGCCACCTCGTATCGCCAGATTCTCAATCCGCAGCACTACCAACATCAGCACCAGGCATCGGCCGCATCGGTATCAACCTCGGCGCCAGTGACGGGATCTCAGCTGACCGGCCATGGCGGTCGCAGGCGCACCATCAGTTCCAATAGCAATGGGTAAGCTATATCTTTGTTATATCTCTCAATATACACGATATATATATGATGTAGTAGTCAAATATGATTGATATAAACTTGATTCTTAAGTCTCTATCTCTGATAACCTCTTTTCCCATTTTGACTGGTTTGACTTCATCTGACTTCAAAGATATATTCACAGTATAATTAAATTTTGAATAGATATTTATATTTGGATACGATAAACGATAAACGATAAAGCTATAAAATGCAAGGTGTTTATTTGAGCACTACTCACTGGTTGGTGCCGGCAGAAAACTTGCTTAATTATGATTAATTTTCTTTGGTGCAGGGCGGGCACACGCGAGGTGCACAACAAGCTGGAGAAGAATCGGCGGGCGCATCTCAAGGGCTGCTACGAGGTGCTGAAGAACGAGCTGCGGCTGAAGGAGGAGGATCGCAAAAAGACATCGAATTTGACAATACTCGATAAGGCGCACCGAATTGTCTTAGTAAGTGGCATGCCCACCCCATTCCACTCTCTCTCTCTCTCTATATATATATATTTTATAACTCTCTCTCTCTGTGTCTGTCTGTCTCTCTTGTAGCAACTGTCTGAGTACGCCCAGAGTCAGGAGGCGGAATTGGAGGTTCAGGCCAAGCGAAAGATTGAGCTGCAAAAACGTCTCAATAGCCTAAAAAGGCCCACGGATCAGAGCATTCCAGTCAATGACAAAGGTAGAGTCCAGTAGTGTGTGTGTGTGAGTGTGTGTGTGAGTGTGTATGTGGGTGGCTGTGAATGTGGTTGCGATCAGCTGCAATTCAAATGAACTGTTGCAACCATGAAAACCGCATGCAACTACATACACACCTTAATGCATATACACAGATATATATATATACGATGTATATAGATACTATATATATATATATATATATATATTTGATATATAAACAACGCCCCAATTTACACTTGCGCTCAGCCAAATGTAGCTCAAGTTTTGCATATCATTTGAGCGGTGCTTTTTTTTTTTTTGATTACCTTCAGCTTATGCAATACAAATATGGAGTGTGAAGATCGAGTTCGAATTCGAATTCGAATTTGAATTTGAATTGGAAAATAAATTGAACTCTTTTTGTACTTATTGCAGATGTCAATGAAGCTGGCTGCCTGGCAACCACATCATCGTCTTTATCATCATCATCGTCGTCACCATCGTTATCGTTATCATTTTCACCATCGTCGTCCTCATCGTTATCTCCATCACTGGCAGCAGCAGCAGCCCAGCCCATTCTGTTTGATGGCACCGCCACGCCCGTCAGCACCGCTGCTGTAAGTCCTTGGCTTGCTTGATCTACTCAATCCGATCTTGGCCAGAAATCTAGAAATTAATGCTCAAAACTAACTGCTTGAAACTTTAAGCTAACTGTTGGTTAGTTTGGATTGAGTATTTCAACGAATGAGCTATTTGTTATTTAATATTTATTTCGTATGTTAATCTTTATCATCTCTCTCGCTCTCTCGACGCATCTTGCTGTCTCTGTCGCACCATCTATGCATGCGTTACAGTTGCCAAGCGCTGTGGCAACAACGGCCATGTCACCTGTGATAAACAAGAGCAACGCGAACAACAGCAGCAAACACAACAACAACAATAGCAGCAGCAGCAGCAACAACAACAACAACAACAACAACTTAATCAAAAGCATCATCAACAGTAATAACATGATCAAAAGCATCATCAACAGTAATAACAACAACAACAACAACAACAGCAACAAGATTGTTAACTCTGCTGTCATCAGTTTTGCACAGAACGCGAATCTGCATTTGAATCCCGCCGCCGCTGCAGCCGCTGCTGCAATAGGCCTGCTCAAGGGCAGCAATCCCAACAGCAGCAAATTTAGCAACAACAACAACAGCAACAACGTCAACAACAACAACAACAACAACAACAACAATGTTACCTCCGCTGCCGTCAGCTTCACACAGAATCCGAATCATAATCAGAACCCATTACTGAATCCCGCCGCCGCTGCGGCTGCTGTTGTTGTTGCAATAAATCCATTGAAGACAAAATGCATCAACAACAACAACAACAACAATATTAGCAACAATAGCTCACCGACAGCCTCATCGATGTCGCCGCACAGCAGCCCGGCGGACAGTCCAATTGTGGTTGGGGCAACGACGCTGACAGCAAGCGTGTCGCCAACACCGTCGACGCCATCGCCGTCGCCGAGCTTCTCTTCGAGCGGAGTCTCATCATCGGTCTCGTTCATTGGCTCCTCGTCGTCATCATCGTCATCGTCGTCGTCCTCGTCATCATCATCGTCGTCGTCGTCCAGCTCATCATCTCCGTCGTTACTATTATCGTCATCGTCAGCGGGCTCCTCGCCGCCAACGGCGACACAGAAGCCAATGTTGGCTGTCACGCGCAACGCCAACAACAACAATAAGTTCCATGGCGGGACTGTCGTTGGCGCCACAAATGTGACAGCAGCAGCGGCCAATACGGCAGCAGCAGTTGCCGCAGTCAATGGTAAAAAACTTAAGAAAAAAAATGATGATTTTCTTTGTTTCCAACTTGCATTGTAATCTAAATTGTATTTGCAGCCCATTCAGCTGGCTTCCATCAGGCGGAGAAGGATCACAATTACAAATTCTTGCTACGCAGCGGCACTGCGGCACAGTAAGAGGCAACAATAACAATAACAATAACTATAAACATAAACATAAACATAACAATAACAATAATCATAATAATAATGTTAATACTAATACGAAAACAACAACTGAATTGCGTGCAACAGCTCCCACCTTATGAAAACAAAAACAAAAACAAAAAACAAAAAAACGAAAGAAAAAAAAACAACAACAACAAAGGAAAAACTAAACAAAAACAACAGGCACAACAACAATGAACAAGCAGCAAAACTTATTGTTCCCAACTCTTTGTTTCTTCGAATTCTGTCAAACGAGAACAACAATCGCACACAGCAGCAGAAGCAGCAGCAACAGCAGCATCAGCAGCAGCAGCAGCAGTAGCATCAGCAGCAGCAGCAGTAGCAGCAACAGAAGCAGCAGCAGTAGCAGCAGCATCAGCAGCATCAGCAGTAGCAGCAGCAGCAGCACCAGCAGCAGCAGCAGCATCAGCAGCAGCAGCAGCATCAGCAGCAACAGAAGCAGCAGCATCAGCAGCATCAGCAGTAGCAGCAGCAGCAGCACCAGCAGCAGCAGCATCAGCAGCAGCAGCAACAACAACGTAAAACGAAATAAATAAATTAAAATAAAAATAACAGTTCCGCCCAACAATTAACAACAATTAAGCATAGATTTTGAAAATCAACACTACACAAACAAAAAAACAAAGAAACAAAAAACAAACAAGAAATACAAAAAGAAGAAAGAAGAAAGAAGAAGAAAGGAAACTAAAACACAAAGAAAAATGCATATTACAAAAGTAAATTATTTTTAATAAATAATTTTTTAGACCAACAACAAAACACTGGAGACAACAATCACATCTTGTTGGCTACAACAGCAACCACACACAACACAAACACACACACACAACACAAACACACACAACACACACACACTTAACAAAATCGCATTCATGCATAGAAAGTCTATTAAAGCGAAAAAAAAACAACAAAACATCAAATTGTAACACACACACACACACACCAACAACACAAACACACACACCAACAACACACACACACACCCGACACACACACAATTAGAAGAAATTAGAGTTAAAATTTGGAAAAGCAAATAGAAGAAAAGAAAACTGATATGAAGCAGAATATAAATGCGCTGTTGTAACAGAGACCACCAAGGGGTAATGCTTTATGAACGCATACATATATATGCATATCTATACATGCACACACATACACATGCACATATATATATGTGCGTGTGTGTATGTGTGTGTGTGTGTGTACGCATGTATGTATGCATGTGTATATAACTTTATAGTCGTAAAAAACATGACAACAAAAAAGAAATTGTTTTTTTTTTTGTGTTTTTTTTTTAGTTTGTTCGCTTTGCAACAATTTGAACGCGTGTGACAAAAAATCGAACTAAGGACAAATTTATACATATGCAAAATCAATAAGACGAAGTTAGTTAAATGTATGTATGTATCTGTGCGTGAGTATGTGTATTTAGCAGTATCTATATATATATATATATAGTGTACTTCTCTCTGACCAAACGAAACCATCTTAAGCAAACAAAATCAAGAACACCAAACTAAAAACAAACTTATAAAGTAGTGAAAATTTAAAACAAAAATATAAAAAACACCAAAAACTCAAAAAAAAAAACAAAAAACAAAATCAAAACAATGAAATCTGCAACTTGAATATACACCAATATATATTTATACATATATATATTTACATTTAGTATGCATATACATAATTGAGCTATGGGCGCGACCGAACAACATTCCTTTGTAGACAACTGTAACTATATATATTCTGTCGCAGCTATACACATATACACATGTATACATATATATATATATACATGTATATATATATATATATATACATTTGTAGACTTTTGTATTTCCTTTTGTTCATTTCATTATCTTTGTATTACAATTTGTGCAATCCAATCAATAATATGCTATATGGATATGATATTTGCATATTTCCTGTACGTCCAATGGGACCATGTTAGAGGTCTGTAAGCCTGCATTCTAACTTGAGCTTGATCTGAGCTCAGCCCAGTGTTGTGCTCATTTGTAGGGTTCAAGGGTTCGGCCTATGATCTTCTCATCTCGTTGTTCATCAGCGCGGGTGGGAATATGAAAAGTGCTGCAAACGAAGGCCCCGGTGCATAAGGGATTGGAAGAAAGGACTCGGCAAATGTATTGCCGAGTTGTGGCTCAGTTCTGTGCTTTTAATTTGAATAAAATTATATTTTTCAATACTAGTATTATTTGCCTAATAATTTCCTAAACTAAAAAATGTTAAAACGATTGAATATGTATTCAACTTTATTTCATTTCTCTTTATCTCTCTTTCTCTCTCTCTCTCTTGGTCTTTCTCTTTTTGGCCACTTGTCTTCGCCCTTCAATTCGCTTGCGCACTCGTAAAATGTGTTGCTTTGAGTTCACTCAAAACACGCATGCGGCATTCGCCCAATTCCAATTGGGAATGAATGCCTCATACGGCCGGACTGAATGCAGCCATGCAGACCCCTAATCCATAGACATATACATATACATATCCATATCGATATCCATATACATATACATATACACATACATATGCATATACATATACATATACATATACATATATGTAGTTGTTGTAGCAATGTAGTGATTACATATACGTGTGTTGTAGACTCGCCTTGCCCCACAATAAAGTTATTGCAAATATTTCAAAATACAACAAAAAAAAGAAACAAAAACAAAAACGAACCAAAACACATCAATTGATCAACTAAGTTCAGCTCCAGACTCTCCCAACTGTATAACTGAATAATTGAAGCCCCAATCAAAAGAATACTAATTTGTTTTTAGCACTTCTGTTTTAACCTATAACTGAACTGATGTATGTATGATCAACTAGACGTTGCCGTTAGTCAGTTTTCCGTTGAATTATTTACCGTAAATACTGTTTATAAAGACCGTAAACAGTTGTAATAGATAATAGATGACCATTAGCGGACTTTAATCTGTGTCGTTTTCATATCTATATATAGTTTTTGGTTTTTGTTAACTTTTGATTTGATATATATATGGTAGTCAATGTTGGAAAAAGTGTTTTGCGAGCGGCCAAATCGAGTTTGTCTTTATTCTGCGTACATCATTTTTGTAATTAGTATAAATCTGAACAAACGCCTTGAGAGCCCTACTTCAACCACTGATCCAAAATCTAATGTTATATTGTGTGTTAGCTACAGCTTAATGAACATAACAATGATAATTAAGAACTTGTATGATATATATATATATACAAATATATATTCTATATATATATATATATATTTATGTACACTAAGAAGACGAAACTAAACTAAATATTATATTTTAGAGCATTTTTTCAATCTGTGTGTGTGCGTGCGTGTGTACGTGTGTGTGTCTGTGTGTGTGTGTATGTATGTTTAAACAAAGTATTAAAGAACAACAACAAAAAAGAAGGGGAAAAACATTAAGTTTATGTCTAATCTGATAATTGATAACTGGTCATGAAGTATGCAAACAAAAGTTCATCAAAAACAAAACCAAAAAAAAAAAAAACAAAAAAAAAACAAAATTAAATTCGTGTTTTTGTTTTTTGAGATGAGGACTTTAATCTAATGCAGATGGGCAATAAATTGATAAAAAAAAAGAAATAATAATAATAATAAGAAGAAGAAGAAGAAAAATAAATGATAGAGCTATCAACAAGCGCGTGCTGAGCTTTTTGGCAAGGAGTCAGGGAGGGAGAGGGTTGGTTGAACTTCGACAAGGGGGGGACGAAAAACACCATCAATTTCAGTCTAAACCATTTTGCGTCTAAATTTAAACTACTCCTCCCCCCTCCCACTCCCCCTCCCCCTATGACCCACCTCGCGCACGTCCATGGCTATCAATATGAACATTAACAGTAACATTAACATTTACCGTAAACATAGCAAAGAAAAAAAACATTATTTTTTCACATTTTGTAAATACTTTCTATGAAGCAAAAACCTTTTTATATGAATATGTGTGTGCATACGCATACATATACACTCTATATGTATTTGTATATGTATTCGTCAAGCTTCCAGTTTTTGGCACAGTTTAACGGAACACATACATATGCAAAAAAACAAAAAAAATAATTATGTAATCACAATGGGAGAGACGCAATGTAAACAAACAGTAAACAAATCTTAATTCGTGTAGACAAAATGCAAAAAAAAATAAAAATAAAAAATTAAATAATTAAAATTACAGTTTCAGGTAAATTTGTTATTAAGCGCAAAACAAACGTAACGATAAGAAAGCTAAAACAAATGCGAGAAAAGCGGAAACGGAAGCGGAAGTCAAAGTTTATTTTCACACAATCAACCTTTTTAAACGAAAATGCAACACAGTTAGAAACTATTTTGAAAAATAAACAACAACAACAACAACAAAAAGAACAACTAAATAAATGTTTGTGTAAATGTAAAATGTTTAGCAATAAGTTGTAAAAAATCCAAAAAAAACAACATAAAAAATAAAAAACAATGTAAAAAATAATAACGAAATCTAAAAAAAAAAATAATGATAATGATAATACAGAAATATGATTATTGAAAATGTATTTAGTTTGTTCGTTTTGAAGATCTGCATATATATATATATATATATATGTTCATATGCTAACTAAGTAATTAATTTGTATGCGTGTCTTTAGCGATAAGTAGCCAAGTAATGAACACAATACTTTATCTTTAGTTTACAATATAATTTCCTTCGTTTATTTTTTTTTTTTTTATAATATTTACTAAACGATTTCATTTTAGAAATGCTATTATTATTTTTTAATTTACTTAATTTAAAATTGAAAACAAATCGGGAGTATTGCAAATTATAAATGTATGAATAAAAAACCAACATGAAAAGCTATGTAATAATGGAGAAAGCAGACAACAAAAAAATAAAAATAAAAAATAAAAAAATAAAAAAATAAAAAATAAAAATTATAAACAAAAAACGAACATCTTTTACCTGTAAATGTAACATGTAAACTTAATTTTAATTGCATTCGAAACACACACACACAAAAATCAAAATCATATATATATATATATATATGTATATATATGAGAAATTATATGTATATATATATATATATATATACCATAAATGTGTAAAGATAACAAAAATGCAAGAAGAAAAAAATAAAAACAGTGATTTAAAAGAAAATCAAATTATATTCTAATTTCTTGAAAAAATCGGGTGACTCTAAATGACATACTCCAAATTATAAAACGATCCGAGTCGACTCCGATCTTACGACTGTATGGTTTACGGATACAATAATTCACATTTACATGCGTTATCCCATGTAAAATTGAGGTAAGCATGGGTTTTTAGTGGATAAATGTATGTATATATAATATAGATGTATATATATATATAAATATATGGCCAGATAACCACATAATAGAGATATTATCATAAAATAAAGCCCGCTTAAGCCAGAGCACCTAGAATTCAGCGTCCTTTCACAGCTTTTCTTAGTTTCAGCATCAGCCAGTCTCAAGAGTCTGCTTAGGAGACGGAATCCAACTTGGTATACAGTGGCTCGAAGCGTATTCGGATCGGTGTCAAAGAAAAGAAGTAATTGCCTGCCATAATCCTACCTAGCAGGTGGGTAAACCCCAGTGTATTGGAGTCATATATTAATTTTGGTGGTTAATATATATAACTACCATCGGTCTTTGGAATTTCTGAAAAATAATGAATGGTTACTTCATGGCAGGCAATTCCTTTTTGTCTTTGACCCTGATCCGAGTAAGCTTCGAGCCACTGTATGTAGCAAGTTCTTGTTAGCTGTGCAGCCTTTCACTATCTTTTCACTAGGCATAACAAGAGTCCAATAAATAATGCTTATGGGTGCCATCCACCTGTGAAATATATTATTATATATATTATATAGTTATTATATTATATATATTACATAAGCAGTAAATGAAACGCATTTGAACTTTTTTTGATTTCATATAGTTTTTGTTTATTTCCAAGCTAAACATATTTTCAATCCGGTTTTACTCATAGTCATTATAATAAAAGTTTATCAAAAAAATGTTTTGCTATTGCTGCTAAAAAAATTGGTACACTTATTTAAATTTCAATATATATATGTATGTATGCATGTATGTATAAATAGGCATGGGACTGTGTAACTGTGTTTATAAGTGTATAGGAGCAAGAAAGTTCTGTGTGTGTGTGTGAGTGCTAGAAAAATGGTGTTTGGCTGATGCGGCTTGTCCAGTATTCCCTAGCCCCTTATCATAATATAAACTATATATATATGTATAAATAGCAACATTTTCTCTGATTTGTGTTCACCACATACATACGACGTATCATACACGCAACAAAATCAATCTAACAAAGTACGGGTTGAAGAAGCAGGCCCAACACAAACTGAATACCAAAATGCACAATGGAAATCAAGTAAAATTGCATAACTTATATATTTAATAATAATTAGATGTAGGCGTTATCATTACGATAATAATATTAATTATAATAATAATTGCTTAAATATTACAAATACAGAATGCACTTTGCAAGAAACATAAAAAAAAATAATTATAATAAAAAATAAAAAAAAATAATAATAAAATAAGAAATAGGAATTAAAATTAATAATTTCTCAATTTGCCGTTAAATATCGCTGCAGTATACAAAAAAACACGAAAAAAAAAATGCAGCTTAAGTTTCAAGTTTTTATATTATTTTCGATTTTTCGATTTGCATTTTGTGGCTGGATAGAAAATTACAAAAATCGCATAAAATTTGGAGTTTTGCATTATATAGTTTCGATTTCTTGCTTTGTTGATTTTTTTTTGTTTTCGTTTTTACATAGTATTTTTCAAATATCATATTTTGAGTTGGAGTTGTTGTTGTTGTTTTTGATTTTTGATTTGTTTTTTTTTTCATTTTCTTCGACCTGCCCCGCTGCATTTTACAATTATATATATATTTGAAACTATATTTATGTATATACACATATTTTTGTTTTTTTATGTATATATTTATAAAAAGCTTTTCTCTGTGTGTGTATGTGTGTGTGTGTGTGTTTAATTGTTTGACATTTTGCTATTACTTTAGAAACAATAAACAAAAAACGATATATATATATATATATATATATATATATATATAAAATGAAGTGCTCTCGTTCTATATAAGTTGCATAAATGTATAGTTGTGTGTGTAGCTCGCTAAATTGTTAATAATAAATGGTTTTGTTTTGTTTACTGTTATTATGCATATTGTTTAATGTTTGTCTATATTTATTTTGTAGTTGTAGCAAAATAAATCAATCAATTGAAACATTTTTTTGTTGTTTTTATTTCACTGTTGTTGCCTAAATAATAATTTCATTTCTATGTATGTATACATACATATATATATGTATATATATATATATATATATATATATGCATATATATATCGACTTTTGTTATTTATGTATATTACATGTAGTTCATAATTTATTTAAATTTAATCATCGTTGAAATGTTGCAAATAATTTTGTTACAATTTTGTTGCTGTTGCTTGTTGCTTGTTACTAAATATCATTAACATAAACATTTAATTATTTTTGTTGCTTTGTTTGTTTGTTTGTTTTCCTTTTTTTTTGTTTACTTGTTATTGCTGTTGGTGTTGCTGTTGTATATCCGTGTGGCCTTTGTTGTTGTTCTTGTTGTTGTTGTTGTGTTTCATGCTGTTATTAGTTGTTGTTGTTGTTGTTTGTTGTTGTCGCAGTTGAATCTTACAACAATTGGCAGCAAGGAGAAGGCTTCGCCGGCTCTTTCACGTCCATCTGACGCTGTTTTTTGCGTGATGAAATATCCCTGATTAGATCGAAAAATACCTAGATATCGAATATAGAGAGCAGACACTCATAATGAATAATTGTTGTTGTTGTTGTTGTTGTTTTTTGTTTTGTTGTTGGGTTAAGTTTTTGGTTTTGTTCTAGAATTACATAATTTTGAAAGTGACTAAAAACCGAAAGCCAAAAAAGTTTCATACACCAGAGAAATCGATTCGATTTCAAATGAAAATATCAATAAATTATATATATATATAGAAATTAAAAGTAAAAAAAAAAAATAATTGGAGCACCAAACCAATTTAGCGGTATTTAACTAAAAATAACTTTCGAAACCGATTTCGATACATATTTCAAACTGTGCGATATGTGTACAAAACTAAAAATTAATATTATTCAAAGTATTTATGTGTGTGTGTGTGTATATATATGTATATATGTACATGTGAATGTGTTTGTAGGGATGTAACTTCAATATTTTTAAAGGCTGTCAACTTTTCGAACTGATTTGAGTTACTTCAATTGAAAAGTTCTAGCGTCAAAAGCGGCAACTTGAGTGTTGAGTGTTGATCGTGTTGCATATTAAAGTTGCAGCACTTAACTTCTAGGATATTTCTAACGATACGTTCTGTAAGCAGCATTTTAGTCGCAGTTCAATTTGATATCAATCTGTTGATCAGTTTTAATGACTTTAGTGAACTTGGGCCCCATTTTGGGGCAGCTTTGGCTTGCTTGTCGACAAAATCGAGAAAAGTGCAAAACGATATGGTTATAGAACAGACAGAATGAACGAACGAACACACACACATACATATGTATATCAGCCTCATCAAGCAGCATATCAAATGTGAAATGTGGTAAGATGCCATGCCACATGAAAATGGGGTTAGACACATGCTAGACGCCTCATTGAATAGTTGTCTGAGTTTGTGGTTAGTAAATCCAAAACGCAGGTAAGTATAGTTAGCCAACAGCCAAGGCCAAGTTGAGTCTGTTAGTTGTTGTTGCACTTGGCTGGATGTTAGTGTTGTTGTTGTTAGTATACTACTGTGTGGTGTTTGTCAGGGAAACTCAACACAGAAACAAGCGGTACTCAAATCGAAATCGAAATCAAAATCAAAATTATAATCAAAATCGAAATCATAATCAAAATCAAAATCATTGGAAACGAAAGGATGTTAAAAATATCAGTGGATTTTTTTTTAGAGTGTTGCAAAAAAGCCAAAAGCGAAAGCGGGCAAGCTACGAAAGTAGTACTTAGGGTTAAGTGGGGGTGGGGGGGGGGGGGATACTACTCTAAATAAAGTTAATGTGATATTGTTTTATAGGAGTATTATTATTATTAAGATTTTGTTGTATATATTTAGAGTATGCACCTAATGCCTAAAGTAGGGTACACTTAAGTCTCCGCTTCTTGCATCTATCTTTAGCACGCCCGCTCGTGGCTTTCGAATCTTCGGTTTTTCGTGATCTTATTTCGCGCATCAAATCAAAAAATACCTGCAATTGTGATGGAAATAAAATATACATGTATGTATACATATATTTTATACATATATATATATATAAGAGTATATATAATAGTTACAGATACAAGACGACAAAATAGATAGAGCTACATTGTGTACGTGTGTGCGTCTGTGTGTGTGTCTGTTGTGTTTGTGTGTGTGTGTGTGTGAGTGTCTGTCTGTGAGTGTGTGTGTCTGTCTGTGAGTGTGTGTGTCTGTCTGTGAGTGTGTGTGTCTGTGTGTGAGTGTGCCTCTGTGTGTGTGTTTGTGTATGTCTGTGTGTGTGTTTGTCTGTGTATGTCTGTGTGTGTGTTTGTCTGTGTCTGCCTGTGTGTGTGTTTGTGTGTGTGTCTGTGTGTGTGTGTGTGTGTGTGTGTCTGTGTGTGTGTATGTCTGTGTGTGTGCAGTTCTTATTGTGTGTGCGCTGTGGTTACACATCGAGCTTTTCAAGTGTCAGTCATACATAAATTGATGCGCTGTCACAACAATAAACAAAATGGAAATTAAAAAACAAAAAAAACCAAAAAAAAAAAAACAATAAACAAATAAAAAAATAAACAAAAAAAACAAGATAATTATTATTAATAATATTTGAGCTGCTTGCGATTACAACAGAGAGCGTTAAAAGTGCTGCAAAGTAGGCTACGATTGATGTGCATGTTGCCACGGACTCTGACTCTGCCTCTGACTGCAGGGTATTCGCCATTAAAATTAACTTAAGTATCAAAATTAAAATTAAAATTAAAATTAGCTAATTAAATTACATTTATTTATTTATTTTATTCGCATATTTAAAATCATTTTCAATTGACTTAAGAAACGCTTTCAAATTCTCATCACTCCAAAATTCAACTTCTATCAATGCAATTTTTGTACATGTTCACAATCAGAAATCAAACAGTTAATCGAAATGAGTGTGTGTTGGTGTGTGTGTGTGTGTGCGAGATTTGCAATGGATAATAAACAACGCGAAATGAAGAAACTTTGATAAGAATGTTGAATGTGAGTACAAATTTTGCTGCAAGTAGTCGTTGTGCTTCATACAAAAACACACAAAATCAAAAGATATATCTTTATATCTATATATATATGTATATAATGTAACTCGAAAATCAAATAAAAACGATAAGGTTTCAAAAAATTTGTGCGCAATTCAATTTTGCATATTGTTTTCAGCTGATTTCTATATTCATCATTTTCTATATATTTTTTGCCTTCCAAAATGTCTCTGTCAATGTTTGCACTAAATATATGCACGTACATATATACATATATATATATATGCATATGTATATATATATATATATAAATCCTTTGGCTACTCAAACCCCTTCCCCGTCACTTACCTTGTCCACGTTCTCGCGCGTCTTCGCCGATGTCTCCACGTAGGGCACGGACCAAAGCTGCGCCCGCTGCTGGCACTCGTTGAGCGGCACCTTGCGCTTGTCATTCAGATCGCATTTGTTGCCCACCAGCAGGAACGGTATGCTCTCATCGTTTTTAACCCGCAATATTTGTTCTCTGCGTGGAAAGGAGGAGCAGTATGAAAGAGTTGATACGACTTAAATATAGATTCAATTATTGGCCCAAGGCAGCCCCCGATAAAGCCGCTTATCAATTTGCAACACTGACTTTCAACAGTTGCCCGACAACCATGTGTGACATTCTTATTAGACCAACCAGCCAACCAGCCAGCCAGCCAGCCACTCAACCAGTTGCTTATTGAGTTATTCGATCCATTCGATGAACCACACCCAGTCACACACACATACACACATCCACACACAGCAAACTTGATTGGTAGCAACAAGCATCCTCTTACAACAGCTACTGTTGCGCTCATGTTCGTGTCCTGTGTGTGTGTGTGTGTGTGTGTGTGCTGCTTTCAAGGCTCAGTCTGAACACCGACAGAGAGGTCAAAGGATACATTGAAAAGCTTTCTCATGTCTCAAATATTCCCCGCATTAACTTTAATGTCAACTTCTACTTCAACTTAATCTCAACTGAAATATCATTATTGTATTATATATGAAGTTGATTTATTGAAAGCAAAACCTTTGCCACAATGGATTCGATTAGTTAACGGCAAAAAGTTAAAGCATTTAGAGTCGTAAAAGGCATGAATTATGCCCCCAAAATGTATGTTACAAACGGACAAATTGGCTAATCATTATATGTAGGCTGCCGCGATGGGTACAATCGGTTGAAAGTGCCGAGTTCAAAGTTGTGGGAACGAGATAAGCTTAGACATACGCTTATGCCACACACATGCCCCACATACTGAAATTTACAATTGTCTACATTCTGTGGTCGATAGTCCTTGTTGGTTGTTACTGGCTTTTGCTATTTACATTTTTGTATTGCTCTTTAATGTTTAAGCTCATAACAAAGCAGACGTATAAGTTGTACATGAGTCGTTGCAACTTCAGTTCGTTAGTGTCTCGTGTGGATGAAAGCCGCTGGCTGTTGCCTCTCTAATTAGTAAGTGGTGCAGTGGCCAGGACAGGCACTCAGGCTTAGCTGCTGTTGCTGTTGGCGACACCACTTGGGGTTGACAGCCACTGTTGCCCCACTTGACACAGTCACTCGACACAACACACACACAACACAGCACACACACAACAAAAACACTCACCTGAATTCCTGGGTGGCCTGGAAGCTTTCATCGTCTGTGATTGAGAAGACACAGAGGAAACCCTCGCCGCTGCGAAAGTAATTATCTCTGATGGCTGCATAATCCTCCTGGCCGGCTGTATCTAGTATATCTATTTGTACTTCTTCGCCATCGAGCACAACCTGGAACAGGCAAACAGACAAATATGAATTGTCAAGTTCTCTCTGATGCAACATTCAAAGTTCAGTCGAGTTCAAACCTTTTTCCTATAGCTATCGGCTTTGGTGGGCTCGTAGTCCTCCACGAACTCATCGTACATGAATTGCAATGTGAGGGCCGATTTGCCAACGCCACCGCTGCCCACCATAATGACCTTGTGCAGCGCCGGTCCGGCTGTCGGTTTCTTGCTCATTTTGATTGAGTATATGGGCCTGGGTGGTGCCTGCTGCTCGTGGCTAGTGGTGGGTGGACGGGGCTGCACACACACTCAACACTCAACGCTCTTAACCGCTCTTAACTCTCTCTCTCTCTCTCTCTCTCTATCCGTCTCTCGATCTCTCTGGTTGCTCGTTGTGGCCGAGTGATTCAACTGCAATATAAAGAGAAAATTTAAAGGGTTGAATACATCAACATATACACACAAACATATATACATATATATATATATATATATATATATATAGATATACGATTTTATTTATATGGTTTTCGAGCAGCTTATGTCGTTTTGGGCTTCCTGTTTTTGGCTAAAATAGACGGCGACAGCCTGTCAGTTATTATTGTTTGTTGTTTGTGTCATTCAAGCGTTCAACAATTGAACCATAAATGGCTTCTGCTAGTCAATCGGGCCAATGACTCTTGCCCAAAACACCAAATTCAATCCAATCCGCATTCGAAAAGTAGAAGAAATTGCGAATAAATCCCATCAAGCCGTGTTTTGACTGGTTTTCTTTATCAGTGCCTGGCTAGAGAGAGACTGGCTCTCAGTTGCAGACTTAGTATCAAACTCGTTGCTAGCCACCAGCACCAGCCTGCGATGGAGCGTTGCGTGAGCTGTTTTCTTGCCATATTTCTGTCGCCAAATTTTGTGGCAACGTTTCGCCACCGTTCGACCGGGTCCACAGATGAATTTTTGAATCTATTTCCCGATTGAAATGTGGACGCAGCAGCAGCAGAAGTTTACTCCGATTGTGTCCAAATATGCTTCTAATTAGCTGGATTTGGATTTATGGATTTTCAAGATCAAGATTTCAAGATTTCAAGATCTAAAATGGATGTCGGAAATCGATATGTGGAAACAATACTCATACAGCTGGTTCGCGCCACTAAGTTGATCAATAAGCCGATTACCATTAGCCAGCTGATGGATTTTCCCATATCCCCATGAGGAATCCTCATTAAATCAAAATGCAAATCTGGTTGATACTCCAAATGGTTGTGCAACGTGGCCACATTAAGAAACACTGCCGTTAGCAAATCATACCTCTTACTAGACTTATAACGAACAGAAATAACTGGATATTTTCATCGATCGGATTTGATATAACTTTTTGGCTGACCAAAATGGAATTGATAATAAAAGCCATTGCATGCCGGAATTCATTTGTTAACGAGATACGATTATGGCTATCCACACTAGGTTTTCTTAGAGCCTGATCCTACATTTGAATACTCAAAGCAAACTCAACTCGCTCCAAAGACGAATCCCTCGCATATGCACTAAAGTTGCAACTAATTTGAAGCTCATGAGGAGCAGCTGCTGCAGGGACTGTCATTGAAAACGCTTGAGGATTAGCATATTTTGTGCTTAGCCTTTTTATACATGCAACATGCTACATTCAATTTGCATGCAACATTCAATTTGCGGCACTTTCTTCAAAAGTGTTCAAGGATTAATTCGCTATGGACAATGGACAACATAAATAATATATTGTAAGAAGCAGCAGTTGTTGTTGTTGTTGCTGCGTTTTGCTCAGTGTATTCATTATGTTGCAGCAATAGTTGTTCGCTGTTGTTTGCTGTTGTTGTTGTTGTTGTGTGTTGTTGTTGGTGCATAACAAACAACGTCTCGCATTTTTCTTATGGCTACAAATCGACAAATGAAGCATAACAAAAAACAAAAACTAAATAAAAAAAAAGTTGAATGAACTTTTAACACACACAGCGAAACGGGCTGAAAGCATGCGGCATGCGAATAGCATAATGCAGAGCTGGCCAAAACAGACGCTTAGGCCTGGCCAATTGTTGTCGTCGTCGTTGTTGTTACTGTTGTTGTTGTTGCTGTTATTGTTGTTGTTGCTGTTATTGTTGTTATTTTTATTGCTGCTTGTAGCCGCCATTCGCAATTAGCCTTTTGTGACCGACGCGTCGCCGCCATCGATTGCAGTAAATTAAGGCGTGAAATTACGTATGGCAAGCTGCATTGGCATGGAAAATAATATATATATATATATGTATATATATATTGATGGTGACACACACACACACACACACACACACGCGCACAGCATACACACACACACAGTCACAGATGCGTGTGGCCACGCGGTCATTTGGATTGCTGCCAATTCAGCAGTGGGCCACGACAATAGATCAAGTTTTCATTTTGATATAACAACAACAGCAACAACAACAGCAACAACAACAGCAACAACAACAACAACAACAGCAGCAGCAACAACAACAACAACAACAACAGCAACAACAACAACAAAAACACACAAAAGACTGCGAAACCAGCAGCAGCCGAGTTTAACCAACAACGGCACAATTATGTGGAACATCATAATGCATCATCATAATGATCAATCGGGTCAGGTCAGATCTGTGATATAACCATAGCTAATGAGTTGAGATTTACCGAGGCGGGGGGGGCTTGCGGTACTTTAAAGCTGTAACTCAAGTATTACGATATTGATCGGAATACGCTGGCGAATTCACAGCAGAACACAATTGTTTGAACAATTCGACAGACAGCGGCGATTATTTGGGAAAACATCTGAGGCAATCAGTAAAAGTAAAATGCTGTCGCTGAAACACAGAATCATGCTGCACACACACACACACACACACAAACACATAGACACCCACAATGTATGTGTGTGTGTGTATACGAATACTAATTTGACACATCTGTGCACAATGATCAAAGCAGAATAGCAGCGAGAATGAATACTGATGGCCAAAATGATGAATATGTACACAACTACCAATAAATGATACAGCATGTACATACATGCCCCTATACATACATACATATATATACATACATATATACATATATATAAACAAATAAAGCACAGATGCGCCGACAATTGAATACCCTTACAGCAGCAAGACGAGGTAAGAATTTTGGTTCCGTTTCTGGTTACGTTAAGTAGACCAATTTTGGTAAGCATATTTTTCATAACTTTGAATCTGAATATTTATGGCTTTTTTTAATAGCCGCGTCGATTTAGCCAAGTAAGTAACTGGATCGACGGCATGTGTGGCTCCTATGCGGTCTTTTCGAGACAAGCAAATCGGTTTCGCTATTGGGGATGCCAAAATGTTGAATTTATGTTCTGGTATTCAGAATTTCAACCCGATTCCATTCCCGGTTGGATACCCTGGCAATAGTATGATATTGATCATAGAAATATTCACACATTTTGACATCTTAACCGAATAGCCTTGGAGCGGAGGCACTTGGAGCTGACAGAGCCAATGGAGGCGCCAACGAGTGACATTTGTGAATGTGTTGGCCAAAACACGCTGTAGATAAGCGATGGCCAAAAGCAGCTCCACCAAGTACATAGATATTAGCAACCGCAGCGAACAACTGCACTGCGCTCTGCTCATCTGGAAGTGTGAGTTGTGTATACATATTTATGTGTGTTATTGTTGTTGTTGCCTCATGATGAGATGAGTTGCGGCTTGGGTTTCCCAATGGCGACGCCTGGGAATTTAAAACAAAAACCGCGCAGCTGTCATCAAATCAAATAGCGTACGCAACAAGTACAACAAACTACAAGCAACTCGATGAGTGCCACGCGGCGTATGAGTAATCATATAAGCTGGCAGCAGCGAGCGCGTCAATCAATCGACTTGAAACAAAAACAAAACACACAAAACAAATGGAAATCGAAATCAGTAACAATGCAAACAAACAAAAAAACAATACAAAACAAAACTCCCACGTCCAACTGAGTTGGCTTTAGTCATAACCCAACAACCAACCACAACAACAACCAACAACAACAAGAGTATGACGCAAAAACACTTCTAACTTTATGTTGAGCATGCTGAAATACGCTTATCCCAAAAATGAACAAGGCTTGGCTATGCCACATTAAATGTTGCACTTGAGAGGCAAAACTAATCTCAAGGAGCAAAAAATATGAAAACCATCATTTTCCCTTAGCTTTCTCAACTTTGATCCCAGCCAAAGCCAATATATATATACATACTTAATATATGTACTAAATTATATACATGTATATATATATATATATATAGTATATTTGTTGTTCTTGCAACTTACTCCTCAGGATGATTGTCATAAGATTAAAGATTGGTTTTTCTTTAGTTCCACTCGACTAGGAGAAACCCTGAATCCACCTTTTACATAGATAATACTCATGCTGATATTAATCCAGTAGAGTTGTCAGAGATGTTTGTCTTATTGTGTCTGCCACACATAGTTGCACAACGTAATCAACCCTTTTTTGTTTTTCAAACAGTAGAGGGTATTGACAGTGTCAACCTTTGCCACATGCCAGTTGCAAAGTGAATTCGTAATTGTATTTTGTGGCGGCAATATCTTTAATGAGCAACTACTTCATTGGCATTGGCCATTAGTCATCGCATTGAATTGCAAACTTGGCCAAAACACAGACATACATATTTCCAGTTATCTACAACAAGTTAAATTTCGTGGTAATGAAATCAATTTTTGGTTATCTCTCTAATTGCCCAACTTTTTTATCGCTCAGCACTAGATATATGCAATTTTATACATATATATAACTGTTTGATCGTTTGACATTAGCCTTGAAGAAAATCAAAGAATTTGTTTAGCCAAAAACATTTTAATCGATTTTTAAGAAACTTTTCATTTTTTTTCTGTGTATTTATGTTTTAACTTTGGGCTTTGCTGTTGGTTGTTGTTGTTGTTGTTGTTGTATCCTTATACCTCGTAACTTTCAAATCTTTTGAAAGGGTTTTCTTTTATTGGTTCCGAATGCCGTTACGATTTGACACCCCGTTTCCAAGAAGAAGAAGAATAAACTTAACTTAGGTGCATTTCCAGGTTAGCTTTCGGAACAGTTTCACGTGATTTGGCAAAAGGCAAATAATGAAATCGAGTATTACTCCGCTTCATGGACTACTCTTCCATCAAATCGAGTAAAAACTGCAATTTCTTGACTCCCCGAATGTCAAATCGTGAGTGAACTTGGTGATAATTAGGAAGTTTTCTTTGTTTGTGCTTCACAAGGCAGCAACTTGAAGGCGTCAGCTTCAGCTGAACCTTGAGAGCGTAGGCCAATTAGCGAGCCAGTTGTTTTTTGGCCAACACAGACGTATTCATTTCATAAGCATAATGACAAAAATCATACAGCATAAGAATGAGAATCAGAATTAGGCATTGATAATCGCTGGCTGGTGAATGCCAACAGGAAAAGTCTATGAAAACCAGAAAGAAAATGTGATTGTGGCCCAAAACTGCTCGACTGGGTAGATACCTCGTACGCATACCAAGGTCAATACTCAATTTCAATAGTTTCTGACATCAACTCGATTGTTTGATGCTGATTAAAATATTTATATATACATATATATATATATATATTCTTTGGAATTCTTGCACAATCGCATTCATTATTAAAAAACACCATTAAGAAAACCCCGAACAACAGCAAAAGAAATATACAAAAAGCAAGCCAAGTAATTTCTAAACAAAAACCATTTTCCCAAAATTGTTGTTCGCTTTTCCTACGCACAGAACGCAACGCAACTGAACTGAACTGAACTGAACTGAACTGGACTCTATTTGTGCCATTTGTGCCGCTTGCGGAAATTATTTTTACCGTATGCGGGAAAACTGTATCACAGGTGATGACGTCATCGCGACATGCTGAGAGACAAGTCGAACCAAATCAAAATAAAAAAAAAATACACAGACAGAAATTGTAAAAATTTTTCGAGTTCCTTGCATGCTGTCTTCGTAACGGTCTCTCGACCCAATCGATCAGCGTCTATATAGATGTTAAGTAGAATACGATCAAGCCATATATTTGAGTTACTAATACATATATCTTAATTATATATATATAGATCCTTATCTATCAGGGCAATTGGTGTTTGCTTGCTTGTAAATCGTTTGGGAATGTCACTCGAAGGAGCAGTTAGTAGAATAAATCCGATTTCTTTGAATCAATCCGATTTCTTTGAATAAATCCGATTTCTTTGAATCAATCCGATTTCCTTGAATAAATCCGACTTCTTTGAATAAATCCGATTTCCTTGAATAAATATTCGTATTCAAAGTGTTCAAAAGTCGATGATTTTGGCAGAAAGCGTATGCCGTCTTCGGCACAACTTTTGGCCATTTCGGTGTGGGGTCGATCGAATTGTGTTTGCCATAACATTTGAAACGGGAAAGCGAATATCGACCAGGCCAATTTATATTTATTTGCTTGAAATTGATTTTGAACAGACTTTTCTTCTTCGTCTTCTTCTTCTTTTTTTTGTTCTGTGTTTTGGCAATTTATGAAGTTGTTGTTCTTGTTATAGTTTTTTATTGTTGTTTTCGCTATCATCTGGGGATCGTGGCAAGTGTATTGTGGCAATTGGAATGCAATTGGGAGACTATAATATCGACTATTTGCTATACATGGGGGAGGGATAGGATTCGGGCTGCTGCTGCGTCGGCTATATATATATATATATAGCATATATATATATATATATATATATATATTTGCACCCGCATTCAGCTTGATTGGGTGCCCGCTTATTTATTACTCATAATTTCGTATGCTCTCGCACATTGTATTATTCCGATCGACTTCGACTTTCAATGTTGCTGTGCTGGTGGTGGTTGTTGTGCTTGTTCTTCTTGGTGTTATTGTTGGTTTTGTTCAGCACGGTTGGATGACGTCATCTACTGCGACTTGACGCGCCCAAGCGTTAAGCAGCGAGGGCGGGCATAGAAGCGACAGCTCACCCAAATCCCTCTACCCCCCCACCCCCCACTCCTCAGAAAAGGGCCCAAAAAGCGCAGTTAAGAGCGGGCCTAGGCGACCATGTTTGGGCTACGAAACTACACACAACTTTCAACGCGCTAAAACTAAATTCTCAGCCAAGTTAATAGCACGGGTTGTCAGAGTTCTTTCGCGGCCGTTTTGCTTGAGCTCTTTTTTTGGCCTGATTGTGATAAACATCTAACAGTTACATCTTTAAAGCACCCCCTTGACAGCCCCTGCTCCCCGCTTTACCATCCCCCTTGTGAGTTGCGTGCGTGTTTTCTACGAGTTGCTCGCGGGCAACACACGAATGTGTGTGTGTGTGTGTGTGTGAGTTGTTGTTGTTGTTGGTTATATTCATTCCATTCATTCGTCGACGGCTTTTGCTCCGTTTTCCCCCATTCCCCACAAATTCGTTTTGTGCCTGCATTTTGTTAGTTGCGTTTTTAGCCTAACTGTTAAGTTAATGGGTTTATTTTTAGTTTAGTTCGTTTAGAGCATTTGATGATTGTTTTTGTTGTTGTTGTTGTTGCTGTTGTTGTTGCTGTCAGTGTTTGTGCTGGTGCAACTTGTGGTTGTTTCTGCCTTGTTGATTATAACCTTGACGCAATTCTGTGGTTAGTTAGCTACAGCTACAGCTACAACTACAGCTACATTTATAAATAAACATTTACTGTCACAATTACAGTTACAGTTACAGTCTGCCCTTCATTCTGTATGCAGTTAATCGAGTTCACCCCAAATCCGAGCTAGACTCAATTTAATTGTAGCCATTGGGCACATATCGATTTATCATTAAAAACGTGTCAATTTGGCAAATGTTTTATTGATTTCTTGCAGTGTATATGTATGTATGTATGTATGTATGTAGGTATGCATGTATGTATGTATGTATGTATGTATGCATGTATGTATGCATGTATGTAGGTATGCATGTAAGTATGTATGTACGTATGCATGTATGTATGTATGTATGTATGAATGTTGTATGTATGTATGTATGAATGTTGTATGTGGGTATGTATGTAGGTATGCATGTAGGTATGCATGTAGGTATGCATGTAAGTATGTAGGTATGCATGTAAGTATGTATGTATGCATGCATGTATGTACGTATATATGTATGTATGCATATATGTATGTGTGTATGTCTCTAAGTATCTTTAAAGTTGTCTCAACAAGTCAAACTGCGTCCCCTGTCCACCCCTTTTCCCTCCTCCCTGAACGGTCACACAACTTAGCAGCAACAAAATTCATTTGAAGTTGACTTTCTTTTATTTTTCTTTTTGGTTTCCTTGTTGTATTTTCCTTTTCTTTATTTTACTTCTTTTTTTCTGTTTTTGTCTTTGACAATTGTTAGTGGCTGCCGTCTGGGAGCCGCATTTTTCAACGTCGTCGACACTTTGGAGCAGCATTTTATTTTGCTGCGCCATTTGCAATGTTTACAACAACAATACAAGAAGACGAAGAAAAAGTAGTGAAGAGAGGAGGATGAGTGGAGAGGAGTGGAGAAAAACAGCAAGCACACGGCGAGGAGCAAGAATTTGTTTGACTTCCGCGGAGATTGAGTTCAATAAACCGCATTATGTTGATATGGGGCATATATAGGGGTAGGCACCGAGCATCGAGCTGCGGCTGGAATATGGAATGGAAGCAATCCACTTGCCACCAGCATCAGTATAAATATGCCTGTTTAAACTCCGATTGTGAACTGCAAATGCAAAAACTTCCGCTTAGGCACAAGGATCACATCATACAAAAATATATGTAAATTTGAAAGACAAAGCCATTACCGATACTTATCGATTTATGGTATATGAGAACCTATATATGGATACATACGTCTATAAAGCCTTCGAGATGTAAATGCATAATTAAGAAAATCAAATAATTCTATTGCTAAGACTCTATTCAAATATCTATTTCTGATGTCATCGAGCAGTGATGTTCTCGTCATTTGGCATATTTTGTATTTTTTTTTTACCAGCTTGACCTATAGACAACATACAACATTTGAAAACTGGCTAAACAACTTCAATAATGATTCTCTTTTCATAGCCCGAGAAAATAATACACGTATATTCATTTGTAGCAGTGTCTGACTGACTTTCTTTCGAATTTAAGTTAACATTTGAATGTTAATTTTTCTCTCTAAACATTCATCTAGTTGTGCTTAAGTAATTTTATTTCAGGTAAAATTAAGTGATGGAAACCCGAAACCCGTTTGACACAAATATTTGCTAAAAACAAACAGTCGCAGAGTATTATTCAGTCGGTTACGCTTCACTCAAAAGTTCTTACTAGTTTTTTCTTCTATTTTTTTTTTGCATTCCAATTTGCGTTGTCCTCACTTGCTAATACCGTTAGCCGCTGCACCACCTAGCCATCCATACATATGTGTAAATACATACAAACATAATTCTCAGATAGCATTTGGGGCACATTTGACAACAACAAAAAAAAAGCAACGCTCCACGAAGAACAAGAAACTAAAAGAAGAATAACAAATATGTTTGTCTGTCTTTCGTTATTTTCTTATAGCCTTTGCGTTTTGTTAACTGTTAACTGCTTAGTTTTTGCTTGTGTTCCTCAAGTTGTAGCACAAAAAAAAAAATGAAGAGATTAACAAGAAACAACAGTTATCTTTGATGTGCCGAAGATGTTATACCCTACACACACGTATCGCTAACTGTCGAGGAGTTTACTTAAGTTTAAATATAAATATATATATATATATAAATATTTTAATTAAATAAAACGAGACAAATTTTGACTCCGTAATAAAAATGTGTCATTTATGGCGTCATACTTAATATCCTCTAATGCGTAACATGTCTCGTGTCCAAATTAAATTACCCACTCCTACAATTAGAGAAAAATATGAAGCTGTATCAACAGCAATAGCAACAAACTGTCTGTCTGTGTGTGCTTATGTGTGTGTGAGTTTAGCTTATATGCCGTGACTCACGACAATGCTTTTCGGCAAATTCGACGCCGGCTGCGCAGTCGCGTGCTGCGAAGACAGCGACGTCGACGCAGCCGCTGACTTTGACTGTTTCGAGTGGGAGACCGGCAACAACAACAACAACAACAAAACAATGCGAGTTATGCTAAATAGCTTTTGAAAGCTCAATTCATATTAAGTTGCTGTTGTTGTTGTTTTTGCATTTATTTCATGTGCCATTTTGAATTACTCGTATTTGTCGCTTGCTCTGCTCATCATTAATTTGCATTATTCCACTTACCAGTTGAAAGCTTTGTACTGCTCTAAAGAAAAAATACAACGAAATAATACAACAAAAAAAGAACTGGTTTCGATGTCGCCCAACTTTCTACGCACATGTTGGCCAAGTTCAAGGCGAGTAGAGTAGTAGAGTCAGTAAAGGTGTGAGTGTGTGTGTGTGTTTGGCCCCAACAAGTGGAATTTCGCCGTAAAGATAACGAAGCGAATTTCACACACAGCCAAGGCGTGGGAAGAGTGTTGCCAACCCAACTAACAAAGGAACCCCAAGGGGGAAAAAAACTAGTACAATTAAAAGCTAGGCTGATTCAGGGCTGAGAGGAGAGCTAAATCGAGAGTCAAAATGAGGATGATGTGCAACGGCGAGTTAAGATCAGATCAGATAAGCAGATAAGTTCTTTTAGATTTATGCATGCATACGGAGGTGTGTGCTTGTGTATGTATGTGTGCATATTATTGTTCTTGACACGATCTGAACGCAACTCTGTTTTGACAAGATCTGAAATGAGAAAAAGCTGAGAAAAACTACAAATGGCAACGCATCATATCTTATCTTATCCCTTAGCCATCTTAACAATTGCTACAATAGCTTCGGTCTGTCCAGATTAAATCGTTTTCACACAATAACAAAACTGTTGTTGTTAAGCAAAGTACGTTAAGTGTATTTTTTTTTTTGTTTTTGACTAATTCAAGTCTCAAGTCCGAGTAAAAAAGTGCCAAGCTAGAAATTGGCACAAATCGCAGCTTGATGGCTATAAATTAGGCTAGTGCCAGTTCGTCGCACACCAAAATGACTTTAAAAGCGCTTCGACAGACGGACGGAGAACAAGCGAAACACATACAAACAAACAAAAGCAGCAAAAAAAACGTTGTAGAATCATTTGATGATAGAACGCTAAAGTGTGGATTACTTAAAACAACAACAAGAGCAACAGCAGAAGCAGCTGCAGAAAGCGAAGAAAATGGTGTCATGCTCATCATCATAATTATTGCGATTATTATCATTATTGTTGATTCAGGCATTTACATTAATTCTCACGTCATTGCCAGCGTTCTAAAAGAGTGGAGCGAGCGAGACAGACACACGTAATAGATGCGAAAAATTGGAACTAGCAAAAATGTAAGTTTTGGTCAAAAGAAAAAACAATTAAAAAGGGAGCGCAAAAATTAGCGCTTATCACGAGACCTGAATAGCGAAAATTGAAAGACAAGGCAAGCAAAATACACACACACATGAGCAGACAGCACACACACACATAAAAAAAACAAAATTGAAAATCAATAACGGACTTCTTTCTCCTACTTTTCTTTGAGGGGGGGAGCGCAATAATTATTTGTCATAGGTGGTTATCTTGATGACAATGGTGAGTAATGTACATTTGTATATATATATTCTATACATGCATTCATATCGAAGCTGATAATTTGTTGTGCGACATTCCACAGATAAAGCCATGAACCACTAAATGCATTACACTTGAACTTGTTTGTGAGCGGAAGTGAATGACAAATTTGAAGTAGGCGTTATTTGGATTTTTTGATTTGATTTTGTGTTATATCTGTTTGTAAAGTAATTAGCGATGAAATACTAATTGTTGTAAAGCTAATCTTGTAACTTGATTGCACAGTGTCACAAAATATTGTTCTGCAATTCTCTTTCTTTCTTTTAGCGGATGGGCGTTTACATGGTAGTATTTAATATGTTCGATTCTAGTTCCGAGCTAAAAATTGCAAATTTTCGATAAGAATTCAACTGACTTCCAACCAAACCAAAAGATGAAATAAAACGCAAGTCACGTTTTGTGACAAAAATGAAATTGCACACACATACACACACACACACACACACACATATACGCAAATGTATGATCTGGAATTTGCTGATGATTAGCAAAGAGCAGCAAAGCATAGGCCAAGCACGTTGCGTTGATAGTCGCGAGTGAGTGAGAGCGAGTTGCAATGAGAGCAATTGCCAAACCCTTCGCACACAGAGCGACCAAGTGCGAGCGGGTGGAGAGAGTGAGAGAGATAGAGAGTGAGTGAGTTGCCATCAGCAGCACTAAGCTTAGAAAATAAATGAATGTGGAATGCGCAAAGCGAGAGAATGAGTCAACCAACCATCAACGGGACGCGAAAAACAAATGCGTCTTATGAACAACAGAGGGCGGGCTACAGGCTGCAGTGCATTCAAAAAACAAAAAACTATGAAGAGAGGAGTGTAAGAGAGAGAGAGTTCGTCTGTGTGATTGAGTAAGGGAGTGGAGTGGAATGAGCTGAATTCAGTTGAGTTGAGTGGAATAAGGTCAGGCGGGGTGCGGCAAATGTTTCCGCTGATAGCATTGATAAAAAGCCCGCAACAATGTTTGAATGACAAATGAAGAAGAAGTAGAAGCCGAGCAGAGAGGCGTTGCCAGTGGCAGTGGCTACAACAACAAAAAAAAAACAATAACAACAACAGCAATAACAAACAATGCACAAAGAATGGCAAACAAGTAGCACAATCAAATTTAAATAATAAAGAAATCCGAGTAGAAATTTCACTTTTGCAGCAGCAGCAACAAACACACACACACACACACACACAAATACATATTTCATCTTGTTTTTGCCTGTGCTTTTCACACACGCACACACACACACACACATAAAGAGGCACTTTCTTTGGTGCTACTGCCAAGCTGCTGCTGCTGCCAAGCTGCTGCTGCTGCCAAGCTGCCAAGCTGCCAACTGATATCGTTCGCCTTTTGGCGGCTTTTACAAATAATATTTGTTTATTAAAATTAACGCGCAGCTTGCATTCATTCAATTAATACAAGAGTCTCACACACACACACACACACACCCAACCAAATCGAGCGCTTTTTTTTGGCGTTATTTCATCTAAACGATGACGCGTTCGCAAAAAAAAAAGAAACAATAAAAAAATTTGTAGATAAAACAATGAAATGGGAAATGAGACAGTTGAGACAGTTGCACGCGCAATTTCTCTGCATGAGCAACACATTTTGCACAACAAACACACAAAAATCACAACAACAGTAACAACAAAACTAGCAGCAGCTGCACAACAATAACAACAACAACAACAACCAAGTTGATGTTAAAACAACAAAAAAAAAAGGAGAAAAAAACTCTTATATGTACATAGGACAATGTAATGAAAACATACAAAAATTCGTAATCACTTTGTGGTCGCCTCTTGTTGTTTGTGCCGTTGTCTGCCGTAGCTTGCATACATATAAATATATATGTATATGTATATGGGTTGACTGCAGCGCGTTCTTTTACAATAAATTAGTTTTTAATTTTTGTCGAACGCCTCGAAAATTGGTATATGAGTAACTCCGATGCGCACAAAAACCGAAAATGAACTGAATTGGAATTAGTGGTGAGCGATATCTATTTGCGCTGGCGCTGTCAACCAGTCGTGCTCAACATCGATGTTTATAATAGATTAATATCGATACATCGACTTCATTATTTCAGCAGCCCTGTTATCGCAGGCGCCACATCGAATGTTAACTGGTATTTTCTGTTTCTGGTATTTTTTACACAGCAATGGAAAGTATTTTTTTTATATATAATTTTTATAATAGGCTTGTGCAAACTGAGAAAATCAACAATTTGAAGGTCTAACTATCGTTAAATAATGTTAATATACAAACGTAAGATACCCAACGTTTAAATTATGCAACTAATGCAAAACTATCGAACTAACTTAAAAATCTTAAATCTACTCCATCTGATGCAGTATTAAAATATTTTAAAAAATACTGGTTTTATGCTTTAACAAAAAATACATAATCGAAGGCACAACATAAATAATTAATCAATTCAGTTTTGCTAAAATAAATACTCAATTCTAATATCTAAAATTCAAAAATATAAACAATTTGAAAATCGAAATGATTTCGCCACCGTAGATTTAATGTCAGGAGCCTTACAGTTAATCATCGATTACGATACATATCGATTGCTGCTGTAAGACTGTAAAACTAAACAAAACATTCATTCTATATGCAAATTTGATGAATTAATGTTATTTAAAGGAGATACATAATTAATTGATAGATAGTCGCAGAAGAGGATGGACATCTATGTGATGTGGAAACACACCGCCGTTAGTGGAAACACTTCTTTCTAAATATATCTATCTACTTTTGCACACCTTTAAGTAAGCTGCTAGCGTACAGGGCTCTGAAAATTTAACAAGTAGTTATATATATAGTTATTATAAGTAGTATATATAAATCACATCATTGCAAACTGCGCTACAATGAAAAACCCATATTTATAGCGGTATTCGTTAAGTTATTTAAAATAGTTCGTTAAGTGAGCATGTTCAATATAACAGTCGACAAAGTAACGAGAGGGTTCGTGATATATCGAAATATCTAATTAGCCATCGCTCTCTCCACAGCTGAGCGCATTTTTTAGCACATTTTCGCAACGCGACGCGTTTGTGTAGCTTCTGCTAAGAAATTTTTTTACTGTGACAAAAACAACATAAAAACCCAACGCCAAAAAAGGCCATTTTGTTGTGTGCGTGTGCTTACTGCAATTGCAAATTGTTGCCCTAATCGTATAACTTTTTTTTTTTGGTTTGTTTTCGTGGTTAGCCCAATAAGCCGTCTCCCCGCTCCTCTCCAACGCCAACGGATTGCAGCTGCAAAGCAAAAAGACAAACTTAACCTCGCAGCGTTTGCAAAAAAAAAAAGAAAAGAAAAAAAAAACGCAAAGCGGCTGAAAAGTAAGCAGAGAGAGCGAGAGAGAGCGAGCTACTTGAGTGAAAAAAAGTGTTTGTTGCAGTAATTCTTTAACTAAAACCCCAACCCCGCCCCGCCCCCATTCCTACAAATTTTTTGGACGACACAAAAATGACAACAACAAGCAATAGGTAAACGGCAAGTGAAACAATTTGTCGTCACCAACAAAAAAGAAGAAGAAAAACACAAACACACCGGCGAGCAAAGCGAGAAGAGAGATGTGCACACGCATACATGAAAATGCATGCATGTGTGTGCATGTGTGTGTGTGTGTGTGTATGCATAAATAGGGGAAAATCGAGTGTATGTGTGTGTGAGTGTGTGTGTGTGAAGATATTTAGCCGGCTTTAATCGTCAAACCCAAAGCCAAATTTGCCATTTGCGCAACATTCGATTATATTTGTATTTGTGTGGACTGCAGCCGATTAACCCCAAACTGCCTAAACTATCCAATTGGAATTCCGAGTATAACAATTTGGGAACAGCTGTCTCTGCAACTCTCGATTCAAACCACATTTTCAACGTAAGATGAAAATCCATGGCAATTGTCCACATATATATATATATATAATATATATGTATTTACACACATACACACACTCTCTCTCTTTCTCTCTCTCTCTCTCTGAACTGGTCGCGACCTACGCCAATAAGATTTTTTTTAATGGCACAATTTAGCTGATTTTTTATTTAAAATACAAATTCAAAAAATACGTATTGAATTTGGAATTATTTCAAATAATTTTTCAACGCCTAACAAAAAAATATAAATTCAAAAAAATAATTTCTTTTTGGTTAACATATAATTTGATATATGATATATATTTGCATCGCTTGGAATGTTTTTCGATATATTGAAAAAAACTGAATTTTGAATTTGAATAAAAATTAATTTCTATAAAAAAAAGTAGAAAATTAATACTAAGATTGGTGAAAACTTGTCAACACTGAACAAACATATAGCAGTGTTGTCAACGCGTCAAAAAGTGACGTTAACTGCTGACACACTTGCGTCCACTGGCGTCTCTTGCAACAACGACTGACAACAAAATTGACTTGTTCGTCAACCAATGCAAATCTGCAGGAAATTATATATGTTATCTTCATCAGATTTTACTTAACAATCGATTATACAAATCACAAAAATCGATAGAATTCAAATTTGATTTTTTTTTTGGTTTCGACTTAATTTTCAATATTATTTCGTTTTTTGAGTTCAAAATCTGTTATTATGTTTTTCTTAGACTTCAAGCTACAAACTATGAGTGAGAATCGGCAGAGAACAGATAGAAAGAGAAAGAAAAACCAACATGAAAACACCAGACAAGAAATGCATTACTTACACATATTGATTGCTCCCTCTCCCCCCACCCCGCCCGGAAGCGCTATATAATTTGAATAGTGTTGCCAACACAATATAAACGTACAAAATTTCAGTTAATATATGTGCCACAAAATCGCGATGGCGTTGACAATTGTTGTTGCTATTGCTATTGCTGTGGCCGATCAGCTCGGGCGATTCAATTTCACTCAAATCAAATCCACAATAAATACTATCAATAATTGAAAAAAGAAAGAAAGAAAAAAAGAAGAAAAACAAAGCAAAACAAAAGACACAAAGACTAACAAAAACTAGAAAATTACAAAAAGAAAATCGGAAAAAAAAAATTGGAAAAAGAAAAGTTTGAAGCCGAAGCGAACCGAACAAAATGGATCATTTTCAAACGTCGCTGAATCCGCGCAAACAGGAGCTGCTCGAGGCGCGTTTCATCGGTGTCCGGGTAAGTTTACCTATATATATATATATATATATACAGTTGCATATATAATTCGTGGTTACGCGAAAATCGATGCAGACCTGAAATCAATATTACAAAACTCGCTGGGGATAATTATACGGACGGGGGCCTAACATGGGTTAAGACCCAGGCAGGCCAAACGGTTATTGCACTTTGGAATTGTCAGCTACACACAACTTTAACTTTGTGAATGTGTTGCTGTTGTTGTCGTTGGGATGGGAATGGGAATGGTGGAGGGAGAGAGTAGAAGAGGGGAGAGGTGGGGTGTAGGGTGTGGGGTGTGGGGAGTTTGTGCAGAAAATGAAGATGGAAGATGCTTTTCCCATAGTTTGGTGTGCCCTTTGCTGCTTCTTCTTCTTCTTCATCTTCTTCTTGCTTTTCGTCATCTACTCTTTGCTTGTGTTTGTTGTTGTAGTTGTTGTCCGCGTGCATGGGCAGAGTTTGTTGAACAAAGCGAACGAGATGAAAAGAAAAATACACGAGCATAAGCAAATAAATTAGCGTACAAAAGAAAGCTGGTAATACATATGTATATATATTCAAGTGTGTGTGTGTGCACACATATGTATGTATGTGTATGTACATATGTATAGCATGTTTAAGAATAAACCGCTTCACTCTCCAAGCACTACATAACTCATACATACAAACATACGCGCATACATATGCATGTATGGATTTCAATACATAATATTCCTCAGTGCACAACACAACCACACACACACACACAAGCCCATCTCCACCCACTCTGCTCCTGTTTCTCTCTCTCTGCCAACCTATCATCATTCGCACTTTCCATATACATACATACATACATACAAACATGCATCCACATCATATATCCCTCCCTTTCACACTTGCGCTAAGCTGGACTAGTCTGTTTGGGCTTTTGGGCCTGCCACCACATCTCTGTACGTTTGCCGTTTGAAGAAATGAAAGCAAAAGAACAGCTGATAAGCGAGCTTCTGTTGTCGATGACGTCGACGTCGAAATTTGCAAGGCGTCGCTTGTATGTATGTGTACATGTGCATGTATGGTGAGTTAAAAGTGCGTGCGTGGTGAATACTAAACTCGGCTCTTTCAAGTTAAGACTTAATCTGGAATGAGACAAATATAATTTTTAGGATATTTGAAAAAATAAGTAAGTATAAGCAGGATAGGATTTAATGAATTTATATGTATGTATTCGAATATTGCAGCATTAATTCCATTAGTTCCCAATCACTTAATATTGGATATTGAATGTTGATCAATACCGAAGGAAATATAAATACTCTTTTTATCAGAAAAGACATCTTGTTGGCGATGTTGTCCTTTCAATGGTATTTGTGCGCTGTTATCGCTCCACTGTGCCAGCAAGCAGTGCACTGTTTACTAACATGGCGCTGTTATGTTAAGTAGCTGCTGCTGCCGTCGCTGTTGCTGCTACTGCCGCAGCTGCTGCTGCATTGCTGTGCGCCTCATACAGGCGTTTAAAAATTGTTTCACTTCACTTGCAAATCAAGGCAAATTTGGAGCCGTGTAAATGTGTATCGCATTCATAGCTAGACGACCCTCCCCCACCCCCTTCAATTTTCATAGACAGCAGATAATTGGCCTGCGTCTGTCAGCAGCGTCGTCTGCGGCAGCGGTCTCAGCATGTTACCAATAGCTAACAGTGACGTTGCAATCTTTTGCCGGCTAACAACAGAGTGGCGAAAAGAAAATAACAACAACCAATACTAACACACACAAATACTATGCACAACAGTGCGCACTGCTTGCTGTCTGCTGCTTGCTGCTTGCTTGCTCCGTTCGTAGTCGTAGGTCGTCGTCGCTGTTGGCTGCCATATTTTAACAGCTGGTTTTTTTTTTTGCTGTTGTTGCTCTTTTGCATGTGTTGTGTGTGTGTGTGTGTTTCTGTTATGTTAGTGTGTGAGACCGGCTAGTTAACGGCTGTTTGGCTTTGGTTTCACACTCGCTTTGGTGGTTAATCAGTTTATTATTGTTATACACAGTTGCTGTTGTTGCTTTTGATGACTTGGCAAAGCGCTTTGTTGTTGTTGTTGTTGCTGTTTCGAGTTTTTCATTGCTTTTTAAATGCTTGTCCACATTTTGTTCTTTTAGATTCGTTTGTTTTTCTTTCTTGATTTGTTGCACAAAATATGTTTAACGAAGATCGGGCCAAAAAGGCACAGCATAAACACCGGCAAGTGCGGCAAGAAAAACTGAAAACGGAAAATGTTAAACGTAAACCGAAGTCAGTCTCTCTCTCTCTCTCTCTTTCGCTCACATTCTCTGGCGTTCTGCCTTGTATATGTGTGTATGTATGGTGTGTGTACTAGTAACTGGATGCGATTTTTCAAGTTGCAACAGCAGCAACAACAACAACAAACGACTTTTCACATTTTCCTCAACTGCATTAAGTTTTTCACTGTTTTCATTTCATTTGTTGTCAGTTGATTGCCACGCTTCAATGGAGTTTCAGCTCGTTGTTGTTGTGCGTGTGTGTATGTGTGTGTGTGTGTGTGTGTGTGAAAACGGTGTAAATGTTTAAGCAACATAATTTTTGCAGTGATTGTTTGTGTGTTGTTGTTTACCCGAAAGTAAATGAGACAAATGTAAGCCTTAAGTAGGAGTGGCAAGTGTAATAAAGAAACGCTCATAAAACATAAAGTGCAAGAGAAGCAGAAGCAGAAGCAGAAGCCGAAGAAGCAGGAGCAACAACAGAAGCAGATAAGCAGCGCCTAGCGAAGACACAAACCGCATACTTTAAAGAAATGCCCGTGATAAAGCAAAGAAAAATAAGTCGCTTTAAGGTTAGTACTCATAACGTAACTTAAAGTAGTATACATAAAGAAATAGTGCATAGAGAGGCAGACAGATTGAGCGAGAGCAAGAGAGAGAGAGAGAGAGTAAATAAATCAGATCAGCATATGTTTTGAAATTAATTGAGCGACAGGATGATAAGCAATGAAGACATTTGCAGAGAGAGAGCGGAGAAAGTAAAAGAGACAGACAGAAGTGTGGTGCCTAAAAGGAAGCAAGAGCGACAGAGAGAAAGTGATAAGTGCGGCAGAAGCAAGAAGAAAATCGACAGAAGTAAAGAGAGATAGAGAGAGAGAGAGAGATCAGAGCTAAGTAGGATCGGGACTGAGGAGAGCAGTTTGCTCTGAGCCTCAAACCGGATCGAGGAAAAGAAGAAAATACATGTGAATGTGTGTGCGTGTGTGTGTGTGTGTACGTAATCTTTAGCTAAATTGAAAGCCATGTCAATACCAATATCAAACGGTTATTAACCAGGCTGATTAAATTGATAGCAAGTGCGAGAAATTAGAAACCAAAAACAGGCCATAATTCATGCTTACATTATTGTTTTATTTATACATATGTGTTTATGTATGTATGTTTGGATGTGTGCTAGTCAAAAGCATTCGCTAAACTTACAGATGTCCACTTAAAACTGGTAACTGCTAAGCAGAAGCAGAAGAAGTAGAAGTAGAAGTAATAGAAGCAATAACTGCAAAGAAGCATCAGTAGTAAAGCAGCACTCACAACTCACACACACACACACACACACAGACACAGACTCAACTTAAACAGCAACAAGAAAACCTAATTTCTCTTTTTCTGGCGTTCGTCTTCTTCGTGTAATACTACAAAAAATTCAAATACAACAACAAAATGTGGAAGCAAAAAAAATTCGCAAGTTCATTGACTTGCCATTAAAAATTACACGCTGTTAGCGGGCGACGAAAGCAGCGGAAAAGCAAAAAAAAAAATAGAAGCCAGCAAGAGCAAGAAAGGAAAAAAAAAACTAGTCATATGTCGCTGCAGCCATCAGCAGTGGACGCCGGCAGCGACGCGCTGCATAGATTGGCGACCTGACCTAAAATGCAAAAATGTGCTGCTGCCCTCAGAGAGTAGTCGACGTCTGTTGCCTTTAACATAGCCCGCCACTGTTATGTGAAGCATAACAGAAGAGAGCTTGCATTGCTGCAGCACCTGAGTGAGAGAGTGCGAGAGAGAGAGCGAGATTTAGTCAAGCTCAGCTGTTTGACTTTGAGGCCCTCTCATTTATCCTCTCGCTCTTTAACATTTCGTCACAACCGACCAAAAAAAAAAGTACAAAAATTGAAATTTGATGAAAAATAAAAACCAATTTTAACAGTTGGCAGAATAATGTTTGCCTAATCGATTCGATATATATATATATATATAGATATGTATATATGTGTGTATATATGAGTGTATATGTGGGTCAAATTAAAACCTTTACTTATATATAACTGCCAATTCCCCTATGATGTAGCTCTAGCTGACATGACCAATTATAACTGTTTTTTTTTATCTATATATTTTTTTGAATGTAGCGAATTTATTTGTATGTTAGTTCATATCTTTTGCGGCGAGTGATTTTATTTTAGTTTGCTCTTTGTTGAACGGTGCGTGTACGTCATATGCCAAGCATCACGTATACGCCACATCGCCTTGTGTCGTTGCTACCTAATTCTTGTTAGTCGATTATTATAATTGCATTTCTTCACATTCAGAACACGAAATGAAAAAAACTTGTTTCGATGGTGCTCGTCTGTGTGTATGTGTAGACTGAGAGTGGGTGGTAGGGTTAGCGAAATGGAATTGGGCCTGCCCCCAGTGCCGCTCCCTAGGGGACGATACGTTTTTTTCTCTTCTTTTTTTTTTGCTCTTATGAATGTCGATGGTGACGTTCTTTTTTATATAATTTTTTATAGCGCTCTGTTTTTTTTGATATCACAAGCCCATTGAAAATGGTACGAAATGGGTATAATGAACTTGTCCAAAGAGTATGTAACAGGCAAAAGGAAGGGATATATAAATATATATGCTGATGCTGCACCATATACATATATATTCAGCATCATCGTGTCGATCTCTCAAGAGCTAGAGACTTTAAGTTTTTTGGCTTTTGTCGATAACGATGGCAATATAAGCCACAATATATAGTGTTCCCATTGGTTGAATATATCTTTCCATATGGTTAACTGTACAATCTCTAAAACCCAAATACTCTTGGGTATTTGCAAGTCGAGCTCTCGCGACTGGTGCAACTTCTTACATGGTTTTTTTTTTGTCTTTCGCCTTTTTTTGCACTTATTCAGCAGATGCTGGAGCTGAGGACGGGGTGAGTCGGCTAAGGGGGTTGCGTGTTGGGTGTTGTTTGTCAGTTGCTGGTGCTTGTTGTTGTTGTTGTTGTTGTCGCGTGAGTTGACATCAAAACGGATATGGAATTTTCAATATTTACTGTTGCTGTTGCGGCTTAATGTATGCAGTTCGCACACACACACATACACACACATGCACACATACATATGTGGGAGGGGGATGGGTGGGTGTTGCTGGGTCTGGCCTGCGCAATAGCTAGCGCCCAGTGTTGTGCCCACTATTCACGCGCTGCTTATGTAAGCGTTTTGAGCATGTTTCCGCTTTTATATACTCGCCGAATTCACTAGAGAATGTTTGCATGTATGCGTGTGTGTTTGTGTGTGTGTGTGTGTGTGGGGATGTTCAAATAGTGGAGTGCTCAGGCGTGGGGTGGGGTGTGCTCCATTGCTTTATGTATATACACAGGAGGCGGTGGCTGCCACCCACAAATCTTGACCACCTACCCTCTTACTCTCTTTCTCTCTCTGTCTTTCTGTGCATCTGTCTCGCTTCCACTCCCCATCTCCCTTGTGTGTGTGTGCCTTTGTATGTTTCACTCGCACACTTTGTGTAATTCATTTAGCACTTTTCGCACGCAAAACTGCATTTGGCCGACGAGACGAAACGAACGCTAGATGGCGCTGTTGCACGCTTTTGATGGCTTGACAGATTGCAATATGTCCTTGGGAGCGGGTGGGGTGGTGGGTGGAGTGATGTAACGTAAAGTTGTTAATGCGCTGATATTAAATTAATGCATACACACACACACACACACACAAATTGATGGCCCCGTTAGCTGTTAACCGTTAACAGCAATTGTGATGATGCCACACAACTTTTAGCCACAACTCATCAATTGCATGTGCAACACATTTCAATAAAAAAAAACAATTCAACTATTGTTGTAATCTGGGTCTGTTGGTGGTTTGGACTATAACTGGATTTCGATTGTTGTTTTGTCAAAGTTGAAATAAATTCTGAAAAAAATTCGAAAAGTTGAGTTCACAACTAAAGTGCAACAATTTTTGAGATTGCCTTTTGCAGCAAATTTATTGTTGTTGATTGGATTCGAGTTGGAAACAATACTTTTAACTTGATTATTTGTGTTGTTTGCTTAGCTGAAATACATGCCCATACACATACACACACACACATAGGTACACACTCATACACACACACACACATTGGCAAACTATTGGATTAGACAAGTTGTATTGGATTAGACAAATGTGCGTCAAGTATGGGGCAACTATATACATACATATATATATATGTATATGTATATGTATATGTGTGTGTACGTGATTAATGTATGTGTGTGCCTAGGTATGTACACATACATACATAAATCTATCTATCATATATGTATGTATATATAATCATCTCATTATAATTTATGTATTCTGACAGTTTCGAGCTCACAATTTAATATAATTGCATTTGCACACACACACACACAGACACACACACACACAGACACACACACACACAGACACACACACACATACATCTATACACACACACACTCACACATATAGTTTGCATTTGGTATGTAAAATTAATTTTGAACTCTTGACGATTTTTGGTTGCTAGTTTCATTTGACTGTCAGTCGTTTGTGGTTGTTGTTGTTGTTGTTGTTGTTACCTTGCCAACTGTTGTACATACCCACATACACACACACACACATATATATATGCACATAAATTTGTACATATGTTATTCAATGCGACAGTTGCCGTTATATGCAAACGCGAGGCGCTATCAGCGAAGTGGGCTAACTTCGTGACAGTATCGGCCTACTACCACCTCTTTGACCTCACCCCTAACCAGAGCAACCCTCCCCCCTCACACACACACACACACACACACACATATATATATATACACACACTCGTCAGCCACAAGCAGTGTTAAGTCTGCCTAAAAGCTGTTTCCCTTTCCTCGGCTGCAGCGGCAGGGAGAGTTTCAAATCTGCAGCCGGAGTTGGAGGATGTTCGTGTCTCGGTTTCTCCTTTAATATCTACTCTTTGTGACTATAGCAATTTATACCAACCCCCTCTCCATGCCATCTGTTTGTGCCACGCCTTCATGCTGGACGCACTGCGTTCGTTGTGTGTCTGTGTGTGGCATCTGCTGCTGCTGCTGCTGCTCTGCTGCTGCTGCTGCTCTGCTGCTCTACTGCACACTCAAACACTGAAACATTGAAACAGTTAAACATCGTTCTGGTCAAAGGCTAGCTTGACGAGGTGGCAAAGGGCCCAGCAAAGGGAGGGTGTGTTAGGGGGAGGGGGTTGGCATTCAATGTGCACATTGCTTCCGCAGTTGAATGCCGAATGCTTTTCTACACTCAACAAAAAACATTTCAATTTTAAATTAAGATTTCCCATATATAAACATTTGAAATAGTTTTCGATGTTACTTATTTTGGCAAAAACTTCCGATTCAGATATAGCAGTTTTCATTGCAATTTTTTGAAATTCAGATAGGATTATCATTCGAAATTTTCATTGCTGTTCGCAACGACATTGAACCACTGTGCCTTGTGTTAAGCAATTGCTCGACCAGCTAAAAGTGGGCGTGGGCGTAAGAGGGGTGCTCTGGGAGTTGGCAAGTGTTGTTGGCTTGGGTGTTTCAGCCAGCTAGTCGCTGGCTGTGTCAACCTTTTTGGCCCGTTCAGCTTGCATAAGAGTCGCAACTTGTCGGGCCGCGTTTTAGGATCCAATGTTGACTTGGCTTTGCCGCCAGTCCTCGCCAATGTGTCTGCATATGTCTGTGTGTGTGTGAGTGTGAGTGTGTGTGTGTGTGTGTGTGTGTTGGTTGCTTGGTATGGGTATTTGGCAACGCATTTTCATTAGTAGAAGTTTCCCATATAGTTACATATATGTGTACATAAACGCATGGCTTATTCCAGTAGCTGGCCTCTGATGCAGATGCGACTGTTTACAAGTGTATATATGCCCATATATATATATATATATATATATATATCAATATATACTTGTGCTTTTTATGCAGTACATTATGTATGTATATACTCAAATGTAAGTCATGAAAATAACCTCTTTTTTTCATTGAAAACGCAGCGTTTTTCATTTTCATTTGAGCTGTGTTTATTCTTCATATTATGTATACGCAGTGTATGCACTTTTTGAACAACATTTTCCCAATAGAGGGGGGCTAACGAAGCGCTGCTCTACTTTGTCTTCTTTTCTGAGGTTCTTTAATTATCCTGCATTCAAGTATTTATTGTCCTTCGAACTGAAAATGATAAGGTTTTGAATAGTTTTGGAAAACATCTTACGAGTTTTGGGTGTTTACATACGTATATAGTAATGCGTCTGGGTTCAAGTTGGTCTACGATAGCTTATATGTCATATATAGCTCTTATGTCATATATAGCTCTTATGTTCTCTGACATCCGTTTGTCTTGGAATTTTCATACTTTATTAACCGCAAACGGAATCGGAACTTGAATTCTGCCTAATTCTGAGTCAATCCTTCGTCTTGGATATATTTTTTGCTTAAATCGGTCTTCTTTGGAAATCTGCTTCCCCTGTCCAGATCAATTGTGTATTTTTTGTGTGTGCCACAATATTATTTGGGGTGTCTCCGCCCCCGTTTCCTGTTGCCCTTTGCTTGTCCGCCGCTTCATTTCCTGCCACTCCATTGTGTGTTAAATTGAATTCAATTTTGTTCATTAAATATTATTATCAATATTATATATATATATATATATTATATATCTTTTATTCATAGTCCTGGCTTGGCTTGGATTTGTCTTTGGCCTCTGACTTGACGGTAACTTTGGCCCAAACGTCGCTGAAATTGTATAAACTGTTTATATATATTATGTTTTTGATATGAATTTTGTATATACAGTGGGACAAAGCTCAAAGTAATCAGGGTCAGAGAAAAAAAGGAATTGCCTGCCATAAGCTAACCATTCATTATTTTTCAAAAATTCCAAAGACCGATGGTAGGTATATATATTAGCCACCAAAATTTATATATGACCCCAATACACTGGGGTTTCCCCACCTGCCAGGTAGAATTATAAAAATGTAGCATACTTCACGGCATAATTTTCATTTGGAATAGTATAAACAAAATAATATATTTGGCGTATAATAACTTAAATAAGGATGTTAATACTTAGTATGATATCCTTTGGCCTTAACCACTTCCTTTAACCTATTATTCGTGAAAGATACAACCTTCCTGGTAGCTTCTGGGCTGGTTCTGCTCCACTAATCCCACAGAGCATTTTTGAGGTCTTCTTTGCTGGATATTCTGTGTTTCCGGATGTTATTTTCCAGCAGACCCCACAAATTCTCAATAACATTTAAATCTTGAGACTGGACCGGTGGAATTATCATGTGGGGGCAGTTCCTGATGAGCCAGGACTGTACTATCTTGGGCTTATACTTGGGATCGTTGTCCTGGTTGAACCGGAAAGTACGTCGGATTCCAAGCTTCTCGGCACTTTGGACTAAATTTTCCTTTAGTATGTTTAAGTACATATTCTTGTCCATTGTTGTTTCAAAAATCACCAAATTCCCGAATCCGGCTGACGAGATACATACCATGCCATATCACTTCCTCTACCATGCTTGACTGTGGCCTTTACGTGTTTGGGATTCAGGTCAGTATTGGACTGTCGCCACACATAATTCCGCCCGTCCAAATTAAAAATGGTGAATTTGGACTCACATGCAAATATGACTGTGTTCCAGATCTCCAAATCCTTGTCCAAGTGGGTTTTGACGAACGTCATCCAAGTCCCTATATTTTCCACGCTTATAAAGGGCTTTGTTCGTGGTACTGGGGCGCATTAAAGTCATTTTTGCGCTGAAACCTGTGCACAGTTTCCACACAGAACTTTTCCCCCATTTCATCCTGCACCTGTTGAGCCACTTTTGGAGCCGATAGCTTGGGATTTCCCCTTATTTTCCTGGTGATCCTTCGCTCCTCCTCTTCGGTGAAAATCTTATTTGGTGCCATTCTGCCCTTGCCCTCAATCCGATTAGCGTCGACGAAGCGCCGAATGATGTTATATACAGTTGAGTTGCTCAGATTGACCATTTCAGCTATTTGGCGATGTGAATATCCGTTTTGGAAGTGGTCCAGGATGAGTTTCCGTTGTACAATGGTAGTCTGTTTGTCCATAGTCTTTGTTGGCTTATTGCACCCGGGATGCAGGATAAAACTAAACTGACTACGAAGGATTGGTCTATTTATACCGAAAATACTCAACTTTAGGTTAAAAATCCGGGTTTTATGGCACCCAGGTGTCCACAATGTACCTGATCCAAATGAAAATTATGCCGTGAAGTATGCTACATTTTTATAATTCTACCTGGCAGGTGGGGAAACCCCAGTTTATTAGGGTCATCCATTCATATTGGTGGCTAATATATATACCTACCATCGGTCTTTGGAATTTCTGAAAAATAATGAATGGTTACTTTATGGCAGGCAATTCCTTTTTTTCTCTGACCCTGATTACTTTGAGCTTTGTCCCACTGTATATATATATATATATATATATATATATATATAGATGAAACTTTCTTGGTTTGCCTTTTTCCTGTTTATTTCCATCAATTGATAAATGCTACACTTGAATTGAAATATGTTCATATACATACATATATATATATATATATTTTCCATTCTCTGCCTGATTTCCAATTTTGGAGAATTGCATAATTTATCACTTACAAAATCAGCGTAGGCTACCTGACTGCAAGATACCCATTAATCACGTCCTTTACTGATATTCCAAGAGCAGCTCAATGATAAAAAAAAGTGAATAAATAAATAAAAATTAATTTTATATAGGATTAAAAAAATATTTTATCAAATATAAAATATGTAAGCAACTTTTTTTTACTGCTGATTACAGGGTATATGCGGCAAGCGTCGACTAAGCTCGTTTATTTACTACATATTTTTTTTGGGGAACAGCACTTGACATGCACTCCATTCCAGGGGCACCGAAAAGCACACACACACACACACACCAATATCGAGCGAGTTTCTGTATGTGTGTGTGTGTGTGTGTGGGCATGAAACTCAACTCAAAGCTTGCAAAACTCAACTTTTGGGTTGGCAACAAAGTGCGCTGGGAGTATGTACAAAAGTATATCAAAATATCGAAGTTGATATACACACACACATGCACACACACACACACACACATATGCACACCCATTCGTACGTATGTGTGTGTCTGCTGCAATGTAAAAAAATATATATATATATATGTTTCTGTCTTGCGTTTCGCCTCACTTTCGTCATTCGCAATTGTTGTTCTTGTTCTTGTTTGTTTTCTTTGCTTTTTATTCATAGACGTCAACTTTTCTTGGTTTTTTCTTTCGCGTCAGCCCCTCGCCCTCTCCCGCTCCCGCTCCCATCCACTTACCTAGCAGGCGCCCTCTATCGCATTTTTGCTCAGTTGCTCTTAGTTCTCTCTTTGTGGGTCTCGCTGCTTGCCTCTTTTTTTTTTTGTTTGGTTGTTTTTTTGGTTCCGCTTTATGCTGCGTTTCTTGTGCGCTATGCACGCAAATTAAAAATTAAATTTTTGTTGTGCAACTTTTGCACTTAACCCTCTATAGAACCGCAACGCCCCAATGCCCCAACCCCAACCCCAACCCCCAACAACAGCACAGCCTCCCCTTGCCAGCTCTGTTTGGTTTTTTTTTGTCTTGCACGTTGTTTCGGCAAACCAACGTTGCGTGCACGTTAGCAATATGTTACTGGAGGAGAGGCCTCCGACCGATTCTATCTCCCTTACATGCAATAGAATCCAACTCCCCCCCCCCCCCCCCCAGCGATGTGTGGCATATTTGCATATGCTGCTGCAGACCACGCCTACTTCTGCTACACTTTTCCGCATTCCTTTGTTATGCAAATGTATATATATATATATATATGTATGTAGCTGCAAGGGTATCTTCTGCATATATATATATTCCTGCAAGGGTATCTTTTGTATATATATCTATATGTATATATGATTCGATACTTGATGCAGTTACAGTTGAATACTTCAATGTGTTATGCTCTTCAAAATTAGGTACTTTTCGAATTTGATTATTACTATTAACAACTTTTCTCTTGAAAGTCGAAAATAGCTCATCAAAGTCTAGCTCCATGATTTATATAGATTTTCTCCAGACTCGAGCAAAAATGTGCACAGTTATAGCATTATAAAGCGAGCATCATGTCAGATCTGAAATTGCATCTCAAAATGTATATATATAAATATGATATCTCAGATATTATTATGTATACAGATTCGATAGTTTCTCACATATCTGTCGTTATATGTTTTATTTGAGTATTGGCCAACTTGATCGATTAGTTGCCCCATTTCCAGCAACACATCAACTGTTGCCCCAGATGACTATTGTAAATTGTATATATAGTGAATCACACCACGCTCTCAAATAAATTCAACTTATTTTTGTTATTGTTTTATTGTTATTTTTTGGCTTGGTTTTGTTTTCTCTACCTGCTGCAATCTCACCACGGATTGTTGTCTGGTTGTTGTCGTTGTTGTTGTTATTGTTGTTGTTGCCTTGGTCATTTTAATCGCAGCAACTGGCTATATGTATACAATAGAGATATGTTAACCCCCCTCCCCCCCCCGCCCCCTCACACACACACACACACCTCTCTCTCTCTTCCTCTTTCTCACATCCAACACCCTTTAAGCGTCATTCGGCTTGCTTTTGATTTTTGCATTCGTTTGTTTTATGCTCGCTGTTTTGTCGCGTTTCGTTGTTGGTCGGTCAGTTTGCTGTTGCTGTTGTCGAGTTGCCTCACAGCAACAACAGCAACCAGCAGCAACAAAAGCAGTTTCAATTGCGCACTTTGCGTTGCGATTTTCAACATCTCAGTGAGTGCTGCTGCTGCGGCTGCTGTTGCTGTTGCTGCTGCTGCTGCTGCTGCTTGTGCTGTGCCTAGGTTCACATTCTCATTACAGTTCATTCACCCAAAAGATACGGCTTTATGTATCTATTAGTTATGTATGTGCTGCTGCTGCTGCTGCTGTTACTGCTGTTGTTGCTGTTGCTGTTGCTGCTGCTGGCCATGTGTAGAGGCTAAAACTGCCAACAACAACAGCGACGACAACAGCAACAGCAGCAGCTTTTGCCTGCACTTTCAGCCAACTTTTGATTTGTGAGTTATGTTGTAAACACACACTCACACACACATACACACAGCGCGCACACACACACACACACATACACACAGCGCGCACACACACACAGACATCTATAGTGAGAGCGGATACAGCTTAGGATCAATTGTGCATTTTCATCTGTGCAGCTTGTTTCGTTTGGCAATTGTTTTCAACTTGCCACAAAACTCTCTTATCACCTTTGGCCTTACTTATTCCATTTACATGTTTCACTCACTCTCGCTTTGCTCAAATTCTCATACTCATACTCATACTCATACTCACTCTCTCTTTCTCGTTATCTTTATCTTTCTCACTGTATCTTTATTCTTTCGTTGCAGGTGAGTTGCGTTTGAACAACTAAACAACTACAACCAATTTGCAGCCAACCAATGAAAGGAGACGCCACAAAATTAACTCTTTGCAACAACAATAGCAACAACAGCAACAAAGACAAGCTGTTGCTTTGTCTGCCAAAAGGGCGTTGTAGGGCAAATGGGTTGAGCCCTTGGATTTGGTGAGCGTGCTTGTAACTGATATAAAAATCATAATTAAACATCATTAATAATATCCACTAATAGGATGGGGATATGAAATAGTAGATAAACCAACAAGAAGCGGTCAAGGCTATCTGGCAACCTTGTTGCCGCTGTCCCGCTGCTATCGATAGCGACTAATCGAGTTAGTACCGATATAAGAGAGGTATCGATCTCTGAGCGGTGGTTAAGAGAGTTGAATTGCAAGCAGCAACGCATGCAGCGCAATAATCCACATACCCGTGTATATCGATAAGTCAAAATCCCATCTTATAATATAAATCAGGTATCGAGATCGGCGGAACAGCACAGATACCGGGGCTAAAGGAGCAAACGTCGGCAGTGCAGCAATCGAATTCGTCGGCAGAGCAGCGAGAAGCTCAAACGTTTGAGGTGCGGATATCGGCAGAGGCTGCGATTGGTATGAACAACGGTAAAATTGGCATACACAGAAAATTTCAATTGGATACGTTGATCTAGTTTGAGAACTAACCTACTTTAAGAACGTTATTAACCTAGCTGTTTGAAATAGTCGATAAACAAAGAAGAAGCGGTCAAGGCTATCGGCAACCTTGTTGCCGCTATCGATAGTGACTAATCGAGTCAGTACCGATATAAGAGAGGTATCGATATTGAGTTGCAAGCAGCCACGCAAAAAAACATACCAATTTATACCGTTAAGCTAAAATCATATCAAATAATATAATAAATAAACATATAACCATAAAATCCACATGCATATCTGCGATTGACCATTAACCGATTTGCTCAGTTTCGATTGATTGGAATACCAAAAGAAAGTTGAAAAATCTAGCTTAACTTACAGGTAATCTTAGATAAACTTGTGCTGGGAAGGAAGTGCATCAGGTTGCAGTGGCAGAAGGAGAAGGATCTGTGATCTGATGGGAGAGTTGCCCTGTATTTTATAATATGTTCAATATTAACAACAGTCATTATCTTTTAGTCGAGTTATGATATACTCAAAGGCAAATAACTAAGCCAAGTTTGTGCAACTATTCATTGGCTAAAATCATGTCTTAAACTCAAAGAGTCTAAAAACTCTGCCTTGCTGCTGACAAAGTGATATTTCACAGGGTATTTCATAGTTGACCATGCGTGAAATGCAATTTTCATTATCTGTTTGTGTGTTTACGAGCAGTTGGCAAGAAGAAGAAGAAGAGGACAAACAAGATTCTAGACCCTTTTTTTTTTGACTTACCAACAAAACTCGCCAAACGCGGAATGTTTCGTTTCGTATTTTTGCAATTTGTTATTTTTGTGTGGCGCCTCGCTTAGTTTTTATGTGTTTTTCCGTGGGCGGTCAAACTAAAGTGGGTGGCGGGTGGCTGGTCGCTGAAGGGGTAGGGTAGGTGCAGGGGAGGTGAATGTGAAGGCGTTGGAGGAAAGCAAAGCAAAACGAAAAAAATAAAGTAAAATCAAAAATGTATATACACATATATATATACATATAATATATATTTTGCACAGCAGCCGTAGCCAAAAACGATGGCAACTGTGACTGCGACAGCGAACGCTGCCAGCGTCGGCGTTGACGGTGAAGTTGACGTCAACGGTGACAGCAACAGCAACAGCAGCAGCAATAGCAGAGCAACAGCCACTGTGGTTGACGACGCGGCATTTCCCGCTGAAATCGGTTGGGTTTAGTTTTCCAATGCATATGCTTCGTGGGGTGGGAGGATGGGTGGGGGGGTTAAAGGGTGATCCGGGCCACTCTGAAGCCATTTCCAGTGTGTATTTAGTAAATGTTGTTGTTCGTTAGTTTCCAACAGCAACCACAACAACAACAGCAACAACAACAACAACAAGAGGCAGCTAAGGGTCTGAAACTAGAGAGCCGACTCGCTTTGGTTGGTTTTGTGTCTATTACCACACACACACACACACAGACACACACACAGCAGCAGCAAAAACAGCAACAACAGCAGCATCAGCAGCAGCAGCATCAGTTTCCAATGCAATGGCCCAAAACCCGCTTTGCCCTGTGCTTTGTGCTACCCTTTCCTAATATTCGTGCTCTGTCCACTGCCCTCCCAATCACCCCACCACTTGCCCTCCACTCTCTGGCTTCCAGTGTGCAATCCGTGCGCTTAGTTTTAGTTTTGAGTATACATAAATCAGCACAGCAGCAGCGCAAAGCAGCGCAGAGCTGAGAGCAGAGCAGAACCAGAGCCAGAGCCGAGCAGCACAGCACAGCACAGCTGCCATTCGATTAGCATTTTGGTCAACGGATATGTTTGCTGCCAAATGACAAGCGCCGCACAACAATTGAATTTCAGGCGAGAGTTTGTCTGGGGCAACCCCATATCAAATTCGAATACCAACCAGGCAAAGTGTGCCTGCAACTTAAGACAATATTCCATCCTTTAGGAAATGTTTCGATTTCCCTAATATCCTTGACCCAAGTCATATATCTGTATAAGAAAATATAATATGCATATTATCAGGTAGATTTGGTATTAACTTGGTTTATTCCTGTCTTTTTGTTCGTTTTGTCAGGAAACTTAAGACGAATGTATGCCAAGTTTCAGCAGGACTACAAAATCAGCTCTATGTTGACTGGGTTTGATTTTGACTGGGACTGATTTCGACATCCTCTGCAATGATATATTTATGTACTGATTCTGAAAAGTTGCAAAAAAAAAACACCCAACATTTTTGGTGTCTGAATCATTCCTTTATATAATGTGTATTTGAATGATAAACAGCGGATATAAGCAAACATATAGCTGACTAAATACCACTGCGTAAGTGCGTAAATATATATATATATATATATATATATATATATATATATATATATATATACATATATATATACATATATATTTGATATCTGAGTAACGTATCAAAAGTCAGCTGAAACATTTTCGCATTAGACTCGACACTTGTTGTGGGAAGCATGCCCAGCTAACTGATGTGGCAAGCTATGCAATAAAGTGGAGAATATCAATTTGGGTAACCATGGAGAAACTCTCCAATGCAATTAGCTGTAAATTTGCTTCTTAAATGGTTTCTCTCGTTGCTCATTATTCGCTACTGGAAGGCACTTTGCACTTTGGAGGCAGCCACAACTTATTAGCTAAATGGGATTCAATTCCCGTTGCTTTTGCTGACGTACGCGCTTCGTCTTTATCTTTTCTATATCTACACCTGCATACATAGATGGATGTGTGTGCGTGTGCGTGTGTGTGTGTGCGTGTGTGTGTGTGTTTTTCTTCAGTTATTTCCATCTCTGTCTGCATCAACCCTCAACTCCTGGCAAAAGAAAAGAAAAAAGCAAAAATTGAAAGAAAGAAATTGCAATTGGAGCGCCATCTGTCGATGCAAAATGCAAGCGATTGCCTCGTGTCTTTGTGTGTGTGTGTGTGTGTGTGTGTGTGTGCGCGTGTCTATGCTGCACACCCACGTGAACAATAAGCCAAAGGCCCGGGCAGCATCCAGCGAGCCCCGGTATTTTTGGGGTATTAACCAATCCGACAACAACAACAAAAACAACAACAGCAACAACAACTACAACAGCAACAACAAAAGCGAGAGGAACACGCCAAAAAACACGAGACTCCAGAATGTCGTCGCCATCTCGTTGTTGTGCCCTCGGAAAGTTATGCTGCCGAAAATTTTCCACGATTTGGCAACATCCGTGGCAAGAGCACGTGCCTGATTGAAAGGCAACCCGACGACCATTACCCGGTAGTCCCGTTATTCGCGCTTGCCCCAAAACCCGAAGCCTCATTCCATTCCCATTGTACTCGTCCTCGTCGTCGTCGTTGTCGCCATCGTCGCCATCGTCGTCGTCGTCGTCGTCGTCGTCGTCGTCGTCGTCGTCATCCTCATCGTCCTCATGCTCATTGGCAACGTGCAATGTTTTTCACGTGCAGCAGCGCGCGCGCATCATGCATCATGTTCATGTCACGCATACACACACACACGCACACGCACACCCACACACACACTCGTACACGCACACCCACACGCACACCCACACCCACACGCACACCCACACACACACGCACACCCACACACACACGCACACACCCACACACACACACTCGCACAATTTCCATGCAAGCCTGCTGCAATTCAATGCAATAATAATAATTACGACCAAAACCCAAAAACATATTCAATTATTTTTGTGGCTCTCTCTCTGCACTTGCAACACCTATCTATTTCCATGCCTAATGAGTGATTGACCAAAAATATATATATTGTACAATCTTGCAACATATTCTGCTGCGACTTTAGCTGGCATAACCAAACTTAATCTTTACTCGATGCAAACTACAACCAAAAAAAAAAGTGTATTTGATTTAAAAAAGAAGAAGAAGAAAAAGAAAGACATCCAAAAAGGAAATGAGAAACTGAAATTCGCTAAACGGATTTCTCAATACGTAAGTAACAAAAAGCGGTTTCTTCAATCAATTCCGGCTTAAAGCTCCATTTTGAGTTAACTTGCTCTGCAACAACAAATTTCTCTCGGTAAATACGCAGAGCATTTAGGCGAAACTATTTCGCTACGTTATTACGTAACGTAACGAGACGTAACGTGAGCAATACGAACCTATTACGTTAGCTGAACTCTTCGCATATTTGCCTGGGTCAGCTGCAACCGCATTGAAATGAATTCCCGTTACACCTTTGTGCAGCAAGCACGCTCAACACACACACACACACACCAGGCAGGCAATGCCAGGCAGGCAGGCGGGCAACGCCAGGTATGCCACATATTGCAGCACCTGTCCACTGCTGGTAACACACCAAACACGCCCCAAGCCTGCACACACACACACACAGTCAGCATTAAATACTCAACCAGCAGTCGAGTGTGGGAGTGTGTGGGGGTTGGAGCAGCACTTGCTGCACACGGTGCGTATTATTAGGGAGCAAAGCAGCCTCATCCTACCCCACCCACACCCCTACCCCACTCCTCCCAAAAATAGGAAAAAAAAACAAACGAATCCTTAAGCGAGCGCTGTATGCCTACCAATCTGTCCATCTCGTTCTGGCGTTTATGAATATCTTGTTGCTGCTGCAGTTTGCTTTTCTTTTATTTTCGTTCTTTGCTTTTTTGTGTTTTTCGTGTGGCAAGGACTCACGCCTAGTTGCATAAATTTGCTTAGCGGCCGAGCAACCCTTTCTGCACTTCATTAGCCTCAGGTATTCAATATTATTTGCCTTTTGTTGTTGCTTTTGTTGTTTTGTTTGGTTTTGTTTTGTTGGTGTTGTTTTTGTTGTTGTTGCTTCGGTTTGATTGCTGTTGTTGTTGCTGTTTGGTTGCAGTTGCGTGTTGCCAGCCAAACCAATAGTTTTTTCTTTTTCTTGCTTCTGTTTTTTGTTATTATTTTTACACAGTGCCTTCGCACTCTCTCCATCTCTCTCTCTCTCTCTCTCTGCGTCACTCTCTCTCTCTCTTTCTCTATGCATCATCTGCAGCTCTAGTTTCCTCTCACTTTTTCTGCTGCTGCTATCTCGTTTTGTGTTGCATCTTGCTGATGCAGTTGCAGCTTCTCACATAACTAACGGCATTATCAGCATTTCATATCAGCATTTTTTTTCTTTCTGCTGCACTTGCCTGCTGCCTGCCTGCCTGCCCACCTGCGTTCGGTTGCATGTTGCATATGCAATCCCGGCGGCTGCGCTTGCCTCAAACCCGAAGCCGAAACTTCCAATATTCCTGGTTGTTGTTGTCGTCGTCGTGTATTTTATTAAAGGTACAATCTCCCAAAAATACGCATTGTCGCGCTGTTTCGCTTTGCTTCTCACCTCACCTCAGCAACCTCCCCCCTCCCCCCCGTCCACCTGCAGCTGCACCTCCCCGCAAACCATCTCGTATCGGCTCGTCTCGTGCTCTGTTGCTATTTAGACCATATAACTCAGGCGGCACAGCAACGAGCAGCCGACCAAAAAGCGAACCGTTGTTGCCACACCAGCAACCAACCAACCCAACCAAGCAACCCCCAAAAAGTTGCCAGCCGCCTTTTAACCTGGCTTATACCCCTTCTATGTTGCATACGCGCGCACACACACACACACACACACAATGCCTGGAAGTGTGTGTGTTTGCAATATTACCGGATTGCGTTACCACTTTTGCCACTTGAAGGCTCGTCGTCGGGGCCTCAGCCTCAGTGTATCGTAACGAAAACCGAGCACGGCCTAGACCCTGGCTAGACCACCCCCTACAACCCAACCCCTCCCCCCCCCCTCAGTTTTGCTGTCACCGCCCCCAATTTACCCCACCTAGCCATTTAGCCATTGGACTTGCAGCAGACGAGTTTCAGACTTTGTCCAGTCACCTTAACAACAACCATACTCTACTCTCTCAAGCACTCTCTCTCGCACTTTGTTTCCCTCTCTCTCTCTCTCTCTCTCGCTCGCTCTCTCTTTCTTTCTGTTTGTCTCTCGCCATCTGTAGCACTCGGGAGACACTCGCCATCATCATTGTCCTCGTCCTCGTCGTCGTCGTCCTCGTCCTCGTCATCGTCCTCGTCCTTATCGTTGTTATCCTTATCATCATTAACTTTGGCTTTGGCAGTTTGTCGCGTCCGTCGTTCACATCGATAGTCTCACGGGCGTTCGGCTCTGTTCAGTTCTTGTGCGTGGAGTATGATACTTAGAAATCTACTGGTGAATATTACCTACCAATCCACAATTTTCAATTCTTGCTGTTCCTATCGTATGTGTGTGTGTGTGTGTGTGTGTGTGCGAGAGTGTGTGTGTGTGTCTGTAAGGGATATTTTATCTATGTCAAGCAGCAGCAACAAGTGGGACATCTTAAAGATTGTCTAGCCTTATCCTCTCTCTCTCTCTCTTTCTCTCTCTGTTTCTCCATCCCTTTCTCTCTCTCTCCCCCTCTCCAGAGCCTTTATTGGATGTATATCTGATCAGCTGCGAAATTTTGTAAGCTTCCAATTAAAAACTAACTGTAATTATTAAAAAAAAAAACAAATTCTTGAAAACTCCGGATTTGAGTAAATTTATTTTTTTTACAGTTAATTGGCTTAAGTTCGAAATTATATCGTTATTTTATATATGTTAGTATGATAAAGCAGCGATTCTCTGGAAGTGGAGTTGGAGCCACGCCCAGATGGTGCTAATGAGAAGATTCCATCTGGAAAAATCAAATGCCTTTCGCTAGGTTGGAAGAGCAGCGTCTTTAAAAATTGGATCAGGTTGAGCTGGATTTCGAAGGGTCCACGGCATTCATAGAACACATCCGCTGATCTTCGCTGTGATCTGCGGCGTTTGACACAGAGCAATTGCTATCGAGCCAAGTTATCCTGTGGCAGTTGAAACAAAGCGACATATGGATCAGGTCTCATTAGGGTCCAGAAACCGGAACGTGATTCGTAAAAAGTAGCAACATGAACCAACATGTCAAACACGCATTCATCAACAGCAAAAACAAAACGTGTAAACAAAAATGATTAACTAATAATTACTTAGAAGGTCTAACGGCATTTCGCCAGATAAAGAAAGTTGTTCAAAAATGTGTAACACAGTTGGAAGTGAACAACAAAAATGTTCATTTGAAATCATTTTGAATATATCAGTTATAATTTCGCAATAAAAGATAGCATTTTCATTATGATCGTTTCGGGTCTAGACTCCAGCATTATTCCTACTTGTTTTCGCTACTTTCGTATAGGGTATCTACCAGTCAAGCATTTGCTTGCGCTTTTGTGGTTTTTTTTTTTTTTTGTATTTATCATTCTGTGTGTTAGTTCTAAGCGCTGCTTTTCGCCTGACTTGACTTGACTGGAAAGAACAAGAGAGAGAGAGAGAGAGTGAGTGAAAGAGAGAGATTGAGACTCTGAAGGTGGGAAAGGGGGCAAGAGGTAGAGAAAGAGATATGGGCAGACAGGCAAAGTTTCAGAACCAGTTTATTCGGTACATTTTTATTGATAAATGCACCTCCTTGAGTGTATGTGTGTGTGTTTATGTGTGTATGTGTGTGTGTTTGTGTGTGTGTCTGTGTGTTTGTGTTCGCGATTGATTCTAGAACTGGATTGTAATCCAAATGCTGATGATTCAGTTTAAACAGAATCCCGACCCAGACCAACATTAACATTTGCCTGTAAGCATGCACACACACACACACATATATAAACAAACACACACATATAAAGGCAGTCACACTCAGAGGCCAGGTCCTTATTTTCAAACGAGAGTTCTGTGCGCTGGCTGAGCTAGTGCGCCTTCAAGCATTCAACCATTTCATCATGCACTCACACACACACACACACATACACTCTCTCTTTAGACCAATATATGTACTGCCAATTCACTCCTTAACACCACCCCCCTCCTTGCACCTCTCTTTCTCGCTGCGCATTACTTTGGCTGTGCTTTGGCAAGCTGCTTTTCCTTTTATTTTGCGTGGCTCATTCGCTGTGTTGAGTTTGTTGATTTTTTTCGTTTTCTATTGCTGCTGCTGCTGCTGCTGTTAACGTTGACGTCGACGGCTACTGCTTTGGCTGGCTGGCTGGCAGTGCTGCGCGCACACACATACACACCTCATGTATATACAACATTCCTCAGTACTTGAAGCGCCTCCGGAAGTGATGGTTTTCATCTGCCGCTCGTCGCATTTGCAACAGCTGCTTTAATAATAAGCCTCCAATCCAACAACGAACCGACAACCGACAGCCGACGCGCGACCCCCTTTTGCAGCTCTGCTCTGCTTTGCTCTGCTCTGCTCTGCTTTGCTCTGCTCTTTGCGCAGGCTGGCTGGCAGTCAGTCTTGCTGTCTGGCAGTCTGACAGTCAGGCAATCGGGCAGGCAGTCAGCGAGTAGCAGCAGCTACTGCACACATAAGTTATTGTATTATCTATCTATCGCAGTTCGCCATCGTTGTCGTCGTCGTCGTTGTTGTTGTTACGCACCGGAATGCGCAGCAAAAGATACGCCAGCGACTTGAGTCGCATTGTCAGCGCCGGGAAATCGGTGAGCTAATCTCTAATTACATTTTCTAATAAGTTTTGCAAATAAAAAAAACCAAAAAAAAAAAATGAAAAAATCCAAAAACGGCTATTACACAAATTTTCGTGGTGATATAAAAAAAAAAACCAACAACAAGAAAGAACAAAAAGCAAGTCAGAAGAAAACTAACAGCAGCTGCAACAACAGCAACACTGACACATGCGCGAGAGCCAACGAGCGCTTTATATGTCGCTCTCTCTCTCTCGGGTTTTCTCGCTCTCCTCTGCTCTCTGGCGGTGTCGTCTCGTTGGTCTCTCGCTGTCGCTGAGTTTTTTTTTTTGTTTCTTTTTGGTCGTAACGGCGTCTGTGTTTGCTAGTGCTGCTTTTGCTGCTGTGCGCCTGTTACATTCTGTAGACTGCAGCGTCATTGCAGCGACGCTGGCCGCAATGTTATTAACGTCGCTGACCGACAAGCTCTCCAAGCACAATAACACTACAAACTTTCATCATCAGCAGATAAAAAAAACCAACAGCAATATTATTATCATTGAAATGTAACAATATAAAAATTTCTTTAAAACGTGCGACACACCACGAGAAAACCACAACAGAAACATCAGCAAGCAATACTCACACACACACACATACAGATATATATATCTATATATATATATATATATAGTTTAATGATTTACAGAGCGCATGAAAAAGACCAAGCGCAACGATTGCTCTTGTTGTTGTCGCTGTTGCTGCTGTGGCTACGGCTGCGGTTGTTTATTGTTTAACAGGCCGCTTGGGGGCGCTAAATTGTAATGCGAAGCTTAGTTTCAATATTTGTACAGTAAAGATTGCCTAAGTGTGTTAACCTAACCACAACGTTTTAGCTTATTAAATTACCGCAAGTTAAATACACAGTTATTCATACACACAAACTATATACGAATAGTACAATGAAAATTTAATTAAATTTAAATAAAGTTTGTCAAATTCGAGCGATTACTGTTATATTAAAAGCACACAAACTCTGTTAATTTGTACATTTCCTTATGGCATTAACTGTTGTTGTTTCGTTCTACACATTTACAATTACAGTTTTGACATGTTATATATAGGTTTAATCTGATCTCTATCAGAGTGACAATTCACGATAAGAATCGAATGATACCATCCAAATCACATCCAATTTATTATCATTTACATAACGTGAATGCATGCATACAGATAGATATACATACATACTTAAGTCGTTGTCAACGTACATTGTTTTCAACGAGTACTCTTCCATAAGCTCATTTTTCCAATTGGCAAATTGGTTCACCTTAACTTTTAAATGTGTCGCAATATGCCCGTTATATTGAGTACATTTGTATGCATAGAAAAAAAATGGTTACAAATACATACACGCACATGTGTGCGTTTGTGTGTGTGTTCGCCATTCGTATTCTGCTTTGCCTATTGCTGGTTCTCGGTACTCGATTGTGTAAGGACAGAGGGTGTGGGGGAGTTCGGCATTCGGTCGCTCTGACGACGATGGTGGTAATTCGCATTTGTGTCGACAGTTTGCCTGCTCGCCTTTTCTCAACACCTAGCATTTGGCATACGCGCCATACAACAAAATTGTGCTCATAAACAGTGTGTAGGTAAATATTGTGTGCCCAGCTTGCTTGTTTTATGTATTTCGTTTCAATTACACTGTGTTTGTGTTCGCGTTGGTGGATAATGTGAATGGGGTGTCCATTAAAGAGCAGTTTCAACTTGTCAAGTATTTCAATTTAAAATGGTACAAACAAAAATGTATATGTAAAAGTTAAGAGCAGCTGTTAAACAGCAAGCAAAAATTATATCGATATAACGAGAACCACTTGCTAAGCTGACCGAAATATAAAAATGTCTCTCCAAGCATGCATTTCTAAAGAGCACGAGAGATACACAGAGAGAGAGAGCGAGCGAACGAGAGCGCGAGAGCGTAAGCAACATAGAGGAGCGCGTGGAATTGCGCCATTAAATTTTAGGGCTGTCGAGTGTTTAAAATTATTAATTAAACTAAAACTAAATTAATAAAAGTTTAAAATTGACAACACTTATCTTTGCGTTGCATACATTAAGAATAATTTTTGGTTTTTTTATATGTACCTACTTAAATAACTATTCAGTCAATGAATCAGATTCACTTATGGCGCTTAAGGCCAGTGCTTAATATGCCAACGTAATTTGAGCACCTCGGCAACCCTGTTTGTTTACGGCGCTCTCAAACAAGTCTCTCTCTCATTCGTTCGCTGCATTGCAATAGAAAAAACATTTGTGCCACGGTTGGGCCGGCCGGTTGGCTGTTGAGAGTCTGTTGACGTCGCAGCGCTGCCTGCTGCGCTGCCTGTTTGCCTGTTAAATTGGCGGTTACACGCGCGCGTCAGGTAACGCCAACCGCCAGATTTTACTCTGCGTGGCGGTGGTGGTGTAGTGGTGCTGTATCTCTATTGTCTGTTCCCTGGCTGCGTGGGTTCAGTTTCGGGATCGGACTCTGTCCGACAAATGGTTGCTGGTTGGTTGGTTTTCTCTTTGGTCTGGTTGCGTTTGAAGTTGGCTTTGGCTTCTTGCCTGCCTGCCTGCCTGCTTATCAGCTCAAAGTTTATCGATTTTTTTTTTGTTGTGTGTGTGTCGTGCTCTACGCCGCTCACGCTCACGCTTTGTGTCTCAGTACCGTGCCGGGCGACGACTGCAATTGGTAATCGTCACTGTACTGTTGCTTGCTGTGCGCCTGTTCTTTCCCTCGAATATCGAATCTCGGTTTCGATGAGATTTTATTACTGCTGGACTGTTTTTTCTTCTGACAGTCAGCCATTTCAATTTATACGGCTTTGGTTTTCGTTTTTTTTTTTTGCTTGTGTGTACATTTGAAATTATTTATTTATAGTACATACATACATATATTGTCTTGCCATACTTGCTTTCTTTAACGCGCGTAAGCTGAACTGCCTGCCTGCCTGCCTGCCCTGTTGTCACGGTCTCTCGCCGGAGACTCGTTGGCATTGTTTTCGTCTCGTTAACTCGCCCGTAGCAGCACACTTACCTTCACCACATTAACTCACCACGACGACTACATACATACATATATACACATGCTAATGTGTGTTTTTATGCGGGAGCTGGGTGTATGGGCGAGAACTGTGTTCAGCTTTGATTTCATCATTTACCATATTTAATTCCATTTAAATGAAAATGAACTGAAGCCAGACTCGGTCCAGACACCAAGACCAATTCGTTGGAGCTCCGACGCTGCGCGTGCTAACGACACGCCATGTAGCCAGTCAGCCAGCAACTAAAATGATAACACGACAAACGGCAACGAACCCCAACAGCAGCAGCAGCAGAAGAGGCAGTCAACATTATTTCACCAACAACAACATCAACCGCCACTCGACAACAGTCAAGTGCTTTGCTTGCCCAGCCAAAGCAGCGTGTGAAATATTTCCTACACACACACACACAAACAAAGCAAAATAAAAAAAAGCCAAAAAAAAAAAACCGAAACCCGAAGAAAAAAACAAACGACAACAACGACCGACAAAATTGCAAAGCTCTCAAATCAGTGTCGGTGGCTGGCGGTAGAGGCGGCGTCGCATCGTATCGTCGTTGAATGAATGCTCAAAGAGCAATACACCAACAACAACAACAAGCACAACGGGAGACAGCACAAATCCGAAACCAGAACACATGATTAGCCTAGTAAAACGAAACGAGCGACGACGCGACGTTGCAGCGCAATGCGGGAGAGCACTTTTCAGTCTGCGAGCAAAGCTTTTTTTCTCACAGTTTTAGTGCGATGTGTGCTACACAGTGGGACAAAGCTGTACGATTTTGAGTCAAATTTTAAGTGTGTGTATATTCAAAAGTTTCCCCACAAGATCTTGCGTATATTAAAAACACTAGTTCAACCTTTATTCATAAACATTCCGACTATACATTACTTAATTTGTGAATAATAAAATTAATTTACAAATTGTAATATTGTTTCAGTGGAACAATAAATGACCTAAAAATAAAATGGTCAAAATATTCGGTTTGTGACTACTGTGCATATCCCCCCCAGCCCCGTTGCTATGTGTGCGTAACTGAAAACCGGTTGCACTGTTTACCGCGAGATAGAGAGAGCAAGAGCTAGAGCAAGCAAGTGAGCGAGCGACCGATAAGAAGGTCGTCATCGTCGTTCAGCCGAACAAGTGTTCGTGTTGCTCTCTCTGACTCGTGTCGGCAACGCGACGTCGTCGTCGTCGTCGTCGTCAACCATAACCGGAAGGTCGCCTTAACCACAACATTTATTATGGAAAAATCGCGTAATCACTGTCGTATCACATTTTTTTTTGCAGCCGTCGTCGTCGTTGTCGTTGTCGTTGCTGCTTTCGTCTGCCTTTCTGTCTCTGTGTGTGTGTGTGTGTTTGTGTATGTGTTTGGTTTTATTTTTAGCGTCAGACCCCGCTTGCCAACTTCAAACTTGTTGCAAGTCGTTAGTTGCGTGTCTGATGTACGGAATGGAACTTAACATTTATATTAAAGCTCTTCGCGTTCCTTTGTATTTATTATATTTTCGCTGGACTCTCATCGAGCGCGAGTTGTTTGCCTGATACATGAGCTTTGTCGAACTAACGAAATATGTATGCATGTGTGTATGTACATACATACACATGCATCTACATACTTCCAGGTTGAGATAAACATTCCGACAAAGTTATTTGCAGCTAGTCCAGGAAATCCACTACTCTCAGATACATATGTGTTCCAATGCATATTATTTGTAGAGTCAAATTTTGTGGCAGCTCTTTTTTGGGGTTGCCTCCCAGGAGACCACCACACACTCTCTCACACACACACACACACATATGGAAGCATATGTATAAATGCGAGTGTGTGTGATGTTTTCTATAGCTTTACTACGATTCACTTACGAATCGATAAATAACGAATGGAAAACCGGTAGAAAATTCAGATTTTATTTTAGACACAGCATTTAACTTTATATATATATAGGATTAATATAATATAATATATATATATTGCGAAATATAGGTTCTCGAATATCAGGCGCAGATCAAGTTTGCTTTATCTTTTCGATGTCTGCCACCGTTTCAGGAATATCGATACATTTCGATACATTTGTAGCCAAAAATCACATTTGTGTGCAAGACTTTTTAAAGGGAAGTTTGCCAATAAAACTAGAATATAATTAACAACTGGAATATAATTAACAACTGGGTTCAGGGTATATCGTAGTCGAGCTCACTCGTCTACAGCATTCCTACTTGTTCTTGTATGTAACATGGAACATGGAAACGGCACCTTGCACCTCGTTGGTTGCTGTCCATTTTGTGCATTTCTTGCAATTCGTACTGGAATGTGCTCCACACGGATGCTGTGGCAGGCCAGTTGCATGTTGCATTGCAACATACACACACATACACACACACACACATACACCTACTGTGATACATCGAAGCTCTGTCAAAGGCCATGGACCAAATCCGGCGACTGGTTCCTGTTTGTTGTTGATGATTTGCAAAGTGGATTTTGTGTAGTTGACGATTGTTCGACTTGCAGTTGTTGCTGTGCTTGTTATTGTTGCAGTTGTTGTTGTTGTTGTTGCCTCATGTTGCGAAACTGGTTACTGTGTGTCTGCAACTTTGCCATAGAGCTTATCTTCCTTTTCTCTCTATCTCTATCTCTATATTCCGCCTGTTTTACTCTTTCTCTGTCTGCCTGTCTGTTTGCTCATCCTTTTTTTTATTGTGTTTCTTCTATTTTTTTTTTTTTTTTTTTGGTTGCCATATACGGCCTGTCGCAGCGCTCGCGCTTTGCACTTCCTTGCCGCCCCTCCCCTCCCCCTTAATAGCAACTACAGATATACATACATATGCATATAGGCACATAGATACACAGGTAGATGGCAAGATACATATGTATAGATGTGTGTGTGTGTGTGTGTGTTGGTGTGTATCTATAACTATGTAGTTGCATTTTTGCACTCATCTTTTCAAGTTACGGTTCACGCTCGTTAGCTTAACAATTAGCGCTACTTTCGCTCGCAAAGTGACCTCCACCTGACCCGATCTGACCTGACCTGACCATCCACTCAATCAATTGATTAATTACTCGTGGCAACGTTATAGCTCTTTACGGTGCTTCACACAAAAGCTTTGCCGCCGAACAAACATCCTCAATTAGGTCAATGAACTTTTGCTTTAGTTTCCCCTAATTATAGGTCAATTATTTTGAAATCCAATACTTATGTAATTCAAAAATAATCAGCAAAAACATTTCTCTTCCAACTTGCAACTCATACGAGGCATTAAACCAATATAGCCTCTCTTTCTTCACATATTTCCCATTTCATTACCTCGATCTAAGCCCAGTTGAAAGCCACTTTTGTTACCTATATGAAACTGTGTTGTGTGGCATTCGTAGAATCAATTTTACTTTACAAATAATATATGCATAGTTGCCACATTATTGAATTGAAGTTTACATTGCATTTAAGTTTTGGGCGAGAACTGGCGGTTAATCAATTAACCAGGCTAAGACTGCGGTTGACTTCTGTGATTGCTTTGTGATTGGCTTGATTTGATTCTGTCGATATCTGGTTGAGTTGCGGCCCTTTTGAAAGGAGATATGCCTTCGCTATTTTGAATATATACATAGATATATATTATATATATATATATATAGTTTGTTTAGGTATTGTATTGTGTAGGTATATGCTTTTGTTAGTCTTAGCCCCTGCGACTCGGCATGCCAATCAAAACTAATGTACACATTATAATTAGAGGGCCCAGCGGCGCCATGAATAATGGAAGGGGGAGGGGGGGGATCTGATTTGTATATAGACAGCAGATTGGTTGATGGTGGTGGTGCTGGTGGTGTGTGTGTGTGTGTGGGGTTGGAGTGTTGCTGTTGGTGTTGCTGTTGGTGCTGTGCTGTGGAATGCGCTGTTAGCGCTGCTAACGTCATCATCATCATCATCATCGTCATCGTCGCCGCCGTCTATTAGCTTCAAATGCAATGGGCCATAGTTTTCAGGCCAGGCTATGCAAAAGCAGCAGCAGCAGCAGTCACAGCAGCAGCAGCAGCATCTTCGTTGTCGTCGTCGTTGTTGTTGCACGTTGCACGTTGTACATGCGTGTGGGTTATTATGCGCGGCGCACACGATTCGACAACGCTGCCCCCGAACAACAACCGACTGACGAACTTGCGACGACAACGACAACGTCGACGTCGGCATAGACGCAACGCACTGCAGCCGTCGACCGTCGACCACTTCATCATCATCGCATCGACAAGCTGGCATTGTTGCTGTCGCGTCGCGTCTCGTTGGTTGGCTAAAACAAAGCGCACAGCCAGCAGCAGCAGCAGCAACAGCAGCAGCACAAAGAATGATTTCTGCTTACACAACAACAGCAACAGCAACAACCATAACATAACTGACAACAACTGCCAATAAGAATGCACTTTGCAACCGGGTACAGCATCAATATTTGATATGAGCACCGACAAACTTAATAAGTTGTTTTAGCTTGTAGCAATCGAACTGATTCCTTCTCAATTTGAGTGGGGCAATACTACAACATATATCTAATTTGTCATCTCGACCTTTACTAAGTACTTGTTTAGCTTGCAGCAATCGAACTGTTTCTTAATGGGGCAATATAACTTGTCATCTTATATATGTATATATATATATATATATAATTTGTCATCTTACCTTCACTTAATACGATTTTTAGTTTGTTGCATTCGAATTGTTTCCATCTCAATTTGAGTGGCAATACTTTCTATACTTCATAAGTTTTTAGCTTGTTGCAATCGAACTGAGTGGGGCAACATACAATGTAATATATTTCCGTTTTATCATTTAAACCATGGCTGGATGCTTAACTGATTGGAAACTGAAGTATATCAGTTTCTTCTCAGATATGTGCTTGACCTTCTGGAATCGAGAGAGTGGGTGATGGAGTCTGGCAGAGACAGATTTCAGCACAATTTGATGATAATTGATAATGAACCACTCAACTGAAGCTTACGCTTAACTTAACAAGTCGTTGGCAATATGTGTGCGTTAAGTAAGTTTTCCACTAACTTGGCTAATATGTTGCATTTGGCAGCTTGACATGCTTTGAAATTTATACAAATATTTCTGGCTTACATTCAACTATAATTAGTTCAACTAACTGCCAAATTGTATGTGTGGTGCAAGTAAATACGTGGTTCGATCAACTTTGCTGCACATTCACTTACTTGCAACGCAATTGCAGCCACATCTCCAAGGTGTGTGTGCGTGTGTCAGTCTGTGTGTGTGTCTGTGTGTGTGTCTGTGTGTGTGTGTGTATGTGTGTCTGTGTTTAGATGCCTGTGTAGCTGCCAAGATTTAGATGTCCATGTCCATGTTCTGAACTGCTTGCCTTGCCATGCCTGCCAGCAGCAGCATTGCTTGCAACATTGCAACATTGCGACATTGAGCGGTGAATGGTGAATTACTTGTTTCTCTGGCTAACGTAACGCGTATGTAATTGGTTAGGTTTTGGGGTTAGGCGCTGTAGGGGCTGTAGGGCTGCTGAGAGTGTGGGGGTTGCAGTACTGTGGGGCATACGGGTGGGTTATTCTAGGCTGGGCTGTTGCTGGCTGGCTGGCTGACTGGCTGGCTGGCTGGCTGGCTTGGACCTACAACCTACAACCTACAACGTAAAATAAAAATCTGCGCATCGACGTCTACGCATTTGGAAGTTTTCAGCTAACTTGGCAAAAGCGCTGTCGACGCTGACGCCAGCAGCAGCTGCTGCGTGCACTCGTATGTGTGTGTGTGTGTGTGACTGTGTGTGCGCGTGTTTAAATTGAAAATGCGGCTAGGCGAAAGAGATGTTTTGCCCTGCCCTGCCCTGCCCTTCTCTGCTCCGCTTTGCTCTGCTCTGTGTTCTGCTCTGCGCTCTGCCTAACCCATCCATTTTTCCCCTCGCACACCGCCTACACACTGCCTGGCTGGCTGGCTGGCTGGCTGTCGTCCTTTGCAACATCCCCGCTGCTGCAACAGCGCCAAACAGGCAGTCGTTAGCCACGCAGCTTGTAGCCCCGGTGTTGCTTTGTACCCTGCCCACGCCCAGTCCAGTTGCTGTTGTTGGTGTTTTGCCGTTTTCTTCTGCTGCTGCCCGCTACGTCTGCTGGCGTCTGTTGGCGTCGACGTCGTCGTCGTTGTCGTCGTTGTCGTCGTCGTCGTTGTCGTTGTGGCTGCGTCTGCGTTGCGTTTGCTGAATGCAAAACGACGTCAGGCAGCCGCAGCAGCAGCAACAGCAGCAGCCGCAGCAACAGCAGCAGCAGCAGCAACAGCAGCAGCAGCAGCAGCAGCTGGGCCAGAGGCAGCAACAGCAACAGCATCATTCAGTTTCAGTCGCAATTCAAACGCCATCAAAATCAAAACGGTAACGAAAAAACAATTTCTTTTTTTTTTCTGTTCGTTGCCACAGTGTGCAAATGTGTGTGTATGTATATGTTTGCAGCTGTGTGTATATGTATGTGTATGTGTGTGTGTGTGTGTGTGTCTGTTCGTGTTCGTGTTCGTGTTTTTGTGCACTGCATTTTGTTTAAACAATTTTTGATAAAGCGCAAATAGCATAAAGTGAGTGTGCCGCGAGTAATCGAGACCAACAACGACGACAACGACAACGACGACGACGACGACGATGTCGGCAATGTCGACGATGTCGACGATGGTGACGATGACGATGACGATGACGACGTGTACGTGTGAGAGAAGCAAATGATGAGCTGCTCTGCTCTGAGGTGTGGAAAGCAGCTAAGCGCTCTGTTGAGAGGCGAGACAAAATGACAGCGAGAGAGAGAGCGCGCGAAAGAGCGAGAGAGCGACAACGAAAACTGAACAAAACAAAGTGAAAAAGCGATGTGCAAAAAAAAAAATAAAATAAAATATTGCCACACAGTGACGTTGCTGCTGCTGCTGCTGCTGCTGCGGCAAAGGAACATAAAGCGTAGAGATGGAGTGCTTGGGGAGTACCACCATGTGTGTGTGTGTATGTGTGTGTGTGTTTTTGATGTCGGTTAGCGAGTGATGGGGTAATGGGTGAACGGGGGAGTTGGCGGGTGCTATGGGTAGGGGAGGGTGGGGGGGTTGGGGGCGAGGGAGAAACGTATGAAACCCACCATCTTTAACTGGAAAGAAAATTTGTGCAAAACAACTGTGCAAAATGGATGCGCAAAAATGTGGGCCAAATTTTTGTATGGTGTTTTTGAACCACAATTGCAAAAACGACTGCTGCTGCTGCTGCTACTGCTGTTGTTGTTGTTGTTGTTGTTGCTGTTGTTACTCTTCAGTGTTGCAAAATTTCACTTTTTTATCGACAAATTTGGTTGTTGTTTTTGTTAGTAAAAAGCTTAGCCTTTTCCCGCTTTTTGTGTGCGAAAAACAAATGAAAATGTTTGAAGAAAACCGTTTTTGCAAAATATTATTAGCTTAGTCAAATCTGTATATATATATAGCTGATAAATATATAGTATGCAACTCTCGTGGGTTGTTTATATGTTTATATGGACATCAACAACATGCATAGATAATGTAAACAAAGATTGTTAGAGTTACTCGGAATGACTATCACATCAAATCAGATATATTTAGCTGTAGCTACCGTTACAACTCTACACTTAATCGAAATATAGTCAACTTTGTCAGTTGAAGCTCATTTACAGGACTTATCTCAAAAACGCTCAAGTTTACTCCAAAAATGTCCTTATGCAATTGCAGATACACTCATAACAAGTTGCATTTGAGCCCGGTTGGTTATTCCAATCAGCATAGAGTACATATGTATATATGTATATGTCTATTTAAGGAGTAATACGTATTGTCTCCATTTGACAAACGCATAAAAAAATGTGTCATATATAAAAGTGCGACCATTTTTACAAGCTTTGCTTTGGCTCTTTTTTTTGTCGGTTTTTTTCGGTTTTTTTTTGTTTTTTTTTTTGGTTGTTTTTGCTTGCTTCACATACATATAAATAAATATATATTTTTCGTTATTTTCTTGTTTTTTTTTGGTTTTTTTTTTTTTTTGTATTTGTCTTTATGTACATGTGCACATATAAATACATTATGTACACGTTGACGCGATTTCGCAGTCATAAAAAATGTAGAAAAAAAATACCCAAAATGTATCTGCAAACTTGTGTGTATATATATGTATGTGTGTGTGTGTGTGTGTGTGTGTGTGTGTGTTTGTGTGTGTGCGAGTGTGTGTGTATCTGTTGAGTAGAGTCGACGTTGTCGTACAACAAATCACGTATTCGTTTGTTTCTTGCATAAAACCGCAGCAAAGATAACGGTTTCGACCGTTGTTTTTGTAAATAGGCGAGAATTGCGAGTTATCGCCATACAGTGGCAGTGGCGGCGGCAGTGGCAGAGGCAGCATCTATGTGTGTCTATTTATTGTATGTATGCCTCAACGTATGTACCTAGCTGTATCTGGCCATGTATCTTTATAATACATATACACATAAATTGATGAGTGAGCTGTTGTCTGCGTGTTCCATTGCAAATGGGCTCAAATAGCTTTGGCCCCACAGTGCATTGGCATTGTCAACCAACGTTTGTCTCTCAACCAAACAACTCGTTAAATTGCTGCTGCTGCTGCTGGAAGCTATCACGAGTCTAAGTACAGTAGTGCCTGCCCAATCATGCATCTCACATTTAAACTATTATTAACAAAAAAAAAAAAGAAGCAACATTTCGCAGCACTTGAAGACCAACAGATTGAAACTCACTTGAAATCAGATATGTATATATATATATATATATATATATTGATATTAAGCAGATCTTGAGTTTTAAGGTCGTTTCGTTTAGTCGAGTGTAGTTGGTGCACATCAAGTGGACTTCACTGTACCTGTGCCCATATTAATCTATCTGCTCATTTACCTATCCACATGCATAAAAACCTATACATGCACACACACACACACATATATATATAGACATCTACCTACGTAGAAGATGGGCATCAGAATCAGCGTCAGCATCAGCATCAGTATCAGCTACGGCGTCAGATTCAGCGTCAGCATCAGCATCAGCATCACTGCAGATATTTTTCTTTCTTATTAGATTTAATACAAGACTTTACAGATACACACACACACACACACACAAGCAGAGAGATACATGGGTGGGCTGTTGTGGCTGTTGGTAACAAGGGGGGCGTGGAGTAGCGTAGAGGGGAGGAGTGGGGTTGAGCAACAGCAACAAGAAGCTGCCGCTGTTGCTGTTGCTGCCTGTCGCACATTTGCACTCACATCGAGTCACAAAATGAGCGAGCATTTTTCAAAGAGCCGTTGTGAAGGCACAACTAAGTTTGTGGGGGGGGGGGGGGGGGTTCTGGCGGGGCACAGTTTGTGGGCTAACTGTGTAACCCCTCCCAACCCTGGCCCCCCGACTCATTGTGGCCGTCTTTTGGTCCAGTGATTCAGGCAATTCAGGCACTCGGTTTAATCGACCAGTCCCCAGTTCGACCCAACAACGTTTGTCGCTTTCGCTACACACACAACCTCCTCTCGCTCTTCTCATACCAAATATGAGAGAGAGAGAGACCAAATGAGAAAAAGAAATGGAAGAGCGAGCGAGAGAGAGAGTAAAAGAGAGAGCGCCAGAGCGAGAGCGCCGAGGAGTGCACATTTAAGGAGTCAAATCAAATCAGCGAGTGCGACACGAAAGCTCCAAAGATAACAAGTTTACCATTAAGTTAACGCGACACTGCAAACTGTATCATCATTACACACACACACACACACACACACACACAACTCTGCATAGCTGGACGTGTTATCGATCACTCTTTTTTTAATTTCGATAGTTCATTGGTTGGATTAACAGCGATTACGATGATCGGTTGATAGTCTGTCTGTATATATCGATCAGTCTCATATTGTTTACTGATTCTTTGTGAATTGATTCCTCAAGCTAATAACTTAACTTGGATTCCTTTCGATTGCTTATCGCTATTGATACAAATTGAAGCACTTTTCAAGCTAACATATATATATTACAGGGCTGTACTTGTGTTCAGTCTGTTAACTTTGTTCAGCGATTTGTTGTTGTTGTTGTCTGTCCGTATATGAAATGAAGAAGCAAATAGTCTTAGTCTATGCGTCGCATACTTTTCTTCTTCTTCTGTTTTCTTTTCTTTTTCTTTTTTTTTTTTTTTTTCTTTTTTTTTTGCTTCTGCTGCTGTCGATGCTTACGTCGCCATCGACTGTTCCTCTTCTTCCTCTGCTGCTGCTGCTGCTTCTTCTTCCACGGTGGCAAATATGACTTCAACCGGTTAAAAAAAAAAAAAAAAAACAAAAAGAAAAAAGAAGCATTTACTTTGGCTTGGTCTGGTCTGCCTGACCGCCCGCCCTCCCTCCCGTCCATTCGTCCGACCGCCTGCCTGCCTGCCTGCCTGCCTGCCTGCCACTGACTCTCTTTTTGTGTGTTTGTGTGTGTGTGTGTGTATCTATGTCTGTTTAGATACAGATACATTATGTAAAAATGGCGAGCATGCCAAGTGCTCTTATTGTTGCTGTTGTTGTTGTTGTTGTTGTGACTACAGATACGGCAACGCTGACGACAACGGTTGAACGTATATATACATATGTATATATATATATATATATATATATATACTATATATATATATGTATGTATCTGTATGTATGTATATATAAGGCTTTTGGGGGTCTTCTGTATGCCTAGCTACAAATTGTTGTTGTTGTTGTTGTTTTGCTTTTCATGACTACACTTTAACAATTCATTATACATACTTATCACACATAGACACACATACATACATACATATATATATCTGTATATATGTACATGTACTTGTACAATATTTTTTTTATATCATCTCGGGTGCATTTGTACTCGCACATCTCATGGACCAGCAAGGAAAGTGCCCCAAAAAAAAAAAAAATAGTTGGAAAAATATCAAATAGGTTTGCCCCAGTTGAATTTGCTCGACTCTCTGGTACCCTGTTGTAATCACATCCTAAGTATTTGTTAACTCATGGGCTGTTCCTGAAATAACTTCCAATTTCATTTGCCAATCGAAACTGTTTACCAAAAGACATATCGATTTAGATATATATATATATATATGTACACATATGTACATATCTAGAGCCAGCAGATACCTTCTTCCTCTTCGCAATAGTCATAATTGAATAAGTATCACTTTTCTAAAATTGTCTGTTTACAATGCTAAAAGCACGCCAACTGTTTATTTATACTAGAAAAATGTGCACAGTTAGATAAGACTAGGGTACCTTTCATATATATATATATATATATATATATATAGATTTAAGTAATCATTTTTTGCAGTACTTAATTAAATGAATAAAAATGATTATTTCAAATCTGGAATTTCTGACCTCTTTTTTAACTTTTTAACTTGAAGCTGTCTTCTACTGGGGAGCGATTGAGTCATTGGTTAACACTGTGAACTTTAGAGGAGATGATCATGAGCAGTAAATCGGCGATTTTATAGTTGTTTTGAATGTGACTCTCTGATTTTGCATTGAATGGATTTCATAATGTTTATGCTATTACAACTTGAATGTATATATATTAATATGTTGTCAGCTTAAACTCAGCCGGCTCTCGAGCTTAGTGTTTGCCCAAAATTTGAACGTATTCGAGTTTGGTCGACTATTTTGCGCGCAGTGTGACAAATCCTGTGAAATTGGATAACGAATTTTGTTGTGGCTGTTGGCGGCTTATTGTTGTTGTCGCACATGTCAATTAATTGTTTATTGCTTGCAATTAGTTGTAAAATGACACCAAATTTGTTGCCACGCCCAGCTGAGAATAAATCACAAGTTGCAGTTGAGTTCCGCTTTCGCAACGACAATAAGAACCGTTATACAATATTTGTTATTGCGCTGTTACTGTTCTATACTATGTCTGTGTGTGTGTGCGTGCGTATGTATGTATGTGTATATTCAATAGTCAGATCTAGACAATGGCAATGCAATCGCCTATGTACTTATAATAGCAGCAAAATTCAGAAGCAAAGACATAAAAACCAAATGCAACTGCAAAAGCAAAAGCAAAAGTAAAAGCAAAGGCAAAGGCAAAGTCAAAGGCAACAACAGGAATCAGAACGCCAACATTAAACATACACCGGCAGCAGCGACAACAACAACAACGATTGTCTTTGCGCCCTATGTCCTCTCTCTCCTTCCTCTCACTCTCTCGCGCGCCAGACACATACACACACTCTCTCACTCGGTTCCACGCTGTGTGCGTGTATGCAAGCATGTTTGCTGTTGATGGCGTCGCAGCCAGCAGCAGCTGCTGTCTCTGCCACTGCGCTGCTCGTGTCGACGTCGTCGTCGTCGTCGTCGCATCGTCATCGACATTTGCCAGGCGACATTTGTAGTCGGTTGCTCTCAGTCAAAATAACTAACACAATAATAACAACGCGCGATTTTTGTTTGCGGCAATTTAATTTCTATATACGTACAGTATTTTAAATAAATACATATGCAATATAGATGTATGCATATATTTACATATATATATATACACATGTGCATGGATTCCCTTTGTTTTCCTCATTGTCAATAACAATATATTTACAGTGCTCAACTTTTTTTTTTTTGGTTTTTTTTTTCGTGTGTTTGCTCACAGAAGTGTCAAAAAGTTGAATATCAAAAACATAAGTCACATTCCAATTGGACTTACAGGCACATACACATAGACACATGCTAGGTATATATGTGGGTACGTGTGTGTGCTTATGGCTGCGATAGCTCTAGAAAATATAACAGAGCCCATCAGCTGCAGCTGCTCAGCGTCGCAGCCGTTGTCAGCGTCGCTGTCGCCGTCACAGCCGCCGTTGTCGTTGCCGTTGCCGTTGCCGTCGTCGCGCTTTGGTCGCTGATACAATTTTTTTTACCTTGAGCCCATTTTAAGTCTCAACAAACCAAGCTTGAGAACACAACAATGTTCTGTACTCAGTGAACACTTAAAAAAATAAAAACGAAAGAAAATACACAAAAGTAACCAAAAAGAAAATACAACAACAACTTATTAAAAGTGCGTGCAAAACGAAAATTGCGAAAAATTTCAACGCCAACCAATTACAACAGAAATCGCGCGAGAGCGAGCGAGCGAGCGAAGCAGTGTGTGTGTGTGTGTAATAAAGCGAATAACAATAACAAAAAGAGAGAGAGAGAAGTGTAGTATTTATTGTTTATCTGAAAGTGCGAGCGTGTGCTTCATTATATTCTAAACAAGCGTATTAAAGAAAGAAAAGAAAAGAAAAGAGAGAGAAAAATAAAGCAGAGAAATACGCAATTAAAATAATTTCGAGGTTGTTTTTTTTTTTTCTGTGCTGTGCTGTTCTACGATTTGTTTATATTTGATTAAATTGTGTTGTATTTTTTGTAAAGGAAAAGAAAGTTCTCTCGTCTTGCGTTTTCTAATACATACGCATGTACGCATACACAAATACAGACACCTTTGAATGTATGTGTAATATACATGTGCAATGCAAAATTGGCAATTGCAAGCGCAAAGCTATCAACAACATTACCAGCATCAGCAACCACTTCATCATCAGCAGCCGCAAAACCAACATCACCAGCAACAAGCATTCGCAATTGTCGCGCAACAGCAACATCAGCAGCAGCAGCAGCAACAACAGCAACAACAACAACAACAGCTGCAACAGCAGCAGCAGCAGCAACAGCTGCAACACCAACAACAGCAACTGCAACAACAACTGCAACAGCAGCAGCAGCAGCATCAACCATTGCAATTGCAGCAGCAGCAATACTTGAACAGCAATAGCAACAGTTGCAACAACTGCAGCAACTATAGCATCTACAACAACAACAATTGCTACATCTATAACAACAACAACAACAACAATAGCAATCATCTACAATATCATATCAACAACAGCAGCAACAACAACAATCTTGATGATGACATTTATTATTTGTTTTACAAAGATTTTTATGTAAGTTTTCCAAAATATACAAACCATAAAGAAAAACCAAAACAATATACAACAATCCCCAAACATTATCTTTAGATCGATTAACACAAAATACATATGAACCACTGTAGAACCTAATGAAAACTAAATGTTTTCCAGCACTTGATCCGAATATTAACAGTGGTTCAGATGTGATTATTTATTAATAGTTCGATTCATAGAAATACCAGGGAATTAAGGATGGGTCTCTGAACTTTTTTAGATACGCAGGTGTGGCAAACGTAACAAACAAACCCAAAGACTCTCACTTATCATTTAAGCGAGACTTTCAATGTGGGCAGGAGCGAGAAGCAAAAGAAGACAAGGAACAACAACAAGAAGCAGCTTCGGCTGGTTCTCTATTCCACACACACACACACACAATCACAATAATGCTGGCTAATGAGATCAATGAACTTAACCAATATATGCAATTGATAGAATCAAGCAAAGATAAGTTTTGATTAACGAATATTTTGATATATGATCTTATCGGATGTGGTCGAAATACAATCGAATTGAGCCTGATTACTGCTCCAAAAAATGTGCGCGCAAGATGAAGTAACTGTATTTTATGAGAATGAGATTGGTCTACTAATTCGAGTGTATGTCTGGCTGGATGTGACGAACATTTGATAATGCTTAATCGATTCCTTATCAAAATTATTAACCGTTGGCTTTCGTTGGCATTCATTCAACTCATTTCTCGATTGACCCACCAAATATGGCGTTATCAACCCGCGAGTGTTCTGTGCACCGTTATCACTAATTGTGCTTATTTATCATACCTTTGCACATACTTTGTATGCGGTTTCTATTGTGGCCCACTTATTATGTCTAAACCTTTTTTTTTTTTTTTGCTTTCAATAGTTATTTTGATAAGAAACGAATGGAAAAACCATTGCAATTCGCTGTTGCGCTTGGAATGCAGCTCGAATGTATTATTTGATTTGTAATGCTCCATCTGTAGTTGTACCTAGTAATATCAACTATTTGAGAGTCATGGTTAAGCACTACTTTGATTACCATGTTGACAAGTTGTTGTACGGAAATCTTAACTGCAAAGTGTCTTTAGTAAGAGCTCTTCTAATATTTCCAAATTTTATGAAATTCAAATCTGTAATATCAATCTATATATATATATCTTGCTGAGCTGATTGAGACAACCACATAGCATTTTCGTCCTGCTGGAAAGATCCGAACAACAACTCCAACTCCTTTCCAGCTAGTCACTTTCTCTCTATCTTAATCTTAGATGTATATATAGAGATGTATATATATAGATGTATATATAGAGATGTATATATATAGATGTATATATAGAGATGTGTCTATGTACGCGTAAGATAATGATTAACAGACATACGCTGTGTACAGATGCAATGCAAGTTAAAGTCTGAGTAGTTTGACTTTATACACATATATAGATAAGTAATATCTTTGTGCACACATCTATATCTCTATATATATATACATCTAAACACAAATATGTCTACATATGTATGGCTATTTTTATGGCCCACGGAAAAATGCATTTCAATGTCAATGTCAATAATAAATACATGTCTCTCGCCTTTTATAGCGACGTCAACTCTCAGACAGATATCTCAGATACATATACAAAATGTTGAGCACCTATACGCAATGTTTATGCATATCTGGCGATCTATATATATACAGATATTAATATATCTGTATCTGTATCTATATGTAAATATTAATATGCTTTGCCAAAATTATGCGTCATTTTGCAGTTACAATCACTCGCATTGCATTATACATGTACATACCTATATATCTATATATGTATGATTATTTATATATATTTTACGAGTACTATTTGGGGGGGTGGGGAACAAACAACAGCACCCTATCGCCAGCAGTGTCCAACTGAGTGGATGATTCACATACCAGAAATGAAGATCTTTCAGCAATTTCACACGGAGTTTTCAGAGCTTTACCTTAAGTCTATGTCTAGTTATAACACTTGCGAGCAGACTATCAAGATCCGCTTTAAAAACTATATCGGAAACAGTATTTTGGACTGTCAATCAAGTATTCACTTGATACACATTATTTTGCAATACTCATTTAATATTATATTCAATTCGATTTGAAACTCATTTGTGCTCGATTTTCTTTATACGATTTTTATACGAGTTTGGATTGCTTGTAAAGTGTTTTCAAATCATGAATGGAATTCAAATTTTATAGCTGAGCGAACAGTTTGCAAAAGAGTTGAGTTTTTTTTTTTGTTGTCGTTTTTTCGCTTGTCGATTTGAAAAAGTGCGGTTGACGATGTTGTTCGCTTGATTAGCTCAATGTCATTTCAATCAATGAATGTATATATATATATATATATATATATATATATATATTTCCCAAAATGTTGTTTTCTATTTAGCTATGCGCAGTCATTTGTCGTTTGTTCGATGTGCTTTCGAGATGCGCAGTTTAAGCCCAGAAACTAACCCCCGGTTGACCGTCGCCAATCTCAGAGACCCCTCCCCGCCCCGCCCTTGTCGCCCTTGTCGCTGCCAATACGCTGCTAAGATACTGTCTTGGTGTAGTTGGATTACAGCACTAATACACACGCAAAACGTTGCCCCAAAACGCACATATCTAACGCGTAATTAACATGTCGTCATTTGCTGCTTCTCCTCTGTCTACCACCCCCCCTCCCAACTTGATTGTTTTCGAGTCGCCCTCCCCTCCCACATTCCCCCGTCACCCTTAGCATATTTGGTTCACGCATTTGCCTCGGCCTTTCGGCAATCTAATTTCATTTATTTGCCCTTTTTTGGAGAAAGTATTTTTGGTTAAGTTTATTTTTTTTTCATGTTTTTTTTTGTTTTTTTGTTCTTTATTTTTGGGTTTACGTTTTGGGTTATATTGGGTTTTTCAAGGGTTGATGTCGCTGTTGCTGTCGTATTATACACCATCTACATTTCCATCTTTATTCTCGCATCTTCGCCTGCGTCATTGTCTTTTTGTTTTATCTGCAACCCCTCCTATTTGACGCCGCTATTTTGCCCTTTACTTCCTGCGCTTGTATGTGTGTGTGTCAAAGAGAGAGAAAGAAAGACAGATAGAAAGACAGACAGAGAGAGAGAGAAAGAGTGAGAGAGAGAGGGAGGAAGGGAGAGAGAGATAGCTAACGAAATCCAAAAACAGAAAAACCGACACCAAAACATGAGGCAGCCAGCCAGTCCGGTGTATTCCAGTCTATCAGTCAGTCAGTCAGTTTAGCAATATTTTGTTCATTCAATTATTTCTTCAATGCACGCTTATAAAAATATATGCACACACACACACACACTCGCACACTCACACACACTCGCACACTCACACACACACTCGCATACTTACACACACTCACATGCTTGGCATTTGAACAAGGTAATAGGCACACGCACAGATACCATTGAATAGATACAGATACATTTACAGATTCACAGCTAAACAGATACAGATACAGATACCCAGATACAGATACGCAGCAACTATTCGCTACAGTAACACATACTAGACACACACACACACACACAACATACAAATGTACACACACACGTACATAGATACACATGTATCTAGATACACATTTCCGTTTCGCTTCTGGTTCATAGCCCATTGCCAAATGACGTACGACAATTTGTACACAATAAGTACTTATCTATCGATACCCATTTGCCTAGATTCTCCCTTCTAAAACAACCAGTGAGGAGCAGAGTATTTGATGCACTTGTGCTTCTGTCGCATAGACAGCGACCCAGTTGACAAAGAAACTATTTTTAATCGCGCCTCTCAGTTGGTCAGCGAGGAATATTCCAGAATGAACTACAACAAATTCGTCGGCCCCTTGCCACAATTTACCACAATGGGTCAATGGGCGTCTACCTGAACAACTGAACAACCTGAACTTATCTGAGTACAGATAAAATGGGCAGAGCTCAACATATTTATACTCGCAGCCCATTCATAATGGGAACAACTGTGCAAAGGTAACAGGAAACAGCTGTGAACCCATAAGGCTTATATATTCCTGATCAGCATGTTGATGCTGCCATGTCCGTTTGACTGTATGAATAGCTGAACTCAAAGATTGCAAGAGCTGGCGAGTGCGCTGTTGAAGATCATTTAGGGGCAACGATAACTGTGCCCCATACAAATCGATTTTCGATATCAATAAAAGACAACCGTAAATATATAGCCTAACGTAGAATAGAAATAGACGTGTAGAATGGACATATTCCACAGGTAGAGAGTATCTCATAGTCTCACTTGTTGTGGCATGCATCAGCTCATCTGCTTATATTTGAGGATGTGCTACCCCCTACGCTAGGGGTTGTATCTGTTGCCCTAACGGTTAAGGGGCACTCGTTCCTGTCTGTTCCAGTAACGTTTCGTGTGTGTCTGACCTCGTGCAAAGCTCAAACTTACATACATGGATGCACAAATATGTGCATATATATATAAATATATATATATGTATATATATATGTATGTACAGGGGAGGTACAGCTGTAAACGTGTGTGCAGTTTGATTTTGTTGCTGTTTTTTCACAGGCACTCTTTTCACATGCCCACGTTCTTCTACGGTTGTTGTGCGAGCAGCTAACCAAGAGTTAAGTGTAGATAGACACAATGCAAGTACATGGCCCTGTTGTATATACACACACACTTACACACACACACAGATGTACACACAAGTACGCACACCATAGCTATGACAACATTCTTTGTTATACGCTGAGCTCATTAAAAATGTGTAAAGGGTATGATAGTTTTGAGCAACAGTATGTAACCGGCAGAAAACAGCATCTTGTGACCCCATAAAGTGTATATACATATTGTTGATCAGGACCAAAAGGCGACGCCATATATCCATGTCCGTATGTGTTGATCTCACAGACTGCAAGTGGCAGTCACTTGAAATGCATAATGTAAGCTCTTGTATTTATTTTATTTGTATCGATAACTGGTCTCGTTTCGTGGTTATCGATACAAATCGATCATTTTAAAGGCAGCTACTTCTAAATAATATTATATGTTGACAGATTATTGATGAAATTCACTTGAATTTCATCAAGATCGCATAAGAAACAAACGAGTTATAGTTAGTATCGCACAGAGCCATAATATATGTATGTGTATATTCCGTAGTGTCCCGTTATATATAAAACATTACAGAAATACATCCATAAGCATGCATATGGGATTTCACTTCAGGCTTGTCTCTTACGCTTCGGTATCCTGTGCCTGAGAACACTTTCACTTTAGTATATAGAATATATTTAGCAGCTGTGCTTAGGGTATATCGTAGTCGAGCTCACTCGACCATTGCATTCCTACTTGTTTTCAGTGCTCTTTGGCAAATGACTGTAGTAGCCCCTTGTTAAAAAAGAACACACACAAAGCATAAGGAGATGAATCCGAAGCAGCAGAGCAGTAGAAGGATGCCCCTTTCGAAACCCACTCTCACACACACACACACACACACACAAACAATTTGCGAGGCATCTGTGGCAGATAGTTAATATTAATAAAAAAATAAAAAGATAAAAGAGGCATCGGTGACGAGTCTGCATAGTGCGTCTACGAGTTGAGAACGTATAACTGTATAACCGCATACCCCACACACCCAACACACCCTACACACACACACACATACCTATCACTAGCGAACCAACCAATTACCAACTCTCCCGCTCACTCACACCACTGCACAGCACAGCACAGCACACCACATCGTGATGCAGTGGGTTGTGCAGTGAAGGAGGAGACTGCGTCAGTTACTCTCCTTATATGCATGTATTGCGACGACTCTTGAATTGCGTATAATAATGGCAAATAGATAAGCCCTATATGCATCTATGAGTGCATATAAATATATATATATATATACATATAAATATATGTATGTGTGTGTGTGCTTGCACCTATATAAGATACATTAGATACATTATAATACTACGCATTAGTCATGCGCTCTTCTTGGCATATGCCAATTTCCATAAATGCAATAAAACATTTTTTTTTTTGTGATTTTAATTCGATTCTATAATTACAATTACATGCACAAAATATAATGTAATATAATCGTATAAAGTATAATATATATATATATATATATATATATATATACAGCATTCATTTCAAATGAAGTATGACATGCACTATACTCCAATTATACTAATTGAATTGACTTCAATTTTGGTTTCGATTCGATCACATTTTACTAAATGTTCATTCTGACATTGACAACCGACTTGTGCATTATTAATCAGTATATTGAAAAACGATTTTAATCTCACGCATAACGGAAATTATAACGGAATGTCTCTTTAAGTCAATTTCAAATGCAGCAAAAAACCTAAATCATATCCGAAATAACTAGCGAAAGTCCAACAACAAAAATATTTATATATATATATATATTTTTAATTTCTTAAATCTTTATCTTTTAAGCAAGTTATTTAACCCAATTTAATTTAGAACTTAGAAATGCATAACTTTGCCTGCCAGCATACTTTTAGCGCCATCTCAATCAGAGTGCGGTGCATCATGCCACAGGTTAAGCCATTTGATGTTGGAGCAGTTTTTAATTTCATTGCACTCCAGCTCCCCGAGAGATAGAGAGAGAGAGAGAGATAGTTGTTGAGAGGGGGAGTGTGGGGGGCATTC